>JAWWEV010000115.1:72259809-72297950 GCA_035583235.1 Hafferia zeledoni
ATGTGGAGAAATCCTCTCCCTTAAAGGGCCAGTCCCGCTTTCCAAAAGGCAATTAACACAGAACCTTTGAATTCAACAGTTCCATCAACGAAAACCCCTTCCTTCCCCACCTCCCACAACGAACCCTCTCATTATTTCTCACACTGAAGAAGAGGATTTCTTCCTGCCTGCCACTGCTGCAGTGTTCAAACTTGCTGGTGTGAAGGCAGGCTCTTTGTGTCTTGCCTTCCTGAAGCACTGAGTAGCAGGACTTGTGAGTTGGAGGTCTTTTGTTCAACCTCAGGCACTATCTCTATACCTAAATATAGGTTTGAAGAGCTTGATGCCACCACCGGTGTAGGAAAACTTTCTCCAGGGACTACTCCTTTAAGTTTACACTTCTGGTCATCTTTTAAAGATCCTGATGTGGGATTTTTAAAGCAGTGAGCCTTTAAGAAAGCATATGTGACATTTGGGAAAATGTAAACAACATTATGTGGTTACAACAATTCCTTCCTCAAATCTCAAAACGCAAATGTTGGTGTAAGTGTGATGAGAAGTCTTCATCTCTCAGTTAATGAAGGAAATACTTCATGTTAAAGTGGATGTGTGAAACACAGTTCCAGGGAATAAAAACTGAAGTAATCATTCCCTATAGTCAGCTGCTCAGCACTGCTGTGCCTGGGGCTGCTGGGACTGAACAGGGTATTTTGCTTCCCCAGCACTGTCCGTAGCTTTGTGGTGGCCGCAGCAGTGTGTGAGGGCAGCCACTCTTACCTAAAAGCAGAAAACAATTGCTAAATTTCACAAGACTGCTAAGTCCTGTGTACGTTTCAAATGAAATGGAGTTATCTCATGAAAAGTGATACAGGGGACATTGGAACAAAACTAATTTTAAAGGCATTGTCATGGTGTTCTTAAAACTAAATTATTGAGCAAGCATTTTTAATAAGGATTATTGCAGCTTAATTGATAATGCTTTTTTAGTTGCTCCTTGTAAAATTCTTTGGCATTTCACACAATGGATGTCTGTCTAATGACAAGTGTAACTCTTGCCTGCTTTTGATCAAGCACCCAAAGACATGGAAAGAGTTGCTATTTCTGGTATGTAATACTTAACCTTGAAAGAGAACTTAGGAGAGGCATTATTAGAATCACTAGTGACTTTCTAAGAATAATAAGCCTACTGTGACTTAGGGGGATGTTTTCAGGTCCCAGAAATTAAAGTTTCTTTCCATGTGTAAAATTCATGTTTTATCCGCAGGAAGTAATTCTTTAACTGCATTTTAATTCTCTGCTATTAATGAGCAAGTCAGAAAAATTACAAAAGGTTTCTAAACATTCAGTTTACATTCAGATACAGTTCACAGCTTAAAAATATATGCATTAGACCTATATCAATAAGATTATTTTGGATTTGTGTTTTACAGCAGTATTTTAAAACCTGTGCTGAGTCTTATCTTAGAAGGTTCATTTTAAAAGTGTACAAGTTTGGGATTGGTTTTTGCATAGGAGGATTTTAGGTTTTGTAAAAGCAAGATGATTTCAGGTGTACACGCACTTTCCTTCACCAAACAATTATAATTACATCTTTTTATCTGTGGATTATATTAACAGAGAAAATATTTCTCAAAGAGAGAAAAAGTGAAACTAAATACTCAAAAGTTGCTGAGTTTTTTAATTTTTAAAAATGGAAGTTTCAATTCAATGTCAGTAGTTTTAGGTATTTTCAATTTTGTGGCACAATGTGGGTATACAGGCAGATTAGTTTTATTTATTTGTTGTGATAACTGTGTCACTTCATTTAATATTCAAAGATACTGTTTTCATATTTTCTCACAAGAGAAGTGCATAATGGATGATGGCCAAAATTATGTTTAGTTCTGTGTGTAAGTATCAATGTCTGTTTGTATTATCTCTATAGACAAATAAAAGAAAAACTTTTTTCAACCTCTTATTTTCAAATCCTCTTTAGTTTTTTGAAAATGCTTAGATTTGCCTCCGGTGCCTTGAGATGGAGAGGATGCTTCTTGTCACTGCAGAGGCAGATAGAGTCTTTTTGAACTTAGGTCTGTGTCTGCAATGCCAGCTGATTGTTCCCATCTTCCCTAAGTGAAGATTCATCTAACAGAAATACTACACATTTAAGGCAAATAATAATTAGGAGGACAAAGACCTCTCCAGGAATGAATGTGTTGAACTTTTTAATCCTGCTTAACTCCAAAGGAAATTTACAAGCCCTATCACACAGCCCTTGACTGTATTTACTTGAGAAAGTTACTCTGTAAACTGTCTTGGAGGTGAACTTCCATTGGCTTTGTTTGGGTGAAAATGGAGTGTGCATTGCTTTCAAATGCTAGGTTTAAAAAAACCCAAACAAAATAATGGACCACTCTATAAATATATATGTATGCATGAGAGAAGAACGCTTGAGATTGGGTTTTGTGTAGCTAATATAGCTTAATCTTCATGTAGTTTACAGTAGTGAGTAACTGTGCAAACAGTGTTGCTTTCTCCCCAAGTCTCAATAAGTACACTAGAGGCTATAAATTTATGCCTCAGGTTCTGGCATCTGAATTGGAAGTGATTCTTTCTGGCAGTGAGACCCTTCTGGCATGTGACAGATAGGGACTTTAGTGTGAACGAAGTGAGCTGCAACTATTTTGGGGCTGTTGTACTGCTCCAGCAGTATGCTCCTAAAATAGCACCAAGGGTTGCACACAGCAGGAGTCCCCTGTCAACCACACAGCATTGCTGGTGCATTCCTGAAGGCTAAAGATAATTCTTTTTAGCATGTCCCTCCTTGAATGGTGAGTTTCAGCATTCATAATAATATTTCTGAAGTGTTCTCTATCCTTTACCCTCCAAAATAATTTTACTAACTTGACATCTTCTTGTATATGCTGACTATATAGACATGAGTCCTTCTTTGAAAATATATGAGCAGTGAGTAATATAATGTGACTGACACAAGTGGATCACTCCTGCCCATGATAAAGCAGAAAACAGTAGTACCCTTTTATGAGCATTTACCACTGTAAAAGCTGACAGCATCTAAAATTAGGCTTGAAACACTATCTTGGGAAATTCTTCTCTTTTTAGGGCTTGGCCTTTGCAGTTTACCTTAATCTTTAAGATAGAAGCACATCCCCTTATTGGTTAGGTGAATAAACCATTGGACTTGCTTCAAAGGTAACACCTAATTTAAAGGTGAGATGGAATCGGTTGTTGAAAATAGTCTATTTGGAGAAGCTTAAATATGTAAGGCACATACCTTAGTGTCTCACTGAATTGGTTTCCATCCCTCTCTCTTGTGTTCATCTTGTAGGAAGAGCTAATCATTATTTTAGCAAAGATAGGAGTGAAAACTCTTAAATTGCAGATGTCACCTTGACATGCATTTGGGGTTTTTTGAGTATTCATTTAATGGTATGTTATTTTATCTTAACTGATGACAATAAAAGCCCTACTGAAGTCAGTTTTCAGAGATGTTTAAAAAAAAAAAGGCCCTTGTTCAGAAAGAAGCCATAAAATTAGTGGCATACTTTAATCATTAGGAAAGGACTGGCCAACGGTGGTAAGTTTCTGGAAATTAGAAAGGCTGAGTGCTCACTTGATGTGAATTGCCAGCAACAACTGGCATTCAAGGATGATGTGTTAGGGAAGAGTCTCTCTGGAACTCCTCATCACCAGCCTCAGTGGTTCTCCTGTTAATCACTTACTTTATTTGTTTATAGTGTTCAACTGACTACTCAAAGTGAAAATCCATTGTATTCTACTGTTCTGACAAGTGCTTTATCAATAAAGATGCAGTTATAGCAGTAGTTGGAAACAGTGATTTAGTCTGTGTAAAAATGCCCTTAGGCTCTTGTTTTGACTTTTTTTCCGTCTGATGGATGCTGAAATACTGAATTTTTATCTGTAATATGTCTACAGGTTTTAGTGAAGCCTTTGGAGGTAAATGTGGTTTCTTTTGAAATTTCACACATTTCTTTAGAAATGATTAAACTAAAATTAAATGTGATTATTTTGTTTTCAATGTGCCCTGTGGATTTACATGTGTCACGTTACAGGCAATGCTCAGAATAAATGTGTTGCACAGGCTCATATTACTGTTGATGTTCATGTATTATAAAAATAGATGTTGTTGATGGTGGGCTTTATAAAGCATGGTAGGACTATTTCCTTTAAAAGCACAAGAGGTTGTAAACATGTAACAAAATCATAAGAATGTGTCTTTCTCCATTTACTTCCTTTTTGTTCTAATTAGAGTTGAAGCTGCAACTAATGATGCTAAAACAGGGCAACGAAAAGTAATCAACCAGAACTTTAGGCCATGCAGCAAACTGCATTCACACCCACATGTTTTGTTTGACTGAAAAAATATAACAGGCTGTATTCTAAATTAGAGTATACAGGCAGAGACATGCATCAAAACAAGATGTGGGAACTGTGTTATGCAACCGCAGTCTATGTTTCTGTTCGTGGAGTTCAGCTTTTAACTTCACACGGTGCTGTGGCAGTAATAGAAAGACATGAAAGCACATGCTATGTGGATACTTGGGTGTTTTGGGAGCTGGTTTCCTGAAAACCAGTGGGCAGTTCAGCTGTCTTGCTGGATGGCTTGGGTGTTCTGCAATGTTGGGGCTCTAGCTGTGTGGTAATGTCTGGAATGCACCAAATGCTACAAAACTTTCTGTCTTATGGCTTAATGTTACCACCCTGATGAGGTGAAGTGGTTGTTGAGACAACCTTGAAAGTCTGGGCAATGCTTAGTTCACTTTCACTGGATACAGACTTGCTTTGGTGCATTCATGCTGCACGTACAAGAGTTGAGTAGTCAGGTTTTTGCTGTTTTCACAAGGCTGAAGAACCTTTCTTCAGCTATTCAGAATTTTCTCTTTGCACTTGAATCTGGTGTGTGGAGTGACTCCACTGAGAAATGTTAATGCTGATGTATTAATGCTAGTGTAATAATAAGAAAACAAAAATATTGTGACTTTTTAAATATCTTTGGCTTTCTACTTGTGATGAAATTTATGTTTTTACAAGCAAAGGCTGCTGCATTGACTGATACGAAGGAATTTTTGGTTATTTCATAAGCACAGGACCAGATCTTCAGAGTTTTACCTATTTATTTGTAGTAACCGTGCTTTCTTGTCTAAAACAGTGCAATGTGTAGTGTGTTCTCACTAAGTCACCACCTTACCATGACTTTCTTTCTTCTCAGTACACTGTTCTTAGTGTCTGAAGTTTGAATTGTTAAAAAGGACACATTTTTGGAAATTATAAATTTAGGTTGGAAAGCTGCTCTGGTTTTAGTTCTGTTCGTTGTCTATGCCAGCTCAGAGCAGCTCTTCGCTGCTTTTGCATGTGATGGACCACGCGGCCCTTGTGTTTTCACGCCAGTCTTCCCTTGAAGAGAATTGTATTGGTTTTGTAACATTTTTGTAAACCTTTTTCATGTAGAATTAATGGGTAAGATACAGAAACATGGTACCATCATGCCCTTTGTATTGTCTCATTTTGATACATTTTCCAGAGCTATTAAGCAACCAAGCAGATGATGGCCATTACTGAACCTGACCTGGGCAATTGGTGCAGATTACCTGGAAAGTTTTACCCATCAGACACCGTAGAAGGGAGCACCTCTCATTCTTGTTAACGGCAGTTGTGCAGAGTTACAACACTAACATCATTTTGGGTTTCTTTTTCTCATGTCTTAGGTTTTCTACCCTAGCAAAGATGGTACCAAGATCCCAATGTTTATTATTCACAAGAAAGGAATTAAGTTAGATGGTTCTCATCCTGCCTTCTTGTATGGATATGGAGGCTTCAACATATCAATTACACCGAGCTACAGGTAAGCAGGGTAATTCATACCTTATTCTGAAGTATCTGGCACAGACTGAGGACAGGGTGGATGATGGATCTGACAGGATGCATTTCAGGTCCCAGTGAAGCAAGATGGGGGCCATAAGGACTGCACGTCAGTGGCCAGGCATCATTTGTCTGCTTTGTTAGTTCTGAATTCAAGAGTTCTGCCCAGGCTAACAGAAGAAATTTATGTCAGAGCAGAGAACTGCTCTGCTCTTCAGAGGTTTACAGCAAGCACCCTGCCCTTAGGATTGCACCTCAACCTCTTCCTGCTCTGTCACTGAGCTCAACAGAAAAGCACATAGACATGTATTAAGCAAGTATTTGAGCCCTTTGCTGAACTAATGAAGATTTTCCAAGTTAAACAATTACCTATGTCTAAATATTATAGGAAATCAAATGTTTGTCTAAAGGAATGTAAATAATTAAAATTTCACTGCATTTTCCTTTTATATTTTGGAGGAGATTATATCAGAAGCAAATCCTACTGTGTCCCATATGATCAGGAAAGATGATTCTGTCTTGAGATGCAAATGACGTGATCTCTGCAAATGCAAAGCAACACGTAAACCAAAAATGCTGTGTGCAGAACAGGATTTGTAGTCCTCAAAAGCCATAAGCTTTATTGAATAGATGATCTCTTTAGAGAAAATGCTTATTTCTTCAATAAGAGAATTTGAATAGACTTACTAAGAGTCAGAGATTGTCTGAGTGCCTAAGAAGTGCTCCTAGGTGAGGCAGATGAAAACAGGAATGGAAATGGAAAAGGTTGGGAGAGAACAGTTTTCAGATAGCAATCTTGCTTTAGAGTCAGCACATTTCAAGAAATCCTTTGCAGTGCTTGCTTTCCCAGGTCTCTGTGATTATATTTCTGAATAGCATTTACAGTTTTTCATCCTTTCTAGCAAATATTTTGTCAAACAATGGACCTCCCAACTTGTGTTCTGTGATTATTTGTAAGCTTTTTATCTGCCTCATAAAGCTATGTTTTTCATTTCCTGTGGTGTTTGACACAGTTATATAAGCTGAATAGTTTTTTAATTCCTTTTTAGTTAGGTTCAACCACTGATTTATAACAGTTTATTGTAGGTGCTGAAAACTGTGATAAAACTTATCATGTTTTCTTTTTTAAAGAATGTAAAATAAATACTACATACCTATTGATTTAATGTAAAATTTCACATACTGCAGAGCTGACATGAGCTGGCTGTTGGCAAAAGGAGAAGGTATTTCACAGTGCCTACTTCCACCTCCCATTCATTGGCCCTGGTGCTTTCTGGAACCTCTGCTAAGCTGATTTATGTTGAAAGAATGACATAAAACTATCCCAGCAAAATGGAGTGGGTGGTTTTCTACAATTTTGAGGAGTTAAAAATTGATTCTTATAGTAGTGCAGCAAACAGCAACAAGAGGGTACAGCTGACAGTCAGAAGAGAGGAAGATGGGAGGCTGGAGTAGTGACCTGGGTTTTCCTGAACCCTGTGAAACCTTGATTATACAGTTCATAAAATAAGAATATGAATCTGAAACAGTCCCTTAAAAGTAAGTGCACAGAGAACTATCAGTGACCTCCAGATTAAAATACATTAGCCCACAGACAATGTAAATAAAACATGATTGGCCACACTTCCTTCCTTATTCTCTCCCTGTAGTATTGACATACCTTTTCTCAGCTTTCTCTCTCTAAAAGAAAAATAAGAGAAGCTGAAGCCTTCAGATGCATCTTTGTGGTTAATAACTTGAGAATTGAGTACTTGGTGAGGAAGTGAGTTCTAAAAGTAGGCAGGCAAGATCAGCAAAAGGAAATTGTAAGAAAAAATTTGTGCCAGAAAAGCACAAATTCACCCTTTACTTGGCAGACTCCCATAATGTTTTACTACATCCTTGTTACTATATGCTGCAGTACTCCACAAGGATTTCCCAAGTCCAAGTGTTGTTTCAGCCACAGCCCAACACCATGATTTAGTCTTTTTGGGTTTTTTTAGATGACCACAGGTACGAGTGCTAGAAAGTAACCACAGGATACTCAAGGCTGAGGCTTGTCACATCATTCACCTGATCCAGGGCTGAGATGTAGCTATGGAAATTCAACCAAGCAGTAGACAGGTTACCTTTAGAAAAAAACAAACAAAACAATGCTGGATAAATATTCCTAGATTTTTTTATTTAAGCTTAAGGCTCTTGAAACTTTTCACAAAGCACTCAATTTTCTCCTTTCCAGTGGTTCAGTTCTGTCCTGTATTTCTTCCAGAAAGTAAAATGTTTTCTCACATTAATGTGAGCCAACTTACTGGCTTGGGGAGCTTATTTCTGCTTAATTCAGAAACTGGTGCTCTTTTTCCTTTTTTCTCCAACACCAAAAATGAAAATCTTTTTTGCTGAAAGCAATGGAAACAAACCAACAGGTTACAGGATCCAAGAATAACTATGAGAATGATAGGCCAAAGTCATTAAGTCAGTTACAGTAGGGGTTTATTTTTGAATGCAAACATTCATCTTTCATATGCTTTTCTGGACTGGAGAGCTGCATTTGGTAGCATTTCGAGATGGTGTTTGCTAGAGCATTGTCATTAATTATACAGCTGACATAGCGAGTGCAAGTGAAGGCTGATGGAACTGATACCTAGGGAGCTGCTGGGGAAATGCCATCACAAACCTTCCACTAATGCCTCAGATTCAGCTCGATACCCTGCAGGAACCAACATGTTTCCCTTCACTGTTCCGTATGTGCCAGTGTGGGTACAGGAGAAGCAATTTCTGACACATCCTGGAATACAGCTGGTTGTGCAGCAGACTGTGAAATTGCATTTCACTGCCAGGTTTTACCCAGCCTTTAAAGCAAAGAGGTGGTACCGGGAGAGACTGTAAGCCCAGAGAAAGGTCAAGCAACGTAGCAGCCCTGGAGTGGAATGACGGATTACTCTTTTTGGTTACTCCATTACTGCTCCCTTCTGCTCCACAAACGCCAAGAAAGCAACCAAGTCCAGTGACTCAGGACTTTTTCCCTATCATCAGTGTGCCAGCCTGCATTTCTCTGTCAGCTGTAATACTTGAGAGCAGATCCCTTATTCTGGGAAAGCATTCTTTCTCCTTGAAGCACAGCTCCTCACATTGTTCTGTACTGTAAAAAAAAAAATACATGTTTTCTTATTCTTTGTGTTATGCTCCTTAAGAGTGATGGATGATAGGGTCTGGAAGAAGCTCTCCAGGGAAGGAACTCTCTTCTGCTCCCTCCACTGACTCCTTTCTGACCCTGTTGTTGTTCCCTTTACCCTGCTCCCAGGAGATAAGAAAAAACAGGGATAATGAGCAAAAGGCTAGAGACTGTTGGGAAAAGCCAGACTTCCCTCTGCAGAATGAGGTATTTCGTAGCCATCCGGGGTGCCAGTTTGCTGTGACTCAGACACCAAGCCGATTTGAAATTAAATCTGGAAGCAAGAATCTACATGGAAGGACACAGGAGGCAGTGTCAGGGTTGTGTGTGAAAGTTGAGTTTTGTGCTGTCTCAACAGCTGGAATTTTTTTTAAAAAGTTAATGTTTTGATTCTGTGTTTATAAAACCTGGTTCCTGCAACTTAAAAGTCCCTTTGGGAAAGCTTGTTAGAACATTGAGGCACATTTGCCTCAGATAATTGGTCAGGTAAGGATCCTGACTTACTTCATTCCTGACCATACCACAGTGGATATTAATTAATCAGCAGCAGCAGCAACATGACTAGATGTTTGTGTTGAGGTATATGGTGTAATGTTTTCTGAAGTGCCTAAATCCAAGTAGTCTTGCTGAGAGTGAGCCCATATAGACTAAACCTTGCTTGTAATTTGAGTAGTATAATGATTGTTACGAAACTCTGGACTTTATCCTGTTCATGGTTTGTGCAACAGGAAAATTGTTTGCTTGTAGAAATGGGGACTAACTACCTATAAGAAGAGTACTGCCTATCCTGTGAGACCATAAGTTGCTTAGACACCTCCAAAAATCATAATCAAGGTATTGTCTCTGTTAGAGGAGTCCACAGACAGGATAGAATGCACTTTGGTTTTGCATTGCTCACAGGTACTCACTTGTTAAATATGCTGATCCCTCAGACTGGCACAGTTTATTTCAGCAGATGGAAGAGGACAGACTCTGTTCCAGAATTTTTTATCTTTTAAAAATTTTCAGGCATTATATTTGGGAAGCAAGATCTTACCTTACATATAATACTTTCTTATATTTGCTACCTTTGATCATTGGGAATCAAGTAACTTTGGACGAAGAGTCCAAAAGTTTGAGACAGAGACAGGGAAAAGAAGTGCAGAATATTTTGGGAGGTTTTGTGACTCTAACATACCAAAAATTAAGAAGCCACAATCTCATGAGACAACCTACTGTCAGGCTACTTCACGTTAGCTGTGTGGCAACCTGTTGAAATCAGACATCCTGGAGTTTGACAGAATAATGCCCTCTGACATTTGATCAATGTGCTTAAAAAATATCAATCTTGCATCTGATCAGCATGTCACAGCAATCTAAGGAAAATGAAATTCACAGTGATGGACTTAAAAATTGGTTTTAGAGAAACAGAGGTAATTCATGGCTCCTGAGCCATCTGATGGCTAGATAACCAGCCTAGGTGGAAGTTTTTTCCTTGGATGGATTATGAAAATACAGACAATCTCTTATCAGTTATCCTTCTGCTTTTCTTTTTGTTTCCTTAATCCTTGGTGTATACTTTTAAGAACATGTGCTAGCACATAGGCAATTGCTTTGGGAGGCATGAAATTTTTTCCTGTTTTGATACTATGTCCACATGAGACACACTGTAGGACTACTGTCTTTCAAGCCGTTTCTGATAAGCAGTAGTGGGACTTAAAGGTATAAAGACCCAATCTTTTTTCTTGTGGTTGAACAAAATTAATTTCTGCAAACAGTGGTTTCTTGCATGAGCAAAGATTTCATGTAAATAAGAAATTTAAACCTACTAGAGAGAAAAAGAATAAGACTTAAATTCTAATATTTTGTTTCCTTGGCATATGTGTGGTTGGTCTGCAGCTTCTGCTACGTTAAGCTACTGCCTCTAGAGATCAGAGATGTATTTCTTTTCTTCATACTTTTTCAATTTGCTATTTAAAAAAAAAAAAAAGCTATTTTAGCTTTCAGCCAGGCTCTGCAGATAGTAGGGAAGGTAGAACCTGTAATTTTATGTCATACTGTTTGTTTTGTATTTAGCAATGCAAGAGGAAAGTTAATAAGAATGGGATTGGCCATGTTGACTGCTGACTCTGGCACAAAAGAGTGGTAGATACAGAATTTTTCTTTGCAAACACTTTATTATAAAGGTTCCAAAAATGTACATTAAGTGGAACTCAAATTGAAAACACCTGCTCAGAAACAAAGATCAAATGCTGATCTTAAGTCTTAATTCTTTGCTTTCTTTATTTGGGCTAAGCCTCCCTTTCTTCTCTGAGGAAGTGGAGGTCCCATGGGAGAGAAACAGTTCAGAAAGCTATGGAGGTCCAGTGGTACTGCATAACTCTAGTCCTCATGCTAATGACTTTGAAAATAATTTTAAAAATGGTGACATGTTCTGGTCATCTGTTAGGCCAAACCACTGGCCATTCTTTTTCGAAGTGCAGAACTAAAGGACGAAGAATTGACCAGCACTACTTCCTTCCTCTCCCAAGGCTGCAGAGGGTTTCATTTCCATGGATAACCATTGTAAAAAACCTGACTATCAGGTTTGCCATCAAGGGAGACCTTCATTCACAATTTCATCATTGATTTTGGGAGAGATCTTTCCTTCAAAGTATATTTGCAGAAGTGGTAGGTGTATAAAAATTGGAAATTCAGAATAATCCTTTATCTGTTTGCTTTTTCAGTGTGTCAAGACTTATTTTTGTGCGACACCTAGGAGGTGTTCTAGCAGTGGCAAACATTAGGGGAGGTGGTGAATATGGAGAGACCTGGCACAAAGGTAAGTCAGTCAAAGCAGAGGAACAAATTTGCAGGCTTAGCAATGAAAATTGCAACATTTTCTCTTCGCTCCTTCTTTCATGCTCAGACCTCCTTTTGCATTTTACTTATTCTTAGGAAAGGGTTTTTTCTTACTTATATGTTAAATGTGTACATTACCTGGTGCTAATCTGATGTTTTCAGTTAAATTCTTTTAATATTTGCAACCTACTTAAAAATAGTTTTGTACAAAGACAATATTTTCCAAGAAGGTCACTATGTTTATTTAAGCAAGATCAAGTTCCCTAGACTTTCAAAAAAGTCTGTCTGTATATGCAGAAGACCTGGCTTGCTTTCACATACCTCTGTCATTATTCACAGGTGCACATGGCCCTACAATTCTAAATCCCCAAGGCAACATGTACTTGACTATTTAGACTCTCTCGGTATCCCACAAAATAGAGATTTGCAGAACCTTACAGGAGGTGCGAACTCTTGAGTTGAGAATGTAACTCTTGCAGATTGTTGTTGCATAACTTATGAATAGACTTTTTTTTTTTTTTACTATTTGGTGGATGTGATTGGAAAAATTTCTTAACCAAAAGGGTTGTCAGGCGCTGAAATGGGCTGCCCACTGAAGTGGTTGAGTCAACATCACAGGAGATACTTAAAAGACACATAGCTGTGTCGTTAGGGACATGGCAGTACTGGATTAATGGTTGAACTTGAAGGTCTTTTCCAACCTAAATGATTCTGTGATAGAAATTCATATGAAAACTCTGGAAGTGCAGTGATATGTCATCCCCTCCACAATCCTAGGGGATCCAACTTCTAGTAAGCAATAATTTCACATTTTAGCTTTTTTAAGCTGCCTTTTATTCTCAGGGAAACCAAGTCTCTCGCTGCAAAGCAATTTCGATTTCTTTTCCCCGTTTCTTAATACTTTTGATTTATTTCTGTATGTGTTTTTCCCATCCAGTTCTTCTCTTAATCCTTTAATTGTCTTTGTCCACTTGCCTTATCGCTGACAATTGTCTTCATCCCTTTACCAGAAGAAAAAGCTTTAGAAGTCCTATTTATCTCTGTAACATACCCATCATTATTTAAAGTGAGGCTTTACTCATATCCCAAGAATCTGGTAGATAAGTTGCTGGAGATGTTGTCAGCAAGGCACATGTACCAAAACAGTGGTGTTTATGATGCAGCAATTTGCCATGGCAGTAATCCATAATAACTTTTTATCAAACAAAATGATACTCCCAGATCGTTGCATCTTAATTTTTCTATTTCATCTGTGGCAACTATTTGTCTGGGTCATTTCCTCACAATTGAGTTAATTATGTAATAGCTTCATAAATAGAAGCTGTATGTGTGTGCAGATACAGGATATTATTGCTAAAGATGAAGTATCCTTCATTAATTTTAATTTGCTGATCGATTTGTAATAGATTTTAATAAAATTTATCTTAATACGATAATGCTTCTTTGGTCCACCTATTTCCTGCTTGATTTTGACTCAAGTATTTTATTGCAGTTGCAAATTAGATAGGTATCTGTTCTTTGTTACTTTCAGAACCAATTACAGAAGTCTTTTTATTTAGGTTTAATTATATAGACAGGATTCTGACCAGCCCAGGACTTGAGCAAAAAGTAGGATATATTTCTCCTTTGTTGCCACATATTTGAAGACTTTTTTTGTTATCCCAGTGTATCTCTCCTCAGTGGTGGTGTTATTCATGTGATAATGTTGTGTATTTGTTTAAAAAAACACAAAAAAATAAAAATGTGCTGGTTCCAGTTGTACAAGACCTGTATTACTAAATGTCAGAGTTATCTTGCCTAACTTCTGCAACACAGAAATAAAGCAACCATTGTAAACTGGGTGTCTAGGATCACTGGATGGACAATGGAGTTAGAGACACTTTCAGATTGTAGCTCATCTCACTTATTTTATGGTAAAATTAATTGGCCTGAAGGCTCCTGGATCATAGTGGGAACCTTAAGCAATTAGCTTAGAATAAACATCCAACTTTTAAACAAAGTAGGAGGAACTGGACTTTAGATTTCTATGTCCTTTGAGTCCCTTTTACCTAGCTGGGCCACAGCCTTTGCTACAGGAATACAAGGATTTTCTTCCTAGTTGCCTTTTCTTACTAGCATTTAGTTGCCTGAGATTACCATGGTCTTAAGGTAGGATTACCTTTGAGAAGGAGCTAGTTTTAGTCTCTCACCAAACAAGTGGGAAGATTACAAGACTTGGCCAAATGTTAGTTCTCTAGATTGATACACTTCTACTAAAATAATTAAAAAATTGTGGGGAAAACCACCCTTTTCCTTATCTACTCCACCCTGCAAAATTTTTTGTTTTCACAATGGGAAGGCTTATCAATGATGTCATCTAGACCTATGTTTTCATGATTTATTCCCTCATACCTATGAAGACATTTGGAATTCTGTTTGACAGGATGGCAGTACCTCAAGCATTTCCATATTGGAAGGTGTTTAATAAAATTTCAAAGGAAGATGCAATTCTGAAATCCCTTTTCGACCATAGCTGCATATCATCTGTTTTGAAAACAACTATTAGGGAAAAAAAATATATTACCAGCTACATCTTATATGTCTAGGAAATTAGAAGTGCTTATTTTATATAGCTTATTTTATAAGCTGAAGCTTTATTGCTTTGAGAAACTGTCACTGACTTTAATGATGTTAAAGTCTCATTAGATCAAGCCTCAAGTGGATTGTATATGGTCATTTTGTATATATTTTGCTATGCAAAGCTTTCAGCTTTCATTTTAGTGGTTAAGAACATTACCTGGCACTCACTCTGCAGTATAGGTATGTATTATCCAGAGTTTCTTAAAGCATCAGGATTATTGACAGAACCATCTTATACCCTCTCTCTATTGAAAGAATCTTTCTTTTTGCTGTCTGAGCTGCATCAATTATTAAAATGTTCATGAAACTGGATTTGTTCCCAGGTATTTTTGCACACATGTTTTTCTGAAGAGATGGTATCAAATGGATTTTATGGCATCAACTGATTTGTTTTGTTTCTGTGCTAGGTGGTAGCTTGGCCAACAAACAAAATTGCTTTGATGACTTTCAGTGTGCTGCCAAATACCTTATCAAGGAAGGCTACACATCGCCAAAGAAGTTGACTATTAATGGAGGTTCAAATGGGGGCCTCTTAGTTGGTAAGAGCTGCTTGTATATTTCCCAGATGTGTTGCGTGGTTTATTAAAGTAACCAGACAAAAAGTCATGAGATCCACTTGTCAAAAGTTGCCAGAATGTCAATGCATTAATATATACCAGATGTTAAATGTATACACTTGTACTTGATTTGCTGTTTGCACGGAACATTGAGATTCTGTAGTCTCTAGCAAAGGCTGACTGTTGACAGCCATTCTTACAGTCTTGTGTGGTGAGAGCTAGCCCTGTGGTAGAATCACACAGTAAGTAAAAGTGGTTTAAGAAACATTTGCACTTTTTATTTTTCTTTCTTGAGGCTAACCATTACAAAACAACGACTGAACCAGAATTCTCTTATGTAGCATTGGGAAACTGTGTGTGGTCTGTAGTCTAAGCCAGGAGCCCATGTCCTGCAATCCTCCATCTGAGTTTCTCACTCACTCCCTCTGTAGTCATGTATTCCTGTTCTTCGAGAACAAGTGAAAACACAGCAGTTCTGCAAATAAAGCCTTTGTACAGGGGAACATAACATGTTGACTCTGCTTTCATTGTGTAGTTAAAATATGACCACAAATAAAATCATTAATGTCTCTGATGAGAAATATAAAATACTTCTACTTGAAAAAGTCAAGAGCTTTTGGAGGACTGTGTAAATATAGCACTTTGTTACAAATGTATCTTGTTCACATACAATTCACTGCTGGGTTCTTAAATTCAAGGAAATTAATAGCCTACTCATAAACAGAAAGGCTTGTCACAGAAACGTCTCATAGTCTAAGCAATCTGAGTGCTACAAAATTAATTCCTGATAAAAATCCCTGTCTGAAAGTATCTGAAAGTAGAAGAAGAAAAAAGAAAGTAACTTTGTGCAATTTCGACAGGAAAAGGAAACACAAATGTGTAATATTTGCTGTTTTTTAAACAGCATGAAAGGCATGTGATCGTATGACAGATTTGAGTTACTTATGCAAGGAGGGGGAAAAAGACACTTCAAATGCATAAACCACTGGTTTATAAAAAAGGAACAGGTTTAGTAGGCCCGCTCTTCACTTGCTTTTCTTTTTGTACTCCTTCCTGTTTTATCTGCTGCTGAATACTGGCCCTATTGATTTGATTTGATTTTTCAGTGAATTAACGTCCAGCATAAGAAACAGGATTTGGAATTATATAGATCTTTGGTCTAAGCCATCTTGGCTGTTCCTGCATTTTTATTTTTTTTTTAAAGTAATTGTTTTAAAGATAAAGTAACAAGTAGGTGTAAAGTTGTATTTTAGCTTTCTGCTTATATGCTTCTTGCTAACAGGTGGCAGGAGGTATTTGTGCATTGAAAATAGAAGTGGACGAATATGGTAAAGGATTAAAGGGTTTGCACTCCGTTTGGGAGTGCAGGCATTGCACTAGTCAATTTTATGTGAATGTAAATATGTATTTGGAAATGCAGATAAATTTCAACTTATTACTGAACTTCTGAAAATACTATTGTATTATTACATGGACTTAAGTTTCAGTCAGGATGAGATTCATCCTACCTAGCTTTAGTAATACCCTGTTTTTCTGGCCGAATGAGTCAGCTGGGCTCCTTGTTTCGATAAGGGGAAGCAAGTGACATCTGCAGGGTGTATGTCATTCCAGCAGGAGACAGGTGTTGGGAATCTAGACCTCCCTGCTCTGAAAATCTTGTTGGAAACCTTCCCTTGCACTTACTGGTAGATTACAATCCAGTTGGATTTCCATGCTCTTGATGAGCCAGATAGGAATTTTCTTTGACTGGGTACCATTAGGTGAATTTAGGAAATTCTTAGAAGTGTTTTTTCATCAAAGCAAGAATAAATTTTGCAATAGTTGTTCAGGCAACACCAAAGATCATAACTCATCCTTTAGGTGCAAGGACTCACTGCCAGATACTCTCAATTCTTATTTGTTGAAGAAAAAGCTGACAAAGAAGAGTATTGTCACTCTTCCAAAATACTGTTTCCTCTCAGTCAGACTAACAGGAGGTGACTCCAAGGACTGCAGAGCCCTGAGCTCTTGCGTTATTCAACTGCAAAACAAGACTTCTTTGTCCTGCAGTGTGATCCCCAAACTGAGCAGAGCAGCACAGCTGTGAGCTGAAAACCTCCTATATGCAAACGCTGCGTTTGACCTTTCATCTTTGCTTAGACAAAACCAGTTCTGACATTTTGAGGCCTTACTTTGATACTGAATTTTAAATTTCAACGTCTGTGTAGAAGGGTGAAATTCATGAATAAATTTTTGTTCCAGATTACACTTTATTAATGCATGTAAGTATTGTGGCTAATTAAAGGAATGCAGTGGGAATGGATGAGTGTCTCCATAAGTGATTTCTTAATGAAGTAACTACTTAAGGAACTAGGAAGCAGCAATTTCTTACAAACAGACAGTGCTTCAAGAGGCAGTCTGAAATAAACAGTATTAAAATGAAATGTTGTGATAGTTGTTTTGGCTTTTTTTCCTACCAGAATATAATTTATGTTCATAAAAGGAAATAACATGAAGGGGAGGGATCTGAACAAAAAGCATAAAAATCTTTTACATAGCATCTATTTAAGGCACTATATATACCATATGAAAATTACTCAGGAACAAACCAGGAAGAGTTAGCATGGTTACATATTAGAGACGACCACAAGTAAAGTCACATCTTTCAGAAAATAGAAATCATGTTGAAATAAAGAAAATGGGGTAAAGTGTAGACTCTTGTCAGGGACTGACAGACCACAGGAGTCTGATGAGCAAATTGCTTCCAATAATGTAAAGATTAGCAGTGAAATCTTTCTATGCGCTTCAGAGGCAGAAAACTGGCTAGAGGATCTGTGGGACTTGCAGGTCAATAAGATGTAAAAGGAGTATTACAGAAAGATAATGGCAAAGCAGAACAACTAAATGGTCTGTTTATATTGATGTTCCCTCCTGAGGAGCGTGGGGTGTTCCCTGCACCAGTCTGTTTTCAGGGGTAATATTCTGGGGAGCTGCCTCCAGCTGGACCATCAGCGGAAGAGGTTTTGGAATGAATCAATCCAATGAAAAGCAGTGTGATGCCAGGACCAGATGGTGCACATGCAAGATCCTAAGTGAACACCAATATGAAATAGCAGGCTACTAAGCCTGAATATCTGAGGAACAGAAGGGGACAAGTGTAATGCCAAGTTTTAAGTGGTTCATGGTGATCTGCAAGCTGCAGATGAGTAAATCGGACTTCTCTAATGGGCAAACTAATTGAAATAATAAATAATAACTAACATAAAAGGAATAATTTTTCAGGCTGAAGTTGCATCTTTCAAATTTATTAGAGCTATTTGGAAGAGTCAGGCCACATGTGGTGCTTCTAACAGTGATCTAGTTGAAGAGTTATTCTTGGATTTTCAAACACTTTTTGACAAGGTCCCTCACATAAGCCTGTGAATGAAGGTTCTTGCTGAGCTGGAAGCACGGTCATAACAATCTCCTTGCTAGCAGGACGCAAAGAATGGGGATAATAAATCCATTTTTTTACAATTAACAAAAACAAAGTGATACAAGAATTTGGGAGAGAACATAGCTACATGTGGATACAGAGTGAATAATTCTGAATTAAGAAAGGGATTCTGGGATCCATTGCAGTAGTTATGTGGAAATTTCAGTGCTCTTATTTCTTAAAATTTAAAAAAAGCAGGGGAATTTGTAAAATCACCAGGCAACAGGTTGAAATCAAGCAACAGAAATTGGAATTGAAAAATTTACTGATACAGGATATGAGGAACACTAGATGAATAAACATTAAGGAAGGAAATAGATGTATTTACTGAACATATATGTTTTGATGGCTGTATAATAGGATCACTGGAGATAACTCCAACTCAGAGAAAACTTAAACAACTAGTTTCTTAGCTGATAATTGACAGGAGACATCTCCCAGTATTTGTTTAATGTCTTTTCCCAGAACATCTGCCAGTTGTCACTCTTAATAAATTGAACACTGATCTAAATGGGCCTACTGTGGTTATTTTTAAAATATATGAGGCAAGTGTTATTCTGAAAGAAATTGTCCCTTCCAGTTGTAGGAAGGCAGAAATCATAATACAAGAAAATACAACAGTAATTCTCTTTAAGTTTAGGGTATTGCTCTGATTTTGTAGCAGTCTGCTTTTATCCAAACTCTTTCCATATGGGTTTGCATAATAATTATGGAAGAAAATGAGCATTAGTGAATGAAGGACTTTTGATCCTTTTCTTTCTTAATACTCACAGTAAAAGCTTAGACAGTAAATGGTTTAGGAACCTTCAGTTCCATAGTCCAAAATCTCACAGATTTTAAAAGTTCACTTCTTCAAGCCCAGTTTGCCAGTTTGAAAGGCAGTTTTCAAAGAACAGCATGTTTGGTTCCTGAACAACAGGAAAATAGCTCTTAAGCTGTTTTGCACATACCATTTTTGGGAGTTGCATTTTTTATCCATTTGTGTATTTGCTTTCAGTTTTGCTTGAAATCTTACTTGACTTCATATTCACTGGCAGTGTTGTCCCAGCGTGACTTGGTTTATATCAGATATTTTATACTTAAGTTTTTTTGGCTCCAGGTATTATATGGTAATCTTACTTATTCTCACATTGTTTTAATTTAATAGTTTTACTAGGTTTTTTTTTTTTTCATAAGCTTTGAATTTATGAAAGCCTTTTGGAAGTTGGTCTTTCATGAACTTGGCAGTGCCTTTTACTGCTGAACTTAATTCTTAAGATATGAATACTAATGGAATTGTTTTCCTGTTGAAGCTGCCTGTGCCAATCAGCGCCCTGACCTTTTTGGTTGTGTTATTGCCCAAGTGGGAGTGATGGACATGCTCAAGTTCCACAAATACACCATTGGCCATGCTTGGACCAGTGACTACGGTTGCTCCGACTGTAAAGAGCAGTTTGAATGGTTGTACAAGTAAGTGCTTTCAAATACTTCTGTGGTTGTTAAAACACATAGTCTGCTCAACAGTTTCAGGCTTTCATTATCAATATCTATTCTTATAATTATTTCATCCTGTCCCACACTGAATTTGAGGAGTTCAGCATTTTCTTACAAGTTGGTTTTGAATGAAAGACTATCTTCAAAGCCCTGTTGAGTCAACTGGTCATATTTTCAAAGACCTTGTTCTCCTAGTAGCTTTTAGCAGCTCATAAGGTTTTCTTTCTGAGTAATGACTCCTTTAGGCTGTCACAACAGAATACTCTCAAGTGAACCAGTACATGAATTGTGTATTTTATTATGAAGGAGAGACAGGTCACCATTGTGAATTCTATTATACAATGTGGATGGGATTTATTTGTAGGAATTGAATGACAGTGGATGATAACAGGATATTAATTAATTTCTTACCTCCCTGCTGAGAGGTCTGGAAATATTATTTGAAGAAAAATTAAAAATATATGAGACAGGCAACTGTGTGGGAACAGAAATTAGAAAGTGTTTTAGAATAAGTGCCATCATTTTAAAATATTTTTTGTGGAACCTCATCTTCTGTGACTGCATTTCTATTTCTTTAATAATGAAGATTGACATTCCAGGAAAATGCTTCATACATATTAAGCAATTTGACTGGTCTGAAATGTAGTGGAGTGTTTAGAAATTAAAAAGTGAGTGTGCCTCATTCACACTGAGATCTAACTTGATCTGAAGTTTTTATTTAAAAAAATGGACAATGTCATGTCCAAATACTGGCTGATCAGTTGGGCCTCTTATAATGAGATTGTTTCAAAACCTCCGGTTGTTTGCTTTAAGCTTTCAGTGGCGAATGCAATTTTGTAAATATAGTTTACAAAACAATTAACCAATTTTAATAATTCATCTTTTATCAGTTGATAACTTAGATAAAAGATTAACTGTTATAAAAATGATCCAAGTAATCTTCATGATTTTGGACATTGAAACTTGCTGCACATCTGTGAATTCAAATATTCTGAAGAAGTAGAATAGAAACAAAGTTTTAAATTAATTCTCTGACTAGGAGAAGTACATCTGTAGGAAGGAATCACTCTATACTTATGTACATACATACTTGCTCACAAAATCTAAATGCATAATTTTAGAAACATCTCATATAGCAATACCTGAAATATACCTTTGGCTCCTTTTCAAGAGCAGGCGTTTTCTTAACAATTAAGATACATATGTGACATTGCTTAGATGTTGCTTTTACATATACTTATATTGTTCCTTAGATGAAAGTGAGAAAACCAGAAGTCTCTTAGGTTAGACATTCAAATGTTGTCATATATTCTTAAAAATAATTTAAACTTCTTAATGGGTACTCCTCCAAGTACAGAATTCATTAAAAAAAAAGGCAAAATTTCCTTCTGTATTTCCTGTTATGAAATAAGGGAAAAAACAGTATCCTACTCTCGATTTAAGGAATGTAACATTCTTCCTAGATGTAGCTTTGTCTAATGAAGAATGAAATGGTTAGATGGAATTCTGTGTAACTTACTATTACATTTAATTTCTAATATTAGAGAGTACTTTGTGTTGACATATGTAGATAGACCTTCTATATTTTGTTACAGTAGCCAAAAGGTGCAAATACTCCTGCAAAGAAGGCATATTAAAAGTTAGATTATTCATTGCTCCAAAACTAGGAATCAAAGTCATCTATGGAAAGCAGGAAAATTTACAATTCTCTCCATTTCCTGCACAGTGTTCCCTCTGCATATGTGCATGTTCAGAGGTGACCCAAATACTGGAGAGAGCAAATTAATAATTGTACAGCACTTGTGGCTTACCATTAGAGACATTTCCTTGTTTGCATGGGAAGAAGCCATCCACGTGCAGATATAGATTGCTGGAGATATGCATCCTGGGGAAAAGTCTCAGTTTTCCTGTTTCCAGCAGGGTGGATCCTGCTATGGACTTGACAGCTTTTGCTGCAGTTTCCCTGTTGGTTGTTCCTGGTATTTTGGGCATTTCTGTGAGATACATGCACATGTCTCTCTGAAATTAAAGAAATATACTTGCTTCTCATTTGAGAACCAGAGATCTGTGGCCACTACCACGTTGCCAGTAGTGCAAATCTGATTTTTGTAACTGAGAACTGGTCTATTCTGAGTGGTATCAAATGCCACTGTGACAATTTTGGTAGGAAAGGACCTTCTTGTTGGGTCTTGAGGAAAAAATATGTAAACATTTGTGTGCTTTTCTCAGGTACTCTCCACTTCACAATGTCAAGCTACCAGAAGAAGATGGCATCCAGTATCCCTCTATACTGCTGCTCACAGCGGACCACGATGATCGGGTGGTCCCTCTACATTCACTGAAGTTTATTGCTACTCTGCAGTATATTGTGGGCCGAAGCCGTAAACAAACCAATCCACTTCTCATCCATGTTGACACCAAGGCTGGGCATGGAGCAGGAAAGCCAACTGCTAAAGTTATAGAAGAAGTGTCAGATATGTTTGCTTTTATAGCACGATGTCTAAATCTTGATTGGATTGAATAGGCAAAATGCTTATTACTGTCTCCTTTAGAAAACAAGGGCTTTAACACCATTTAAGAACAGCCACACTACTACTTGGTGTAGTACTTACATTTAAGAAGTGCAGTTTAATATTTTATTGATCCGACCTGCTATGGAGTTTTGATCTTCTGTGCTTCCCTCTTTTTGGCATTTCCTTGAATTTCTTTTCTACTACGTTCCAAATACATTCTGAAAAGTATGTTCAAATAAATAACTGAGCTACTCTCAGTACTGTTGTGAAAATTTAGATTCCAAAATTAGTGCTAGTTGAGCTTATTTCCTATAAACAAATTTAATGTGTTTCACTCCTATAAACATATCCAGATCATTTGTAATTAAACGTAAGTACTGTCCACATACAAGAACTGTGAGCATACTTTATTTACACGGTAATTTATTTTAGAATGTAAATTGAAGGTGTTAAGTGATAACCATGAAATACTGAAGAGATAGTAATCTGATTAAGTAAAATATTATTAAAAATTTCTGTTATGCCATTCATAAACATGTTACAGTCTGTGATAATGATGTTGCTAAATTGTTCTTTCTTTCCAAAGAGACTTCAAAATATCACCACTTTTCTCTTCTGCCGTTTATTCACACACAGAAGAGAAAACTGGAGGCTGAAAAACTTGAAGTATTCTTAGATTCTCTTTGTAATCTCAGTCAAGCTGTACAGATACTTTTCAACAACCCATCTGAAGTTAGCTCTTTAACTGTTTCTGAAGAGTAGACCAGACACTGATTTAAACAAACAAAGAAACAAACACAGAACAAAACAAACTACCCCAAACCTCAGTCCAAACTCACAACTTTGTCCGGATTGTTCAACTTCAGTTTTTCCTGATGCTTTTGACAGAATGTTCTCTAACAAGCCAAAATCTGAACATACATATTTCACCAAAACATCAAGAGCTTGTAGTCAGACTCCCTAATGATTTGACACAGATACAGTATTTGAACTGCCATTTTTCTCATCCAAACTGTAGACCTATAAAGTAGATGTATTTGCCTACTGTCTAAAGTCTGATGCACTGCAGCAATTAGAGTTTGAATTTGCAGAGAAAAAAAGTATTCTAATAATTATTATTAGCCTTGTTGCCCCTCCAGAAAACATCGCTGCTTCTCAGTTTTGGATGAACTGATACATTCTTCCAGAATTATGCTTGTCATTGTATTCATAGTTAGACCCTAAGGCATATATTTTAACTCTGGGCTCATCTCTCAGGAGTTTCATCTCTAAGCAAACAGTGTCTTGGTGCAGGAGGAGGAGAGAGTGGTATTTAAAAGAGGGAGGGGGCTGCTCTAAACAGCATCAAAAATAAAAACAAAGTTTGTGTCAGATTCACTTTGTGTTTCCCTCATGACCTGGGCTTCTTTTGATTCCCTCTGTAATCCAGGAAGGATCATCTCCTCCAGGCCCTTATTATGCATAATTTAATTTTAAGAGGAAAATAAAAGAGGCTTTCTGCTTTTCTATTAAATACCACACCTAAAACCTGTATGTGATCTGGAGTTTATTTGTGATCCATGGGCTTTATAGTTATTTACAAGATACTCTATGGACTGCTGTATTCTGATCACAGTGTTGAATTAAACAATCAGAATAGGGAGTTGAGGGACAGATGTTTTTTTCCTTCCAGGCTCTGAAAACAGAGTTCATATTCAGCACCCTCCTTTTCCCAGAGGTATGTGAACTGCTTTGTGTGATCACCTGGAATCTTTCAACAGTTTACCCACATGGCAGAAACAGCCCATAAAGCAGTGCCATGTCCACTTCTAACACCTCACAGTTGCAGTGTGTGGCTGCCTATCAAATTTATAGTTATCATCAAGAGGGCAGAGCTTCACCTCTGATACAGAGTTCTGCAGGATGGGGTGTGTGGAAAAAATAGTCCTCAGACATTCAAGAAGTAGAGCTGAACTTTGTCAGTGCGTGGAATTTCAAAGGTTTAGGCACAGCCACCTCAGTCATCTCTCCATGTCTTTGTTCATAAAAATGTTTTTCCTTGTTCTCCAGTTGTTCAAGCACAAAACTTCTGGCACAGGTTAAAAATAACTCCTTTTCCTCCTGAAGCCTTCTGCAGAAGCTGAGTTCCCTGAATGACACAGTGTCAGGACAGATGGCCAAAATTTCTCTTTGAGTGGCAATCAGTACTATTGAAGGTGGACCTGGCTTGCTGGAGAACCATTCACAAAACAAGTGTTCAAGAGTATCCCTTGCAGAATGTTGGTATCAGTATTGGGAAGGCATTTCCATAACATTTATTTGATCTTCATTGGATATGTTAAGTTCAGGATTCAGGTGCCAAAAGAGTGATAGTGCAGAGCTGTCTTATTAGCTGAGTTGCTGCTTTGGGGACAGAAAGGGTCATGCTCCAACTGGAATCTGTAATTAAGTCTGAGCAAGTAATGCTCTTGTAATGTAGTGGAATTTAAACTTTGAGGGTTTGGATTAAGTAGACCTGGAGCCAAATCATTCCTGCTGTATAAAACTTAATGAAACTTCTGTTAGTCTGGTTTCAAGGTTAAGTCCTTTTCTCTCTATTGGAAATGCTGTTTTATGAAGATGATCTGTATTCTGTTGCTTTTATTTCCAGTACATAAAGTAATATTCACTAGCTAGGAAAGGTGACCTCCTCACAACTGTCTGCTTTTTCAAAATCATGTGTCTTAGAAAATAGATACTAATGTTTTGCACCAAGGTCAAGACCAGAAAAAAGTCCTGTAAGATGCTTGTGCTAAATGAAGCAAAATCTGTTCTTAAGTGGAAATAAATGAACTTTTTACATATTGCTCCTTCTGATACTCTTCAGAACTGATGTAAAGATATCTTAGTTGCCTTTGCTTCCGTGAGTACATTTGCATAAAAGCTGATTTATGTGAAAAAGGTCAGAAGTATTTTTAAAAGCTGGTAGCTGAAAAAATATACTGACTTCACCTAGATGCTTCATTTTATGTCTAGCAGTGGAAGAAGGGCAGCTGGCCTGTAGGTATGTAAGAATAAAGGACAATCAACAGAATTTGAAGGCACGTATTCCTGGCACCTAGGGCTTCTGTTTCACCAGGATTTTTTTTAACTTGAGTCTACTTTGACATCTGTCTGAAGGAAGGCAGTAACATGATCAGCAGTACTTTTGGATCTGATATGGCAAGCAGGTCATTTATTTATTTTTAGCCCGAGGTTGCCCCTCAGGATTGCCTAAAGGTCTGCTTATAGACTTCATGACAGCCTCTCCTGTGAAAGGGGTTTTCCAAGCTGAATAGGATTTAGGGGGTAGGGCCAAGGGAAGGACTTGAAAGCCAAGCTAATGAACAAGCATCAAATTTCTGCCAAGCTCTTCTGCTTTGAAAATCTTTAGTGGATAGCTTTTGTGCAGTTGTCTCTTTGTGCAGACCTTTCAGGCTTTGCATAGTCGATGCTGTTTGAACAGCCAGGTTTGGCAACTTTGTGCATTTCTCCATATGTTCTTTTAATTACTTTTGCCTTTCTATACTGCATGCCAGGAAAAGAAAAACCATTCCTTGGGATTTTTTATGCCTTGCTCTGGCAGGAAGGGGATGTGGGGTAGCCTTCCAGTTGTCATATGCCTGACAGTAACTACAGTGTGTCCTCAAGATAACATTATTTCTGAATAGGCATTTCTGAATAAGCTTGTATCTTCAGTTTATTCATGGCAGAGAAACCCTTGTGGCAGAGTCCCTCAGGGGAAGCAACTGCCATCCACAGAAATTAACTGAAATTCTGGACTAGGAGGACTGTGATTTGGCTATTCTCCTAATTTTCTGTAAAAGCAAGTGAAAATTTAACATTTAACACCAACGCTAAGCAATAACATGTCAGTGAGAATCTCTGTAATGTAGATATCCCTCTGGCTTTCTAGCAGGAGTAGCAGGGACAAGGAACAAACTTGGTGTTCATGCCCTTAACCAATTCAGGATAAGCTTAATGCTGAAAATCTGAATGGCAAGAGTCAGTGTGTGGTGTTATCACTAAATGTTTCCAGCTTCTGCAGCAGACGCAGCAAGAGAGGTGAAGTCAATGTATGAATGATGTCCCTGCAAATGTGACATTAGCAGCCTGCCTTGTGTGTGTGCACTGTTTTCAATGCCTCTCATGCCTTCTGTGTGCAAAAAGGAAGGAGATACTATTCTTGAAGCCCCTGAAGTGTGGGAGAACATGCTGTTTTAAACAACATGCCTATCAGGTAGGTATCTCATAGTGCTAGTTAAGCACTAATTTAGGTGTTTGTCTATAGCCTACACAGGGCATTATTAGGCCCAGAATATTATCTATCATTTTCATCTTCACCTCACTGTCAAAATACTGGGGAAATAATCAGAATAAAAGCAATGGAAAGGACTTGGGTTTGTAGCATTCACATTGACTTGACCCTTTCAGTACTTCAGGAGACTGTGTGAATGTTCACTGTGTGGGTTCCAAAATAAGCATTCTCCCAGACATGGAGAGGTGTGGGATTTCCTAGTGTTAAGAAACAAGATTGTATTGCAATGTAAGATTGCACATGGTGAAGCTACAGACCAGCTACAGGTTGAGCTGCATGAAATGCCTTTATTCAGCTGGGGCACCTGAACTCAGAGATGACAATTCCATTTAGTTCTTAGCACCATAGTTTTCATGCTGCTTTTCTTTGCTTGCAAAGAGCTATACTCAACCTCTGATGTCTCCTCAGCAGAAGAATAAATGTGAAGATACATTGCATTTCAGTGATGCCATCAAATACGGGTTTTTTTCTTGGAATACTTCAATAGTGTTAGAAGACAAGCAACAGAAAAAAAACATTAATGTTTTCTTTGCCACCTCGCGGTCATCAAGCAACCATGAATACACTAAATAAGAGGAATTCATTCGTTATTTAATTATACAGCAGTTAATGAAAATTTTTAGATGTTTGGATGAGAATGCTTAGCTGGTGAAAAACTGTTCTCTGTGCTGCTTTATGCTTTTAAGCCATTTCTGGTGTGCAACAACAGTATGTCATTGTGACAGCAAGTGATGGGAGTGCTGTAACATGGACTGTTGTTTCCTTCATGAGAAAGAAACTGAATAAAGGGTTTGGGCATTTCACTATTCAGAATCCTTTGGAGCAGTAACAGGAGCTGAAAAACAATACTTTTTGTCTTCTGATTGTTTCAAATGAACCAATGTCATTTCTCAATAGAATATGCTGTTTTCTGGTAGTGCTGTATTTCAAAGGAGGCTCCTCTGTAGTAGAACAAGCTTTTTAATGTAGGTGTGTGCAGGTATCTTTCAGTAGCTGGGCCAAGCTGTTAAATACGTCCTTTTCATATATTTAGTGTTAATAATGAACAGTCTGCTGCTGAAACTGCTTCTTGGTTTAGTTTAAAGCTTCTTAGTATGAAAAGTGTGTTTTCATCATGAATGGCATAAAGCTGTAGACCTAAGACTCATAGGGACCCAAGTTTCAGCTCTTAAATTTTGTGGTTTGTTTTATGTTTCACTGGGTAGACACAGGTGCTAGGAAAACCATGCATTGCATTAAAAAAGTCAAATAACCATTCATGATTGCTGCCTATAAATTGAAGAGCTTGGGATACCTCTATTGTAAACAAACCTCTAGCTGTATTTTTAAATTAAAGGGATTAATTTTCCTGATTGGAGATGCTCAGCCCTACTTGAGCTTCAAGAAAATGCAGATCCAAATCTGATCTTCACAAGAGCATCCATCACTCAAAATGCTTAAAAGCAAAAGCTGAAGTCCTTGAAATTCCTCATATTTCCAATGTGGTTATCCTCCAGCAAAGCTTCAGCTGCCAAGATAAAACTGGAAAACCTCCTCCTCTCACAGATGACAGTCACCGGCACAATCCAGTCATCAAACAGTTTGATTCTGTGGGCCTGCTGCCCATTCTTCCTGCCTGGTGGAGCCTTCCAGGGCTGCTATGCTTGCCAGAGGAAGTCAATCAAGGGGGAGCTGTATCAGTTACAAAATCACTTCCAGCTAATTAATTTGACAGTTGTTGAGACCATTTCATTGGCTTTTGGACTGCTTTTGTAATTTTTGGTGTTTGTTCCCTGTTAAGATCCAATTAGTGACAGGTAGCTCTTCCCGAATTAAGTGCAAATGAGATCATACACCAAAGTCAACAATACAGATTTTTATTTAACAATAAATGTGATATATAGAGAGAGAAGTAGAAAAGGGCAAATGGCGAAGGTGGGAGAAAGAGAAAGACAGTCATAATCCATGGATCCAGCAGAGTCCCGTTGGTCCTTCTTTACCCTGGTCTTCCCAGTGATGTGGTGGTGGACCTGGATCATAGCTCTGCACTGAAAGAGTATTTTATATTCTCTTAGTTAAATAATTGGCTTCTTATGCTACTTAGTCTACACGCTCAGTCTTTCGCTTGAGTCAGTGTTTCTTGGGTTGGTGGCCATGAGTCTAGTTACCATCTCCTCCTGCCAGAATTACCTTTTATTCAGTTGAAGCTGATTTCAGCACAGTTGTTCAGTTGTGTTTTTTAGTTTCATCCTTATCTTGGAAGTTCTGCCTAATGTCTTTGTGGCCCCTAAATTCTGTATTCTTTGTATCCACTATCAGTGATACATCCTTCTTCCCAAGCTTTGTTAACCGCTCCCTAAGTCTGAGATCATTGAATTTATCTTTCTAACACTCAGACAACAGTACCACCTTTATACAGTCCAACTCTGGGTGTCCACAGAGGTATATTCAGGGTGCTTTGGTTGCCACTGGTGGTCACAGATGCCATCTGTCCCATGACTTGAGATGATCTTTGTTTGACTAGTGGTATGCATATAAGCAATTGATCTTTTCTTACAGTATGTCACAGTGGACAAATTTTGTCCAGATGTGTTAACCAGGATGTGCTAACCAGATCTTGCCTCTGCCAGGCCCGGAATTAGCACCTTCCTGTCACAAATTCCTCCCTTCTGTGGCCTTAACGGTGTTTGAGACAGGTATCCATCCTCTTTAACTCCTTTGGTGAAAATTGGGCAGATTGTTCTATAAATGGGAGGACAGCAATGCTGAGTCAAAGAATCAGCCTGGTGGTGGACATCCTGAAGAGGTATTTTTTCTTCCAAAACATGCTTTTTGTCCATCAGGATTTAACAACAACATGCACTGGTTTCTGCTTTACTGATCTAATTAGGTGCAAGCAAGTATCCATCATTAATTGCAGAGGGGTGTCATGACCTCTTCAGTCCCTCAGAGTGGCTGTGGGAGGCCAGACACTCATTTAGCAGAACCTGTCAGAAACACAGGGAGCCATCACTAGGCAAATAGAGATGTGTCATGTCTCAGGAGATGACAGGATAAGAACTGCATATCTTTTTTTTCAGAGGCACAGACCGACAGAGCTCCTGCTTATGAAGCCTAAGGAAGTGCTGTTCTCTGCAGCTGTCAGAGACTGGTTTTGAGACATGTAGCTCATCCCAAGGCCCCACAACAGCCATCAGACTGATGCTTAGCTGTAGTCACTGAACCATGCAAGTTTTCTATTTGGCTCTTAGGGTGCCAAGGGTGATATACCAGTGATTTGAGGAGGAATGAGATAGACTGAATCATTTAACCCCTCAGCCAGTTCACCCTGCTCGTGGATGGGGTTTATTGGATTGCCACAGCGCTGGATTCCATTTGTGGCTGAGGGCAGCAGAGTTGGAATGGAGGGCAGGTTTTGGCCAGGAGAGCTGGCTCTCTCTAACCAGCTGAAAAGGCATGGCAGCCTCTAGCTAAGCCTCCCTTCTGGCCACTAACAAATGGCTGACAGGGAGCTAAACACCCACGATGTGGGAATCATCCAAGACTGGGACGGTGCCCAGGTGCTGCCCCATCTCAGCCTCCCCTGAGAGATGCAGGTGCTCTGTTTAGCAGCGCCCTTATCCTACCTGTCAGCTGCAGCCTGTGCCAAGCAATGTGGTCCTCAAGGCCGAGTTCCTCTGGACAGCCTCGTTTCCCTTTGGGGCAGCCAGTAGTGGCCTCAGCTGTTAGCTGATGGATCTGGGAGGAAAGGGGACACCAGCACAGACCCTACCCTCACCGACAGCTGCAGTCCCACAGGGATGGACCATGGTGGACAGATCTGGGGCTGCGTATGGGACCCATCAACAACCCCTGACACGGGCCGTGTCCCAGACCCAGCATCCAGGCATGGACTCCAGACAGGAACAAGAGGAGATGGGGCCAGAGACAGGGCAGAAGAGACAATGCACTGCCCATCCAAGGGGTCCATGGAAGAGACATGCTACCCACAGTGCAGATACAGAAGTGGGTTCCCCAGCACTTGAGATGAACACTTGCAGGATTAGTTCTTTAGTTTCAAGTCACTAGATAAATAGGGGCCCCTCCTTTTCAGGAGCAGACATCGGACCCTCTCCCAAGCAGAGAATGGGGTATTCAGCATCCCCACTGATGTTGGTGTTGGTGCCCTTGGTGCTGCAGGATTTCAGCCCCTCCAGGTGCCTTGCATATGTGGTTTGACCTTATGCTTAACCTGACAGCTACTCTGAATCCTGTTTTCACATCTAGGTTTACTTTCCTCCTGTTCTTAGAGAGTTCTGGCAGGCACTTTTGACATCTTTTGGAAAGCCTAGCTTCTAAAATTAGGTATTGATACACCCAACTTAACTGGCATTTAAATCCCACACCAGAGAGCCTGAGGTATCTCCACTTGACTGTATAATCCTCTGAGGACTTTCACTAAAGCTTCTGTCTGAGCTCAGTTTACTCCTTTCAGATAACTCAGTACCTCATTTTGGGCCAGGTACTAGCTGTTTGCTCTCGTTTAGTATTTTGGGAATGTGGTTCAACAGGCATTCTCAGAGCATGTTTTCACAAACAATCTGCCAGGACAGAGCTCTCTCTGAATCACAGCTTTCCCCTCTTTTCAACCACAGCAGCCTTATTGCTGGGACCCTCCCCAGGAGAGGAGTTTAGGGCTGGGGGACCCAGTAGTCCCCCCTGGCTATGTGACACACGCTGCAGTAATAAACAGAAGAGTCACACTCCAAACAGCTCACACCAACCACTTACTCTCTGTAGGGGTGTCCTGGACTCTGGCACCAGCATCCAAAACTGTTTCACTGTTTCATCCCATGATATAAACATACAATGCCAGTATGGACTAAGGCAAATTCCAGGGCTCTCCCATTTCCTAGTAAATACTAAACTACAGGGTTGGGGTCACTTTTTTGTTTGTTTGTTTCTTCAATCCTACTGGATCCTGAAATCCTTCACTTGTCCCAGAGCAAAGGCAACTGCTTGTTTGAGCAACAGGGAAGAAGGGGGAATCTTCTTAGGCTGCACACACACATGTAGGTGAGCACTCAGCCAAGCCAGGCAGCTCCTCAGTTAGTCTTGTCTTTAACAAGTACAGCCCACTGTGAAAAGTTTTGTACTTCTTTAAATAAATAAATTCCCCTTCCTCAAGACAGCTTCCAACATTGCAGACATCTGGTTAGACTCAAATAGCTGATGATAAATCATTCTGGGGAAAAAAAAAATTTTTGCTTCTCCTTTGTCCTCAGATTTGATATTCTTCCAGCTGACACCAGCCCCAAGGCAGAAGTCTGGTGTTAATCATTTTTGCCTGTCTGCCATGGTAAAAATCAGAGGGTCTTACATCAAGCTGCACCAGGAGAGATTCATGTTGGACATCAGGAAGAATTTCTTCATGGAGAGAGTTGTTAAGCATTGGAACTGACTGCCCAGGGAAGTGGTAGAGTCACCACCCCTGGAGATGTTCAAGAAATAATAGGAAGCAGCACTTAGTGCTATGGCCCAGTTGACAAGGTGGTGATCGGTCAAAGGTTAGACTCAATAATTTTGAAGGTCTTTTTCAACCTAAATGATTCAGTGTGATTCTGTGAGATTGATTCTGTGATGTGGGTCTTGCAGAGAAAAACAGGTTTACATGGGAACTTGGGAAATATATTTGGAGCATGAGATCTCTAGGACCTCCTGCTCTGCCTCAGCAAAGTGCCTGAATGCTGCCAAATCACAGAGGCTACCTTTCTCTTCCTTTAAGTACAAACATCTCCTGCACTCAAAGCTATTTTTTTGTCAAGTTTATTAGCCTACTCATCTTATTTGTGGGTTTTCTTCACTGTTCAGGATGACAACAGAAGTCTAGCAAAGCTAATCCCACTTCTATCAAGCACTAGAAGGCTGTGCAAGCCTTTAGGGAGAAAATGTCATCCTTACCCCCAACACAAATTTTGATGACAACACCAGTTCAGTTTAGAAACCACCTTCCAGGGGTCTTCCTCCTGACAAGCAAAACATGGAGTTGATCTCCCTGGCTTGCCAACCCAGGACTCACAGAGACCTGCAGATAAGGGAGAGTCAGTGAGCAAGCAATCCCTGGAACCAGCAGCAGCTGAAGCAAGGAAGCTGGGGAGCCTCAGTCTCTCCAGGACTTAGCAAAATTCTACCACTGGCTCATCTGTTTGAGCTGTTCAGCTGTGCTGTAAAGCATGAGGCTGGCAGGAAGTAAGGCCTGTCATTCAGTGCAAAGAAGTCCTGCTCAGGTCAGGCCTTTGGCACAAAGGAGACTTCTAAGTACCAAGGGAGCTTTCTAGCCTGCATGAGAGACATTTCTGGAGGGAAGAAACTAATTGACAGGGTTTTCTGAATCAGAGTTTCATACTTCAGAAACTAAAGCCTGTCTGACATAGATCCTTCTGTTGACTCTGGGTCTGTATCTTAACAGCAGCAGCTTCACCCTTCTCATTCTCCCATCCCATTCTTTCTACATTGTGCTGCATGTTAAAGGAATACCTTATTTTCTTTACCTGGTCTGAGCTCCACAAGGTGCTCTCATCTTTTCTAATCACACTATACCTGCTCATTTTTGTTCTTTGTCCTTCTTACTTTTTAACCATGTCTACTCTTTGAACCTGGAGCTTCAGCATGTGGGAATCATTACAAAGCTTATGGCAAAACAAATAGCTGCAGGCTAACACAAACACACATATGCAGAGGGAGAGCTTTCCTTGGGGTTTTGCTTCATTTTCTCTCTGCTTTGTTCCAGATCACTTATTAGAAATTCAGAATTCCCTTGAGCCAGTTTCTTAAGACTAGCTGTTCTCCTTGCGTGACATACGGTTCCCACATACATTGCCCTCCAAAGGACAATGTTTTGCTCAAACTTTAGTTCTGAGATGCAACGGGGACTTGCAACAGTGTGCTTATTATCCACGGCTGACTGAATCTCACCCATCAGGAATGTTTGGTACCAGCATTATAATTCCCATTTTGCCCTCTGGTTTTAGTTTCTGAATTCACTGTGCTTTCACCATCTGTTGCTTACTCCAGCTGTCGGCTTTTAAAGAAACACTTTTGGAACATTAGCTGTAGCTCTGAAAAACCTTTTCTCCAGGTGCTTCTGTGAGAATTGGATGTCCCTAGTTAACAGTCAGTGCCTGAGACATACTGCTGCTCTGAACTTCCTCCTGCTCGGTTTAATTAGCTCCTCTAGCTGGAACTAGCTGTGGTGTAGCTTCCGTTGTTTTTCCCTTCCTTCATTATTTCACCAGGGCAAGCTGTCCTCACAGACTTCTGCCACCTCTATGCGTTTTCTTCATCTTGTTCCTTGAAGTTGCCAATGAAAACACATTGTCTAAGTCTGCTTTCCACCCTGGAAGATGAGCAGCTCACAGATCCTTCAGCCCTGATGGTGATTTCAACTCCACAGCAGCAACTTGTCCCAGTAATAGTCTTACAGACACAGGCCCCCTGACATCATGTGGGTTTTTCCTCCTGCAAACTCCACGCTGTTTTCATTACTGCATATTTCGCTGGCAAATAAATAGTATGTCTGGCACTACATTTCCCTATTATTTCAGGAAAGTACATCCAGCAAGGTCTAATTCAAACAAAATCCAACAGAATGGAGGAGTTTGGGGATCCATCAAAGTGAGCCACCATCCCCCCAACCCAAGGTTTTCAGTACCGGAAGCTGAAGAACGATAAGCAGCAGAAGGCAGTCTTCATCCAAAGCACAATAATGTGCAAATCTTCCCATTTCAGTATACCTTACTAGGACAGTTCTGCCACTGCTAATTTTGTGCCTGTATTTAACTGAGTCCTGGAACAATCCAGGAGCTGCAGGATTATTATTATCATAGCCACCCTTACTAACAGGGCCAGTGAGGGCACATGTTAAAAGATGGCTGATGGAGGGTCTGTGCCACAGGGGAGAGGCCAGGAGCTGTGCCCTGTCCCCAGGATGACCCCCAGCTGGCTCAATGCCAGCAGCTCACCTAAGGAGCCCTGCAGGCTTTCCTAACATAGCATCTCCCACTCAGCCCTGTCCCTGGGGGAGGCTCAGCATTAGAAAAGTGGCATCATGAGACCCTGCTGCAGCACCTCCTCGTTTCAAGTCCTGGGAAGTCTGAACCTTACCACATTTGAACTGAAGCTGAACACTTTTATGCACAATTTACTGTTGAAATAGCCGGGGACAGGGGGAGGGAATAAAAAAATTGCATGATCATTCTCAAGTCTCCATGGCACATCCCAAGGATTGCTCAGGACAGAGAAATGATAGGAGAAAAATGAGGAAGTGGTTGTAAAAAGGAAATATTTTCTCTCATTCCTAAAACCGTTTTCAGCCCTTGCACTTTCTGCAAGATAAAAGAGCCATAGCAGAAAGTGACTGAAGCCATTTAACATTTAAAAAGGAATAAGATTATGAGAACTAAAGTCATGGTTTCTTTGAATGGGACATTCCACCACTGATGAGATTTTTCAACCAAAGGCATGCACTTCCATGCTCAGTCCTTGTGCATCTTCATCCCTTGTGATGACCTGAGATGGCTTTGCTGGCCTGTGGGAAGGTTGAACAGCACAGTGTTTTGAAGGAGAGAAAGAGGTAAAATGCTCAGAGATGGTTTTATGCAAAGGACCATGTACATACCTGTGCATTACTGCTCCCTTACCACTTGGATTCATGCATGAGTCTATCAAGGAGTTTCCTGGGCTCTTTGCTTCCTGATCAAAACAAAACTCAGCTTTTGATACCAGTTTATTACTAGAGATGCCTTTAAACACCTCCACATCTTTTGTTCTACTCACATTTCATTATGAGCTGGTTTGATAACTGACAATTAATTTGGTTTCCTTTCATTCTTTTTCCTCCTCTCTTATAACTTAACCAACAGTGCTGTAGATTGTAGCATTGATGCCAATGGTCTCTGCCTTTTCACTTCCATTTTTCATTCCTGCTATTTGTGCAAAACCTGGTTTTCAGTTTTTTTGGTCAAACAAATATAATGGGTTCAATGTCTTCTTTTTTTCCACTGAAATCCATGTTCTAAAATTCATATTTAATTGAAGGAAATGTGTCATTTCTCCAGGAAAAAAAAAAACAATTAAGCACATCTATCACAAAAGGAAGGCAACTTGGAAATTAAATGTCTTGACTTTGCCAACATTTTGTGAGACACTTTTCCAACGATTCACTGAATTTGTTACATCACTGTGTGATCCTAAAATGTGGAGTCCCATTTGTGCATATTGTTGCCCTTCAGTGTCCTTCATGCTGTAAATAATCCTTCATTACCATAAGACTCTCAAGGTTTTTCTAAAGCATTTGTAAACCTGTGAGAGAATTTTTGTGTGGTTCCACCTTTACTTTTATAAGACTTTCTCAGAGAATAGGTCTGCCTCTGGTCCTCTGCTTTTTTCTACCAGATTGCTGCTAAAAACATATAAGCTCTCAACATGAGCTGGAGCACAACAGCATTAATCAATGCCTCCTGCCAAATACATGCCAGTTCAGAACAGCACTTGGGGGAATATTTCTCAGCCTCCATTCATAATCAGTGACCTCTCGCATATTATTTTAGCTGCAGTGACAGTTTTGCTAGATTGAGAGACTTCCCCATATGTTCTATGCTGGATTTGTAGCAGTTACATTTTAGTCTTCCTAAATTCATATTTGGTGGCAAGTTTTTGCCCTGTTATAAGTCTCATCTTCAAATGTGTGTGTCCAGTGGATAAAAATGGCTTTGACCCCTCTATAGCTGCTGTATGCAATGGGTTGGCATCACAGGGGCAGCACGCTTTCTTTTTCTCCCCATTCTGCATTCTTCAACTTCCCCTTCTCTTACAGTCTCAGACAGAAGCAGCAGGGAAAACTAAAATTTTCAAGAAGGAGTCTGAAACAGTAGTGAGAAATTGTGGATTTTAGCCTTCTCCATAATTTCCATTTTTCAGGAAACAAAGCCTGAGTCACAGCTATCCAGCAGCAGCGGCACAGGAGCCTCCAGCCTCCCAGGGCTCCATGGTCCCACTGTGGCAGCTGAGCCCTACTGTGCTCAGGCATCATGTCCCAGAGCCTGGGTATCTCACCTCCCACCAGTGACACTTGCCACTAGTGTCCACCCAACCTCATGAAGGAAGAGCTGCCTTTCCTATCAGAATGAGTGGTGATGCTGTGGGCACCATGAATGTGCAGGGAAAGGAGGGAATAATTCCAGCAGTCAAACAGGCAAGAGAATGCTGTTACCACTATGCTGTATTTCCCAGTAACATTACTGGGAGCCACGTGTGCATCAAGCTCAGTTTAAAGATGCTCAGGACAAAGTTATAAGGAGCCTACTGGAAGGTTTCTCTTCTCTTAAGCCTTTCTGACAATTTAGGGTGTACCATCCCATTTTTTGTTCATTCTTTCCCATTTACCATAGTGCTCCAATGAATCTCACAGACACATCTTCAGAGGGAAGTGGAAAATATCTTCTAGTTCGCCAGCTGCAAAACAAATGTTGAGATTAACAACTATTGTCAGCTCTGTTAACAATATCTTTTGTAGATTTGTCCAATCTTATTGTTATTTTCATGCATAGTGAAGTATTAGCCATTGCCTCTGTCATAAGCAAAAAATTCCATTTCTTTAGCAATGTGCTAAAAGCTGAAAAAGAAAAACTGTGCCTCATAATTCCTGACAAGATTCTATTATACTGAAAGGGAAAAAGTGATCTTGTATTTTATGTGCCAAAAAAATTATGCCTTAAAGGCTGTGATGCCTCTGTTCCACAAAGAATATTTTTCCACATCAGTGCATTTACTCTTAGACAACACATTCATTACTCCTCTCCAAGTCTTTATTTCATCCAATAAGGCAGCATGTTGTATGGAAGACACATGACAATTTTCATGTCACATCAGAATTAATCAAAATATCACAAAGAAAATATTTTTTTCTCAAAACCTTTAAGCCTATTAAATTCTGAACAGAAATCTGTCTTTTATAATAAACAGATAAATCTTAACCATCTGAATAAACAACACAATATTGTTTGAGCCTGTAAGTTTGCACCTCTGGGGTTTTACAGCAAAGGGAACTGGAGGAATCCATGACAGATGAAGATGAAAAGGCAAAATCCTTCCCTAATAGGAATTCCTCTAACTTCATCAAATTCAAGCAAGGTACAATGATTTACACTTCCCTGGAGAGTTTTCAGCACAGTTTCTTTCATAAATAGAAGGAGGGTAATGGAACTAGGAAAAAGTAGGATTATGGATAAACAAAACAGAGAATGGAAACTACATGAAGCCTGCTAGGGCCTCTGGCTCAAGTGTAATTCAGCGAGCAAGTGTGTGTGCTTTGTTGTCCTGTGTTGCCCACAACCCCCCTCCCCCTCCCCCCTGCATGGCTACA
>JAWWEV010000115.1:72312802-72370048 GCA_035583235.1 Hafferia zeledoni
GCACGGGGCAGGTAAGGAGTGCGGGCAGGGCGGGGACCGAGCCGAGCCGGGGCGGGCTGAAGCTCCGGCGTTGCCTCCGCCCGCCCGCCGCCGGCGCTGTCCAGTCCGGCAGCGGTCGGAGCGTCGCCCGCGCTGCCCGGGGCCGGGGGCGAGCGGAGCCGGAGGTGCCTCCGGCCCCCCTGCGCTCCAGGACAGCCGCGTCTGGGCCGGGGCGGCGGGGGGGATCGGCCCTCGGGGGAGGGCTGCCCGCCCCGAGGGCTCGGCGGCGTCCTGAGCCGGTGTGACAGGTCCTGCCCTGGGAGGGGAGCGCTCCCGCCTCCCCCGCCCGCCTTGGTCACCGGAGCGCCCGCGTCAGCCGTGGCTGGAAGTGGAGAGCTTTGCCGTGTCCTCTTGACAGAGGAGAGCGACACGCTGCCCTGCGCTGCCCCTCGAGGGTTCTGTCTGGAGTGAGACTCTTCGTTGTGTATCTCGGGTTTAGGGTTTGTCCCTTACTACGACGCGGTTTCTGGTTCTGCCGGGGTGCAGCTGCTGCCGCTCACACAAGAGCGGGCTCGGAGAGTATCTCTGCTGTCACAAGAACGACTCGGGATCCAGGGTTTTCTTCCTCCCGCGGGGGGTTTGCCTTGTAGGCTGGTGTTATTTGATTCTTCCCTCTCTCAATCAAAAATGGTAAGAGTGGATGCACCCTCAAATTAAGCTCTGATTTTGCGTTTGAAGTTGCTTCTTTCCAAAGACAGAACAAGCAACACAAACCACTTCTTTTCGCCAAACTATACTTTTTTTCCAAACATATTCCAAACTCTAATATTTTATCACATGTTCCTTCATCGGTTCTGTAAAGCTTTGTGTGCATTTAGGCTGCCAATCACTTTATAGGCAAACATTTTATGTAGCTGATCTCTTGTAATATTGAATTATGGACCACCTAGTAGTATTGCAAAGATATCATGAATCTGGGTTCCAGAACTAGGGCTTCTTGCCACTTTGTTGTTGAATGGGAATATGATTTTATGCATGCAAGTTAAAATGTCTTCACTGATCACAAAACAAGAGATGGTTTGCACATCTGCAGAATTGGTGCTGTTCAGGCTTTCCACAAAGGTCTGCGTGGTGCCAAATAATAAAGTAGCTTAAAATGTCAAGTTTTAAAGAAATGCCTTGCCTGCAAAATAGTAACTACAGTATAGTGCAGGTCCTCTAGTGAGGAGAATAGATATTGAAACAGAAGAAAATGGTAACTGTGGTTCAGTTGTGGTTCCTGACAAACTTTGTGTTTTACCATTTTAGTGCATTCTCCTACTTCGCAAAAAAGAGCTGTGGTCAGTGTCTCCAGATGATGATGGAGTACCTGTTGTTGGACATGCCACTGTTGACCATACAAAAGTCAGATCATATATGATGAACAAAGCTGCTATTTGTGATCATATTGTGTGATGAAACTAAGAGTTTTCTGACTCTTAAACTAATGAAAGTGATGCTAAACCTATGCCATGTCCTTGCTTCTGCCTATTTCTGCTTTGTTTGTAAAGCCATATGTCACTCGTTCCTGTAAAGCAGAGAGTAGAACTGTACCCTCCAGTACCCTCCACAAACTGTAGCCTCCAGTAATAATTTTGGTAGCTCCATTAGGGCATACTTTCTACCTTTCACTGCGTTTCTCTCTGGTTTAGAGCTTCCAGGGTCCATAAATGTGGTGTTTGTGGCTCAGTGTGCTATTTATGTGTTTGAACACAGGGCTCATGGCACAACTCTTCAATCCAGTTGTATGTGCAGAGATGGCATGATGGACCAAGTCTCTGTGTTTCTTTTTTTTGGAAATTAGGTTCACAGCAGGTGGTTGGTTTCATGGGAATACATTCCCATCCAAAGGCACTACTACACCATACAAACTCATTTAAGCTGAATTCTGCAGAGTTCAAATGTAGTTCATTAACATAGTTTTAAAGCACTTGTGAAATATGCATTGTGGCTTCTTTCTGTATTATAACTTAGAAGTTGAACCATAGAGAAGCTTGAACTTGGACTTGACTTTGAAGTTTTATTATAAAACACAATCCAACAGACCCCCTGAATTATTTTTTGACCAATGCTGCTCAATATACAGGAGCCTTGCTCAAATTTATCCAAGTGCTAGCGATCTATACTTAGCTTAAAAAATGTCTGACTGTCATTCCATATTCATGAATTGGTTCATCAATTCTCATTCAAATTGGAAGAAAATAGGTAATTTTTTCATTTCAGATGATAAAATGGACAGCATCTTCAATATTGGTTTTGCAACCACGGAGAGTTGCAGTGTATATTTTACAGTGATAAGTGAGGAATTGTTGAAGTACTGTAAGCTGTGTATAGTTAGCTGGTCTTTAAATATTTAAAGACTAAATAATACCAGCTTCACTGTATCCAGTGCTTCTAATGAACCTTGAATTGTTCTCTATCATTGGCTTTTCTTTTCCTCTCAAGGCCTCCCCACACCCAGCTTCTTTCCAATTCTTAAAAAAAATAGTAGGAATTTGAGCAAATTGTAGGCAGAAACAGGCCTTTTCCAGCTGAAAGCTCAGTAAGTGTGAAGTCCCAGTAACCATCTCCTATTGAAGAGCTCTGCATTGGAGACAGCAGTATTGTATCTGCTGCAGCAGGAAGGCTGGGAGTCAGACCCAGCTTGGCAACAAGGACAACCAGTCACCAGCCTCGTGCCATTGGTGGGTCGTTCATGTAGACCATCGACTTCATTGCAGAGATGACATTGAGGTGTCTCCAGGGTTGGGCAGCCTCTGACTGAAGGGGCTGCTTGGTTGGACAATCTTGAGCATGGTGTCCTAAATTCTGCCTGACCAGAGTGGGGTTTTGGCTTTGGAAAGTCCTGCTTGGCTGGTGGTTGTTCTTCAGAGCTGCCCTGAAGGCAGTGAAGCACCACATGCCCCAGCTGCTTGTTTTGTAGTTCTGAGCATTCCCAGAAAAATTGCTTTCCAGGAAGGGGTCACTTCACATGGATGATCTGGTGGTGGGGGTTCAATTTGGCAATTGCATCCCAGAGGATACTGCAACGACTAGGAAAAGTGTGGTTTGACCACTTTTCCTAAGGCTTGAGATATTCCTACCATGTGACAGTCTCCACTGAGATCACTGATCCAGTGGGTGGGCCAGAGTGATGAGACATGAGTGAGACACAGAACGCCTTCCACAACCCAAGGGAGCACAAATGTGTCTTCCCTCCTCCCATGAGGGTGCTCCCAATGACTCATTTTGACTTGTGTGGGTGGGTCAGTTGCTGCCCTTCCCATTGAAACTGTGATGTTGTGCAGAAGGGAGACAGAACTGCCCTGCTGTTGCTCTTCATTCTGCGACAAGGACAACTCACCCAGGGAGTGGAATCCTGGGGCTTCATTGCTGGGGTTGCAGGCATGTTTTGTGGTAAAGCATTCATTGATAACACATCCTTTCCTTTGAAAAACATTCACAGGAAGGGATGCTGGCTCCAGATGGATGAAGGTTTCATCTATAAGGTCTATGGGAGGAATAATTTCAGAGACATGCTTGTCTTCAGTGTTTTCTGTTGTCTAAAGTAGGTCTTTGTATCTGAGACAGGCTTCTGGATTTCATTGGACCAGCTGCATAACTTTCTAGGTATTTACAACTTTCTTATATCAAGTAACTTAAGACAGAAGACCAGGAGACATTGTTGTCATCATTTAATGTGACTTCCTGTAAAATAAAAAATAGAATCATAGTAAATCAATTAATTTTTTCATAATAGCATACCCAGATTTATTTTTGGGACCAGACAGCATCCTGACTTCCTTAATTCCCAGCAAAGCAAATCTTTAAAGCCATCCTACTAATTAATTACTTTTGCTATGTATGCTTGTGTGTCTTTGTAATCTGAATATATCTACTTTTGTAGTGACTTGATACCTTTGTCTTTTGGATTGGCTCATCCTTTTCGTCCTCATCCTCCTTGCATCTTCCAGAATAAATGTTATGGACTGTGATGAGGCTACTGTACCCTTCTTTACATTGACCAGGCTGCATTTTCCTGGGAAAACCTTGTGGTTTTCAGTATTATAGTTACAGATTTTTCTAGCATACAGTCTCAAGAAGTTTAAGGTAAAGCTAGATTGTGTTGTTAGTTACTGACCTAATTGCTGTATGCATGTTTTGAGCCTGATGTGAGTTCAAGGACAGATTATCACTGCCCATGTATTTATCTGTATTTATCTGCCCATAGTTGCCTATAGGTGCATAGCCATAGCTCGTGGTAGGTCCATTCTCCTCTGTGCACCGAGTTAGACACTGCATTTCAATTAAGAGTTTGGTTCTCTCAATCCCTTTGGATATCTAACCCCACATGACAACTGCAGAAGGAAAGTAGTCTGGAGAAATCATGTTAGCTAAACAACCATGGAGAGCAATAGCTGTCAGTAGGGGCCACAGTGGGGATTTCAGAGATGTAGGGGCAATGGAAGGGTGTGTTAATGGATGTATGCATTTACATTGCATGTAAAACTACCTACTAAAATTAAGCAGCAGTTTCCTTTTATAATCTAAAAGATTACTAGACCAGATGTAATTTGCCAGCCTAGAGGGGGTGCTCGAAGCTCATCCCTCTGAAAGTGGGGCACATAAAGGCCCCTTGGCTGGAGGGACTGCCTTGTTTGTAGTGGAGTTGCTGAGCTATTGAGCCAGGCTGTGTCCATTAGCTCATGTATAAACATAAACACTATAATGGCTAAAACCAGTGAGACAAATCCAGCATAATCTCATTTTGTGCATGAAAATGTGTATGCTGGAAAGGAAAATCTTTTTTTCCTTACAAACCTGTAGCAAACAATTCATCGAGGCTGGTTACATGATTAGCACGTACAGCTCTATAGCCTGTCAGCATGTACAGTGTGAAAGTGCTGAGGGCTTTCTTTCTGAATACTTGGGATAAGGCAACTAAAGAATGGAGTATTCAAACTCTGAAAAGTTTTACTTTTGACTTAATCAAAAAGACCAAAGAGAGAACTGTTGGTGGCCTCAGGGCTTTTAGGGTTTATTTTTCACAGGAATGATTGTGATCCAGACACAGTAGCTAACACTCAAAGCTTCTCAGAGTTGAATTTGAGTCATCAGTGACAAAAATGGGTTGAAGTATCTAGTTGTCCAGCAAGTTAAAAAGGTACATAATTGGTAATTCTTTGTGGGAATACTACAGTGTACAGAGGGAATACCCGTTTGAGGAGGGGAAAGTTGTACTATGTGCATTTAAATTACAATATAAATTCATTCTCTTTTGACTAGAGTCTTGGCTGGCTTGTCTGGCTAAAACCATAACAACTAGTTTAGTATAACATTTATATGAAATTTTAAGTTGCCAGAAGGTATTTATTTGGGAGAGTATAGTGAAATACTCCATTTACTGCTTTGAAGTTCCAGAAAACTCATTGATTTTAACACTTTCTGATGACAACTTAGTCCTTTCAACACCGCTGTTCTTTATTTTAAGAAGTCCATGCCACTGTGTATTGCTCATGTCTCTAGCCTGCACTGACTTTTTGGAACACTTCAGCTGCTCCTGCTAGAGAAAGTGGGATGTCTGGTGGGGCAAAACGCTCTGAAGCATCTCAGTAATTCAGCCTGTGTTGGCAGGGCACAGTTCCTTCTCAAGCTGGGAGGATTCATCTTGCAGAGGTGACAGCTTAGGCCAGGCCAGGAAGATAACCCCAAATATACATTCCAAATAAAACTATGGATATTAAATTAGCGTAGTCATGGATCAAAATTACAAGGTGGAAAATAAACAAAACTACCTTAGTTTTAAACCCTGGTTTGGAAAAGAAAGTTGTGACTGCCCAATACATATACAGGACTAAACACCACATAAACATGAATAAGTATAACAACATTCTGGCTATCCAATACACAAAATGGTTTGCTTGAGAAGTGTTATTTTTCCATTCCTCTTTCTCTCTCTCAATGCCCCATGCTTAGGCACCAATTATATTGTCTTAGTTTAATGAAAATATATATTCCAGGAGGTAGAATCCCTAATGAGATGAACCATCCTTTCTTTTAAATACTCTCTCCCCTAACTGAGAGAGAAATAAAATATACTGCAAAGAGGACTCAGGGAGGAAAAAAAAAAATAGCAAGATGAGAGTGTTCTGAAACCTGCTCTGAAAGCAGTGGATGCCACACTGAGTGGTGACTCTTCAAAGTGCCAGGTGCAGAGGTACAATGGTCCTTTCCCTCAGCAATTACATCCAGAAGAAAAAGAGAGTGAGTTCTGGAAGCACTGGGTCTTTTATTCCCTGTCTCCTGAGTCCCCAGGATGCTTCATTTCAGGGACCCACCTTTCCAACAGGTCCTGAGATGCTGGGGACAGTCCTTCCCTGATTCATCTTGGACAGTCCCCAGGCTCTGAATCACGTGGTGGTATGCAAAAAGTCACTAAAAATTTTTCCCATTTAACTAAAACTACAACAGGTGCATCCTCTCGTTCTTCCTGCAGTTCACGGCCAGCAAGTATGTCTGCTCTTCACTGTAGCCTTGAGAAGCCAGTTCCATTTAGTAGTAGATTTTGTCAGTATTTTTGGAGGGTTTGGTTTTACCTTCATGCCTTTTGTAGCTCAGGAGAGGGTTATGTTAGTATGGCTATATTCTGTGCTAGCACTGGCCTCCCTCCTTTGCCCTTCCTCTTGCTCGGAAGGAGAGAAGCACAGTAAAAGTTTTTATTGTGCAGAACAAATGCAATAAGTGGGAATTTTGCATACAAATAGTTCTGGAAGTCAGGTCCCATTCTTTAAAGAAACAGTTACGAATACAGAACAGTTTTCCCAGGCCTTTGGTTTTGTGTACATGACCCTGTATCTGTGTTCTAGTGGTGGGCTGTTCTTTCCAAATTATCCTGACCCATCATGTCATAAATAGGTATTTTACAGCAGTGCTGTGAGCTGTAATGTGGGCAGACTGTGAAAGCAATAAGCAAATTGGAAACTGAACTTGAGTTCTGTGAAATTATTATAGTGTCATGTCCAATGATTACAATGTGTGACCAAATATGGTGAAAAGACACTGGTAATGTATATCAAATTAAAGTACTGATCCACAGTGGTTTTGTTTGTGACATGCACACAGTCCCCCATGTAACTCTTCAGTCATGTTTCCCTTCAAAACAATAATTTTTATCTTTTTTTTTTAGAAATTAGGGTCTTCAGTAGAACTGCTCAGAGAAAATGTTGGCAGTAGGGTAGAAGTATTAACAGTAATCCAAAATCACTCTTATCAATGATTCTGTTTTAAGCAATCAGTCAAACAAAAAACTTCTGCTACCAATTTTTGACCATGCAATGGAAATGCTGACTGGATTCAGAACACAAGGTTTGGGAACTTCATGTTCCAATTTTGTTTCCTTTTGGTTAAAAAAAATCTGACCCCTTGATCGCAGAAGTATGACCTAAAGTTCCTCGTGCTCTTACCATGCCTAAATAACTTCTTCATGGCTGATCCAGTTCTCATCTCCCAGTCCCCAAGGGATAAATCCTACATCTGAAGGGAATCCTGTACTAGAGAAGAGTATTTGGGTAAAGAGATAAACTGAAAAGGTTATAGTTATAAACTACCTTATTCCTGTAATGCTGATTCTTTCAGTGCAGTAGGATATTGAGCATTTTAATTTATGGGGGTTCTGTGCTCTTTAGCTGTGGTATTTTTATGGGTCAGTGACATTCCTATCACCACTTCCACACAGGGAGAGACTCTTCCTAACTTGTTTTGAATTGTACTGCTCAATTGTTTAGGATTTTATGTCTTTATTTAGCACTAGTGTTTTTGAATCATGGAATTAATGTTGGCATTTGAATAAATGTAAAAGAAGTAAAGATGTGGCAGATAGGAAATATGATACAAATTTGCTTTATTAGTTTCTTAGACCTGTCACTTTAAAAGAAGCACCACTGAAAGCCTTGATGAATAATGTTGGATGCCTCACTGCAACAGCAGTGCTTTTAAGTATGTCTGTGGCTCTTGGAGGAAAGAAAAAAAAAATTTGGCTTTGATATTCTAGAGAATGTAATAATTTAGATGGCAAAATATTTCTTAGCTTTCCTGCTCTTTTACTAGGAAAAGAACCAGACAGGTAAAGACTTTGGAGGGTTTCAAAACTGATCACACTACTGATAGATTCTGGCTTTGCAGTTTCTACCATGTGTAATCTCATTTAGAAGCATATATTTTTATTTCAAAAGACAGCTTTATTTCAAAAGCTGGGGTTTGTTTTTTTAATGTATTTTAGTTTTTTTCTTCTTTTTTTGCTTGTGTGTTTTCTTTTTTAAATTCTTAGCAATACATTATCATATGAAAAAAAGTTTCATATTTTAGAGTGTTGAACAATAAAATTATTCAATGCCCTGTCCATGGCTTGAAATTATATGAGGTAGAACTTTGAATATTATAAAATTGCTCTGTGAATGTCTTTTGAGTAGTATTTTACAGGACTACTTACTTCACATTCTAATAACATGTCTGTATAAAGATTCTTTTAAGCTTTATAGTCTTGCTTATATATGACAGGTTTTTCAGGTAAAAACTTTGGAATAGAAAAGACCATCTCATGTGATGCTTGGGTTTCCCTTAATTGTGGTGTTGGGGGATATAGTTTGTTGTCTCCAGGAACAGAGAGCAGTTTTGCTCAACACATTAATGAAAGTGGTTTGACTGAAATCCAGAGTGAGATGGAGGAGGTGAACAAAGAACAAGAGTTCACTGTCTCTTCTTGTTGAAGAGCTCAGTAGCATGTTAAATAAGGCTCTCAGGGAGCAGTTTCAGGACCAGCAAGTGCAACTACCTTCTCAACAGTGAGGCTGTGCAAAGACTTGTCCTGGGATGTGTGAATGCAAGTACAGGTTTACATGGATTCAGTTCAATGATTGTGATAGAGTTCACAGATACAAAAATATGATCTTCAGTTGAGTGAATATTAAGGTTTGATCCTGGAATCACAGAGCTGCAAGGGGAATTGGAAGACTGTAATGCACTCTGTGGTTTTAGACAATAAAAGCTTTGAGAGAGTTTAGTTGATGAAAATAATTTTGTAAGTAATTCACCTTTTCTTCACTTGTCCAGATCAGACGAAGCTACAGATGACATGACCAAAGTCAAAACAATGCACGCACTGATGAGAAGCAGCATTGAGAACATTAGCTGCCTGGTTGCTGGAAATCCTAAGTACAACTTCACTACCGAAAGAGACCCTGATATTATGTGATCGTTGAGCAGAGTTTACGAGAATGGAAAACCAAAGGACCTCACTAGCTGCATCTCATGAATAAAAATTTCCAAGATTCAGCTGAGTCAACAAATTATACCAGCCATGGGAGAAAATGCAAGTTTTTGGGAAACTTTGATATTTGCACATCCTGTGTGTACCACCTGGAAACAAGAGGCAGAGGGATCTATCTACCACCTAGCCAGTATTCTCTTTGTTGTGGGCTTCATGGGTGGAAGTGGATTCTTTGGGCTTCTCTATGTCTTCAGCTTGCTTGGATTGGGTTTTCTCTGCTCTTCTGTTTGGGCTTGGCTGGATGTCTGTGCTGCTGATATATTCTCCTGGAATTTTGTCCTCTTTGCCATATGCTTTGTCCAGTTCATTTATGTTACCTACCAAGTTCGGAGTGTTGCCTTTGACAGAGAATTCCAGGAACTGTACAGTGCTCTCTTCCAGCCTTTGGGAATTTCCTTGACTGTATACAGGAAGATTGTCTTGTGCTGCGATGCAGAAGTGATTACCCTGGAGAAGGAACACTGTTACGCCATGCAGGGCAAAACACCTATTGATAAACTGTCCTTGCTTGTATCAGGCAGGTTTGTATTAGTTTGTTCGGGTTTACTGCAAATACCTTTACTTTTTCCTCCTTCTTGAAAATGAAAAAAGAAGAAAAAAAGGCCTAATTTGTGTATTGTTTGTTTATTTTCCAGTACAATAGATTAAATATTGATGCAAGTAATATAAATATTAATAGGCTTAATATACTTGTCTAGGATAGCACTAGCATAAAACCACTAAGCACAAAATCTGTAATAGCATAAAGAAAAAGGTTTAAAGTCTTTTTTCCAGACCATGGTATCATAGCTCTTAACAGGTTAGGCAGATAAAGGGAACAAACATGTACTTCAGTCTTCACGCTATGGTTTGCTATTTGTCTACTGACTAGCTCATGAGCACAGCATCAGTCTTACTTTTCTTTACCAGTATCCTCTGAAATGGGACTAAAGTTAGTTATGAAACTGAATATACTGAGATAAACTCTGTTTAATAGAGTTCTTGACTTTGATACAGATTGTATCTGGTTGCTTTCAAGGGTGTGGGAGAAGAGAAGGACTAAAGGAGAGCAAAAGGCTTAAAAGCATCTTTTCCCTAGAAGGGGACATAGTTGAGCCCTATCAAGATTTGAGAACTGTGCCTATAGTTACTGTGTGCTGTGACTCTTTGTTAGACCCTGAGGCAATAAATCCACCTGCTTGTACTCCCTGCTTACAGGGAAACCTTCTGGCAACTTTGCCAATGCTTTCCTGGATGTAAATACTAGCTTTCATACTGTATACAAAGCAGTGTGCAGTACCAGATCACCACAAGAGTAGGTGGGATACCCAGGGATGATGGCCATGGATTGTCTTTGATGGGACAATTTGTGGGTGCATTTTGATAGCCGGCTGCATAGACAGATGGAATTGGTAGGCAGGTTGACACTCACCTGATTTAGGACTACTTGCACTGGTGAAATGGATTGTAGGCAGTTGTCCTTAGTGACCTGTCTTGAGACCTGTCTAGGAGGTACTTCATGGAGGTTGCTTTTGGCCATAGGTGTACCAGAGGAGATGTATCCATCCTCCTACATACCTAACCTGTTAGTAATCATACAGGGAATTCCTGCTGCCCTTCTTCACCCAGTACCGGGCAGTTTGTGTGCCTTCAAACTTAAATGTTTCTTAAAAAGTAGAAAGGGAATTTTTCTTTGACATCTGCAGAAGGCCACAGCATTCACACAGGGATCCCATACCTCCAGGCTGTTCTTCTGGCTCCAGACATAGTCCTGTGCCCCTGTAATTCCTGTCAAACATGGAGAGAGCCCTCCCTAATACATGCCATGAGGAACTCCTGCTTCCCACTCCCTGCTTTTCCCACTTTGCTCCCTTTAAAATGCATATTTGCCAAACTAGAAGTAAATCCCATGGTTTTTTAGGGGAAGGAGGGAAATGGTGTTATGGACATTGGTCTTTCATCTGTCCAGTGCACACTGGCCTTTTAATGACAAAGCGTGTGTTTCACCAAACAGACCTGGCACAGAGAGAATAATATAACTTGAGTAAAGCCTGCAAAGATTTCCATTTCAGTTGCATGATTGTCTTCTATTCTTTTTCAACTGGCCTAATCAAGTTGGGTTCAGAAATATAATTAGGATACTGTTGGCCAGTGATTGCTTTTTCATGCTCTCAAAGCTGTATTTAAATTCCTCACATGGCAGAAATAGCACATTTTTCTTGCAGTCCTTGCTGGTGTACAGGTAGTGCTAACAAATTAACACATCTTATCTTGGTAGGATCAGAGTGACAGTTGATGGGGAGTTTCTGCATTATATTTTTCCTCTTCAGTTTCTGGATTCTCCTGAATGGGATTCACTGAGGCCCACAGAAGAGGGAATTTTCCAGGTAAAAAAAAATGAGAGTTTTGTTTTTGTTGTTTGGGTTTTTTTTGTTTGTTTGTTGTTTTGTTTTTGTTTTTGTTTTTTTTTTTTAATTTTCAGTACTACTGAAAATTATTCAAGAACTGCTTGGTGTAGAAATAAATTTATTCAGTTGTGAGTTTCATTTGTGATACTATACAAACAAGTGGCATTCTATTAATTTGGGAAGTGAAGTCCTCTTTACCTGTTGGACTGGTTATGTTGTTTGTATCTTGTTACAACAAACAGGGTTTTTCTGAAAGCTAATTCTGGAGATAGGCTCTCTTTGCATTCTTTGGCTGTGCTCATATCCAGCCCTGAGAAGCCAGGTTTGTGTGAGGTGGGTAGATGCTGGTGCTGAGAAGGCTTCCCAATGGGACATGGGCCAGGGAGAGACATGCCCATGACACAGCTTGGCACAGGTTACAGCATGGGACACAGTGTTAGTCGGGGCTGCTCTCTCTGCTCTGTGAGCCCTTCCACTGCTGTCACTTGACTGACACACTGTCTCCTGCCTGTATGGGATCTGGTGTCTCCTGTCATGAGGGCAAATGGCATTTGTCAAGAGCTTTCTTTAGACTTGCCTTTCCAGCTGAGGCTGCCAAGAGTGGAGCAGGGAGTGCAGGGCTGAGCCAGGGTGTCCTGGCCAGGTGGGCACAGGAATACTGTCACTGGGGGCAACCAGATGTGATCATTTGGTTCATACCTGGTCACCATTCTTGCTTGTCTTTTTCATACAGTAGAATTCCTAGAGCTCTCTGGCTGGATTAAAAGGCTCTAATTGCAGTAGGCAGATTCCTCTGAGAGGGAGTTGCCTTCTGAGCAAGGGCAGCAATGTCAACATCATTTCCTTGTCACATAGCTCTTCAATTTCTTCTCCTATAGGTAACACTTACGGCAGAGACAGATTGTCGGTATGTGGCCTGGAGGAGAAAGAAGCTCTATCTGCTGTTCGCTAAACACCGTTTCATCTCCCGCCTGTTCTCAATTTTGATTGGGAGTGACATTGCTGAAAAACTGTATGCCTTGAATGACAGGGTGCACGTGGGGCAAGGCTTTAGATACGACATTCGGTTACCAAACTTCTACCATGTTGCACTGCCAGAGACCCCTCCAGTGCAGCTCTCCCACCACCTACAACGAGGATCCCCCAGGCGCAAGCCCATAGGGGTTACAAACTACAGCTCCTTCCTCACACCACCCTAGGAAGGAAAATTCTGCTGCAGCTATTCCTGAGAGCAATGAAGGGAAATGAAGTAGCAAAGGAGAAGAGCAGAAGCAGATCAAGACACAGTCAAGCCAAATTTTACTGACAAGTGCCATTCACATTTTTTGGAGTAGCTTGAATTCTCTCTCTCTCAAGCCAGCAAGTTGGCTTCTTCATTTTGACTGCCTGTGCAATATGTTTACTTTATGTTGGATCTCCTCTTGAACTTCATCTCCTTCCTTTTGGAGGAAAACAAAACATAACAGGTTGAGGTTTTATTGCAATTTTGGTGACCTCTGTGTTGTGTTGTTCGGGTTTGTTGTTTATTTTTAAATAAGTCCACAGTATTTGTAATTCTATTTTCTCCTAAGTTTTGCCATAATGAAGTATAGTCAGAATAGTCAATGAAAACAAGTTGTCTTCAAAATATAGCAACTTACTTGTAATATTCATATTTATGCCATGTGAACATTGCCTCAATTAACATGAATAATATTGCAGAAAAAGACCAAGGACCAATTGTATTGGGTTTGTTTCTTAAAGAAATTAAAGATTTTGAAATGCACAACAAGATTCTTGAAAAAAAACCCAAAAAACCCCCCAAACCAACAAATTCTGTCCTATGACTGATTGGTTTCTCTCTGACTGTCCTAAAGAGGTGTTACGTGAAAAGAAACATAAATGTAATTGCTGGCATTACAAAAATAATACAGTTGTAGCTGCTGCAACTATAGCTTAGGGAAATGATTGTATAGCATTTGTGATAGAATGTGATGCTACAGGACTTAGGCTTCCTCAGTGTCAGTGCCCTTCATGACATGTACAATAAATAATGTTAATCAATCAACTGCCAAACCATTGGAGTTTGTTGTACAATATTCTTTTTAGCTACGTCTGTCAGGAAGAGATTAAAACAGCTGTAGCAATAAATACAATTTTTAACTGAAACATTCTTGTTTAGCTTCCAGAATCACTTTTCCGTGCCTATGAATTTCTTGATTGAAAAGATACTCTCTCCCTAATTCTGTGGTGTTTTAATGAGATAAGGGAGTCCCAGCTCACACTTCAGTAGGAGAGAGTTGGTTTCGACCCTTGAGGTCACTGTGCCTTTGGAGAGAAGTGTCTGAATGTCTTTGCTAATTCACCTTCCTGCTGCTATGCCTGATGCCTGCCAGTAATCAAAAAATAAGAACCATTACTATTTTATGAGAATAGATTGCTGCTTGATATATCTAGAAGTAGATCATATTTTTAATATTTTAAAATTGCTGACCTGTTTGGTAGGATGACCATTGTGTGTTTTTCTCTGTGTGGGTATACATAAGAGTTTAGACCTTGTGAGTTTTTGCTGGAGGACTTAAAATGATGATACAATCTTATGCTTGCAAGATAGTTACGCAGCATGTATAAGAAAAGCCATTAGAAGTGATATGAAGCACCACCTGTTTGAAGGCCCTTCCGTGTAGAACAGATAACGTTGTACAAGTTTTGCTTTCAGCTTTATGTTACTTTCTCAGAAAGGAAAATCTGCCAAACATAGATACTACAGGATGCAATGTGATAATCCCCAAATCATTCTCATAACCCTTCCATGCAATGTATTCTATATGTATTACTTAATGTGTGAAGTCCCTGAGTCACAAAGTAGCTTTGTCCTCGTCAAAATGGAATAAAAAAAAATGCAAACGGAGAGTTCATTGATGCCTTTTAAAGACCTGTTTAGATAATAATTGAGGCCCAAGGCTGGCAGCATGCAGTAAGGATGTACAGCTAGCTGTGTGTGCCCTCTTTCTATACTTTTCATGGTTAAGGGACAGGATAACAGGCTATCTGACCTCTTGGTATGACTCAGCACAGGTATTCTTATGTAACTTTAGTGCTATGATTGTAGTATCATGTCCTATTTGTTGATGATGCCTGAGGTGGGTATGAAGTGCATCATCTCTCATGGGTGTTTTCAATTGGGCTGTGCCTCACGATCCCCCTCTGCTTCAGTCAGCTGAGCTGCTCTAAAAAAGCCTTATCCTGTTTTTTAATGGGCCATTTAAAAATAAGCCCTTACCTCTCATTCTAATAAAATACCAAAACTGTGTAAATTTCTCATGCTATAACATGTGTTGGACCAATATGAAGTTTATATTTAATGTTTTATGTGTTAACAATCTACAAAAATAAAAATATTTTAGATACATACGAGAGATGTTATTCTAGACTTAGATGTAATTTAAATTATTGATTAATGCTCTCCTCGGTTTTCTTGACTATGTGGATCTGGCCTGTATTTTCAAGAAAACTTGTCTTTACAAAATTCAGACCCTCCTAAAGTTAACTCGTTTGATCATCTTCACCTTCAAAATAAGGCCAAGGACTCTCACCCACACAATTTCTATGTCAAGCTTATATAATCTATTGAAACTACAGCATACTGCTTAGAAAGATACCTGCTCTGGAGTGATAGACGCTTTGTGACATACTTTGATAATTTTTTCTTCTTTGTGACTGGTGTGTGCCTTGGTTTCAGTCTGGTTTCCAAACACAAACCTCTGTGATGCTTTTCTCTGCTGGAATCGTTTAATGTCAGAAATCACTCCTAGGACATGTCTGAGTCAATATCTGAACATACTCTTAGCTAATCTTGTTTAGCTGATGCTACTGTGCTTTTTGGGCTTTGATTCACTTTTTAAAAATTGTTTCTCATTTTCTAATGTCTGAGTCATGAATAGCAGAACATTTCAGCTGTAGAATTCAGGGCATATATATCTACAATAATTTAAGGACACACAAAAGGACTGAAAGCCAGACAGCAAGTCCGCTCTACCTCTGATTTGTTTGTTGGGGTTTTTTTTAATCTACACAGTACTTCTGAAACATACTGTAAAATATCCTTTGGCATGCATTTCCTAAACCAGTGTTTTGGGAAGGCTGTATAATCTACCTACGGGAAGACTCAAGACTGATGTCAGTGAAATCAGACAAGCTTTTATGATGTCATATACATCCAGTCATTAAAGAGTTGAGGTGTCTCAGCCTGGAGCAGAGAATGCTCCAGGGAGACCTTATTGCAGCCTTTTAGTACTTAGAGGGGGCTTACAAGAAAGATGAGGACAGAATTTTTATAGCAGGGGTTGTTGTGACAGGACAAGGGGTAATGACTTTAAACTCAAAGAGGGTAGACTGTGACTAGATAGAAGGAAGAATTTTTTTATGATTACTGGAATGAACCACTGAAACAGTCTGCCCAGGGAGGTGGTGGATGCCTTGTCCCTAGGAACATTGAAATTCGGGTTGGATGGAGCTCTGAGCAACCTTGTCTATTTGAAGAGATCCCTGATTATTCAAGGGGGTTGGACTAGATGGCCTTTAACAGTTCCTTCCAACCCAGACGGTTCTGTGATTCTATGATTATTTATAGCTTAGTAAAACTTTGGAGCTAGATGAAGTTCTGATTTCAGCATCATCCAATTTATGCCTGTGTTACTATTCAGGAATTACTGTCAGTGAGGTGATCAGCCTCCTTCATAATTGGTTTAAGCAAATGGATACTTGAGTCCATGTTGCTATCAACGAATCCTTTTCTTGGTCTGCAGTGATTCCCCTTTACTCACATTTTACATTTTTATGAGTTTCATAACCTTTTTGGGGGTTATGTCTACATTTGTATATTACTATATATAGGAGTGGCAAAATCTGGTGCACATGATGATTTGCTTGCTCATCACCATCAGTTTATCTTCCAGAGTTTTTGTAATTATGGACATCATCTTGGAATGGCCCTTAAAGCCTGCAGAAGGGTTCAAATTTACTGGACAAGCTAAGAAAATATATAGCTTGGGATAGTCCAAAACAGGGGTGGGGAGGGAGAGAGCACTCAACTTATCCAGGTTTTATCCAGGAGAGGTTTATTTTAAATTGGGCTCATGACAAATTAATTTGTTGAGTGCAGCAAGGTATAGTGAGAGCTTCAAAGCAAACCTTGCCTGTTTAGGGGAACAATATTGACCCTACAATTCTTTTGTTATATAGTAGTTTTGTAACCACTAGTAGTGTAAGTACAGGCAACAGGTTCCATCACGCAACTCCACTCAGAACTACAATGACTACAGAATAACTAGAAAATGTATCCCAACATACTGTTACAGATAACACATTATGCAAGTCAAATTATAACCATTTAATGAAAAATATTTCATTCAGTTGCCTGTCATAACAAAGGCTGGACTTGGTGACTGAGAAGGGCCATCCAGGTTCTATATTTTCAAGAATTACCAGAAAGTATGACAGTGTTCAAAGGAAACTCAGTGATGGAAGGAATTAAGGCAAACTATGCATACAGAGATAGAAGCTCTGCTAGAATAACGCTGGGAAAGCTGAATACATGCTTGGATGTAATTGCATAGTTTTGCCATACCACAAAGAAGCATATGCTTATTGTAGTTAAATAAAATGTTGATGCTACAATTTCTGGACAAAAAAGTGTTCTACAGATTTTGCTTATTGCAAATGATAAATATAAGACATATTTGGTCTCAATGTACATGGAAAATTAAAATACAGTAGTGTTGCTCATATAAACAGGTATTGCAAACCCTGTGTTAAAAGTGAAACAAATCTGCAGCTATTTATATAGAAGAAAACTTTAAATAGAAAATGAAAAAAAAATCTATTTGCTGAATTCAGACATGAACAGATTAAATATTTTTCTTTCTATTCCTGTAATAATTGAATGCATAATTTTTCTCCATAGAGTGTTACTGTATAACAGATATTTTTTACTATATACCAAAATAAATATCATATTTAAGCTAATTTTGTAATTCCTCTTGAAAATACTTACTTTGTTTACATTAATATGCATTAAAATATAATAGGTTCAAGGCTACCAAGGGACAACACCCATTTTTTGGTGTTTTTCTAATTCACATTAACTTTCCTTTCATGTAGATTTCTGTGTCCCTTCAGTTTCTGATTACTGTAATTCTGCTTCTGTGGGGACCAAAAGAGTAAATTGAATTTGACAGGTAAAACAAGTCACCTCATGGTGATGAATCAAACCATGTAGGCTGAGCTGCATCAGCAGGAATGTGTAGGAAAAAGGCAGCACAAACATGTCATCTTTGAGCTCTAGATTTTGGGTCATGTCCCAAATCATTGGCTAGCAATGCCCTCCTAGAGAGTAGCTTTGCAGGGGGTTCTGCCAGCAGAGGGTTTGGACCCACATCATCACTCTGCAAGCTACAAATGTTGTTCAATATTGTCCTGAACTGGAAAAAAAGATGGGACATTCCCAAAAGCTTTTGGGAGCAGGACTTTATAGCAGTCTTTGTTCTGCTGCGGATTCACAGGCAAATATTTTTTTAGTTATCAGTTCCACTGTAGCTACTGATTTGAGGGATTGCTGATGTATTGTGGGGGCAGAACTATTTCCCCACCTGAGTGGGGTTTTGAAGGCAAAAGATGATAACAGATAGATGAACAAGAACTTAGACATCAAAGTCACATAGATAAACAATTGCAATAAAATGATGGTGGTAAATACCTATTTCAGCAGTGAATCCCATAGTTTTCATTGTATCTAATAGTAACTCTCCAGCCAAACTTGTCTGAAATTGGGAGATGTAATAAATTCCTGGGAGTAAGGTAGATTAGGGTAAGAAAGGCACTGCAGACAAAAATCCCATTTAATGGATAAATGCTCTAACTATGTCATTGTATAGAAGTGGACACCATCACTTTCTGTAGAAACTGCACATCACAGGCAACCATTCAGGCATCTCAGATCTGTGAAAGGATGTAAGCAGGTTCCTGTCCCCAGGAGGGGATTCTGGTGGGATGATCCCGAGCAGCCTGCAGGAGTCTGAGCTCAGTGAGGATGAAGCACACATATCTGTCTAGCATTTCCCATGTGTAGGTTTTAGGGTCTTCTAAGAAGAGTGCAGGACAACCTAGATACCCCGTGCTGGACTTGGACTTCCAAGGCCCAACTGTAGGACATGGCTGCAGGGGTGGGATACTGGCAGGTAAGGTGTGGGATGAGTTTAAAACATATTAGGTATGACCCTGTATCTTCCCATATGCGTTATCCCATGCTGGGGTAAATTAAAAAGAACTTAATCCCATAACAAAAGTAAGGCAAGCCAGTTCACATCTGCCAGGATATACAGGGATGAGTATCAGCAGTTCCTGTAAAACAGCTGTTGTGCTGGAAATCCTTCATTCATCTAACTCTCTCACATTAAAGTCTTTAAAACATTTCCTGAATTCCATTGTAGTACCAACTCTATTTTACTAAGAAATTTAGCTTAGATAAAATATTTTTAATATGAAGAAAAACTACCCTGTTTTCATTTACAGAAAGGTCCTCTCCTCTCAGATGGTGTTTTGAAGCAGATCTCCCTAGTGAGGGGAATGGACTACTTCTTAAAAAGCAGTCATACATTCAGCACTATGCTCTGTTTCTCACTGCCTCTCCATTGTCTTGTTTGGTTGCAACTTTTCAAAAACACAGTGTCCTTTCAGTATATATGCTCATTATTTAAACAATTAATGAGCAAATACTGGTAGAAAAAATATAATAAATACTGATGCATAAAACATTTTTATATTGGTTTTGATTTTACATTTTAGTAAACTATTAGTACCTTTTTGTTGACCATTGTTGTTGCCATTTTAGTTATAAAACTGCTTTATACAGTGATATGTGTACTTAAGCTATGTGCAAAAGCAATAATCATATATATATTATATATATATATGTATGTTTGTTGCAGTCTGTATCCCTGTTTTTAACCCTATATAATAGGGTTTTCTTTGTCGCTTTTTTCTTTACAGAATGAAGAAGTATAATAAACATTACACAGAAGACTGGTCTTACTTATTCATTGAAATTAGAAAACCTTTTTTTTTTAATTGTGTGTTTACTTTTACTCTCAAAGATCAGGGTAGCAAGGAGCAGTTGTGGCATGCTGTAACCCAGCACACGTATTTATAGTCCTTTACAATATGCACAACATCAGGCAGCATAAATGGGGTGCACAGTAAATACAGACCTTAGCAATTTTTTGGTACTGACTCTTCGGAAATGGTAGAGAAGGCAACTAATTCAGAAATTGGTTGCTCATTATCACCTTCAGGTTCATGCTCAAAAAGGAGTATTTCAAAGCCTCTTATTTAAGACTGCTAATCCGATCAAGCACATAAAATGCTCCTACTTGATGCTTAGCCTAGATCAACCCATTTCTGTGCATTTTGACCAAATTTCTGCATTCCTGGTTTGTATTTTGCTCTTGAACTTCTGTTCCTAGCATTTCTTTTAGCTTACATTTAGCTTAGTATGTTCCTTGATGGGATTATCCATTTTCTCGACACTCTTGCTCTGTGTGTCTTTTTGCAAAGAAAAAATGGTATTTATAAAAGCTACCTGATGCCTATTCAAAGTTCTTCTGAGTTAATCTATTTACCTTTTCTTCTGCCTCAGAGTGTGGAGTATTTTCACTCTCAAATCCTACATGTTTTCTCTGGTGCTTGTTTAAACAATTCCTTAGACTCGTGTTCGGCCTCCCCCTACTTCCTCTTTATCCTCCTTCCTCAAGTTTTTAAGCTGGATTTTTTTTCAATTCTGTCTGTGCTTTCTTTTGGATATGTTAAGCACTTGTTATTTAATTCCTTTTCTTAGCTTTAAATAAAATCCTAAATCCTTATCAATAATTTTTAAAATTCCTACAAAATTGTTGATAATTGTGCTAATATGCAACATCCTGGATATTCAATCCTAGCCTTTGGTTCTCAAAAATAGCCACCAGTGAATAGTGAAATGTACAGCTAAAAAGAACTACTACTGCAACAGAACATTAATTGTCATTATACCAACACCCAAAAGCATGCCTACATTTGTACTCTGACAATATTTGCAATTCCTTTCGTTTAGACAGACAGTCAGACAGAGTCATAAATACACAGGGATCTCTGCAGAGATCTTTGAGAGCTGCAGTTGAAGTGGATTTATTTCAGGATTAGCACAGACATTTCTGCAAGATCATTTTGAACTTTCTTTGTGTGTGAAAGTTATCCAAAAAGGGAACAGAAGAATCACAGGCAGTTCACCCAGTGCTGCCAAATCTGCTGTAGCAGGGACCCCTAGAAATAGGCTGTCACCTAATGAGGGGACCGATGCAATGCAAAAGCCTGGCTCTATTGCTTGTCTTTCAGTTTTATGTGAAGCAAGAGCTGTCTCACATTAACAGAGAGCAACACGTCAATAGCAATTTAAGTTCCAGGCAAGCAGTGTAGTCAAACTCTGGTATTCCTCTACTTCCAGAATGAAGCAAACTCCCTGGGGACAGGCTCCCCATTATCCCCCAATGCCATTAGCAAGCTGCCCTGGCAGGGCAGTGACAATTGTGTCATGACCGTGCTTTAGGAAATCCAACCCATTTTGTATCAGCTCTCCTGTTTTTTGGAGGGAATCATGTGATTTAGGTAGAGCTAGAGCAAGCAGAGCAGGCCCTTCCATCAAGTCCCAGAAAAATCACTTGCAAGCAGTTCATAGAAATCGTTCACTGAGCAATTTCAAATAATGAACATACAAAATAAAGTGTCAGCAGGGAACTGCTCATGCATAATTTGGGAACAGGAATAATTGTTCAGTGTGAATGAATAAATTGTTTACTGTGCACAGTTTAGATAATTTTAATAGCAAACAATTGTGTTATATCTCAGGATTGTATACCCATTGGATAAACATCTACAACAACCAGTGCTTCTGTTAAAATTTGGCTGCTTAGACAGATTATTTTAGAAGAAAGTTGGCTCCTGGCTCTTAAGTTTGCAACAATGAGTTACTATATTACTAGTCAGATACCTAAAAAGCCCTGGTATATGGCATTTTATATCTTGGATTCAAACAGAAAGATAGTCCATCTTGTATTAACAGGAGACAGCCTCCCTGCAGGTGTTGCATCAGAAGAATTGCCTGACTATACATCAGAAAGTGTCTGTCAGAGGCTTGAGTTAAAGATGCACAGAATGCACATACTCCTTTTAAGTAAACCTTCAGAATACTAAAAAGCCAAGAGAGTATTTGTCATTCATAATATCTTCCGTACACCGTTCTTTCTAATAAAACATAATTCTTGAGGTTGCTTTCAGGCAAAACCCATATAAGTAAATTTTCTGTGGAAAATATGTGTAATTTTTCAGTTATATGGCACATAATTTCAGCAACTGGGATGGGATTTGCCAGTGTATTCCATCCCACTCCAGACAGTTGTCAAATACACACAGGATTAATTACTTTCCAAAGAAGCCCCCTTACATTGTCCATAGAGGGAGTTTAAAAGATTAGTTTAGAGTAGATGCTGAGTACGCTTCCTGAAACTATAAATGGAAACATTTCATAGATCTTGCTATTGTCTGAAAATAGCCCTGTCATCCTGGCACATCTGGGATCCTGAATACAAAGCATTCATTCTCTTTAGTGAAAACTTTGCCTAAAAAAGGCTACAGAATCAGGCTCTCATTTTGAAGAGGCAGAGTGCTTGCAATTTTACAAAAAGTTACTTTATCATCTGCTTAATAAAGTCTTCCAGTGCTTGGCTTGGCTAAACTGAGAGGCAGGAAAGGAAGGTTCTGGTCTCAGCTGTGCTTCTGAACACCTCTGTTGAGGTCCAACACCCCCCTGCATCATCAAAAGGATGGTATTTTCCCTGAAATACAGAAGAACAGGAAGGCACCAAGAGGTCAGGGTATACTGTTGAGGATTACAAAACCGGTTACTGGAGATAAGGAACAAGACCGAGCAATTTGTAACACCCATGTGACATTTTCTACTGTGAAAAATATCTAAATAATTGGGAAATTACTTAAGCTATCAAGACTTCAATAGCAGAAGAGACACAGCAGAGAGGAAGCCTGCATCAAAGAATAGTTGTAAGACCATTAAACCTGTCTCTGCTAAGAAAATGCATCAGTTCAACACAAATCTCTAAAAATTGATCTGTTGAAAGCAAACTCCTCAGTCCATGTAAATGCACACAGTTTTTATTTCTTGCCTCTGACAGATAAATTTATATTAGCAGACTTCAATGAACTTGAACTTTATGACAAAGATAGGAGGTTAAACCAGTCCTTATAGTAGTTTATCAGTGGGACATTAATTTAATTAAACTAGCCCTTACTCCCAAAGTACATGAGACTTTGTTTTAAGAGGATAAACTCTACTAATGCATTTTCTTCTATGTGTAGGTATGCACCACAGCACAAGACTAGAGTCCATCAGAGCCATGTCTACATGCTCCATCTGCTTATACTCTTCCTTGAGAGACAGGACGTAGGAGCAGCTCTCAGATCCTCTCTTATCTCTCTCTTTCTGCTGACAGCTGTACTAGATACCACCATCTGCATTAACCATGTAGTCTTGGTTCTTATCACTCTGCTACCAACAGGAAATGGCATTTAATCACAAATATACTGAAATATAAAGATCCCAAGAGACTAGCTGCAGTCAGGACAAAGTTCTACTCCCTCACATTTCTGCCAATATTGGTTCACTGCTAAACTTTCCTAATTAACACTTTTTGAGTTGAGCTAAGCAGATACTGTTTACCACCACGGCTAGCCCCAGAATTAGAGAAAACCTGGAAGGTAATGAGAGAAGCACAAAAACTTTATAGAAGATACAACCAGTACAACAAACTGTGCTTCTCCAACACATAATGTTCTGTAATGTGCTAGAAAATGCTTACATGTCAGTTTAGATTGGGATAGAAGCTCTGCTTTGTGCCGCTTTTGGAAGCTACTTGGCTTTGCTCCAGCAAGCATAGCTGAATGCTGTCAATCTCAAACACATGTTAGATGCTATCATTCATGACCATTCCTGTAGCCATGCTATCCTGATTTGCTTTTCCTACCCTTTTTCCAAGCTCTCTTGCTCTGCATATCTCAGCAAAGAGCTGAGATATCCATAAAAATGGCTGGCCAGTCAAAGGAAACATATCCCAAATCAAGTCCTTCATAATTATTTCATAATATATTTTTGAAAAGCAGATCTTATACCAGGGGTAGCAAGATTCATAAACCCCCTGTTCACATGGCACACATCCCTGGAAAGATCCAGATCTCTTCTCCCACGTGTAAAGTCAAGAACAACCATAACAAAGATAGAGCCTCCTGGAACTCATGTTGATGTGTCCGTGTATAAACAGTTACTTCAATAATGAATCGGGATTCTGTACACTTTCCAAAAATATTTAGGTATAATACTGGCCATATGCTTTTGGCTGCTGAAAAAATGACCCCACTTTGTAGCTAGCTCATCAGAATGTACTGAAAGGGCTTTTCTGCCTTTGCAGTCCTCAATTATCACTGACAGTCGGGTTTTGGGATGGGCTGAGATGCCCGTAGACTGTATGTGGACTGTCTTTCATCACTGGATGCTACTCAGACTCCTGGGGATGAGGGCAGGCTCGGTGTACTTTGCCTGTCCTGCATGACTGGTGCTGCAGGAGGGGTCTAGACAGGACATCTGCAGAGCCGTCTGCGACATGCAGGGACACAAGTGTCCCGCTTTGGAAGCTCGTCCTTTCTGGGAGCTGCCAAACTGCCACACGAGCAAACTTGGGGGCATTTCTTAAACATCATGCTCGTGAGAAAGATCCGCCGCAGGTGCCAAGTTGAGAAGAGCGGTTTTATACAGGCTGTTGTGGCTCCTTCACCCACCATGTAGGGGCAATACTGCTCGCCACACGTTTAGGGGAGAATTCAGCTCTTCTAATTTTAACCACCCAGCAGCTGGGCAGGCTGCCCGGGGCGGGGGCTCACCCTGCAGCGCACGGCTGCACCTCTGCGGGGTGGCTCTCTCCACCTGCTCCGGACGCCTCGGTCGGGCACTGCCCGGTACTCACAGGTCCCCCCGAGGGCGAGGGTCGCCGGGGGTGATGCCCGCGGTCACACGGGGTCCGGAGCCGCTCCCGCACCTCCCGCGCCCGCCCCGCACCTCGGCGCGGCCCCGCCCGCACCCCCGGGGCCGGCGGAGGCGCCTGCGCGCTGTGGCCGCTCGGTGCCAGCCCCGGCGCTGGCGCCGCCCGCAGCTCCCGCCGCCGCTGCCTATTTTAGTCACGGCCGCGGCTCCGTGCCCGCCGTGGGACGTGCTGCTGCTGCCGCCGCCGCTGAGGAGCGGCAGCTCCGCGCTGTCCCTGTCCCGTCCGGGTGACCGTGAAACTTTCCCGAGGAGGCGCGTCAGGTAAAGGGGCGCTCCTGCCGCCGTGCGCCGGCAGCACCGGGAGTGCGGGACGGAGATGGGCAGCAGAGGCGTCGGGTCCCTGAGCCCCCGGGGCCGGGGGTCCCGCTCCACACGTGATGGCAGGAGGGGTGGGCGCCAGGCTCCGCTATGGACCTGCCCGGCGACCCGGGAGAGAGAACGGGCGGTCCTGCCGCGGGCTTGGCGTTCCCCTCCCGACCACTCGGGTCCCGCCGTGCCGCGCTGCGGGTGCGGTGCCGCCCGCCCGGTCACAGCCACGGGGAAGCACGGCCCGGGAATGGCCCTTGGAGGGGCTGCGGCTTTGGAAATGGTCCTTTGGGGTAAAAGCGGAGCGGTTGCTTGAAACTTTTCAATTTCTTGTTATTTTCACAAGTATTTTGCGTGACTGGTGAGTTTGGTGTTCGCGCGTTGTGCGCTAAAATGAAGCTTCGCAGCGCAAAGCAGAGCTGCGTGGTGACAGCTGCGGGGGCGCCCCTCAGTTGGGGCTATGGGACCTGAAGGGAGTTCGAGCTCAAACGCAACTGAGTTTCCATCTCCGCACTTCAGCTCCGCTAGTCTCAAATTGAGAGGACCTGGGAGTATTTCTCACCGTGTGGATACTTTGTTGTCTATTCTAGAGAAAATGTAACAACGTTTTTATTGTGCATTATAACTTAGTGAACGTGCTGCAAGGAGCCTATTGCTGTATATCCCTTCTTATACCACTTTCCCATTCGCTCCTACTGCATTGCAAACAAGGGCATTGGTAACTTAAACTGTAATTAACTCGGCTGGGCTAGTTTTAATAGTTTGTCTTCAGCTCACAAAAGAAAAAGAATTGTTGATTGCCTAAATTCTCTATGCAGCTTCTGTAATACAAGACCATAGAAAAGTAGTTAAAAGTTCTGAAGGTATAATGAAACAACAAATGTTGAGCTTGATAAGCTTGAATTTTTTTATTCTTTTTTTGCTTTACACTCACAAAATCCATCTACATAAATGATGGACTGTGAAATTACACTGAGTTATACAAACACACTCAGGCAAAGATTTAAGCAGCTCACCTGAATAATGATGACCAGTAAATCTGTGCAATATGAATAATCTCAATGAAGTGGATAATGACGTGAGTAGGACACTCGGCACTGTCCCATATCAGCATGACTGACTGGTTCTCATACTGGAACCAACTGCTTTGGACTTTTCTACTGTGTCTGTCTTCTGTGAATATTGTACGGGTATCCATAAAATCCCCATTTGTTTTAAAGTCACTTTGAATATTTGGAGACTAAATTTTTTGGGAATGGCTTTCAGAAGTTTGGGTGTTTGTATAAAGCTGTTATGAGTGTAGCCAAATCCTAGAGTAAGCTACCTCATCTATGTTCTGCAAATTTGTATTTTCTGGCCTAAACTTACAATATATTTATTATCTTTCTATCAAGCTCATTAAAAAAAGAGGGAGGAGGTGTGTGGTTATGTTGGGGTTTTGATTTTGGGTTTGTTTTTTTTTCCCCCCCTCCTGTTTGAACAACAAATTGGCTGGAGTTCTCAATCAGCTGAGTTTTCAAATTCTTGTTTTGGTAAATTTCAATCCATACAATGGACAAATTACTGGATATTAGAAAATACTCTTTTAATTATTTGTCTTATGTTCCATGAAACTTTCATTCCAGTGGATGCTATTTACCCAAATTTTCCAAAATTATTTTGCGATGTTGGCTGTTTCTTTAACTCCTGATTTTAATACTTGAAGACTTCAGCATATGGCTATACAGTATGTTAATCCTTAGAAGATATAACCATAAAATAAAGTTGTAGAGGCCTGATTCTGTACCTGCAAAATTAATTTTTGTGTCTCTGAGGTAGCAGAAGGTAAGAAATTGTAACTACTTGTTCATTTGTTGGTCTGCAGTTTTTTTCCCTCACTCTTTAAGTATTATTGGACAACACTAGTTGCTAGGACTATAGAATTGATCTAAAAGTTACAGCAATGTTGCTTTTGACATTTTGGGTACTTCTTTCTGGTGTTACCTGTAGACAAATACTTTAGGTTACAGCTTGTAACTCTGCCTGTCTGCCTTTTTTGTTGATTCTTAAGCAGGCTCCATAGTTGAAATTCAGAGCCAGTGTCAAAATCTGTCCTTGTGTCATTTTGCAGATAGTATCAATCTATTCCTGTCAGCTTTAAAATACTGTCCTGACAGAGAAGTTCTGCAGTTTTCTGCTGTTTTCCAGTACGTTAGGGGAGCTGCAATCATTGTTTGTGAGTAGTAAGTGAAGTTCAAATGTATTCATAAAAAGGCTTTGAGGTATTAAAGACAAAGCTTATTTAAAAAGTGGAGGCAGGTAGATTTAGGTTTCTGGGTTCCAATTTAGACACCCAAGTAGGTAGCCCAGACTTTCAAAAGCATTGAACATCCTCTTACAACCTCAGATGCTTTAAATGACTTAGTCAATACTTGCTGGAGAAACACCTTCCTGTTACGGTAGTTTATCGCTGGTGGTTTGTGGCATCAGTATATGTGAAGAGACAGGGGAAGCAGTGATTTTGCTGATTTTGAGGAGAATGAGATTGTCCTTTGCTGTTTATTTAATCCAGCTCTTTTGGTTTCCAGTCTTCAAATGCTTTGCAGCCCAGTTTTAAAAGAGTAAGGTAGCCTCGCAGTGATACAATACAGGATTTTGCTATTAAAAAAATCAAGCATCTGGAAGGCTCCTTTGATTTGTGATCAGATGCAGCTGAAGTTGCTTCTGGCAGCCTGTTTTGATCTTGAGTTAAGTTTAAGGATTTACAGCTGGTTCTGTATCTATATGTGAGTTTAGTTGTCTTTACTTGTTCTGTTGGCTTATTAAGTGGTATCTTTACTGGCAGATGACTGGGCAGTGAAAGGCTGAATATAGGTAGAAATTGAGCTGAAAACTTTTTGCAAAAGACCTAGAGATCCTGCCATTGCGGCATAGTTTACATTGTTTGAAAACAACAGGAGCACCGTTATGAGATGTGTGTAATATGAGCACAGGCATAGTTATCCAGTTAGCAATTGCCTTCTGTTTATGAGCGTGTTAAAATGCCAATCCTGCAGCCTCACATGGGCTCACGCTTTGACTCCCTGTGTGAGTGGCTTTGTCAGGACATGACACTGGTCTCATGACTCTGTTGATGAATTCATGTGAAAAAGCTGAAAGAAAGTAGTATTGTGTTTGGATGGACCTGATATTTGGGAACAGTTAAGTGTAGAGTTTGTTTCAAGAAACTCATCATTTTAATTTATCTTTGTGAATAACTAATGTAGGAATGAAAAGAGGAAAGTGATATTGTAAAAAACAAATTAACTATGTGTTTTGGTAAAGAGTTATCTGACTTTTTTTTTTCTTTGAAAATCATTTAAATCCAGATATGGATACACTATGTCCGTGCTAGTGTTTGATCCTGCAAGATGCCTGTGTGTATTCTGTAGTGTGCCTTAGCTGTGATAGGCTCTGGGCATCAGAGAGGACCTGTCAGCGAAGGTTAAAGATTTCTTTCTTCCCACTACTTTAAAAGTGGTTTAAAGCACTGATTAATTTCAGAAATTGTCCAGTTCGTTTATGCCTTGTACACAGGTTGATTGGGGAAAAATAAAAAGAGGGGATGAAACAACTCAAAATGACTTCACAGCTCAAGAAGCACTCTCCAGTAGCAGAGATGCTTCAGTGTATATTCAAGTCTGCAGGAAATATTGAGTGTATTCACTGCAACTCAGGATTGTCTGCTAAGCAGATGAATTACATGACAGTTAGTAATCACATGCAGCAGGGATGTGCACTGGCTCTACAGAATTTAATTGAACACAAATCCCACCGTATTGCATGTGATGGAGCCTACTCTGGTTAATGTGTGCAAGATGATGTGTGGCTTAGGAGACCTCCAAATTTACTGCAAGAAAGACAAAAGTTGAGATTCTTTGGTTTGTTTGTTTTTTTTTTATTTTTATGTGGTTGGTTGGCTTTCTTAAATCAACATATGTTCCTCCTCTAAGACCTTACATTCCTTATTTAGGAGAATGACTTTGTATGCCATAAAGGTGGCTTATGCTACATAAACCCCTTCTGGTTTTTTTTCCAATTCTCATCTAGGCTGTTAAGCTCCTCTACCTAGGATGGTGAACCTGTTCAATAAATGGAATACCAAACTGTGATTTTTATTTGTGTAGGGCTAGAAAGTGCACATAGGATGTTTCCTGAGCAAAGGCAGTCATAGTAGCTACTGTTCAAACGGCACTGTTTGTGTGCATATAGCCCAAATGTTTGAATGTTCCATTCTTCAAGGCTAGCTCTTTGGTGAAAGAGATAGCAAAGCATTACTGAACTATAGATCTAGCTTACCCTTTTAAAGAACTGGTAAATACTTTTTTTGTTTTTTCCATTAATGAAAAATATGTCCCAGGAAAAGAGAAAATAACCCTAAAATCCATGTGTCTGTCTACTATATTTCAGTGATTTTTTTTCCCCTCTCTTTGCAGGAGTCTCCAAGATGAATACTACAGCAATGAGCCCACTCACTGTTACTCCACTAGGTTTCATTCCAGACTTAAAAAATGCCACCCTTGATCCTTTTAATGAGACTGCATGTGAAAACTGGAAAGAGATTCATCATCTTGTTTTCCACGTGGCAAATATTTGCTTTGCAGTTGGACTGGTTATTCCAACTACTTTGAATCTTCATATGATTTTTCTGCGAGGCCTGCTCACCATAGGTAGGAGAATTATTCTGGAGAGATTTGCAACCTCTCTGTGATAGAAATGGCTGTTCTTGACCATTACAAAGCTGGTCCCTGCAGCTTATGGTGAAGTTGCTGCCTGTATTAATGGTCATTATACTGTGAATATGGTTTTGGTCTAAGTGGGGGCCTGTTTTGACCCCAACATACCTTTTCTAGAAAGGTTATATAAACCTTAGTTCTTAAGACTTCCCAGAATCGTAACTTAAAATTTCAAACCTATAAAGATGTCAGCTTGGAAACAAGTGGACACCGTTTACTTGAGATGTAACTGTCTGCTTAAAAGTCACTAAATTTCAAATCATAGTTATGTATATGGACCATTAAGGCCTTTATTTTAGATTTCAAGGAAGTACTGGGACATATATTGGCTAGTGCGCTGGCTTAGTAGGTGTCTGCAGTAGGTGGGGTTTTCCTTGAGAAGCTTGCTGTTGGCCCACATGTTCTTTTAATTTGGATTCAAACATGTGGTACTTGTGGGTCACCAGAGATACTTTGCCTATTTAGAAGCACAGCCTTTTGACAGGGAGTGCAGTCTGTGTTCTGAAGTCAGTAGTATTTCTTCCACCACTGTAGAAATCTTATGACACCAGAATTTGACTTGAGAGGAAAACCTAAACTGGGCATACTTGAGACTGAACAAGTGTGGTTTCATCTGTAACACCCTTGCAGTCCCACAGCTATTTCAAAGCCCCTCTACCTTGTGTGGGACAAGATCCTTGTGATCAAAAGAGGAGTAGTGAGTAATTGCAGCATTAAGAAAGGTAAATCCAATCCAACAACAGTATGTTTAGGTATTTTAAAGTGGGTGATTATTGGTGTAAGTGCAGGCCAGTTTTATGGTAGAAATTCTGTTCTTGACTTTACAATGATCTTGCCTTTTCCATTTTATAGTTATTATAGGATAACTGCTTAAACCAGACTGCACTGGTTACTGAGGGTCTGTGCATTGCAGGACCTTTTATCTTTGTAGTTCTTGACTTTAAAACCAAAAGGGGCTCTGCAGTTGCTGAGCCTGCAGACTGATCCGTAGATCTTGTAGTATTTTGAGCAGATAGGGAACTAGAGTTTTGCAAGCTGGGGTGGCAACAGGAGGCAAATCTACTTGTGGGGAGCATGAATAATGAGGCTTGGTTCCTAGGGATCTGTCTGCTTTGCTTTGACCCTGCTCCATGTGCTACTTTACAATATTGCTCCTCTTCAACACTTCCAGACATCGTATCCTCCCATCCTTTGCAGTCTAATTAATAAGCAGATCAAAAGTCACTATATTTTGATTTTTTTCTGATCCGTGTGTAAGTGCTGCCTCTTCAGTTAACAACCCAGACAGACCAGATAATATTGAGTTCATTAATTCAACATCATCTTTAGAGACAAAGGGGATAAAAACACTCATTTGGCCCTGTCTCCTTTTTGCCTTCACGTGAAATTTAAGAGAAAATATATCTGATCTCTCTAGCAGATGCTACGCTCACGGTTATCTGGGAGAGGCTCACCAGTGCATAATCTATCACTTACAAAATATTGTCTTTGTAGGCTAAAAATGGAATCCCTAATCACACAGCATGCTTTATCTTTTAAAGTAACTGCCATTATTCAAAGTAAGGCAACTAAAAAAAAAAAAGAGTAAGCATTTGGAAATTTTCTCTTTGATGTTATACAAGAAAATTCAGGTTCCTGGTGTGACCTTGTCAAAATGTTGTAATGGTAGTTCCTTTTAATTTTCAAAGATAACCTGTGTATGACTTTAGGATGTTTTTATGCAACTCCTGCTCACTAATTAGGTATGAAGGTTGGTGATAGGAACAACAACCATTTATTGCTAGGCTTTTGTTTGTTTAATTAATGTAATATTAGGGATAAAGTTTTGTGAGCTCTTAATTGTTTTTTGCTTTGTTTTGTTTTGTTTAGAGTAGAATTTTCACACATCTCTTTCCTACTTCATTTTAGTAATGGATCACCACAGGCTGCACCTTTCTGCTTTCTCCAGTGTTGATCTAAATTGTTTTGACTTCAGTATTGCAGTCCCATGCAGTAGGACTGCAGTCTGCTGTCAGCCTGCTCTGAGTGCCTGTTTGTAGCATTGTGTTGCTTAGCTGCCATTGAAGCGATGATCCACAGAGCCCACCTGTAGTAAAGCCTGTAGGATATATTGCTTTTCATTGTAGTTATACCCAGTGGATGCATTCTTAATGGCTTTGCAGGAATGTTTATTGTTTGGTGGAATCTAACTTTTTTTTCTAATAATTTTTACAGGATGTGCATTGTTCATCATTTGGGCTACACTCTATCGTTGTGCCTTGGACATAATGATCTGGAATTCTGTGTTTTTGGTTGTCAACCTTTTACATTTCATATACCTAGTGTATAAAAGAAGACCGGTATGTATAACAGCTAAATTTCACAAGCAATCTAATCAGAAGCAAGAAAAGGAAGTGTTGCCCATGTTTACTGGGCAAACCAATGAATTAGCACTCATTTTCAGCAGAATACTTTCATGTCTGGCCCCAAATCAGACACACTCTGGAAGTGTGTGTCAGCTAATACCAGAAAAAACCCAAATCCAAAAAATTACATCTAAGAGAGGAAGAAGTGGAGGACTTTCTCTGCATTTCTGTAGCTCTTGCCTACTAGTAACGTAACCAGAGCAGAACTAAGGTGCTTGGCACTCCCATAAACCACATCATATAGGTGTTGTGCAAAACCACAGCTATTCTTACACAGAATAAACTAAAATTCTCAACAGGAAATGATAGAGGAAATGTAGGAAAATAGACTTTGGTGGACTTGTTCTAAAATGCTGTGCATATTGAGGATTTCAACTTAAGTAGGACAGAACAAGCTGCCAATGGAAGAAGAATTTAAAGGGAGCTAAAAAGTGATAGTAGTAAGGCTGAAATCTTTACTTGCATGACTGAAAACAACTGCAGGACAAGCTCCAGTAGGCAACCCCAGCATTAAAAAGAGGATGATGGTTAAATTGCATATGTCTACAATGAGGTGATAAACTGAGTTCATTTACTTGAGTACGTGTTAACAGAGGCTTTGTGTACGGTGCTGTTTCCCCAGTATGGAGCACAGTTTCACCCAAAGGTTATCATCAGCAGGACTCTGTGACCTGTGCAACTTAAAAGCTTAGTCAAGGATTAATTCTGATAGACTGTTCATGTAATGCTGTTTCCATGTATATTAAGACTTAATTTCAATATTCTTTTTTTTTGTTAAGAAATTACAGTATTTATGAAAAATATTATACTATTTTAATTGGTGTAACAATAACACTTTCAGTAATTATTTAAAAAATATATGAATCTTTGTTACAGACTATGATCAGCAAGCTTACTTGAAGTGATGCCTGGTAGTCATGCATGTCTTTTTAGCTGTCTTACATGTTTGCTCTTAACTCTAAGGCTGTTTAAGTGTTTTTCCTATAGAAAGATAAAGAATAGGGAAAAGAATTCTAAGGAACTCATTTTTAATGAGATTTTCTCTCTGCAGCTATTGTATTGCCCATCTCACTCAGTTTTGGTCATCTTCACAAATAATGCTTTTAAGGGAAGAAAGGAATGGAAGAATAATTACAAGTTAGTCTTATTACAAAATGAATAATTGATATGTTCAGTTGTTAAATATTTATTTTATTAAATGGAGTATACAAAATCACAGTGGGTTTCTTTTCTGACCAGAAGACTATTTTTGTGGGTTTGATTCCTTGGAGCTTTACAAATTTGGCTTGTTCAGTCTGAGTGGAAGCTGAGTCTAATCAGTGTCTGACTTGGAGATCTGGCAGCATCCCAGAGTATTTCAACTGCTGCTGAACAAAACCCTACACCTACCCATATGGCTCATTTGGAATACGACCCACAAGCATGACTGGAGGAGCAGTCAGCTGCACTTGTGAAGAGTGAATAGTCTGTTATAAGGGAGACCGTCTAAAGTACAGTTATGGCCTTCAACCTGATCAGTCTTTAGGAAAGTGGTTGTACTTGCTTTCTCTTCTAAGTATTGTATATTACAGGACGGTCATGAAACATGAATTATGTACTAGATAAGGGATTGCATTAACACTCCAGGGCCAAAATTCGCCCTCATGTCTGTATGCCTGGCTTTGAATATAGGAGTCTTAGAAGCTACTCAAATTCCTTCTTCAGATGAAGATGTTTATTTCTTTGAGTTGCAGTGGTCATGCATAGGGAGGTGCAAATTAAATTGGTATTGCTGTTAAAAATGAAAGAGTTTCTGGAGAACACGTCAGCAAAACAAATAGTCATTTAGTTTCACAGTTATATGGAAATATTTTGAAATCAAATAGTTCAGGACAATCCCCAACACAATACAATTTCTCTTGCTGTTTATTTTCATTCTTTGTTTTGTCTGTGTAGACGTCCTCTCAGGTATTGAAGATTGTGGCATAAGGAATGTACACAAAATTCATAACCTGGATTTCATATAAAAGTAGTTGCTGGTGGAAAATTTAACTAGTAATTGATTCAATGTAAAACCAGTGTAGCCTTAAGTCAGGTGGCATATTGGACACAGGAAGTCCATGAGCCCTGATGACACACTCACCAAAGAGCTGATGTCACTGTGAGGATATTCTTGATAGTCTTGGAATAATCACAGTGACTGAGAGAAGTGCCTTAGGAGTAGAGGAAAGCAAATTCCCCTCCTTTTCTCAAAAAGGAGCAAAAAGAACCCAGGGACCTGCAGCCTGGTCAGCCTCACCTCGACCTCTGAGAAGGAATAGATAATCCTGGCAATCATTTCTATGCCCAGGAAACATGAGAAGGTGATCAGGAGTGATCTGCATAGATTCACCAAGGCAAAGTCATGCCTAACCAACCTGACACTAGGTGGATAAGAAATTGGTTGAATGGTTGCATCCCAAGGGCAGTGGTCAAGGGTTCAGAGTACTGACTGGAACCAGTGCTATTTAATATCTTCATCAATGGCATAGACAAAGGGATTGAGTGCACCCTTGGCAAGTTTGCACGTAGCAAATGGAATTATTTGGCACACCTGAAGGATGGATGCCATCCAGAGGGACTTGGACAAGCTAAAGAAGTGGGAATCTCATCAAGTTTAAGACAACCAACTGCAAGGTGCTGCACCTGGGTTGGAGCAGTATTCCAGTACAGACTGGAGAGTGTACAGATCAAGAGCAGCCCTGACAAGAAAGACTTGGGGTTGATGGTGGATGAGAGGCTGGACATGAGCTGGCAATGTGCACTTGTAGCCTGGAAAGCCAGCTGTATCCTGGGCTGCATCAAAAGCAGTGTGGCCAGCAGGTCAAGGGAGGGGATTCTGCGCCTCTACTCCTTTCTGGAGACAAGCCACTTGGAGTACTGCATCCAACACTGGGTTCCCCAACACAGAGAAGGATTGCCACCATTCTTATGAGAGAGATGGAGCACCTTTTCTGTGAGGAAAGGCTGGGAGAATTGGGATTGTTCAGCCTGGAAAAGAGAAAGCTTTGGGGTGGCCTAATTATGGCCTTCCAGTACTTGAAGGGAGCCTACAAGAAAGATGGAGAGAGAGTATTTACAAGTGTATGTTGTGACAATACAAGGGGAAATAGCTTCAAGCTGAAAGAGAGTAGGCTTAGTTAGATTAGATATTAGGAAGAAATTATTCACTGTGAGGGTAGTGAGGCACTGAAACAGGTTGCCCAGAGAACCTGTAGATGCTTGGTTGCTGTTGTTCAAGGCCAGGTTGGATGGAGCTCTGAGCTACCTGGTCCAGTCAAAGGTGTCCCTGCCTACAGCAGTGGGGTTAGAACTGGGTGATCTTTAAAGTCCTTTCCAACCCAAGCCATTCTATGATAACCTTCTATGATGAAATGACTGACCAGATAAATGAGACTAGTGAATACTGTCTACCTTAATTTCAGTAGGGTTTTCCACACTCTCTCCTGTAAAATCCTGATGGAGTGTCAGCAGGATGAGGACACAATGAGATGGATTGAAAACTGTCTGAATGGCTGGGCTGAGTGTAGTAATCAGTGGTGAGATGTCTAGTTGGAGGTGTGTGCTATATATGCTAGTGTGTGGTGCATGCACTAGCAGTACAACCTTGGGGCCAGTGCTAGTCCTAATTCTGTTTGACACCTTCATTAATGATCTGGATGGTGGGGCAGATGTGTAACCTGATGATATGAAACTGGGAAGAGTGACTGATAGGCCAGAAGTTTGGGAAGCCATCTTAAGGGACCTCAGGAGACTGGAGAAGTGGGCCAAGAGAAACCTCATGGAGTTCAGCAAAAAGTGGGTTTTGTTGCACATGGGGAGGAATAACCCCATTCATCAGCATATGCCACATATGGACTGGCCAGCTGAAAAGCAGCTTTGTAGAAAAGGACCTACAGATCCTGGAGGAAAAGTTGGACATGAGCTAGAAAGGTGCCTCTTTCTCTTCTTTTCTGCCACTTTTTCTTGATTGCTTGCCCTTATTCTGTATATTTTATTTTTTCATTATGTGATGCTTATTGTTCTAATTTGTCTTCCCCACAACAAATATACAGGCTTTGTTCAGGCTGCCTCTTCTTACAGGAAGGCCAGGATACTGTCTCATTCCCTGCTGCCTTCATTCAGGAAAGACTTCCAGGCTTGGTATTTCAGCCAACATCCTTTTCCTCATTGCTGCTGCCTGAGTTTGGGTGGGCTCTTAGGTGTGGGATGTTCAGCTGGCAATGTTTTTTTGGTTGTGGGGTTTATTTGTTTGTTGTTGTTTGGTTGTTTTTGTTTTTTTTAAATCCCTCATCACATGTGGTTTCAATATGATGGGTTTGTTTTTCAGGACTTGCTTTTCTACTGCAAGTAAGCCAAGAAGCTCAGGAATGAAAGGGGCTCCTAGGAGAGCCTGAGAGACAGCCAGAGTAATGCACGCATGTAGTGTGAAGGCAACCTCCTTTTTTTTAATCTATGTAATTCTTGCCCCAGTTCTATTCACTGTTACATCAACAGAAGTCTCAGGAGACTCCTTGTGTCTGATTTAATGTGCCACTTGGTTGGAACAGCATTCTAAAGCACCAGTGTGCCAGCCTGGCTAACTTTAGATAAGGTTTTGGTAACCCCATCATAGCAGTGTTGGTGGATAGGTGTCACATGTTTACCACTTCTTTCCTTGCTTAAGTATAATGAAGCCAAAGATGTTCTTCAAGCATAGGAACTAAAGCATGTGTGCAGTCTTGTCTTTTTTTAACTAATGCATCTATGTTTATTGATGTCTCTTGTATATCCAATCTAGATCAAGATAGAGAAGGAGCTTAGCAGCCTCTACAAGAGAATGTTTGAACCTCTCCATGTGCCTCCAGAGCTCTTCCAAAGGCTAACTGGACAGTTCTGCAACATTCAGACTTTAAAGACAGGTCAAGCGTATGCAGCAGAAGATAAAACATCGGTTGATGATAGGCTAAGCATCCTGCTGAAGGGGAAGTAGGTTCTATAAAAATTTGGTGAAAGTCTTATGCTTTGTGTGATGGCTGAATAGATTGGAAAATTGTTGAGGTTTCTGTAAGCTATTTAAATGTTATTGTTTGTGCCTGTTATAGTCTATAACAAAGAGTATAACCAAATAATCTATAGATACAGAATATTGTGTGACACTGTTTTCAGATGACAGTGATGTTTCTTACTGGGAGCATATTATGCATTCACTTTTATGTGCACCTGCATGCATTTTAGTGGGAATTATATTTATATAATTCCAAAGGCAGTGTCTTGCAGAACAAGCAAGAAATGTGTTTGAGTTTTAGAGACCTAAGTTACCTTCTCAGTGCCCTCTCAGTTTTTAAGGTTAAAAATTATGATGCATGAGGGAAGGGAAAGTATCCATCCAGTAGACTTTAAAATAGCAGGCCTATTAGAATTGATTCACTGCACATGTACATGCAAGTAGAGAGGGGCAGGTGTACTGCCCAGAGGCTGACAGAACCCAGGTGAGAAAGGTGAAATATATGCCTATGGCCAAGCTGTAATCTTGAAACTAATATTAATTTCTGGCCAAAATTTTAACCATTTTCTCTTGACAACAACAGTGATGTCAGCCTTCATTGTTTTTCTTACTCTTTCAAGCAAAGCTACTTATCTAAAGGAAGCCTAGTTCTGTTCTGGCTGTATAGCATAACCTTGCAAAACACCTTTTTCATATTGAATAATAATAATGTTTTGAGGATACATGCCATGTTCGTTAATTCTCTATTTAGCTGGCAGCCTGTTCTGCTTGGAATCAGTGGAGCCTTACGCAGAAAACAGGGTAGCTCTGGGGTGATGTTCTAGAAGATAAATACTTTTTTCCTGTTACATACTGCTTTACCATTGTCAATAATCATATCCAAATTTAGATTAAATTAATCAACCTCCATGATTTTAAAAGGTTTCATATGTTTTTATTTCCAGAATGAAGGTGTCTTATCGAGGGCATTTTCTGCATAATATTTACCCCTGTGCCTTTATAGATTCTCCTGAATTTCGATCAACACAGATGAACCGGGGTGAGAAATTCCAGGTACACTTTGTCTTACATGTCACTGCATATGAGCTGATGAGATCATCAAAAAAAACAGTGTATAAATTTGATCAACAGTGAACTATTTGACTTGCACAATTTTGTTAACTTTTTGGTGTATGAAGAGGGACCATATTGAGAATAATTTTGAAAATTAAATGCTGCAAACCAGTATTATCATGGTGTTGACTGAGCAATCTGACTCTTGCTATTCTGTTTTCTTTTACTGTGTCCAAGCTTATTTAGTATTAAGAGATTGTGCAGGAAAAATAATTTAAGAGGTGGCTTTGCTGCACAAAGGCGATGTGAGCAGGTCTTATCGCTAGTTCAAAAACAGAAGAGAAAAAAAATAATTATTGCAATCGTGAAAGGCTAAAAGTTCAGGAACTAGTAATTGGAAATTGGTACTTATCAAAGCATATTAATGCTTCTGCTATTTTGCAAGTTGTTAAAGCAGCATAAGGCAAAACTTCTCAGTATTTTGAATAAAATTATTCACATGGGAAATGATAAGAGTATATGTCTCTAATGGATACATTAAAGGATATATTTTTTATGGCTTTGGGGATGGAGGAAATGCTGTTAGAGAAGGGGTTTTTTTCCTATAGAAATGGCTATTTTGCTACCTCTTACTTGGCATTCTTTAGCTAGGTATGTTTAATATTGGTGAGACTGTGGCCAGGCAGGTACATCCACACTGATACCCTGGCAGAAGTGAAGGAGAGCAATGTAGACTCTAAAATCAGTGATTGATGTCATATGTTCCAGTCAAATACTAGGCTTAATGCCAGGGAGAGAGAATTGTCCAGATGCATTCATTTTGCAGCAGTGAGGTGTCCCACGGACCAGCTGCCCTCTTGGCACAGCCCATTTCCCCTGTAAGCAACTGAATACGAATCGGTCCCTCTCCAGGGAAAAGGTTCATGCCTCAGCCTCAGCCTTCCTAAAAAGTTACTGCAATCTGGTGCAGTATATATCCTTTACTCCTGAGTTCTGCTTGTTAATCCTGAGTTAATATTGTCAGCGTTATCGTTTCAAGAGCACAAGATTCAGCCTTAAGGGCCCCATCTGCTGGCTATGCTGGCGAATTCTTCCTCAGCCTGTGGACTTATATCACAGACCGTGAAGTAAAAAATCCATGGATACGTGACAGTTTCCCATTATTTCTTGGACTTCACAGGTTTAAAATTTTTTTCAGGAGGTCATGTTATCCTGTAATAGCAGAGAGCAGCTAATTTCTTCATACATGTCTGAATTCCCCCTGCAAAACGTGCCACTGGGTATCAGCAAGCGTTGTGGGTTTCGGTGTTCCATTGCCCTCTGCCGGCACAGGGAGAAACCTGGCGGGTCCAGCGTCCCATGAGAGGGTGCAAGTTCCCCTTTAACTACCCACAACTGAATTATCAATAACTGAGCAAACAGAGCTGTTACTTAGCTGAACTGCTAGAAAGTGGTACTTGTTGGATCAGCAGGGCTGACTGTGAAAAGAGAGAAGAATGGAAATGTTTTGTTTGTTTTGGTTTGGGGGGTTTTTTTGAATCAATAAAAACTCTTTAATGGAGACCTTAGGATGATACCAGTTGTTCCTGTTTGGTGACAGTGACATAAAATATACACAAGCAACATGTGCACCTATTGGGATGCAAGTAGTGTCATCACCATATGACTGACTTTATATGAAAATCTCCTCTTACTTAATTGCTTTTACAGTTTGGGAACTCATCGGAGATTTTTATCCTATTACCTCCCACCAGATTTTCTGAAAAACAAACTGGCTACACTCAGTTAAAAATATAAGTATCTGATATTTTTTACGTTTGTAAACAGAGCATTCTAAGGGATATCAAAAAAGTTACATAGCTTTAACAGTTATTTTAACTGGAGGCACAAATAAAATCATATCACTTATTTTAAAGCATGTTTAAATGTGCTAATCTAAAATATTTTTAAATTTGCTAATTCTGAGCATATATTTTTTTCAGGTCACCATTATTGCAGATGATAACTGCAAGTTCCTGTGCTGGTCCAGGGAAAGGCTGACTTATTTTCTGGAGTCTGAGCCATTTCTTTATGAGATCTTTAAGTACCTTATTGGCAAAGATATTACAAACAAACTCTATTCATTGAATGACCCAACCTTAAATGACAAGGTAAGCAATTTAAGTTTTGTTTGGGAATTTTCCTCCCACACACAATTGTGTTTTTGCGTCAACTTTAAATGCTCTTAAAAGGCCTTTTTTTAACCTGCTGCTGTCAGCTGCTGAATGCACACTCGTGGCCTTTTAGTGCCAAGGTGTGAGTCAGTGCAATATCAGTTAAGGTTAGTACAGTAATGAGCATGAAAGATGAGTAACTGAGATTCAAACTGATCAGCTAGTTCAAATATTTCTAGCCATCTATTAGACGTGATGTCCAGTAGCTAAAAAGGTGCTTCTCCCTGGATATCCTTTCTCATTAACAAATGGATGCCTTTATTCAAATAAACTTCATAGTTTTTTCTTAGAAAAATTTTTACTAGAGGCAAACAACTATGTAATAGTGATTGCTAGGAAGAATAATTTCAATGTCTTTGAGGGTTGCAAATACAAAAGAAAAGAAAAAAGAGCAAACATGGATATGATGCAGTTAGTGGAAAGAATCATGAAATACGTATAGAATATTAAGTGATCTGAATAGAACTCGCCTGTAGAGGGAGTGAGTTTTAGTTGTCCTGGTAAGTGCTATGGGTGTAGTCATGGATATATTAATTATCTTGGTTTAGTTTTATTTGTTCTCCTTACTTAGTTATGTGACTTTCCAAGATTTGGACAGTAACTTGTTTGTTGCTGGTTTTTCAGTTTGAGGGTTTTTCTGGTTTTGGTTTTTTTGTTTATTGTCCATGTACTAGTTGTAAGGTTCTCATATATAATTTATTTGAAGAACTTTCACCATCATTTATGAAAAGCTTTATAATTTTATAATACAGTGTTTTCATATTCTATGTTGATTTAACTCATGCTAATTTAGAGCAAAAATCCCTCTCAACAGATTACCTGGAGGTAGTCATATATAGGTTAAATACTTACTTCTGCAAGTTGTGAATTTGATAGAAAGCTACCCTGAAGGAATGACTGCCACTACTACAGACTTCAACAGGCTTAACTTGTCATGTCTTTATGCCTAATTAGACAGCGTAAGTTTTCTCAATTTTGTACTGGTTTCAGAAAGAGAAAAGAAAGAATTGCAAGGGAAACAATTTACTAGCAATAAAGCACTGCTTAATTTGCCTTTTGATTAACCAAACAGATTACAGTGTTTTGCAATCAAATCCTCAATACTATTTCAGATCACTGCTTTAATTTACTAATGCAGTAAGGTCAAAGGGATCTAGCAGGAATGTACCACCTATAAAATATGCCTTATAAAGCATGTGTTACACCTGCTTTTCTTCCAATAAAAGACTTACATGGGAATTTTCTCGTATCTACATAGACAAAGTAATTTCTAAAGTATGGCACCTTGAAGGAATATGTAGTGATGTGCCTCCTGTGTGTGCTAAGAATTGCATTGGGAGACTGCTATTCTCCATGCTCCTTCTCACCTTGCCTTTTTTCCTTTTTCTCCCTCTTTTCTTTTTCTAATTTTTTTTTATCTTCCCTGCCCCTCCACCCTTTTTTCCCTTTTCTCTCTTTTTTTTTTCTCTTTTCACATCCGTATTTTATTTTCCTCATTTTTTTTTCCTCTTTCCTTCCCTCATTTTCTTCTTTTATGCATTTATGACAGTATTATGATGTCATGCCTGGTGTACAAAGTCATCTGCAGCACACTTTTGTTGTAATGTTCTCATTGTAATGTTGTAATTGATTGATTTTAAGTGAAAGGTACTTATCATATCTTCTAAGTATTAAAAAATCCACCAGACTTTAACCCTCCTTTGACTTAACATCTGCATGCATTAACTTCAGTTTACCAAGTCTTTGTTTTTAGTTACAATAGTCACACAAATTTACGATTATTGTAGCTGTTTCATTACAGTAAGTTTTGAAAATGTACGTTACAAAAATTGAGTGAATGTTTGGGAAATTTCTAGGACATTTTAATTTCTCCTGAAATGAAAATCACATTGCACAAGCTCTTCCTATGTAACCTAGGATGAGAACTGCCTAATAAATTCTTCTTCATTTTTTCATTGCCAACACCCTGTGTACATGTCATCTCTCACAGGTTTCACTGTCAAATATAAATATTATTGGCATATTTAATACTTTTTAAGTGGTGTCAATTTCATCAGAAAATGTTGCAGTTGACTTCTGCACATAGGGGACAACTAAAATAAACTGATGATTGATTATTCATAGTAAGGTAAGAAGATAAACCCATCAATTCATTTTATGTTGGAAAGCAGAAGAGTACTCCTCTGTCTTGTAAGGAACCTTGTGGTTTTCTCCTGCCTAAGGAGACTTTCACTACTGTTGGGGAAAATAGTAATTCTTCCCTGTATCAAATAGGATGCTAGTTCCTGACCTTTAAAATACAGTAAAGTGGAGTTATCCACTATACTCTTGTCATTGATTGACCCCCTTCACATGCACTCTGACTTGCAGCAATACTTAATGAGGTACAATGTTATAGTCTTCAGTAAAATCAAGAGCCAAATGGTCATGTGCTGGGAAGGAATGGCATTCACCATTTTCTAACATGATGAAATGAAAAGCCAGGAAAGCGAACACACTTCTGTTAAGGCATAAATTGCTAAACTGCACATATAGCAAGCTGTTTTGTTTGGCAAGGAGCTCATCATAAAGGCTATATTTAATTCCAGATCATCATAACTAAATAATTAATTACCAGATAATAAACCCCAGGCTTTCTGTAAGATAATACATGAAAGTTCCAGTGCAAAACCAAATTAAAATTGAATAATTAATATGAGGTTTTGTACTTGCCAGTGTTCCAATTCCAATATATTACTGGTATTTTCTATTTTCATTTCAATCTATTCACAGTGCACAGAATCTTTTGCTCCTGCAAGTTTCTTGCATAATCATAGCTGAGACTGGAGCATGTACTAACAAGGGAAATAGTGATTTTCCATTTTTATCTTAATATAACTGATGCCTTTTTAAAAATAATTATTATTTTCTTTTGTAGGCTTCAAAAAAGATTGATCGACAGCCTAGTCTTTGCTCTCAGCTCTCTGTGATGCAGATGAGAAACAGTATGGCCAGTACCAGTGACAGCGAGGATGGCTTGCAGATGTTTCTTCGTGGGACTTCCTCTGCTTCCTCTCTTCGTGAGTGCTCAGAATAGTTTGTGCCAGTTTTGAACGCAAGCTCAGTTGATCACTAGAGATTATTGCAGACCTCCATGGGAGAAGACTGTAGCTTTTCAGATGATGCTGTACATCAGCTAAATGGGGGGACCTAACTATAGGGCAGCCATAAGATGCATGAGGCCTTGTGTGCTAACTGAAGATACCTCATTTGGGTACTGGCAAAACACTCAGCATGTACGGTAATGATTTTTGACATAATGCTCATGTGTAGACATAATATTGAATGTTTATAGTAATGGGGCAAAACAGAACGTACAGTGCCTGTCACAGCGTATGTCCTTTGGTCTGTGGCTGGTGCTTGTAAAAATTAAAAAACCACTTCCCCTCTGCAACTTGGGATTCCCTGCTGAGATAGTTTGTATTGGCAGGCTCTTGAGAAATATGGTGTACAATCAATATTTTGTTGTCACCTGGAAAATCTCCAAATAGCCTACCAGCCTGTCCTCTCCTATGCTTTGTATGACAGGAATAGTAAAGAACAGATGAAGTGAGGGAAGAAACCATGTCTGATGTTTTTGCTTCTACTCTTGGAATTTATTCCTTTATAGAAACATTTTTTCTAGGCTTTTGCTATTGTTTATTTTCAGTTCCTCTGGATCCTAGCTTCAACATTAGCCTGACCTCTGAAAGAACCTTTTGAATGAAAGAACCAGAGGATGATCAATTTTTCTCATTTGGCCTAAGTGTTAGTTTAGCAGAATTTAAAAGGATCATATAAAATTGTTTCTTTTGATTTAGGAAGTATTTTTTAGTGAGGGGGAAAAATGACTGCCAACAACTGTTATTTGCTATGATTAAAGTCTCTGCTAAGAAGAGGAAGTGTTTTCAAATATTTGCACTTTTCTGTTTAATTATCTGTTTTCCATTGTGTTCCTCACAGTTCTCATCCAGGAACTCCTTCAGACTTGTAGGGCCTATCTGTTTTTACTCCTTAACATTGCTATAGTCTGCATGCCCAGATGACAGTAAAAGCCCTGCAAGTGTTTCACCCTAACAGAACATCGAGGGTGACACCTGAGATATGGCTTGATAAAAATTCCAATGTTGGTTTTTCTCCTCTGTTCCGTGCAAGGACATTCAGAATCACAGAACAGCTGAGGTTGTAAGTGACCTCTGGACATCATCTAGTCCAATCTCATGTCCAAACAGCTAAAGCAGAGCTATGTCCAGTCAAGCTTTGAGTATTTCCAATGTTGAAGATTTCACAGCCTCTCAGGTCAACCTGTTCCAGGCTTTACCACCCTCATGATGAAAAAGATTCTCCTTATTGCAACTCACAGTTGTTGTCCTTTGTTCTTTAGTGCATGCCTCCGAGAAGAGTCTGTCTCTCTTTTCTGTATGCCCTTCCATTAGGCAGCCAAAGACAACAGTCAGATCCTCTGAGAGCCTTCTGTTCATAAAGCTGCACACGCCCAGCTCTTGCAGCCTCTCCATGTATGTCACCTGCTCCAGCCTCTGACAGTCTTGGTTGCTCTCCACTGCACTCGCTACAGTATGTCCATGTCTTTCTTTTATGGGGAAGCACAGAACTGGACACAGCACTCCAGATCCTCTCTCACAAGTGCCAAATACAGAGGATTAATCTCTTTCATTGTTCTGCTGGCTATGCTCTTTCTTACATGGCTCAATATATGCTGCTAATATGGCCCAATATATGGATGGCATCCATGACTGCAGGGGGAACCTGACGCCTTGTGTCCACCAGGACCCCCAGGTCTTTCTATAAAGATGCTATAAAGATGCTTTCCAACTAGTTAGTGCCTAGGCTGTAATGCTATGTAAATTTGTCTCTCTCAGGTGCAGAGATTTTCCTTTCTTGAACTTCTTGTTGTTTTTGTCAGTTCTTATCTCCAGTCTCTGATGGCCTGTTCTGACTCACTGCCCTACCCTCTGGCAGTTTCCCTCACTCCCTTGCTGCTATCTGTGAACTTGGTGGGACTGCATTCCATCCTATTACCCAAATCATTAATATTCTGAATATTATAGGCCTTGGCACTGGCCCTTGAGGGACACTGCTGATAACTAACTACCTGACAGCTGGATTGTGTACTGCTGTTCACCACCCTGTAAACTTGGCAGTCTAGCAAATTATTTGCCTAAGCTGCAGTCCATGTATTTGTTCTATTTCTTATCCATTTGTTTGGAAGGATTCTGTGGCAGACTGGGGAGGGCTCTGCTACCATCCAGGTAAGCAACATCCGCAGTACTCTGTTCCTCTGTAGAGCCAGTCATCTCACCACTCACGGTGACCAGAGTGGTCAGATGCAATCTGCCCATGGTATGCCTGTGATGACTGTTCCCAGTCACCTTCCCAACCTTCAGGTACTTCCAGGAAGACAGGCTCTGTAATCTTCCTGGGAATTGAGGTTAGGCTAATAGGGCAGTAGTTCCCTGGGTGCTGCTCCTTAAAATGGCTGTGACATTGGCCTTCTTCTGTCTCCCTTGACTGTCATCATCTTTCCAAGATGGTGGAAAGGGGTCTTGCAGTTGTATTGGCTAACACTTGGCACTCTTGGATGCAGCCCATGTGGTTCCACTGTCCTGTATTTTCCCTGTTGACTTACATGGTCTCTAACTCAGGCCAGCTTTTCTGTAAGTCAAGCAATCATTCTCCCAATCTGTACCATTGGACTTGGAGACCTGGGTGGCCTCAGGACAAACCTGGAAAGTGAAAAATAAGACAAAAAAGATACTGAATGTCTCAGGCTTTTTCATGTCCCTGGATCCTGCTCATCACTGATCTGTTGCCTTGCAGTTTCCCTGGTCTTTCTTTTGTTGCTGATGTATTTGTAGAAGGCCTTCTTGTTGCTTTTCACAAGATTCAGGTCTAGCTGAGCTTTGGCTTTCTTAATTTCATCACTGCATGTTTGGGTCATGGTTCTGTATTCCCCCAAGCAAGTCATCCCTGCTTTCACTTAGTGTGTGTATTTCAGTTCTGTCAGGACTTTCCTGATCATCTATGCCAGCCTTCTACCACATTTGCTCAATTTTCTGTACACTGGAATGGACTGTCCTGGTGTTTTGAGGAAGGTGTCCTTGAAGATCAGCCATCTGTCCTTGGGTCCCTTTGCAGGCCATGTCCTATGTTTTCCTGCTAAGTAGAACCCTCAGCAAGCCACAGTCCCCTGTCCTGTAGAGTTGTAATTCTACTATTTGTCTTGCACAACACTCAGTATCTTAAACTCCACCAATTCCTGGGCACTGCAGCCAAGATTGCCATCAGCCTGATGACTTCTTCCTTGCTCATCAGTGACAGGTCCAGCAGAGCGCCTTCCCTAGTTGACTCATCGATTACTTGTGTGAAGAAATTTTCTACTACGTTCCAGAAATCTCCTGGACTGCTTGCTCCCAGCCCTGTTGCCTTTCCACCAGATACTGGGATGGTTAAAGTTCCTGACAAGTACCAAGGCCTGTGATCCAGTTGTTGAAAGAAGGCTTCCATCTACTTGCTCTTCTTGATCAGCCAGCCTGTAGCAGATACTGCCATGGAGTCTCCTGTGTTGGTCTGTTCTCTGATCTTTACCTGCAAGCTCTCAAGTGGCTTTTCACCTATTCCACACACAGAAAGCTCCATGAATTTGAAGCCACTCCACTGCATAGAGAGCCCTTGGATGAATTTGTGCACTCAGAAGCCTGAAAGAAATAGTTAAACTGTGTTTGTGCAATTAGTTAGAGTTAAAATGTCTCTCTCAGGCTTAACAGCAAAACACACCAGTATGTCAGCTTTGGGAGACAGTAATGGAAATGCATAACATGTAGATCTGTAATTGGGTAAATCCCCAAGACACATTAATGCTGAGCACATACTTTGCAAATACACCTTTTCTCTGTTGTATTTTCCTTGGTTTGTGTACCTTTGTGTTTTTTTGGTGTTCAGGGTATACTTTCTCCAAAAAAGGGGGTATGAATGTCTTATGTTCTGAATTTGCTCAGTCCAACTGAGTCCAATACTTTCCCTTAGTTTTGGGGAGGCAGAGGGGTTGCCCATACAGCAGTGCAACATGCAGCTCAGGAGATCTTGCCATTTATATCTTCTTTGCATTTTTGAGTTTAAATTTCTGACATATGTAAAAGGTTGATAAAAACTTATCATGCAAGTTTATTTATCTCCTTGAATTGTAATGCTTCAATCTTTGTTTTCACCAAGATAGCTTGTTAGTTATTCCTGGGCACTGTCATTGCCAGTGATGGGGTTGCTACCAAGGTGATCTCTGCTTAAAGATTTGTATTCAATATGGATTGTGACCATGTATGCACTTCTCAGATCACAGGAAAACCTGAACAAGAAAGTTCCCATTTACCTTACCACTGTTGCATTTTCAGAAGCCTTCTCCTGGGTGCTCTCAGTGAAACAGTCAGGGTATTTTTGTCTGATTTTTTTTTTTTTTTAACAGATTCAATATAAAGTATTTGATGAGGCTTACAATCCCAGTGCTGTTCCTTGGGTCCTCCTTCTACAGTCACACACTTGTTTATTTAAAAGAAAAACCCACAATCCATAATCTTCAGAAGATTTTGTGAGAAACATTTGGAAATGTCAAACTTTTTTTTTTTTTTTTTTTACAGGGCCTCTTCCCATTATAAATACGATATTTGACTACTGCCATGTAAATAAGTTTTCTTCTCCTTATTTCCATATTCTTGAAAAAGTGTTTATATTTTTGTACAATCCCAACTTTTAAAATTATTCTTTTATCAGTGCCACAAACAATAAGCTTTCCCTCATTTTCTAAAAAAAAAAAAGCTTTTTTTCCACAGTGTTTCGTAGTGAAAGGATTAAAAATACTAATTAGTTGGTCCCAAACTATGATTACTAACAAAACTGTGTTTTGAATTTAATTAAGAAATAAACCCAACTAACTGTTTGCTTTTATATTAAGGAAATAACCAACAAGAGTTCTATAATGCTTACGGAGTGAGTCGTTTGCAGCAAGATGTTTTCTGTTGATAACATCACATTAACTCAGCAGGCATCCTCAAAAAGGTATTAAAGTGGGGTTTGTTTATCATGTGACACTTGTGCTTGACATCCATGATCCATCTGCATGTAACTCATTAGTAAGTGAAACAGATTTGAGTTAAGCAAAATTAGTTCAACCTGATCACAAGTGTAGTTTCACCTGACTTTTCAATCCATTGAAAATATTTTGGTATTAGTTTCTATCCCATAAGTCTATTGCTTGATAGTTATTCACATGCTTACTAGTGATATAGTCTCTTCTTCTGTGGTACTTGGTTTAAATAGCTCAGATTTGCTGGTCTGTGGATCTGTATTTGTTAACTTGTAAGCTAAACAGGAACATAGAAAGGTTTTGGTTTGGTAATATTTTTAGTGGTATTATCAAATTATATGCTCCTTATGTTACATCCAGCTTGCGGCTAAAAGCAGGATTGGGTTTCATGGAAATTTTAGTATGTATTTTGGCTTAGGCCCTCAAGAAAGGGCAACAGAATGTAGTGGATGGAAGGTCTGACTGTCACTTGAACATCTGTCCAACACTGGATAAAGGCATCAGTAGACAGTTTTGTATTTGTAGCAAATAAGAGCATGTCTTTGAAGCAAACAGGATGAAAGAATTGGACCTCGTATTGTATCCTCTTAAATAGGCTTATGGTTTCTTCTGATTTCTGGGGAGAACTAACTACTTTTAAACAGAAGAAAACCATTCTAAAAATAGCAAGAAACTATACTAAAATAAAAATCTACCAAAAACAAACAAAACAAAACAAAAAACAACAAACCAAAAACCAAACCCACTGAGACTAAACATTTTCAGGCTCGCTTTCACCTTTGAGTGTAATTTGTTGGTGTCTCCCAGCAAAGATGAATTTTATATCCACATGTACCCACAAACTTTGGATTTAGTTATCCTTTACTTAGGCTGTAGGAACCCATCTCTGTGAAAAAAAGTGTTTAACAATTCTGGTACCTAAAAATGTGTTTGAGTAACTCTGTATTATGGAAGTTTAAGTAATTTTTGAAAGTCAAAAGAAGTTGCTAATAAATTTTTAACATAAAAAGTTCTAAAAAGCTAATTCCAAGCAATGTCTTTGTGAATGTGACTTAATAATGCAGTAATACAATAATCCACTAGTCTTGCCTGTAGCTGTATTTTGTTCTCTGTGTGTAACACACAGTGCAAATGAGTCCTTCCTCATAAGTAGGAGTCCTTCCTCATAACGCAGCACTTTACCATATATCTGATAAACTTTTTTTAAAATAAGAATGTGTTATGGCTATCTATTTTTTTTTTTCAAGAACATTGGAATTTTTGGCTTGTATGCAAATGGTCTGTCAGCAGGACCATTGTCTCATGCTCTTTTCTTCTCAAATGGTATTTCAAAGATTTCCATAATCTTCTTGGTCATCATACGCTAGCTGTTTACAGACTTGTACCATTGTGGTGGTCTAACTCTAGAAGAGGGTACTGAGAGAAAAACATGTCCAAGTGCAGATGCAATTTCAGAGTGAACAATGGAAATTGTTTGGCTGATGTCAAAGGGGTTCTCTAGTTTGACCTTAATGCTGAAAATTTAACTGCAATGGAGAGTAGTTTGCAGTGGTAACTTGCAAAAAAACTCCATTTAATGTCTTGTCACTAATAGCTGTGGTGCGTGTTCTGCTCTGGCAGACAAGCTGCTGCTTTTCTAAAAGTTAGTTTTGTTGCAGTGAAATCACCCATCAAAAGTTGGGGCCTTTGCCTGCTAATCTTGTTTTCTCTGTGATTGCTTATGGGGGTATATATGTTCTATAAGTTTTATATTATCGTGTCATGTAAAACTTAGGAAATTGTGTCAGGGGATGTTTAGGTTGGATAGTAGGAAAATGTTCTTTCCCCCGAAGGGTGGTTGGGCACTGGAACAGGCTCCCCAGGGAAGTGGTCACAGCACCAAGCTGGACAGAGTTCAAGAAGTATTTGGACAATGTTCTCAGGTGTGTGGTGGGATTCTTGGGGTTGTCCTGTGCAGGGCCAGAAGCTGGACATTGATCCTAGGGGGTCCCTTCTGACTCAGGATATTCTGTGATTCTATGCCTTAAAGGAAAATTCAGGGCTTTGATCATGTGCCCACCTGTGGTTTGCCGAGTACACTGAGGGGTTTCTTCACAGCCAAGCCAGTGTACTTAGGGCAGCCAGTCATGTTGCTATAATTGAATGAAGATGAGTTAGTGTGTGAGGGTAATGGTGAGAAAACCATCACCAGGGACACAAGCAGTGGGCACCTTTCTCAGTTAGGATTTGCACTGAATTTGGGGAGAACACTCTGTCTGTGGTTAGCAACAGGGTTTGAACCTTAAAGGTGTTGCTGGTTCATAGCAGCATGGCTGTCCCATGTCTAGAATTTCCTGGTGCCCCTGGCCCGGTAACAAAGAAACTTTCACTTATAAAATCCTCTCACAAGGCAACTAGGGCAGGATCATCAGACTGTGAACACTTTGTCACAGATAGGTGTACCTACAGGTATATGTTGTTAAACTAATTGGTAATTTCTTTAACTGTGACAGGCCCAGGCCGGACATCTCCCTACCTGAGAACTTCGGCAAAGATGAAACCAATAGAAGAAAGTGTTGAAGATGATGTCTTTGAAGCACCATCTGCTGATAAGTTTGAACTTCAGAGGCTGCCTTAAACAGATGTGTCCTCAGGTGTGTCAGAGCTTGTGCAAAGCTCCAGTGCAAAAGGAAGAAGTTGAAATTTCGAGAAATGTGAAAGCTAAACCCACTCTCCATGTTTGAATTTACCACAGCATATGCCAGTGGCTTCTAGATGGAAGTGTCACATTTTACTTTACTTCTAAATAAAATAAATAAAACCTGTATGTGTTTTGGGTTTTTTAGTTATTTTCTTGATATTGATGGTTGTTTAATTTCTACTTTGACTCTTGCTATTATAAATTTAGTATTAAGTTGCTGACTAGCCTGAAATTTCTAGACTTTGTGTGTGCATGTGGAGAATACCCCAAGTTTCATTTCCCTAAGTTTTTTATAAACCTGTATCTTAGTCTTTTCTGTGAGATTTTGAAACTCTGTTTACAAAGCCATGTTGCTGTTAGCTTACCATCATTGTTGTGACAGTCTCATGTGAAAAGTACACACACTCTTCTGCCTCTAAATTTTTTGGCTGATATTAGACTCTAATTCTAGTGTTTCCCAACCTGATTGCTTGTCTCTACAAATGTAATAATGAATTCAATTTTAGTTTTTCTTGGTCAAAGATTTAAATTTAATGTTGCCTTTTCAGACTTAACTTTTTCTTCTTTGGCAACTGTATTACACAGGAGTCCATGCTTTTCCTTAGTCTTATCCATGGACTGATAGAGCTATTCTGAATTAACCTTTCCACAAAGTGACACAAAAGTGAGACTTGATGTAGGAAATTCCATTCAAATCTCAGAACTGGGTAACTGCAAGTACAGTAAAACACAGCCTCATAAAAGGAGGCATTGGGAACCTTTTAGGAGAGGCACTTGTAGAAGGCCTGTCTGTGATAGGTGGAGACATGGAGACAGTAGCTGTACTACTTTGCTTTGACAATCCTTGAAAATAGTTTTGCAACAAATAGTATATTTTAACTAAATATAACAGAAAATAGCTACTGTTCCATTTATTGAATTGCACAAAACTGATAAATAGAATAATAAGAGTTTGGTGTAAATTCTCAAGCAATTAGAAGTGTCAGTCTGGGTTTTCCTGTTTTGTGTAATTCAATTTTAGTTCTAAAATTAATCCTGACAGAACATCCTTGCATCAGCCTGCATCCAAGTTATATAACCCAGCTTAAAATCTCCTGTAATATCAAAATTCACATTAAGCTATTGGAAGTTTGAACTGCATTGTCACCATTCCCGCTTCTGTGAATTTAAATGTAATGCTTAATATTACATCATTGTGTCTTGTGCTTCTGGGAGATTTATATTATTAAAAATGGCACACAGAGCTGAGAGATACTTACTGATTTGTGTAAATAGATGCAAAATATCTTTAGACCACACATATGCAAAAGATAGCACATTGACTTCTATTGGAGGTGATGTAGTAGTTTAAGGGTATCATTAGTTCAGCATCTTGGGGACAGTTGCCTTTTGGCTACTGGGAAAGTAAGAGAGGAAATGGGAATTATTTTACTTAGGAGGAGATACAGTGAGCCATATACTTGCCCTCATGTAATTTTCCCAAACTTCTGCTAGTTGTCAAACTCCTTTAAAGAGGAAAACCAAGCTGGTGGAATAGAGATCATGCAGTTTAGCAGTAACCAGAAAACCCAGAGTGACCAAAGTAAAAATAGCAGTTCCTACTGCTTCCTTCTTCACCAGAGCAATTTCTCATGCATTGTTATCAATTCAATCACTATACAATGCCTGGAGAGACTGCATCTCCTGAACAGAATCTGTCTTAATAATCAGGGAAGAGCTGAGCTCTGTGTACCTGTTGCATATCCCAGACTTGGGACCAGGAACCTTTTTCTACTGCCTGGAAACAAGAATCAAGCATCACACGTGCTAAGGTCTGCTATAGCAGTAACACTGCAAGTAATGGCAAGTCACTGTGTTAGCTTACCAGAAGTGATACATTTTATTACCTGAAAATACATAACTGGAAATTTAAAAATTCCTGATAAATGGGTAAAATTAATAGGAAATAAGTAAAGTTAAAATAGACTGTAGGCTGGTTTTCTGTATTGAATGAGGTGCCCCTTTACAGTGTTTTTGCAGAAGGTAAGGAAAAACACCCTGTAATCATTCAGATTTAGAAGAGGAGTGTTTGTGTGCTGGGGTAGTAGGATGGGCTGTCAATCAACTGTTAGCTCATTTCAAGGTCTGATTAGTACATCAAACATAAAACATATTTTTAAATCAGAACTTCATGTTCTGTTGGTCATAACTGTAACTATGCAGCAGACAAGAATTATACTAGCATATAGTTGATGCCTGTGGGGGAAAAAAGTGGAAGGTACTTCACCAAAATGCCTTTTTTTTTTTTTTTTTTTTTTAAGAATTCCATGATTTCAATGAATTTATGCATATATAAAAATGCGTCTTGAGCACCATATTAGTCAGGGAGATTTAACTAAAGGATATCAATCAGTTCTATCAAGAATTGTCTTAGAAATACACTTAAGGCTCTATGCCTCTCTCACAGCAAAGCACTGTTTGCCTCACTCATAAACTGTGTTGAATGAACTTCACTTGGAGTTGTCTGAGCTGTAACTCATATGCCCAGGAGCTTGTGTGCTCCCACCCCAGGAGGTAAATCGGCTTTGAAGAAATTGGCCAAAGCCTGAAAAGATTAATTTGGACATTTAGAGAGGATTCAGAAAATTATCTGTAGCCCAGGACTCAGGAAGTCAGGTATGTAAAAAATGCTCCAGTGATGTAGCTGGTGAACTACTAGACCTCAATTAATGTAAAGAAATATGCAAGTCATGACCCACATAATGTTTCTACAGCCTAAAGACCTGCTCTCAGGTTCTAGTCCATGATGGATATTTGCAGTAAACAGCAAGGTTAATTCAACAATCAAAACTATTTCAGTAATATGAATGTAGTTTTAGACAACCCAGGTTTTGAAATTATAATTTTGCAAACAAGCCCAATGTATTTAAATTCAAAAAAATTAATGTGTTGAACTGTTATCCAATTACCAAATGCTTTTTTTGGTATTATGCCCTATACTTCCATTCAAGAGGTAAGGACAACTGAATTGTAAACTTCTTGTAGAAAACGGGCTACCTTACTTGATATATGCATTAGTAAGCAAAACAAAGACATAGCAAGAGAAATGTCTCAAAAACAAAAGGAAGAAAAAGAAAGAATAGCAATATTGATACAGTTATACAGTTAAAAGGCAAGGGGCTTGGCTCTAGGTAGAGCCTATTGCAAAATACAGACTTGGAAAGTATCTTCGCATGTGTAAGGCAGCAATTTCTAGAGAAACATTGGGCATGACAGGCTATCACAGATACATTCACAAATCACTTGAATGGAGTTCTCGGAAATGAAATTGTTGCAATATATTTTAACCTTATTACTGGAATTATAGCAACAGTTACTTTAATTATTCCCTCGGAAATGTAGTAGCAAGTGCTTCCCACAAAAATGCTGGATTTGCATCTCTCATGTCATGTTGGTCACAGCTGCTCCTGCTTAAAGGGGAATGGGTTTTCAGTACTTAGGGGTTAATAACTGAAGACAAACCACCCTAATTAATTAGCCCTGACATGTAAACTTCCTGAGAGCATGCTGATGATAATATGAAAGTCATTAGAGAGTGCAGAGACACAATACAAAGGCAAAAGTTGTGGGATCACTTGGCATTGATTCCAATATGGTCTTTGTACTTAGATTTTTTCAATAAGGAGAGCACTATGGAGTGGCTCAACAACACTGCAAAAGTTGGTGGGCTCTTGTTGGGCCATTTGACAAAGCAAACTGCTTTACAGTTGATAAAGTTATTACAACTACAGCTAGAATAAAGCATTTTCAGTGAGTTTAAATATTAGCTGCATTTATGTTCACAAGAATATTTACTTAGCACTTAATGAAATAAAAGAAGTTAAAAATCTAAGTTACAGCTGTGCCAGGCCATGCCTGTGTGTTTGCTAAATACCTCTAGAAGCCCTGAGAGCTTTCTTTTCCAGGAACCTCTTCAAGGCCCCTAAATCAGAGGTAAAGTAGAAATTAGGGCTTTGCACTGGGATGAGCGTAAGTAGTATTACAATCTCCAGACACCTACTGTAGCTGAATACTGTTCAGTCACTGCAATTTACCATGCTTGAATTCCTCCTAAGCTTTCTCCTGGGGGATTAATATCGCTTACAGTCACATCCTGGTTTCCTGTGCAAAGTGCTTTTGGGATAACAACTCTCTGTCATCCTTCATAGCAAAGAAAGATCAAAGGCAATGTCTCTTCATATGCATCCACTGGTATGCTATTCCATCAATACTGTTGTGTTTGCTGTCACTCAGTGTGCTATCCTTTTCCAGAAAACTAATGATAGTGTACACATTGTCTGCCAAAATATTGTGAAGAAATATGAATCTTCTAAGCTTTTAAATGCTGAAGAAAGCATATTCTTCTGCATTTTTTTATAAATAATTTCTCTGATCACACCACCCTCTGGAGTTTTGCTCTGTGCTTTTATTATCTTTCAGTGTACCTGGGCTTCTCTCCAAATCTTTATGAAAAGCTCTTTCTATAAAAACTTTTTGTGGCTAAAAATTTCAAGGGTTTCATCATTCATGTCTGCAAGTACTTAGGCTTTCAACAAACACTTCATGAGGACTAGGGCTTACTTAGAAAACCAAACAATTATCTATGTTTTTCTCTCCATTTCCTCCTTGTCTAATTTTTCAAAAGTTGTCATAGGTCCACAAAGGAAAAAGGGAGGAGGGAATCCCTTTCAAAAGGCTGCAAATTTAATTTTCCAGTCAAGTTCACAACCTTGTTCCTTAGGCTACTTCTCCAAGTAGGCACACTCAGTAGAGCTGGCAGGTGACACTGCTCTTTGGCTGGATTGCTGGCTTAAAATTGCTTAGAAGGGGCAGGTAGCACACCTGGTCCTGGTTAAATTGAGCATGAAGGTGGATTGTCCTGATCTCTAAGGGCCTTGGGATGAGTGTGAAGGCATGAGGCATGCAGTCACTTTCAGGGGAGCAATACAGAAATCCTTTATACTGCTCAGAGGCAAAACTTTAGAGACCTCTTTTTAAACATCAGTAAATATTATGATCACAGCATTATTTTTTGTGGACATTTCCCCATTTTTCTGTTATAATAATTTAGATCAGTCAGTTGGAGCTGATTATAGTTCATCCAGAAGTTGTCTACATTGCATTCAGCTCAAACTGGTTTCCTTTTACATTGACTATCTTAATGAATGGAAACTGCTTTTAAAACTTTATCTCCATTCATCATAAACATCTCAGAAAGCTAATTGCTTTCTGAATGTTCCCTTAAAAATGGAAGAAGCAAATAGAACTGAATTGGTAACTTTTCTCTGCTGCAGGTATCTTGCCAGGGAAGATAAATCTGAGAGCTTTCATTATGGCCAAGCCTGTTCCTAAACTGCTTCCAGAGTGTACTCAGCCAGCACAAGTGTATCTTCCAGCACAGCCCAATAGTAGAAATGCAGATGAGCTCTGGTTGACTATTGGTCACTGTAACAGAAATGAATTACATTTGAGAGCACCCTGGAGTTTGTGAGGGGAGAAATCTTTAAAATTTCTCATGTGAGAAGAGAGGAATACAGATAAACAGCAGCCTCTGCCGGGGAGAAACCTTCCTTGCTCTTTGCAAATGCTGTTGATATCAGTGGAGAAGCCAAAAAAAAAAAAAAAAAAAAGTCACTTAATTGGAAAGACATTGTTTTGGCAAAGACTGTGGAAATACGTGCAAGCTTCCAGCCCGGTGATGGGCCAGATGAGCCTAGGATATGTTTCCTGGTACCCAGAGTAAGCAATCAAGGGCTTGGGTGCCTAAGTATATTTATGATCCCAGACTTTGGAGGGGGGGGGGGGGGGGGGGGGGG
>JAWWEV010000115.1:72375450-72465612 GCA_035583235.1 Hafferia zeledoni
TGAATAGAGGGGGTAGAATACACAGCCTTGATCACCCCCACACAGTGCCAACTGGTCCCACCTGCTAAACTAGGACAGAGTCCAAAAGTGTGGGCTACTAGAAATCATTTGTTACAAATACTTTCTATGAATGATTTTGTTTTCCTAGTTGTTTATAGTGGCTATCCAAATGCAGAGCTGGTGACTCAGTGCAGGAATAATAAATACCTTTTGGCTGGCTGAGGGCAATCTGGGTATTTGGCATAAGACCAAGTGTTTTTATAATTGTTAAAGTTAGTTGTTTCAGGAAATCTTTTCTCTGTAAAAGACTTAAAATAGAAGAACTTGTATCATCAGAAGCTAGAGGTGTTAGTTATCTGCGTATGTGTCGAATACTAGCTCTAATATGAAATGTATAGGCAAGGTCTTCTCCCAGGCCTTAGAGAAAAAGAACAATTGCCCTGGTACCATTAATAAGAAGAACAGAAAAATTACACATTGAGTCAAAAATAAAGATACAAATGAGGCAAATGAGTAGATCTGAAAATGCACAAGGCAAGTACCTTGCTATATAATCTGGAGAAATACAGCAATGCACTATAAATAGAGTTGGGGTATATTAACTGTTCTTCTGAGACCCTGAGCAAAACAAGTGATGATCAGAAAAAAAAAGTGGAGGAGCAGTTATTTCCAGACCTGTGGTCTCCTCACCATGTCACTGCTGATGTGGTTCACCTAGCCTGCTTTTTCAGAAGGGATTGTCACATTCTAGAAGCTGCTGAAGCTGCACTTAAGACATTTCAATCCTTTTCAGGGAAGCAGGGGCTTGTCCTCTCTGCTGACCTGTGACCTGGCTGCTGGGGCCTTGCTGAGAGCTAGTGAATAGCAGACAGGGATGAGATGGAGTAATTACAGTGGATTAATGGAGAAAATAAAGATGGACCTCTTTCTTCTTTTTATCTCAAATAGAGGAGCTAATTTAGGGAACCTTTCTAACAAAAGCTCACAGTGACCCAAATCCTTCCCCCTTTGACTCAGTGGGGACAAAGCCAGGCTCAGAAGCAATAGGTTAGATGGACACTTAAAAGGCGCCGGGTGATGAGTGCGGGTGGATCCTGGCGGTGCCAGCACGGGCCTGGGAAGCTCTGCTGGGGGCTCTGGGTGACCCCAGCAGCCCTGTGGCTCTTGGGACCTGACAGAGTCTCTCTGCAGCCAGAGGAAACCAATTGAAAGAGACTCTTGACCTTCTTCATTCTTCCACCAGCCCTTTCTTCTTGTATCCTGTCACTTCACTTACGCTTTGTGCTGATACTGTTCCAGGAAATTGATGATTTTGTTATGATTTCAAATGAATATAGCATGGCCCTGCATGACTCATGAGTGTGACAAGGTTTTTCTGGTAACTGCATGTAGCTCTTACCTGCAAGCTAATAAATACCTTGTGCGACTTATGGGCTCAAGATCTGTGCTGATTGGTGTGTTTCCTTTCATTACCTTCCCTGTTCCTGTTGAGTCTATGTCTTGCTGCAGTGCTTCAAATCCATTTAACCATGCAAAAAGAGGGAGGTAGGCTTTTTTCTCAGAAAAATTTCACCTGGAAATCAGGCCTAATTCCTGCTGCTGAAAGCACTGCCAATACTGTTGATTTGAAAACCTTTTTGTGTTTGTAAAGAAAAATACCTGTTTAAGCCTCGGAAATAGATCAGCCTATTGTCATGCCCTGCCTTAAAAACTTAGCAGTTGCCAGAGTGCTCTGAAAATGTTCATCTTGCATCCAAATTAAGATCCCTATGCCTACCTTTGTTATATTTTCAACTTGAACAGCTGGAAATTGCAAGCAGACAAAATAACTGAGGTTTTACATCACTACCTGTAAAGATGCTGCTATATGGTCCAACAGCTGGATTTTCAGTCCCTGCTTTGCTGTTTTCTGGAATCTGTGAGAGGTTTCAAGGAATAAGTTTTTATGTTCCTCTTTACAACATGTGGCCTTCATCCAGCTGGGCTAAAGGGAACTCTCATGCAGAGCGCAGCACCCAGAGAAAGGGTGTTCTGCAGAGGTGGCTGTTTCTCAGTAGTACTGGCTCAAAGTGAAATATTTTTAGCCTCTCTTGCCTTTGGGCAGTGTGGTGGGCTGACCCTAACTAGATGCCAGGTGCCCACCAAAGCTGCTCTATCTCTCCTCTCCTCAGCTGGACAGGGGAAGGAAAATGTAATGAAAGGCATGTGGGTCAAGATAAGGACAGGGAGTGATCACTCACCAGTCACTGTCATAGGCAAACCAGACTTAACTTGGGGAAATAAATGTAATTTACTACAAATCAAATCAGAGTAGGCTAATGAGAAATAAAGCCAAATCTCAAAAACATCTTCCCCCCACCCCTTTTTCAGGGCTTAATTTTATTCCCAAAATCTTTACCTCTTCCCCACCAAGGATGCAGGCATATAGGGAATGGGGACTAGGGTCAGTTCATCACAGGTTGTCTCTGCTGCTCCTTCCTCCTCAAGGGGGAGGAATCCTCACATTCTTCTCCTGCTCCAGTGTGGGTCTCTCCCACAGAAAACTGTTCTTCATAAACTTCTCCAGAGAAGTGCATCCTTCCCACAGTTTCTCCTGAACTGCTCCAGTGTGAGTCTCTTCCATGGGGTGTAGACCTTCAGGAACAGACTGCTCCAGCCTGGGTCTCCAACAGGGTCACAATTCCTGCCAATAAATCTGCTCCAGCATGCCATGCTCTCTCCACAGGGTCACAGGTCCTGCCAGAAGCTGGCTCATGAGGTCAAAGCCTCCTTTGGGCATCCACCTGCTTTGGCATGGGGTCCTCCATGGGCTGCAGGTGGATATCTTCTCCACCATGGACCTCCTGTAAGTGGCCAGCCTTCCTCACCATGGTTTTCACCATGGGCTGCAGGGGAACCTCTGCTCCAGTGCCTGGAGCACCTCTACCACCCACTGCTTCACTACCTTGGTGTTTGCAGGGCTGCTTCTTTCATAGATTCTCACTCCTCACTCTGACTGCAATTGTGAAGGGTATTTTCCCCCTTCTTAAATCTGTTATCCCAGAGGTACAACCACCGTCACTGACAGGCTCAGCCTTAGCCAGTGGCAGGTCTGTCTTGCAGCATTGCCTCTGTCAGTCATGGGGGAAGAGTTTAACAGCTCCTAACAGCTCCTCACAGAAGCCATCCCTGTAAATTCCCCCCTTACCCCTCGCAACCTAAACCTTGCCATGCAAACACAATACAGGCAGGGGAACAAGGCTGCAGCTTTTAGTATTCAGGTCAATTCAGGGCTGTCACTTCATGAGCCATTAGGAGAAGCAAATGCAGTTCTGGGTCTGAAAATGGAGCACTACTGAAATAGAGGGAAGGGGACCTGAGCCTATTGCAGCTCCTTGAAGCCTCCTGATAGACTGTCCTCAAACTTCAGGAGCTGCCAGTAATGCTACTTTTTCCAGATTCTTGGGTCAGAGGAGCTAGAAAACCTTGCTCTTTTTTTTTTTTTCTTTCTTTACTTTTCTGGGGTTTGGGGTTTGGGTTTTTTGGGAGTTCTGTTTTTTTTGGTTTTGTTGTTTTGGTTTGGGTTTAACCTGGTACTTAAACCATATGACTGTCCCTGCAATTCTTTTTGCTTCAATTCCCCTTGGCTTTTGCTGACAGAGAAACAGATCCAAGGGCTCGGGGACTGCTGGGGTGGTGCTTGTGCCTGTCCCCTTCACCCTCCCACACTGCGGCTGCAGAGCAGAGGGTCTCTGTGGGGGCAGCCTCTGCTCCTCTCTGTGCAGCTTTGTGCAAGACAGCTGCTTTTCAGAAACTCTCAGGCTTGAAACCCCACAGAAGTTACGGTTCAGCAGGCTTGACTGTGACTTTTTGTCACAGCTGTCAGTGTAGGTCAAGGAGAGATGAAAGAAACGGGGGCTGAATGGAAAGGAACTTGCTGCGCTTCAAGCCCCCACCCTGGCTGTGCTGCCTTGGGGCAGAAAGAGCATTTCTACCTTCTTTCATAGGCAGCTCCCAAAATACTTCCAAATTTAACTTATCATACATAATTTTAATATTCTATACAGTATTATGGTTGTCTCAAATATTTTGGATGCTCAAACTGAAGTGATTTTGGTCGGCTTTTTTTATTATTTGGTTTGGTTTGGTTTTGGTGGGGTGTTTTTTACTACATGCTTCAAAGAGCCTAGTGCATCATAATCCAGCACATTTCTAAAAGGGAAAGAAGACAAAAGAACTAGTTTTCTAGGATACTGAAGACCAAGACTGTGGCAATGGAACAAGGCTGATTTTAAAGCCAGAGCTGATATACTATTCCAGCATAAAGAATTCTGAAGGAGGCAAGTGGTGAGTTTCCCCAAATTATAAGGGAGGAGGTAACTCCACATTAAAAAAAAAAAAATCCAAAAAACCCAAACCAAACCAAACAAATGAAAACAAACAAACAAACAAACAAATAAAAAATGGCTCTTGTCTATCATTTTAAAAAGTAATAAAAAAGAGGGGTGAATTTTCTTCCTGGTGCACATAGGACTTTTTACTACAGTGAACAAAGAACTGGAAGTTGATGCCAGTGGAACTGGAAATGAGGCTCTGCTTGTTAGCAGCAAGTGCTTAAAGCAAGCTGTCATGGAGCAGAGCATCTCTTCTTTTCTCAGAAGCATTCAGGCCTGATCTGAAGCCCAAGTGGAAAATATGCTTAAAGCACTCAAGTAAACATGGCTCCAGTTAAAACTGAGTGCTAAAATTCAGTGCCGTAGCAACTGCACCAAAATTAATAGCCTGTGCCATGCAGCTGGTCAAACTAGACAAACAACTGGTACTTCTCACTTTGAATTCTGGTTTATTTGGAAATAAATGAGTTGTAAGCATCTAAACTTGGAGGAACACCTGACCTCAGTATTTGTTATTCTTTCTGCCTAATCTGCCTTCTCCTGGCTGGCACAGCAGGAGCAACACCACCAGTCCATCTTTGTTGAGTTTTGAACCGTTTGGTTGCTCCAGCTCTGAGTATCTAGGCTAAGTGCTGCACAGAAAGTAATGCCCAGGGCCAAGTATTGAACAGCCAGCAAACAAAAATTGACCAACTGCATGTTAACTGAGCATCAGCAGCCTCAAACAAGGTGCCCGGGGCTTGATGGCAACTATTCTGCAATCATGCAGTGGGCAACACTTGCAAAAAAATAACTGGTGCAGAGCAACCTGCTCTTGAGGGCACAGGTTATCCTGGAGGTCAACAGCTTTGGAGGCAGCAGATGACACCGGGAATGGCAGAGTGCTTTGCTGAAAAGGTGTTTACATTAAGTAATGAGGACATAACCTAAATTCTACTAATACACAGGAGGGACACATCCACGAAATGAACTCCCTCCTCTCCACCATAGAATGTCTTCCTGTGTAAGTATACAGGAAATGAGAGTGCTTGATGTGCAAACAACTTCAAAGTACATGAAATTATTTGCATCTGGGATATTTTTATTATCAGGGAAAAGTCAACTGATGTGGAGGGAAAGAGATAGGTACAGAATCTTTCATTAAATATGAGTAGTATTGAAATGACTGGTTTGTGTAAACAGCTCCTGTGCCAAACAGATTGTAAGAAAATAGAATTCTTCCAAAAAGAATTTGTTTTGGCACTTAGGGTTACAGAAAGGCTGGAAATAGCTTGGAAGCATGCATGCATCCAAAGAGCCACAGACGAAAATGAACATGCTGCTTTTATTGTTATTTCAAAAGGCTGATCTAATTTTGATATTACTCTGTTGACTCATTTGGAAGCTTCAACCCAAGGATTTCTTCTTGTTGGATGAATCAATGTCGTTAATGCTACATGGCAGTGCCTACTCCTCTGCACGGTTAGGAAGGGAGGCCTTGGCTTGCAGCAGTGGACTTAGGTACTATTGCTGATCTGCCTTGGCCTAATGGTCAAGACAAGACTCCTGGCTATAACATGAAGACAGTATTCCTAGCTGTCCTGGGGGAGCTGCTGAAAGGATAAAGACATCTGACTTCTAGTGGCTCTGTAAGGGCAGCCTGCACATGTGGGAGACGAGGTGAGAAGAACTAGATGTTGCTGCTCTTCCAGTTGCTTTGGTTTCAGTCAACATTAGACATTGGTGGAGGGGAGGTTTCTCCATTTCACTTGTTCCAAAGGTTTCTTACATCTGTGCATAGCCAGAGCTGCTCACCACTCCCTGAAGTGTCATGTTGTAGGGTGCTCCAGCAGTTGGATGGTGACATGCCCATGGAGCCCCCCTCCCATTCCCTGAAGCACAGGGGTCAGGCCGGCCAGGAGCATGTGTAATAAGCTGGTATGAACAGTGTTCTTCAGAGAGCACTCAGAGAACACACCCATCAGATGTTCTAAAGAAGGCTCGCTCCTCATGACTGATCCAAGGAGGGAGACTGTGGGCTATCTTAGCCAAGGGAATTGAGTCACCCCTTCCACGTTCCAGGAAAGTGAGGAAAACATTTAATTGTAGGTTGGGAGTGGGGTATGGACATGACTGGAGACATCATAGCTCCCTCTTTTTTGAGGCCATGACTTAAGAGGGGTGAGGTGAGGGGAAGTAAATGGAAGATTTCTGTGAGTGGAAGAGTAGTAGATGGTAACACTTTCATGCAGGTGTTTGAGGTGTTTGTACAAATAGAGAAAAGTATTTTCTGCCTTGTATTTAGCAGAGATTGTTACACTTTGCTGTTAATTACCTATATGTAGAGCCTCGTGTATAAACAGAAGCCCTGGAGCTGGCATATATGTCCGTAAATATTTTAACACAGAATGATGAGCTAATGCCATCCAACTCACTAATAGACTACAAGTAATTTACAGAAGGAATCTCCAGGTAATGAAAAATGACAGCATTTTCCTTTCTAAGAAAGAAATGCCTCTTCAATTAGCATAAAATAGGTATTTTACTTACAGATTATGGGAAAAGTAATAAAGATGGGATGACGTTTAAAACACCAAAAGCTTTTCATCCCAGAGAATAACCCAAATGTCTGATAACTTTAATGACCAATGTAGTCTCACAGAGAGCAAGTACCAAAAGCTGTAATTTTGCAGTTTAACTTCAATAGGTGAATAGGGTTTGGGGTATATTCATCATTTATTCCTCCCTCCTCCCACCAAAAGCTTAAATAACTAAAATTATCTTTTTTGAAGGTATCCTAAAACTAAGTGAGCATAGGTGCAAATGAAAACTGCCCAGTGGTGGTGCAGTGCATTTCTATCGTGCAAATAAAGCAAATCTCAAAGGATTACTGTAAATGCCAATGTTATATGCTTTATTTTTAATCAAGTAATTCTTTTAAACCTCACAATATCCATGACTGACAGGAAAAAAAAAGACATTAGGCATGAAATGAGAATATAAAATACGTGTTACACAGAAAGGCAATCAGTGCTTTAGTCCCTCAAGACAGTAAACAGGTGAAATGACCATCAAAACTTCAACTCACGGTTCTTTTCTTAAAACACAAAATTCAAGTGATTTTCCTTTTATTTCACCTTGTAAACAACATACAAGTCAAAATGGACAATGAGGTAACCTATACTACAGAAGATAATTTAAAAACACTAGATAAGACACAGTATTAAAGACATAGAGAAATCAGTGTTCACTTTGGTCTCTAGTATGGTTATTGTTATTATTACCACAAGCAACGCATACTAGTTTAAGCCAGTCTGGTGAAGTTTGTCAGACAGTTGTTGCTTAACTTAGTAATTCAAGAGGTAGTCAAAACCATTATCCTTTGTAAAGATGGTTGCTCATACATATCCTTCAATGATAATGGTAGCAAGTACCTTGCTACTTTTCAACATTCTCAGGAAAATGCTGCCACAGCTGCTAATAAACAGCTCCGGTTTTATATAAAAAAAGAAGCATGTGTTCACAGATCAACCTCTACAGTTGTAACAGGAGTAACACAACCACCGGATCTTAAAGAAGAGGCTGTTGATATACTAAGCAAAGTAAGATTAATGCATTTAACAAGGCTCTGCTTGTTTCTAAAGCAATACTCAAATTTCATTAAGACTTCTAGAAAATTAAAATCAGTGCATCTGCACATGTACATATCTTCCCAATTACTTTTATATCTAGCACAGGGGAATACATATATATTTTCTCATGATAAACATTTCTTACAGATAAATTAATTAAATTAAATTTAAGACTCAATGAGATTTCCCATGTTCTTTTATATCTCTTCTTACAAAGAATGGTACAAGATCTATAAGCACTTTTTTTTTTTACTGGGCTCTATTAACAAAACTAAGTATGACCAATTAGGAACTCCAGAATAACACTGGTGCAGAGTAAAATGGCTGAAGAAGGTGGCCTGCAAAGGGAAGCGGTAGGATCCAAATGTGGTGTTTGGCACTCCCTGAAAGCTGGCTAAAAGCAAAGTATTGCAAATAGTATTACAGTGTCATTACCATTAACTGCAGCAAAAAGTTATTTGGCTTGTTCTCCAAATACAAGTCTTCCTCATTGCCTAACTTTTGTAGCAAGTAATTGAATACTGTGACCTCTCCTTGGGGAAGAGTAAAAAATACCTCACAATGTCCCTTACAATTAAGTCAAGTATTTTTGGGTGGGGGAATGAGAAGGAGAGAAATTCGTACTCCAGGTTTAACCTTATCTCCACTATTGTTAGGAGAAAAAATACATCTCTTTAAGCAGATATTTGTACTATTTCTACTCTAATAGAGTTTTATTGTGAAATGTTCTGGCAAGGACAAGCTGGTGAATAGGGGGAAACTTAGCCTGAGCAAATGCTGCAGAATATTAATTTTGTCCTTAGACATGAAGGAAGAACCTCAAACTCAGTCTATGCCTCCTCCTTTAAAAGATTCTTTGCTTATTTGGAGCACTCTATTGAAGGAGTATAAGTAGATTTTTTCCTACTGCAGCCCAGTGCTAAGCAGTTCCCTGCTGCAGCTTGTGCTGCTACATGTTTAACTTACACATGTACATTTTTGTCTCTTCCGGAGCTGCATTTATTTTTGTGAACAGTGCCCGTAATACTCTAGAGAAACAAAAACTTTCAAAGAAATGTTTGGAAATGTCTCAGAATTTCAAATGGATGCTTCATCTTAAACAAGTATTTGCCATAATGTCTGCAGTGGTGAACTAACAGTTACATATTTAGTACAGATAAAAAGTATGTACCATAGATCAACAGCCACCTTTAAGGCTAGAGCAGCACAAAGGTGTGTTTATGCAGTAAATATGAGGTAGCCATTTGCTGTAAACAGTAATAATTTTGTTGTCACCTATGTAAACAAAGCAGGCTTGATGCTTTTGTGTTTTCATTCTTGCCCTTCCACCCCTCCGTCCCACATCCCTCCCCCTCTTAGAAAAGGCAAGGACCAGCAACTCCAACTGGAAGTCAGTGGGAGCTGTGGTTGCCCAGCATCTCTGAAAACTCAGACCCTGCGAATGTAAAAACACAGATGCTCACATAAGCAACCAGTACAGAATACCACTTTTATCATTTCACAGGAACTTATAATACAAAATGCTGCAATCTGATTATCAGAAACGTAGGTCTATGTCAACTCAGAGGTAGTTACTAATATCAGTACATAATACTTATATAGAGATAAAAAAGTCTAAGACTATTTGGTTTGTTCTGAGTAAGCAGGTCTGTAGACTATTCTGTAAAGAAAAACATCACATGGTATTTCCCTGAGCAAAGTTCTTTGTCCTGAGTTTGTTATGTAACAGTGATAACATTCTAATATATAAAAATAAAACCTCAAGCTTTCAACAATAAGATAGGGTTTGGTATGTGCTCTTAGCAGTTCAGTCTAACTTTGGTGCACACAGTGATTTCAAACAGCACCAATAAAAATCTGCACATTGAAACTATTTCCTTATCTCAGCTCTGAACTTCTTACATATAAACAGGGAATGACCAGTTTTCAAATCCACAAATGCCTATTTCTATAAGGAACTTTGGTTTAAAATTTCAAAGTGACTTAAGTTTTGCATCTTTGCTGTTTAACCTGGTTTTTACACCAACTAGAAGGTTAAGCAATGCCACTTTGATTTGTCTACATTAATTTAAATAAGTTTACTATCCTTACATAAGGCAAGGAAGTTCTCTATAGATATATCACATTCAATATCGTCAAAGGTAAGCTTTGCATTAGCATACTGAGAACTTCAGTATAAACCTCGAGATTCTCGCGAACACTGGCAAGGAATTCACACAAAATAATTCTCTTGAAATTGTGCCCTTCACTGAGGCATTTGATTACTACCTGTTTACTGAAGCAGCAGCAGCACCAGTAAAAGTCTCATCTGGCAGGACAAGTGGGAAGGGGAAGGCCACATAGTGAGCCAGCTGCATACCTGTTGTAACTATCAGCTGCAAAAGTTACCACGGGTAGGACTTTGGCTCACTGTAGCCTTTCACGCAGGCTGTTTCTTTAGTTTGATTATCCGAGCTTAAACCTACCCGACACTTTCAAGCTTTAACAGCCTGTGTTTATTGCCAATGTTAAGGATTATACAGGTTTCTCTAATTAACTTACATCTACAATGGGATTTGTCAGAGTATGTTATCTTACGTATGACTTGGTAATTCAAAAGTTACAAATGGGAAGCGACTTGAAGTTTTGATAGGCTCCAACTCTATTAACCCCAAGCAAGGCCTGCAGCCCAGGGAGTCTCACTCTGAGGCCACCAGTCTTTCTCCTCTTTAACACAGAAGTGTGTGGTCCTAGCGCACTCTGGACAAAGGCTGGTCAACAACAGCCTCCAGTTCACAAGAAAAAGATGATGACCAGGGCTTCTGGCAAATTTGCCAGTCCCATCACTCAGGCTGGTCTGCACACATGCTGTATCATCAGCAAGGGAGGCTGGCTGAGCAACCCCAAGTACCCATCAACCTTTATTATTAAGAAACTATTTAGCCCAGGATCTCATTAACTTTGCATTTTGTTTTCTTTAAAACCCAAACAGACATCAGCAACAAAAATCCCCAGGGAGTTCTCTCCATTTCAACAGAAAACCAGGGGGGAGACCCTTCAAATTGAGGGCTACTACTTGGGACCAAGAGAAATTGCTGCTGCTGCTGCTACTACTGCCACCAAGGTCCCCTAAGTGTTCACAGAATACAAAGGGCTAAACAGGATGGTATCCTGGTATCACTCAAAAGGGTCTGTTTGGTAACAACTTATACATTCTCCCCTACACAACTGACATCTAAATTACAGTTACAACAACATTAATTTAACAAACTGTTTTGAGAAACCAGCACAGAAACTACACATTCATTGTCTTTTCTGGAGCTTTAAACTCCTCACCAGCAAAGGGTGGTGGCAATGAGAGCCGTGTTAAGTCATGACACTGCCCTGCACTGGCATAGGGAGGGGTTTTGATATGTTGTGGAGATGAAAAAGAAAATAACTCAAACTCATGGCATGAGGGATGTCTTAGGATCTTTAGTACCATACGGCAGCTTCAAAATATGAAAGTATCCTTTGGTTCACAAGAGAAATAACAGTCTTTATTCTCAGTTCTGTGTGTAATTTATCGGGTTTGGTTTGTTGTAGGAATGAGTTCAAGACCGTTTATGGATACTGTGCCTATTGCTTCACAACAATGTCTTGTGGGAGCTGGAGGACAGTCTGATGGAAAAATATATATTTATAGATATGTACACATACACACACACACATGCACACTCATACACACATACAGACAGTAAAATGTAATGCACCCTGCTCAAATGTATTTTGCTTGGAGTGATTTGTCTATCAAAGAAAAAAAAATATTCACAGTTCCTCAACAGTAGTTAAAATTCCAGGTCAGCTACTGATAATGTAATTATTTCCCCTGTACTTGCATGAGGTAGACATCCCAAGAGGATAAAGAAAATGAAACATTATGACAAATGCATTAAGTTTTTTTCCTTTTCTGAATAGAAGGCCCCTTTCTGTTCGGTTCTTCAGGCGATGCAGACAACTTACTCGATGAAGCTTCCTGTGGTGACCTGCCCGAGCGCTCCAAGACCTCCAACCTGCCTTCCTGAGAGTACGATGGAGATGAGTAGCCATGCGTTCCTCCCCCTTCTCTCAGAAAAGCAGAAGTGGAAGGCTGCGGTTCAGCTTCGTGTCTTCCCTGAGAACTAGTGGGCTGCTGCAAGACAGTTTTATGGGGGCAGTTAGCCACCATGTGCATGATGCTCTGACAGTAATGGCACTTCTTTGGCTGCGGAGGTAGACTACATTCTTTAGCGTGGTGGTCGAGGCCACCACAGTTGTAGCATCTAAAACCAAAGAGAGACAGATAGTTAAGTTACCCAATGCAGCGTCAAGCGGGAAGGTTTTCTACGGGCACGGGAACGGGCCCCGACCCCGCTAGAGGGCACCAGATCTCCAGCCATCGCCGCCCCGCTGTCCCTGCCCGCGTCGGTACTCGCAGCCCCCGGGCTGCCCAGTCCCGCTGTTCCAGCCAGTCCGCCGTTCCAGCGCCTGCCGGAGCCAACAGCGCGGGGCGCGGAGCGGCGGCGCCAGCAGAACGCGCCGCGCGGAGATGCTCGGGCTCCTCCGGTCCCAATGGACACGGCGCTGTCCGCCAGGGAAACCCGAACTAGAGGAGGGACGCCGTGCCCTGCCACGAGCCCGGCTCTGACTCCGGCTCCTCTGGCTCAGCCAAGGCACGGCCAGGCGAGGCTCTGGGCCAGACAGTCGATGGCAGAGGGTCTGTAATGGCATTTATGGTTTCAGTTCAAAACAAAATCAGTAAAGCCCGGCAAGAGTCCTAAAACAGGGTTGGTTTGTCTTCTTTCACGACTCCCCAGCCACGTGCACACGGCTGTGCCCCGGGGTGCTGCTTTCCAGGCGATGCGCTGCCCAGGAGCCCAGGGGTGCAGAGAGCCTCCTGCGCCGCACGGGCAGCGCCTCCCCACGCTTCTCAAACATGGCTGAAAACCACAAAGACTCTCCTATTAAACTTGTTAGCCAGGGGAGTCCTGCAGAAATCTCCAGCAATTCCTTATTGAATCCTTTGTAACACGCACCAGGAACGCCAGTTATTGGATTACATTATTCTAACACAAGATACAAAGAAATAATTACACGCCTGTGGCACGGTGACCTTATGTGCACCGAGCTTTCTATTTTGGCTATTTTTGTATGGTTTCTGTTTCTTTGTTTTATAAAACTTGCACTGAATGCATAGACATTTGATTTATAATAATCTAACATGCTACTGGAAAGAACTAAATCACTATTTTTCAATTTTTTTTTTTTCTTTCTCTTAAACATCAACTAATAAAAAAAATCATTGCACAAATATTTAGGCCTGTGGAGTCAAGTTAAGGATTAAAAAAAAGCCTGTAAATCTAACTATCTGTACAAAATAATGCAACATGGCCTGGCTTGAGCCTACATAAAAATACTTTAAATTTTTAGATACCTGGAAAGTAACAAGGCACTGTTTCATCTGGTATTTACTGGTCAGTACTAGTATATCCAAAATCAAGATGTTTAGTCAGCAAAGTTGTATGTACAGCCAGACTCTCACCTACTGAATTTACTTTACATTGCAAAGAAATGTCATTGATAAAACCTGTGTGGTTTTAAAAAAAGATTGCAAAATTATTGTTAACATCTGCAAATCCACTCCAGGAAACCATCCCTCACACCACCCACTTCTTATCTCTTTGTCACTAGTAACAAGATACTAACCATATCTTTTATTTCCACAGACAAATGAAAAAACAACACAAGTACAATTTAAACAAGTTAAATGATGAATAGAACTTTATTATCCTTTCAGAAAATACTGTAATTATATTGGTGTATCTTCCCCGAGTAAGAAACACAAAACAAGAAAACAAACCCCATAGTGAATTCTGCACTTCTACAACTGCAATAACATTATTTTAGGTGAACTGGTTCCATGTCACCACTGCATTGAAGTTTGATGTGATTTTTCAATGGAATTTGAAGACTAGTCTGTCTGCATACACTACAGACTAAACCATGAAGAGTCACATAATATAATCTTCCCCTGAATCACAAAGAAAAGAACATGTGCGAGAAGAATTATCACTTAGTACTGATTTCCCTAGCACTGGAAATTACATGCTGAATATGTTGTAAAATACAAACATCCTGATCTAAGACTAAAATATCAAGCTTTTTTCTCCTATAGTTAAAAAATATTTTGCAAGTTATTAAACAATATCCATCTGGCTACTTTCCTCCAAATCATTCCAGGTATTTTCAATTAAGTACCCCCCCACTCAACAGTAGCATTCAGTCTTCTTAACTGGCATTCAGCTATGTTTCTATCACAAGCTTTCTAAATACCTTCTGGGCAAAATAATAAGGAAGTAGAACTTGCAATTAGAGAAACAAAAGAAAACGAACAACAAAAAAACCTTTAAGTGTTTTACTTTCTTCCCTTTCAATAAATACATATAAGAATTCACAAATGCAGTGTTGATAGGTTACATTAGAGAATGTTTATTATTATCTTCATCATCAGTTTCTAGCAATGTACTTCTTCCTGGGATAAGTATAGTATAATACAGTGTAACATGGGAGTGTGTAGACATTCTGAAAATTGTGTATTTTACTGTAAATCAGAATACAGAATTTTATAGCTGAGTGCCTTTGCATTTTCTTTTTCCCATGTATTTAGAATGGTTTAAAAAATAAAAAGTTTGAAAATAGGTTCAAGGGCCTCAGTAGCAGAGTAAGCAGTTGTGATGGATAAATAATCAGTCACTATGGTATGCACTGTGTTATCCATTTCAGTGAACCATTTCACCTCATCAATTGACCAAGAACCTGCTTTCAGGGCCCCTGCTTCCACTGAAGTGGCCTCCATCACCTTCTGCATACATATTTATGAATACATTCTATGTGCAAAATATTTTAATTCCTTGCATTTATTCAAATCGCCACTAAAATGCCACTCTAAAAGAAAACTCTACCAAAAGAAGCTGTGATAAAACTATGATTTGGCTTTTTGGCAACGTTTTTTTGCTATCAAACAACTAATGCATCTGGCTAAAGTGTTACATTAGAATATATATGTGCCAGCCAGGGTGTGCCTGGACTTAAACAGGAGGGTGGTATTTATTCAGTTATTTTAACTGTTTATTCATTCCTTGTCAATCACACTGACCAGAAGCACAGATCACACCTCCCTCTGAAATGCCTTCCCTTTCAAGGGATTTACACCAAAATGGAAATGGTCAGACACCTCAGAGCTCAGAAATTATACCAAACTGTATCATCCACATGCATTCAAGTATGTTATTAACCCTTTTGTCCTGAATGCTTCAACTCTTTGCTCCTTTCTGCTGCATGTACTTGGGTTACATCATAATAAATCTGATAGCATATGATATGCACATATAAGCTTACATGTTCACATCTCTATTTACATAAATATATAGAACAATATACAAACTGACTACTGCTAAAACTAGTGAATTTTCATTTGACTGTGTTCTCAGAAACTCTACATTAGTACAACTATAGCAAGTATTTCTTCACTTCAGAAGCACCATAGAATTAACATATGTTAGCTTAAATACAATGTAAAAGTTTATATGTAAATTACATCGTGAGATGAATAAAACACAAAAAGCCCTTAGAAGTGCAATTATAATAGAAGCAACTCTTACAAGGAAGCAAAAGCAAGAAGGATTTGTTAAAATAGAACTGTCTTTCTCACAGTAGGCATCTGCGATTTACTAGGTAGCTTCAGGCTCAAAAAAATAAAGAGATGGCAATTATCCTAATAGGGAATCCTTTCTTCACTACAGCACTGACAGGAAGGTGAATAAGGGTGATTTTTTTATATAAAAAAGATGAACATTTTAATAAAGGGACATGTTGAGGAACTTGTCCAGCATTGTATTTCAATACTCTCACAGAACCCATAACATTAATACCTACTAACAAAGAAAGAAAAGAGCATATAGCAAGGTTAAAAAAAAGACTCCTAAATTCTACTTCATCATAGATTTGTGATTGCACAGAACTATACATATTAAAGAAAACATGAACAAGCAAAAAGTGTACAGATTTAAACACAAGCTATGGTGTATTAATTGCAATAAGCTGATGATGGAAACTCACTTGAAGTACTCAGTTTCACAAATAAATGCAAATGCAAAATAAAATATTCTCTAGTTTTCAGCTTTTTTCCCCCTGTCCCAGCAGCTAAATCCTGGGAAATTAACTGCAAACCCCAGTCCAACACTTTTTATAACAGCAATACCTCCACCTTGCAAACATGTTTGCCACAGTAACACTCAACAGCTTAGCTGAGCTAAGCAGTAGGTAGGGTAAACACAGCCACTTGCTTCTTTGTGCTGTTTTATAATATAATTTAGATTATAATGCATACATATGACAAGTAGAGAATAATATGTGTGGCTCCACATTATCTGTTGAGAGAAAAGGCTTTAAAATTACCCTGATGACTTATTTGGGGGTGGCAGAGTGGGGAATAAGGGGTTAACATCTAACAGGGACAGGAAAGGGAGGAAAGGGGGTACAGTCAGAGGAAGACTGAAATAATTCATCAGGATATACCCCACACCAATTCCTCTTCTGTTTTTCCTTTCTAAATGCTATCAGACAACAAAATACCCCCGTTTCTTGGCTAACAATACTCTATCTAGCAACACTAATGCTTTGAAAACAGCACATGTGAGATGCTGTTACAATACACTGAATGCCAACTATGCAGTTAAAGCATAAAGGAAATGTTTAAAATGGTACCTAAATGTGCTGGTTTTTTAGCCATTTCTTTCTCAACATACCTAAAGAAAGGCAGATGGGACATGGAGCAGATCAACTTCTCCCTTTTGTAAAAGCTGTAAAGGGAGGTTAAACTATCCATGGATCTAAGAGAAATATGGCTCTTAGACGTAAATAAGATACTTCACTCTTCAAGGGCTTCAGTGACTTGTCTCAAAAACGAGGCCATGGAGCAGTGCAACAGGATGCTTCTTACTACCAGATGTGAATGCTCAGAAAAGCTCAGGGTGGATGGAGTGTGCTTGCTCAGGCACCACCTGGGATAAATGAGAAAGATCTCCAACACCTCAGCAGGATGGAAGGGGTCTTTGGGACTCTCGAGGATCTGCTAAATTCAATTTGGCTTTGAGACAACTTGAAAGGCCAGGCTGGATGGGACTCTGAGCAACCTGGTCTAGTGGAAGCTGTCTGCCTATAGCGGGGGAGGTTGGAACTAGATGGTCTTTAAAGTCTCTTCCAACCCAAATCATTCTATAATTCTATGATAAAGTATATTTTAATAGATTATTTAAATATTCTAGTAACTGTATCTTGGATATCAAATCTGTCACTGCAGCACCCAAAGACTGACAAGATCACAGGTGACCTCTGCTAAGCAGGCACCTCTCTTGTATTCCAGTATTATAAAAAGACTAAGCACTTTCACTTGATACAGCTACAGTACAAAAATCCTCCTTGCTGAGAAGCCTACACTCAGAAGTGAAAAACAGCCAAACTGAGTACTATTTAAAACAGGCCATTACCCTTAAGCCTTAAAACAGTGCACACAGACATCATTCTTTGGAGCAAAAAATGCTAAAATTAAATATGAGGCTGCAGTCATTCCAACTTGAAACCAAGCAACAACTGCCCCTAGAAAATAAGTAAGTTTGGTCAGCTGCCAAAGCAACAAGCTGAATGAGCCCATAGCAGGGGAAGAATGGGGGAGATGTTGGGACTTCTGCACTGGGCATTGCTGACACTTCAGTCGTTCATCTGCCACGTTTACTGGGGGATTCCCTTACAGGTATTGTTTTGGGAGATTCACCCCCACCCTCTTCCCCCGCCTTTAAGCAGCATTAAATCCCAGAAAATATAAAGCCAGACTGTGTTTTTGAAAAAATCATGGGGTATAGAAAAAGCCTCATTGCTGTGCATGGCTGAGCTCCCTCACTGCCAATCTGTGCCCTACAGCTGGACCACTCTCCGCACATGATGGGGAATTAAATTAACATGCAGAAATGTGGCCCAGCTTTTTTGTTTTTAAAGGACAAAAACTGCTGGTGAGTTAACAAGACACAAAAAATGCGCTGAATGTACACACTCTGCTCGTGCCATCTGAGGGAGAAATTGATGGAATGTTTCTGCTCACATGCACATCGCTGGGGTTTACACCAGTCTGTTTATCAACCTTAGATTCTTAAGCTGCAGCTGAATGCAGGAGAGAATACAGGTAACTTTGAAAACACTCTGACAAGGTGCTAGTATTCAAAAAAACTGTGAATACTGAAATACTACTGAAAAAATTATTTAAGGTCAAGTGAAATTATCTTGTTAAATAAACTAGAGAATGGAACATTTATCTTCTTCATCAGGGCATTTATGGTGTGTCCACCAAGCAGGCTCACACCGAGGCATAAAATTTCACTAACACCCTCATCTACCATTCCATGGAGAAAAAGAAAAAAAACCAGATCAGTTTAATTTTAAAATTGTAATTATTTTTATCCAAGAATGTTGTAAAACAGTGTATTACCAATTCAGAAAATGGCACATTGGTGTCACATTTAAATTTGTGCTAGTCCTGTGAGTATTTGCTACCCTGAACCCCTCCTTCATTCAAAACACTGTGCAGAGACAACATGCTGGGAAAGTTAATTGCAGGCTGGTGTTCTTCAGTAAAATTCAGTTAGAAAATTTCCTGTACTTTAGTAGCTTTTTGAGATATATAACAGAAATATAATTTTAACAAGTGTTAACCTCCTAAAGAAATAAAGATGAACTAAAATAAAAATGCTCACCTATTTATCCTGAAAATCTTACAAGGTGTGATAATGACCAGACATCCAAGACTTTCCATTTTGTGAAAAAACCAAGGTCCCTCCCTTTTTTAAAGCTTGCCTTCTTTCATCTTACAGATAGCCCCAGCACGCTGACACAAACCCACTGTCTGTAAGGCTTCCAATAACACACAGTGGAATATTGATGATGTTTACTCTTGTTACAAATAAATAAATAAAAATGCTCCGTTGTAAACTCATCAGATCGACTAGTTTTCTGTGGTTAGTTCTAAATCAATCTATTTTCCCCAGCGTATCACAGATGTAATATCAATAGGCTACGGTCTTTTGTTGCTTGGGTTTCCCCTCCCCCTCGCCCCCAACAAAGAAGCTGACAAACAACGTGGGGCATTTGCCTGATAAATCAGGCCTGTCAGGATGCAATTTAGCTTAAGTTTGGGAGGAAATAAAATTGTTTAAAATCTGTTAATACAATTTTACTGGAAGGTGGGGTTTTTTTGTTGGCTTTTTCTATTTCAGAACCAAGAACAACACTGAAACTGAAATGTAGTCCAAAATGCACAAAATACAGTCTTTTTCTCCACAGAAATGGAAAGGATACAACACACAACAGCTCAAAAAAATAACTTCAATGATGTAGTTTCCATTCTTTCTTCCTTCCCGCAAAACCTTACCTCTGCTATTCACTCAGCCCTCTTTACAGACATGGAGGAAAATTATTTTTCATATAATCACATAAAAATCTTTAGGAAATGCATTCTCATAGATAAATGCTTTGGATGTATTTTCATTTATTACAACAAAAGGGGTTTCTTTCTATTAAGAGCTAAAAACTCCTGAATTAACAACTTGAAAAGTGAAGTCTTTTTTTCTAAACAACATGAAAGATGGTTTTGCTCCAATAGTATCAATATAGCATAGAAAAAATGCGTATATTTTAATGGCTTTAACCCATCCAGATAAAGCAGATAGAAGATCAGCAATGGATTAAGGAAGTTATGTTTTAAAGTCATGCATCACGCATTTCCAACATGAATTGTTATATCATGATTAAGTCTAGTACTGTCTATCTTTTTGCACAATGAAACCATGCACACAAATATTCCCAGATTCAAATTTCCCTTGTAACCCTTAATTTCTGTAGGAATAATAGAAGAAAACAGTTTTAAAATTAAAATAGCTCCGTATGCAATATTTTTTTAAAAAGCAAGCATTTTCCACAGTTCATGTTGGTGAAAAGGCTGCCGAAGGTCTGCTCTGCATATCCCTGCACTATGTACCCACATACACCTGCAGCCTATTGCCAGAGTCTGCTGGGATGCAGCACTGGGCAGGCGTGGGGGTGGCCAGAATTAAGTAGACCTCAGCTGCCTGTGTCTGAAGCCACTGCTCGGTGCCCCTGTTTACAGAAGCATGGCTGAGTAACACTAGAAGCCTTCACAGAGGTGGCTTGAGCCTCCTGGCCATGTGGGTAAGGATGCACGCTGCATAAAACCAGCTCAACTCTTTCTGGGTCAGTGAGGTGCTCTTCATGAGCTAAGAGGCACGCCTGACCTTATCTGCCTCTCAGCAGAGCTGGTTTCACATCCACTGATCAGTTAATCCGCAGATGAGATAAAAGGGCAGTAGGTAACTGGGAATCAGTTGTTAAAAACTGCCATTTCCCTTTTGTTCCTTACTTTATCACTAACATTAGCAGTAAAGAACACCAACACCTCTCAACAGCAGGAAACAGCAAATGGCGTCCTGGCAATAGGCTGGAGCACTGAAGGAAGTAGTGGGAGAGAAAGAGGAGGAGGAAGGCTACTCTGGCAGTTCAAAACATTCTTCTTCCCCAAATACCAGCTGAGAGTCATATGACCTCAGGTATTCCATATAAATCAGTATCATGCACAAAGTTTGAGAAATACCTGGTGACAGGAGTATGGAGTGACTTAGATCCAAGCCTTGAAATGGATTCTCTGATTACATTAACTGAATTAGATAACTTGCATGAATATAGGCTTCCCAAGTGTTAAGGAGTGTAGGATTTGACCAGGGGCTCACATTTTCATCTAATTCTTCGAAAATAAAGGGATGGTTACTGTCTGACACACTCTATGAGGAGGCCATGCCAGCGATCTCTGCAGGGGTTCCTCCCAGAGCTCATGACATTGATAAAGTCATGTCAGATGAATTACACGGAGGGCTTCCTTTCCCAGCTGTGTAACAATAGGACATCAAATTGTGTGGCTGGTTTCCCTTGAAATAGCACCTATAAGCTCATGCGTTCAATACCCACAAGAACAATTAAATCATTCAGATGCTCTATAGGCACATTTTACTGGTAAGGAAAATCTGCATCACTCTGATGCACTGACTGAGAAAGAAAGCAGTCACTTCCTAATTCACTTTCCTGAATCTGCATCTTAAGATGTCTAAAATGGACTAGCTTCATATATTGACATTATTACTAAATGGCTTTGCTGAGCATTTTCTGTAACACATTTTTAAGAGGTTTTCAACATCTTAAAGAAAAAAATTATTTTGAAACTTTTCACATCAATATGCAGAAGCAACAGTAAAGCATGAAAAGAGGATTTCGGCTACAACAGGATTAAGCCTTATATGTTAAAGCTTTTAATTCTCACCTGAGGCAGGTATTTCTGTTGTCCCACACTGCCTGATCCCTGAGAATCAGAAGAGAATTAATGCCATTTTCTACTATTCTGCCCTATCTCACCACCAGATTTATCCTCATTGTTAATTCTTGCTACAATTGTGTACATAAAAATTAAAAGCACATTTAAGCATATAAAAACATTGTTAACTCAAAATTTGGTGTTTATTTTTTCTTAGTTTTGCCTCAGGATGGTAAATACTTATTTCTCTGAATTCTGTTAATTCTGTGTAGTTAAAAACAATGGAACATAACTGAAATAATTTCCCTATATGTGGTAAACTAGATCACTTTATCCCTCATGGTTGGGATTATGTAGATTAAGTGACATCACTCCAGTAAAATGGTAACAATGAAGTTAATAGAAGTTTTTTAAAATATTGCGTGTTTCCAGAAACAGAGCATCTTAATGGTCTTAGTTGTGACCTCAGTCCCATGAGTGTAGATCCAGAGCAATTTTGATGACTTCACGGAGCTTATTTTCTGTTAACTGTAATAGTGTAACAGAGAAAAGAATTTCCCAGTGTGTATGAATATCAAAAAGTCATAGTGCAGTAGCCAAGGCTGGTTGCAGAGGTCAGGCTGAAGATCCTCAGTTCCACCTGAAAACCTGTGTTTGCAGGTTGATGTAACATTTGAAAGCAGAACACAGCAAAAATCACAAAGTTTAAAAAAGAAAACCAAAGAATGATGGACAGCATAGAGAAGTGATGTGTCTTCTGCCTATTTATGCTCAGTCTTTCAGCATAACAAAGAATGAATAAACAATTTCACAACTAAGGATATTTATAAGCCAAGGATCAATTTTTCTGGCAGGACTGATGAACTCTGCATTAGGAGATTTGATAGAACAGGAATCCTGCACTTAAAATAAAATGTTTGAAAGTAAAGGATGATTCAGATAAGGGCACCCCAGTTGTGATCAATGCAGGGGAAGAACAGATTACAAGCTGGATCTCGAGGGCAGTAGCCAAAGGAAAACACGATGGATATGCTCGCTGAGAATGGCACAACCAGCCTTCCATAGTTTTGATCAGAAATGCATACCCAAGCCACAACTTCAGTTACAGAAGCCGTGAATTTACAATTTTGAAAGCAGTCACAAATCAGAGGAGTGGTTAATGCCAGCCTCATGTCTGTGTCTTAACAATTCATCTATATGCTGAACTTAACAACCTTCCAGTTATGCAGTAGCACTCACTGTGCAAGGTAGGAAGACTGTACATTAAGACTGGAAGTGCATGAAGTCAGAAAGAGCAATGTATTTTAATGCAAGCCCAGAAGGCACTAGTGATAAATCAGACTGCTGGCTGGGGTGGAAGAAGGCATGTACGTCTCTGCAGCCACTTCACTAAGTGTGCACAGGCCAGCAAGGTACTGACTTCCTGGAAGAGGAATGGTTACAAGTTCTTCTGTTTTGGAGGGCAAATCCCAACTTGCAGTAAAATAAAGGATTACTCAGTTATGCTGGTAGCCTGCCTGCTCTCCTCAGATCCCAGGCTCCGGGGGCACATTAAAAGACACAGAAAGGTGATTGAGACATACTGCAGGGGCTAGAAATAGTACATATAACATGTCAAATGCATAGGATTTCATTAACCGCCACTGAAACTCAGTTTCTTCCTGTTTCAGTGACTATTTGCCATACTGCTACAAGGTTATGGAGACAACTCTTACTATTCATTGAGCAGGTAGTTATTCTAGTGACAGATCTGCAGGAAAAATGAGAGTATCTTCCTCCCACAAGACCTTAAAATATCAAACTGAACCAGCTGGGACAGTGGATTTGAACTCACAGCTAGACAGAGATCTAGTCTGTTGTTTCCTTCATTCTGGATAAATGCTCATTGCTGTCTAGAGGGAGGAGGCAGGCAGCATGAGGGAGGGTGACTTCTCAGCACCAGGCTGGAGTAGGGCCCATACCACCCAGCCAGTGCTCTCCACTGGCACAAACCCTTTCTCACAGCTCCTCCTGAGAGGTGGCAAATGGGAGTCACAACTCTTAATCTGTGCAATAACAAATAGTACTTGGTATCAGTGTTAGGTATCTGTATTACCGCACCATTGTAAAAACCAAACCACCAGTCTGAGGAGCTGCTTTTAAGCTGAACTCTTCACCTGGTACTGCCCAGAGCCTCCATCACTGCCTGTCCCCTTCAGCTATAGTCTTCCTTATATCTTGTGGTATTGCTTCCATGGCTGGGTGTAATCCACCTGCAACTGGTCACTGATCCCAGTTCCCCAGGGACTGAAGATGAGAAACCCTGAGTTTACCCACAATCTAATAATCTTTCTTCAAAAGACTCAGCAATGACCATTTGAAGATTATGACAACCTCCTGACAGAGGGAAGACTTGCATTCAAACACATCTTTCTCAGTGAGGTATGCGGTGAACTTGGACATCTTTTGAGTGGGTTGAAAGTGCGCTCACTGGGTGAAGGGGAGAACTCAGCAGCCAGCCAGGAAATTCTTGAAGGGCTCAGCTTTGAGCACTGAGTTGCTAGCTGTCCAGTAGAAATCTCAGCTCACACAAGACACAAACAGCAAGTAAAATTTGGGGTTTGATGCTCTTGGCAGCACCTAAATGTCAAATCTAGGAACCAAATGGCTTCTGTGAGGTTGGAAATAGTCATATTTGAACAGTTTTATCCATAGAGGACAAGGGACTAGACCTTTAGAAGAATGTCACTTTCTAAACTATTTCTGGATACTCCCACGAAAAAATAAATTGTTTGTTTATTAAACCAACCTCACAATTGAAAACCTGAAAGGACAGAAAGCTTTGCTCCTAAAAGAAGATCCCTTTGGCCCTCCTCCTTACAAACCTTCTATTCTAAATATCCAAAATACCTGGAAATACACAATTCCACATAACCACAGTGAGACTGTGTTTCCCACCCAGGACTCTGGACTTCAAACAAAGCCCACAAATGTCCCCCATGAAAGTCTCATCCTTCCCAGGCTCAGAAGCTGGTGATGGAGGGTGTGGCATTATCTTCTCTCTCTGTCACAGGCAGCCTGTGTAACTCTGTTACCTATAATGAAATGTTTACAGGTATTTAAGTGCCTAACTCCAACTGACTTCAGAGGCAAGCAAGGTCCTCACGATTTGAGGAGTCTGTGCCCCTTGGGATTATATCTGGTAAACCAAGGAAAGAGGAAACAGTTACGGTACAACAGAGTACAACTGTATGTCATCAGGCCACGAACTGTCGTTCACTGAACTAGTGCAGGAATGAAGCACATCCTGCACAATGCATAAAATGCCTGATCTTGAACAGATCTCTTTGTTACAGCTCTTTCACTGCTGTTCAACTATTGGGATGAAAAGTCATAGACAAGTTGTGAAAAGCAATATCAATTACATCTACAGTCGAAACATTACACAGAAAATGAGGGCTATCATGAGTTTAATCGGACTTCACATAAATGCCAAAAAGCCCTTCACATGTATTTTTCATCTCCTTTTGTCAGGAAGCACCAATTTGAGATTCTGATGAAGAAACCACACACTTTCTACATGATGCAAAAATCTGAACTACAATCTCCTCAACAAACTCTTGTGCTTAGCTTTCATTCCAGTTTCCTGCAAAACTTAGCACAGCGAGCACCACAGCTGCTTGCTGTCCTGGCAGCATCAGAGACAGCTCCTAGTGTGCCTTCCGTACTGCAAAACAAGCCAGCAACAGTATGCTGTGCCAGGCAAAATGTAGTGAGCTGTCAGGGATCCTGCTTGAATGCTGCAACCCATCCAGAACGGTAAGCAGTGACCCGGACACCAGCTCAACTATTTTACATATCATTCATATCTTTTCCTTGGATAATACAAAAATAAATGGAAGATAATTACTGAGTAAGTAGCCCCCTTTCTGAGGGCAATACTTCCAAAGGCATGTGATCTACCTTCAAAAACTTCTAAGGATGCTCTGTGTTACAATCCATGCAGTAACTAAAATGCTAGCTAATTCTCAAAGGAAACAATTTCAGTTAATTCATTTACTTCTTTTCTTTCAATTTGTCGTATTTGTTTGGCTTGGTTCACATTACACCTCCAGTTTTGAGGCAAAATCATAAACCATTGCACTGGCACAACTGTGGGTGTGATAAACACTGTCAGGAGGTGGGAGGGAGTAGATTAAGCAGTGAAATTCCCATTGTCCTCAAATGGTCTTTCCAGAGGAACTACGATGTGGAGTGGCACCGTGTCTGGGATTTACCCCTGGTCATAGCAAACACACAGCCTTCACACAAATTTGCATGGGATTTCAACCTGGATTCATGAATACAATCATAATATTCCGTTTGCCTGATCCACACCAGTAGGTGTGCATATGTGAAGGGTGGATGAAAGAATCATACATTCAAAGTCCAGGTACAAGATGCAAATGTTGACCTTAGTTTTGTGTGGCTGTGGCTGAATTCCCTTTCAGTTAGAGACAATGAGCTGGAAAAGAAGTTAACTGACAAAAAGTGGCTGAGTTGTGTGCTTTGACTTAAATACACGCTAAATATAGCACACAGAGATGATGTATAATATCCCTCCTCTAATGAAGTATGTTTTTACACCATTCTTTTGCATATTCCCCATAAATCAACCATCCCTATTTCAAGTTAGCCAAAGCTCTTTTTTGTGAACTTTCCCTCAACTCACACATAGCATAGCTGGGGCATTTCCCAGTTTATGCTCATGCAAGTTGCAGATGGACATGTGCTACACTTGCAGCTGGACAATTTCCCTTCCACATCATTCATGGGTTCTGCTTTGCTGCATTATTCTTACTTCATTTTCCTACGACTGCAGTGCTTGGTGTGGAAGCACTGCACCTGTCAGGGTTCAGCAAGAATACCTCTCTGACTTTTTTCTGAGGCTATTGTAAAGGTAAGCCTTGAGTCAAAAGCTGCTGCTTACAGAAGGAGAGCAGACTGGTAGGTGAAAAGGGAGAGAAGAAGGGAATGTCAATGGTTTGTCACCAATTAGTCATGAGATGACTTCTCAGCTCCATTTATTTTGCCTGTAGTTACCTCAAATGCAGTGGGCAGGAAGCCTTTGAGAGGAGCTTGGCAATTCTGACATGCCTGTCAAATGGCATTTTACAATAATCATGGTTACTGTTACAGGACTGTTGTGTACAGTCAGGAACCAACGTGTCATATTTATGGATATTTTTGTCTTTGTAAGAGAGATTAAAAGGCAGCACAGAAGGGCTGTGAAGGTGGGTCAGAGAGCTGGATAGCAGAGTAAAAGGCACAAGCACAGAGCCAACCACACCAACCCCCATATTAATGGCACGTAATGGAGGCCATCATCAGAAACACTGGCTCGCCTGCCAGAAAAGGCTGGAAGGCACAAAGCAACAGCAGGGCTGTTCAACACTGGTGAGGCTGATGCTAACCTTTAGGCAGCATGCTCAAGAGGAAGTGTGTCCCACCACAGTGCAGTGCAGTACTGCACAGCTCAACAAGGAGGAAGCTCAGCATGGCATGCTGCTTGCTAAAGGCCTTCCTACACAAGACTACTGACATTGATAGGATAACTGCAAGTCAACAATATCTTCATCTTTTTATGGTATGCAAGTTTAATTGTTTAACTTTAGGAGGAGTATGAAGTTCTGCTCTGCTACTGAGCTGACAATATATGGCTGAAGGCAGCCAAGATTTCTTGTAGGATTTGTCATCCAGGGCAACACTTGCTCTGCTCTGTGGAATGCCCTGAACAACTCTGAAGCAACAACAGGTGCATCCTCTCTAAATTACCTCAGATCTTTACCACTGATTCAACTGCTCAAATGCTTGTCTTACAGATCATGAAGCAGCTTCACAACTGAATTAGCAACTCTGATACTCATTCAACAACAATTTAATTTTTGTTCAAGAACAGGACACCCTATAGGACTCTTGGGTTCCCTCAAAACATCTAAAAGCCAAGACAAAGAACATGATTTCTGCAAAATGCTGTGATAATTCCAATGCCTTATTACACTCAATGGCAGAGAAATTAACAAGCCAACATACCTGTTCATATACCACTGCCTCTCTACAGCAGTTTTTTACAGGTCATTATTTGCCATGGTTAAACATGCTATTATCTAGGTATTTTGGTAGCTCTAAAAGCAGAATGCTTTACAACAGAACACATTTACATGTATCTATATCCTCTTTAGCTTAAATGTATGTTGGAGTTCTGAGGTTGCCATACAAGAAATGCTGGTGGCAACATTTCTCGGGTCTCTAATAATTTCTGCTGTTAGCTGAATCTAATATTGTTGCGTCCCTAAACTATTTTGAGTAAACAATATCTGACTGCAATTCTAATTTGTCAGTAGGATTTTTTTTGTAAATTGTTTAGCCTAGATATCTGCACTTTGCAAATAGTACTTACAAACTACCTAAATGCTACTACTCTGTATCTCTCAAAGAGCATCAATACCAAATGTGCTTACCACACATCTTAGGCGACCCTTGTCGCGTGCGTTTAGAGTGGTGCTCCCTTCGGTCTGGCTCCAAAGTTAAAGCATCTGAAGTGTAAATTGCGTGTGACATAGCCAAGGAAACCCACTTTACTTTAACCTTGTTAATGGCGAGCCAGATGGAACTGCTGAGGCCACCCATTGTTCGGGTTTGCATTTTTGTGTAATGCCATGGTGTAGGTCCATAGGGCCTCATGAATTGCTCTCCTCTGAATATATACTGTGCCGTTGAAGGCACTGAAAGGATCAAGCTCTGCTCTGAGAGCAGCTGGCTTTGTATTTTTTTAATGGTTGTTAGCAGCAGCAGCAGGTCCATTCTACTCCCCTATTCTCCTCCTGTCCTTCTTAAAATCCTGATCTGCCGGTCTGTGAGGGAAACCAAACCCTAACTCTGACCTGTGTAGCACATCATACATTACCGCAGGTTCATTGCCCCAAATATTCATCAAAAGTTTCAGACTCTCCCTCCTTAGCAGCCTCAGACCCTGACCCAGCAGTTCTTAATCTCACAAATAATCATCACTGACTTCATCAACAGTCAGGTTATCATTTCTTTCCTACCAAACCCAGGTAACATGTGACTGCATAATTCTTGTTAATGATCATTGCCATTTCATCAAATTTCGCTTTCTTGACCTCTTTTGTGCCCTTAAGATGAAAATGGAAACAAGAGGGGTTTGAGTAAAGATAGCCCACAGGAGATGATTCAGCCTGAGAAATAAGGGGATGCTTGCAAATTGTTAGACACCAAGACCCATTTGTACAGTGCTTGTGATGGAGAAGATGACACCTCGCAATGCCTGATGCATCATCATTTCAGTTGTGGGGCAAGATATCAAAATTTTTGTGAGAGGCGAGTATTGTTCTCCCAGTCTATTCCAGCTGTGGTGTGTGCTGTTCTGAACAGGATGAGAAAAGCACAGCCACCCCTCCAGCCCTTCCTCTCCAATGGGCTGCCATCAGGAAAGTAAACTGCACCTGGCTGCAGCCAGAAGTTACTGAATTGCACCACCAAAGCACCAAACAATGTGTCTCCCTCTTTGTGAGAGGACTTTGACATACTGCCTCCTGAAGATAGTGCAGCTGCATAACCTGTAATGATATTAGAGGGATGCTGCAAACAATTATTTCTTGCTACAGACACTACACAGAGGCTTTTGCAACACTGAGGCTGATCAGGCTACTAGAACAGCTCAGAAACCATAATCAGTACTTTAGAGGAAATTCCCTGATCTGTTCAAAGTGACTTGCTTTTGTTCCCCAGGTGAGTGCCTCATCTGGTATAGGAGACATGCTACTTATTGAAATACACTATATTCGTGCCATTCCCAGATAGTCTGTGTGCCTTTAGGAAGAGGAGTCAGGAGGCATCTGAATCTCAGCAGCACTGAGCCTGCTCTATCATGAACTGGAGTAAGGAGTCAAGGACCTGATAGTTTCTCTTATCTTCTTTACCCAAATGGCTCTAGATGTTATCAGGAAGAGCAGCTTCCACCGTCCTACATACTCCCAAAACCCAGAAAAATGCCAGCTAAACGCCTTCCTGGTGTTTGCAGGATATAGCCTGACACAAAAGCTCTGGGGCAACCATGGCTGGCTGGCAAAGGGGAAGACTAATCAACCCCAGTGTTCCCCAATGACCAAGGGTAACCACAGGAGACACACCAGCAGAAAACTCAGGACACGATAACCTCTGCTTTCCCCCGTAAACGTCAAGTTTAAATTCTGCCCTTCACCCCTTTATCTTTTACATAAATAGTAGGGTGCAACTTAGGAAAGTTATTTTAAACTTTAATATTTCTTCAATATGGTTGTCCTTAAAGGCTGCCTAGGTGGTATGAGGAGGCTCAGTGGGAGACACTACACAAGGCACAGCACTTTCGTATTCACTGTGTTGTTAAAAACTTTTCTAATTCCAAATAATAAATGACAGGGGAGCATAAGAGGTTCAAAACCAAGTGAAGCTCTTGGGCTCAGTAAACTATTTTTTTATGCATTTCAGAGCTCATGTGGTAGACCTTCTTTTAACTGATAATTTTCCCTTGCACATTGTAACAGATCCTTTTTGAAGGCCAGACTACTTTTAGTACATTTCCATTGTCTAAGAAAATAATCAAGTTAGCAAAATACTAGATACAATACTAGCTACAATAATAAAAATAAGGCACAATTTGGAACTGATAATCTAACATTGCATGTCATCCACTTTTTCTAATTTTCCCATGTCTTCTCTATTAGCAGGATACAAGGCTGTCATACGTATTTTGAGATGGGACTGGATTGATTGTCATTGCCTGCACTTATGTCCTTTTTTCATGATCATTCTTTAGTCCTAAGTTCATATCCTAAAGCAAAAGCTGTTAATAACCCTGGAGTGATGTGACACTCAGTATTTTAGCACCCTAGGATGGAGATTATATGCTCCCCTTGATTCCAGCATGTTAAGCTTCCTTGAAGCTTTGTTTCTTTCAGAGGCAGCTGTCTGCATTTGCATACCTTATCCTGCCTCTTGCCACCACAGTTTAAATCACATGCATATCAGTTAGAAAAAAACAGCTGCAAAATGATTTTTGCTATGAAGTCTTGTAGAATTAATTAGTTCAGCTGGTAACTTTCCTCTGATGACGATGACTAGAAGAGAACAGTGAGCTGCCTTATAGAAGGGGATGTCATCAATACATGAGGACTTTAGTTGCCAGTACCACATTCTGAACAAAAGGAACTCTAAATAACATTAATATCACTGTAGAGCTTTACCATAAATTAATTTCTTAAAAATGAACTAGTTGTTTGTTTAGGTTTCTTTAAAGACACCTGTTTAACTTTCTTGCTAACTGAGGGTGATTGAAAGATTTGCAATAAAATTAGTTTGCTAACTCAACATTGCAAAATAGAATTTTATAACTTTATACTTGATCAGCATTTATGAATACTTTGAAAACTCACTGATTCCTAGAAAAGACTAGGAAAATATGCATATCTGGAAATATCAGGGAATATATGTTTGCCTTTTTTTGGAAGCCTCAAAAACACAACATTGAGTGGATTGTATACTCAGTTTCACAAAGTTACCGACACTTAGGTGTGCCTTTCAGCATCACAGTAAGTGCTGATTTTATATAATCCTTCCCATTTAGTGAGAATATTTCCTTTGAAGCATTGTCATTAAGAAATGTGGAACTGTAACTTCTTGTGTATGACATACAAACACTCTAATTGATGCATGGGGTAAAATCAGATGGAAAGAATATGGTTTCTGCTACTACATGTGAAATTTGTGTTATTTTTTATCTTGTCATAAAGAAGGCAGACTATAGTTTTAGTACATTTAAGTTCCAAATTAAAACTCTGAGACTGTAACACATTTATGATTGATGTGAAATAGCAAAACATTACAACAGGAAATGCTGGTTTTAGTACATTTCTCTGGCTGTCTTCACATCATTCATAGCACTTCAAACTAATGCAACAGAAGCAGGAAAAAAAATTAAACAGATTGCTTAGCGGAAGCTGGCAGGGAAGGAAGAGCTGTGATGACACCACATGCTGACTCCTCCAAGCCTATTTCTTGCAGTTTGCAAGTTTTGAGGAGCTGCTGCTGAAAGGCAGGAAGGGAACTGAGAAATGGCCACTGCATACGTGCTGCTCTGCCATACTAAAACGCCAAACTAGAAGTGCATTGAGCCTGATCACTGCACCTTTTAAGGGCTGCTCTCCAGCCCCACAGGAATGTCAGGCACAGAGCTGAGGAATGCTGCTTACCCTCCCAGTCAGTTGCCAACTTCCTGGTACTGTACAGTTTCATAGACAAGTTAATGATGTGGTGGCACCAAAGGATCTAAAATAGGTAGGATTGCTTTTCACATCCTGTTTTCTTTCCCTGGCCAGGAAAACCACAAGCTGCAGCCCTGCGAAAAGCACAGACCATCGTTCTTGTGGGGAACTGTGTGCAGTGGGATCTGATACTTCAGATCTGCCTGGCAGTCCAACAGAGGAAGCTCAAATAGAAAAGACCTTGCCTGGGACACTCTCCAAACTCTCAGCGAGGTCTTGCTGATGCCTAATTACACCTCTGGCCTTTTGGAGGGCAAACCCAACTCCCTGCTGGGTTTTGTGTTCCTGACACTTTCCTCCCGTGAACCCCGCTGGCTTTTAAATGACCACCTGCCACCAGTGAGGGCAGACTTTGTATGGCTCTTACTAGAGTCCAAAAAGCTGTCGCCAGGTTGCAGGGAATGTGTCTGCCACACTGAGCAGAGAGCACAACATGTTTCATGCAGAGCTGCCTGTAGGGTTTCTTACTCCAAATAAACTGACCGAATGCAGAGCTGTTACCAAGAGTCATCCCCCACTCTGTCACCTCTCTATCTATTTGCTCCTCAGTTCCTTTCATTTTATTCAGAATTTGTTTTTTCTGTTACACTCCCTGAACTGGCACTCTGTGGAATTAGATCAGCACCAGTGACCCTGCAGGAAGAGGACGACACTGGCTGGGGGTGCAGTGGAGCCACAGCCCCCTGTAATTTGAAACTGCACCCTGGCAGAGACGCAGCTTCAGAGGCAGCGGCAGCAGCCATTTCTTTTAAAGTCACGGTTTCCTCGCAGGAAAAAAAAAAAAAATAGTGATTCAATCTGTTACTGTTGGCCAGAATCTGGGAGATTCCCATTTCTTCAGTTTGTACAGCAGAGTGCAAAAAAATTAACAACAGCTAAAAAGCCTCATGTGCTTTATACTTAAAACTAGTGTGGCATTGCTTTCTGCAATTTAAATTATTTTCAACTTAATGGTACCTCTCTTACACCCTGAAAGGCACAATTTGTCAGCCACCAAAAAAAAATCTCTAATCTGTTGGATTGTGAAACACAATGCTGGCTGAAGAATTTTGGTATGACTGGTGGGGAGAGTCGTGGTAACCAGACACAGTTAAACAACAGCTGTGTCCCCCAAAGGAATGTCGGCATGTGACAAGAAGTGTCCCAAGACCCAGCTGTGTATCACTGGACACAGGCGTGAGATACAGAACCAGTTGCTGGAAATTTACACTCTAGATATTCTGTATATATGATTTAAAAGCACATACAAAGGAAAAAAAAATCTCACTATGTTCAATGCCTATACTGACAATAATCTAGATGTACTCATTTACCGCACATTAAGAATGCTTTTTGATGCAAGAAATTTTAAGTTAATCCCCAAATATGAAGGAATCTGCCTTGAATGCCCCCTGAGAAAGGGTGTGGCCTGGGGGTGGGCCAAGGCCCCATCTGTAGCTTTCCCATTTTCAACTTTCTTCCAGAGAGGCTCTTTTCCCCTGTAGAAAGAGATGGCAGCATATTCAGAATTAACTTACTGGCACATTCTGCCAAACAGGCCTCTAGGGCTGTGTCTATTACACCATCCTCAGGAGTATATTCCTGGCCATGTTGCTTGACCATCTCACCAGTCTCAGCCTGTGGATATGTTTGGCAGTGTCATGGGTGCTGCCTGTCTGAAAGGAGGGAAAATTTCTCAAGTGTCTGCCTTTTCACAGAGAGCACTGTGCAGCCCATCCATTCCCAGGAGGCCACTCTGGGACTCCAGCCACAGCACACCTCCGGGGAGCCTGGCTGTCAGCGCCGAGCCACTGCCCCACCACACTGCAGTACAGCCACAGCTGTGGCACACACCTTCATTTGTGCTGGCTTTCACAGATAATGCACATCCCACACATAGAGTGCCTGGGGACCCTGGGCAGCCACAGTGGGGTGAACGTTCAGCCTGCCCTGGCAAAGAGCTGTACCCCAGCAGTAGTCATCAGTCCACAGAAAGCATCTGGACAGAAGCAGCCCTACCTCCAGATGCCGTGAAGAGGTAAACACTGCTCACCTGGCACTTCTCTTTATTCAGTCACCCTCAGTCCCACAAACTATGTCGTTCATAACCAGCAACCCCTTTTATCACATTTTCTTCCCATCTCCAGTTCTTCCCATCCACCTTCACTTCTATCCTGATTCTGCTTCTGTTAGTCACATTTAGCTTTTACATACCAATGAACCGTTTCAGAGGTCACAGCTTGCTACTTCAAGGAAATAAGGATTTTTAAACTAACAAACTTGAACTATTGTTTAATAAAGCAGTCCCTTAAAAAAACCCACCCAGGTTTGTTTTAAATAATACTGATGACACATAGACCTGTCTCTGTGGAATCTTCCTTTTTCTTTAAGAAAGAAAGAACCTGCTTTAAGAAAACATTTCCAAGTTAAATGAAAATGGATTTATATGCCACACACAAACTGCAGTTCTCTACAATGTAACAAAATATGCAAGCTTAAGCAAATTTACCACCTGCTACCACAGAAAGGGAACACAGTGGTATCCCGTTCACAACACAGCATCTCATTATAGCAGTCGGATGTTTCACTGCAGTGATTAGTGTGCACTCAGTGTCACATTTAATTTCAAGTACTAATACCACCTTCATATACTTTTTCACTTACAGTCTCAACCAGAATTTGTAATTCAAGAATTTTTTGCAGATTTGTGAAAACTCTCAACTGCCCGTCACACACAGGCAAGACCACAGATGATAAAAGGGCATGTTGTGACATTGTTACTTCTGTTGTTACCTGGCCTAGTAAGAGCAAGCTAACACAGATGCATTGGTACAGCTTCATTTTGTCTAATACTTTATACTGCAAAAGGAGCATAATGTAAAACAATGCACTCTAGGATGTGCCAGCTGGGAGAATGGAGCACATGCTGTGGCCACACTGACTACAGAGGCAGATAGGGAACTGTCAGCTGCTTAGAGGAAGATATTCTCCCAATGGAACACACGCAGCATCTTTTAGAGAAACCAGTCAATGCAGCATCTTAGCCACCAGCAAGTGCAACAAACTAAACTGGGTTGCAAAGCCAGGATTTCCACATTCCACAGTGCCACTTTATTACATGACTATTTGTATCAAGCCTACCTGGCTGAAATCGGGAACAGAGAGGGTGTACCACTGCCAGAAAGAAGCACTAATCAGTCCCTGTCAGTTTTACCCTGCAATTACAAATGATGTTTGGTGGTTTGGTTTTTTGTAATCCATGAGGTCACTGACATCTACTGAACTGATCTCTTACTAAGTCATCTTCCTTTTGGTACCCACTTTCTTCAATGCAGCTGAGGCAATCTTTTATATATCTATTGCAAATACATTTATGTATATACTTTATATATAAATATATATATATACACACACACATGTATACAAGAGATTTAATAATTTTTTTCTTTTGACAATTGTCAGTGTTCTATAAAATGCATCTTAATACTACATTGGTGTAAAGACATTATTCTGACAAATTCAAAAGCTTTCAGATTTGACTCATTTGTATTCTATGCAAGAATTAAGCAAGAAATAAAGGCCATTAAGAAAAATTACATATAACAGCTTACATATATCACTATATACGTCTAAAGATTTTATGGATAGTTACCACCTGAAGTATCTCATAGACATGCATGTTTGCCTGGCAGTTGGAACCAACTACAATCACTACTTGCAAAGAAAACCCACATGCTTTTTCGCCGGCTTCTCATTCAAATTAGCAGCTAGAAACACATGAGGAACACAAATCCCAATAGTCCCTTAAACAAAAAAGGCCATCCAGATTTCTGAAACCCTCTGAACTCAACGGCACTGCTAACAAAAGGTATTTTCTGATGAGTTCTTACTTTGAAAAGGAGGGGGGCAGTGCAGGCTAAACCCTAGAAAGCAAAGCAGAAGTAATAATCTCTTTATGGCAGTTCATGGTAAGGAAGTGACTCAGCTGAGATAAATTAGAGTCCATTTGGAGACACTGATTCCAAGAGCACTGGGGGCTTCCAGTCAGGAATCTGGTGCAGCTGCACTGCCAGGAATTTCAACCTTCACAAACACATAATCCTGAAAATACTATTTGCAGTAATTCTATCAGTTTTGTCTAGCTCTGCAGTATTTTTTTGTTGTGAAAAGAACATGTAAGGGAACCAAGAAAAATATTCTCTAAGTTCTCTCTCACAAAGATCAAGCAAAAAAAAGAGCAAGTTTTCATCATAAGAAGGCAAATATAATTTCTAAGTCTTTCAAAAACTGCATTATAACTTCTTTGAGTTTTGAATTACCCATTCCATGAACTTAACAAGCACTCTACTCTGCCCTGCAAGCTACTCCACATAAAACTTGGAGGCAGTTCTTAGTACATTTAGAACTAATGCAACAATAACTAAGGGACAAAACACCTCCAGCATCTTGCTCTCCACTAGAGTGGTTTTTGATCTGTAGACCTCAGGTATCTATAGACTACTTTTAAAAGGTGAGCAAAAGATACTAGGAAAAGCAGGCTTGTGGACAGGATGCTTGAATCATCACACATCATGAAACAAGAGGATATACACATCCAGCAAAAATCCAGCAGCCCTTCCAGATTAAAAAATGTGTGTGTAGCACTGCTCTCTAATTATTCAAATAGCCAAGAATTACAATTACTATTGTAGTTAAAAAGAGCAGTGATTTTAAGTATTACAGGTACTAAGGAGGATTGCATTGAAGCATTTACTATCTAAACATACAAAACAGAGGAAAGGTATAGAAATGGCTTAGGCAAACCAGAAAGTTGTCTTAAGTCATGTCAGGCACACTGTCTTTGTAGTTGCTTAACTTTTTTTCTTTATTAATTAACACATCCTCTGTTCCTTCACAAGGATTCACTTGTTCTCACTAGTGGGTAACTAAAAACATTCTGTAAGACAGAATTAGCTCTTCATCCATCAATTATTTAACCACAGAGAGAGCTGACGAGCAGGAATCCCAAAATAGCTGATCAAAAGCTACTCCATTTTATCCCAAGAATTAAAACGGGAAACAGCTCTCCAAGACACGACAGCCTTCAGGGTTGGTTGTGCCCCTTCAAATGCTGTTTCCCTATGCCTGTGGTACTCCCAGGGATGCAGGGCAGAGCTAGTCGTGCCAGTACCACCAAGGATGCAGGATACATCCACTAACAGCAGTACTACTGGGCTTGTGGAGCACAGCCAGTTGTGACCCCCCCCCTGCTGCTGGTAGAGCTTCTTCCAGCCAACTCAGTGAAATGGCAGGAAGGAAACAAAGCAGTGGCTGTGTCTGTGGGAACAGTTCAAGGGCTGCTGCAGTCCACACCAACTCCTCCTGCTTTCCCTTCATTTCCTTCCATGAAAGAGGAAGAAATTATGGTGATAATTTTGCTCCATTTTCCCTCGAGGTGCAAATCAGGACTAAAAGTTGCAAGAAGAAGGTTTTAACCTTTAGAAGAATAGTTTGGAAAGTTTGCAAAAGGGTTTATATTTCATATCCTTCACTACTCAAAGAACAATAATAATGTGTCTGAGGCTGGCTGCTGAGTTTAGCTATATTATAGCATTTTAATTTAATTAGTAGCCATACCTATTGAAGAACTACAAAAATCCATATGCTGTTAGTCAGAGCTTGAGCTGAGAGGCTTCTGTAACTTTTGTTTTCTTTCCTGCTAGGAGGGTTTGCTCATTGAAACACTGGTCTGACTTTTGCCAGTTATACTGATTTGCCCTTTAAACAAGCAAGACAAAAATGTGATTGCTTACACAGATCCTTGAACTGGCATAATTGTTCAGATGTGGGAAGGTGCCTTTTTCTAGATAATGACGTCTTTGAAATCAATGTACAGATGAAAGATGAAGTTGTCACTCTTCTAAAAACACACACTAATGAATTTTGAACTATGTTAGGCAAGAACAAACAGACAATGCTGTCTTTTCTTCTAAGTCAATTTATAATCTATAAAAGAACATTTCTTGGTCAAAAATTTGTATTGGAAAGGAATTCACATTTGAAAAGGTGAAACAAAAAGCGATGCTTACAAAACATTTTAAGCATCAGAGTTGGAAAATTTTAATATAGGAATAATTCTTCCATTGTACTGAGAGCACCTGTATTCTCCAATGACAACAAAGGATCTTCAGCAGACCACAAGCAGGATTCAGCCTCCACAACACTTACTACTGCTGTTTGTAAGAAATACAACTAATTAAGTGCATACAGACTGTATGATCAGATTCTGAGTTATTATCCTAAAAATGTTGCAGAAAGCATTTAGTAAACAAAATACATAGTGCATTTATACTGCAGAGTCATTATGTTTCTCCAATAAAAAAAAATCTTCAGTGTTAATGTTCTCAAATAATATAAATTGCTTGCATCAACAAACACAGTACAATTAGCTTGTTACCCTTAAACTGAGTTTAAAATAAGCAAATTGTTTGGTGACTTTGATGTTTTCCACCCAAAATGTGCTGGCTAATTTTTCCATTCCAGTTCCCATTCCAATCTTTTAACTGCCTTAATCTCCTGCCCTCAGATGTTGACCTCTGAAGAACAGAGGTCATAGGTTAGCACAGACAGACCTCAAAAGATCTGGACTATCAATTCATGCCTGAAAAAATTCTCTTCCACAAAAGAACCACTAAAAAAGCAAATTTGAAAATCCACCTCCACAGGCTGCATAAAATGCAAACTTGTTGATAAATTACATTAAAAATATTCTAAAAAGATTGGATCTAAACAGTCTGAAATAATTTCTGTAGGATACTGAAATAAACCATGGAATAATGACTGAACTTCAAAGATAAAAAAGGAAAGCTCTAGACAGTAGAGAATTAAGAGCTGGCATCTTTAACTACAGATATGTATGCTTTAAATGTTTCTAATCTCTACATTTGTAAGTACCATTTTTCCACACCAGGCATTTTTAAACATGATTTTTTCTTGTAAGGGTGAAAGTATGAGATTAGTTAACTCTGAAAATGAAAAGCACAAGTTTATACAAATTTTACTGATTATTAATGAGCCTACTACCTCATTTTCTTCCAATAATCAGCCATACAACAGATTCCTTGCTGCTTGTTTGGTCAATGAGCGTACAGCTCTCATTAAAAAAATGCCAGATGTTTCTTTTGTATGTATAAAAGAAATATATAAAATTGTAAAGGACACAGATAACTTCAGGAGGCTTCAGGGAGTTAGAAAGACAGGGATAACAAGAATGAAACATTGATAAAATTATATCTGAGCTCCAAGCAAAATTTGTATGTTACAAAATGCACATAAGTGCAAAAATTCTAGAAGTGAAGTGAGTAATGATACTCCCACATCTAATAACAAAATTACGTTGAACTATTTAGCAACAAGTAAATTAAAACCTCTAAGGATTCTTTTTTGAATTAGAAAACTAAAGTGCTTAATACAATTTAAGTAATTATTAGACGGAGATATAAGCACATATTTCTAGTAATTATTATTTGAGCAGCTGGCAATGATTCTCAAAAAAATATACTGAAGCACAAAACTTGAAAAAATTAGTCAGATCAACAGGAAATTAACAATTTTTCATGGACTTCCTAGAAAGAAGTGATTTATAAAAACTAGCTCAGGAAAAGGAATGTAAATAAAATAAAACTTTTAAAAAGGTAAATTAATAGGCTTTTTATCTGAGCTACATACAACTTCTAATTCTGCTGCAACTATTGATGGCCCCTTCTCATTGATGGAAGAAGTACCACTGCATAATTCTCTGGTACAACTCATTTCATAATGCAGATACAGACTGACACACACTATCTGTTGTTTTATGTTATTAGTTTAGCACAACAAAAAGGCAGAGATACTAATTTTAAATACTAGCAAATATGAAACTGAATTTGAAAAACTTAACTATTTCAGCTTTTTATATTGGTGAAAATATATCCACTTATCATTGGAAAAAATCAAAGCATTCTGGTTAAACTTTGATGCAAAGACTGTTGCAACATTAATTGAACAGTCTGTATTTTGCTATTGTTTTCAGAGCTGTCTGAAGTAAATTAAATGTTTAGCATTTAAATTGTCCAACAACTAAAAGAGTAAAACTCCAAGTGACTTCTAGGATAAGGAAAGCCATTCAGCACAAGACAATTGAAATCAATTTTTGTACTTTCTACTATTCAATGCAAAAGCTCTAGTACCAGGAGACTCAAAACCAGTAAGATTATAAATGAATGGGGATCAAAGTAAAGTAATTGTTTATCTCAGTCCCATATTTCAGAGTGAACCTTCACAACTCTTTCTTCCTTAACTATTCCGCGAGTCTGTTACTGAGCAAACCCAGCTCCCTCTTCTCAATCAATAATGCCAAGCTCAGCTCGCTATTCCTTCAGCTCAGCCATGGCCACCTTTGCTTTCTCTTGCACACTTTGTGCAACTTTTTTCCTGAAACCAGTCTCTTCATCCTCGACCTACAGTGTCACATTACAGTTTCAAACAAAAACTAGTCCAAATCCCCAAGCTAGTGGCAGGAACGTGCAGACTAATTTCTACAAATCCCATTATCTACAAAGTCAGCATTCAAAAGACAAGGAAATAATTTACACTGTAGTAACAGCCTGTGAACCCATATTTGAGTTCTCCCACACAATCTTTTCTCATTTGCTGCACGAAATATTACTGTATTCTTCTTTGGCTTACTCAATTCAATGCTTGAAGTCACCACTAAATCCAGCTAAATCTTGAACACAAGAAGTACTGCCTTTGAGGCCTTTCACTAAGATCTCTTAACACACTACAAATATTAATTAATGTCTCTAAGAAATTGTGTGGTTTAGTTGGTCTCAATGAAATGCACAGTATTCTGGAGCACAATAAAAAAAGCCAAAATAATTTTCCAGAGGAGCCTTATTCTAGGTGCCTAATTTGAAATGCTTGAGCCCACAGAGCACTAACTGTTTTATAGCACATGATACATTTAGGACATAACTCAAACTGAGCAACTGTGATGGCTGGGAGCATTTGGTGATTCTGCAAGACAAACTCCAGATGTGTCATAATTGTCACCTGCTAAGTGAAGAATGCGCAATAAGCAGGTTACTGCAAAGAGTCCCACCTCAGATCAGCCCCAGACCCGCTGGAGTCACCACAGTTGTGACAACACTGCAGAGCAGGAACTTACATCCCACCCATGCCTCATCTCCCTGTGCATTAGCTCTTGACCTGCAGCAATCTTTCAAAATGGAGGAAAATTCAGTTCAATCCCTGATTGTGCTTAAGGGGATTCAGACTTCTCTGCAGCCCCTTAAGAGTGCCTGAACTACCAGACTTGAGGTAACCATTTGGAGCCTTAAAAAACTCTGACCAAGTCCTTTCTCATTCATCTCGTTCCTCACATCCCCTGTATGTTTTCATATTCCTGCTCCTTCCTAATCTTCTCCCTACCTTTTGTCCTTGAATTATCTTCCTATCACCCTACCCTGCCTGAGGATCATGCAGCATTTCTATTTGAGCTCCACTGCCTCTTCACTGGACAGCTTGCCATAACCAGAACAACTGCAAAGTCCCACTCAGTCCTACTACTTCTGGATGGAGGATGCCACATTGCTGTGCAGGGGAGGCTTAAACTGGTATTTTTTCCATTAAATAAACCTACCTTTCCTGGTGTAAATATGACCTTAAACCTCTTATTTCTTTCAGGACATAGTCTGTGTCTTACTACCCGCTTGAGAAATGCTCTAGCACCTTGTAGGTGCACTTCTGGGAAAGGGGGAGGTGCAGAGTGGGAAGAGAAGTAGCATGCCTGTACCACCACTGTGGAGATGACTATCTCCATGACACATTCCTCTTATATAATGAGCTGATGAACTTCTTGGCAAAATAAGATATTGAAGTTAATTCACATTTTAAATGATTCATATTTAAGTAGGTTTGATCTTGAAGTGTCAAGGACAGAAACATGAAGCCACAGCTAATAAAAGAAACATCTGTAGCAATTTGGAATTATATTACTGCACAGTCTTTATTAATTTGAACTTAAAGGGCTCCAGAACTTTTTATTCCTTCAGAAGAGCTTCAGATTCATCAACAGCGGTAAAATAAAGGCAATGTTTTGGGAATAACTAATTTAGCAGCTATACTACAATTCATTTTTCTCCAGCTTTTGGGTTTTTTGTATCTTTTTCAACAGGCCAAGCTATTATGGCAATTTTTTCCATCTGGAATCACTACTATAATATTTCCTCAGTGTTATATATTTATTACGTGCTTTGAACATGTTTATTAGGTGATGCTGGAGTGCAACATATCAAAAAAAGCAAAAAAATGCAACTGCTTTGCTAAAATAGAAGATTTGGGGTTTAATTATTTACACTGGATATTTTTTGTAGTAAAATACAGCACAGACAGTGTGCATCTTTCTAAAAGATAATTCATCCTGTGAGCAGGTCTGTTCTCAGTTCATTGACAGCTATAGTGTGTCACATAAGCAGAAAGCAGCACAGTCTGTAGTCAGGATCAGTATCAACTTACACAGACATTTCCACAATCGGGGAAATCTTTTCAAATAATGCTCTCTTCTCTACTAGTTTCAAAGTACAAGGTTAAGTATTTACTGAGTTGGACCCTGAAAATGTATGCACTTTTTTCTTTATTCTTACCTACTATAAAGTAGTATATTAGTAAGAAATTACATGCCAAGAAATAATTTTGAATTAAGGAAGAGGATGCCAGTTATATTAGGAAGATTATTTTAAACACAGAAATGGTATTTTGAAAATTATTTACTGAAATACTTTGAACATATACTGTATTGAATTTGTGCATAATGTCTGTTAAATTGAGCACAGTTCTCAATTCTTTCATGCTTCGAAATTCTTTCAGATATGGGGAATCATTACTACAGATAAAAATGCAATGGGATCATTAGGTATATCAGTACAGGAAAAGTCCTGAATATATGCTGATGCTTTAAAGGACAGAGAGCTCATCCCCTGATGAGAGAGAATGGAAGAGTCAGAAAACACGAGGCCTAGAGAAGACATCCAATTAAAGACAAATATTCTGCATTCCAAAACAGCGTATGTACTCAAGAAACCCATCTGCTGTGCAGGGATAGCTTTACTCTACATGAGGCTGCATAAAAACGACACCTTCCTACTCACTTCATCTGTTCCTTGTACGTTTTCAGAATTGTATCTACTTACTTTAGCATCAAATTTGGATTTCTTATTATAAACACTATGAAAAATTTGGGGCCTATCTCTTCTTAAGTGTACATGCATAGAAACACACAGCAAAGACAACTTTCTTTAGGCTCTACTCTGTTCTTAATACAAGCTTGCAATGATGAAAATCAGGATTGGATACTGCTCAGGGGTATCACTGCTACCAGGTTCCCAAGCTCTTACTTTGACACAGATAATTGCATTTACTTGTAGCACATCAGTAGCCCTATAAGAAGGCACATGATGGAAAGGCAGCACATATTTTCACATGTTTTGATGATGTGTAGGCCTAAGTGCAAAGCCCAGCTCCTGCTGGAATCAAATGAGCAGGCTGAAATACTGCATGGTTATTCAGGTTCACCAGCAATGGGAAATCTGAAAAAAGCCCTTACTTCAGGTTATCTCATGATAAATTTGGTAGTTAAATTGTCTAAAACCAGAAACTGGCCTTTCAAATGAATGAGGAATGCCCATATTACCACCCAACACAATACAGTGTGGCAGAGTAGCCCCAAGTAATTCTAATTAACACTGGATCAAATTAAGCTTTGTAGCCTGCATCTAACTATGATGGCTTTGCAAATAAAACCATGTTCTCTACATTCAAAATTTTGAATAGGATTTCTTCCATTTCTTCTGAAAGACAAAACCTTTCTTTCTAATATTTTACAAGTTGTTTCTACACTTTGCTCAAACACGTAAGCACTGATCTTTCAGCTCTGCATCCTGGCTCCCCAATGAGCTAGGTAGGAAGAGAATGAGTCAGGTAGGAAGAGAAATCCATCATCTTTTGAGGAAGGTAACTCCCAGCGCTGTCTGCTGGATCGGGGGGTAGAAGCTAGCCTAACCATGGCTTGCTGTCTTCCGAGAGGTGCTCTCACTCTGGGGCACTTTACCATAGCTCTGCCCCTGGCACTTCCAGAAGACTGGTTTAGCTACACTCTATGCCAGAGATGAAATCATGCCAAATAGTGGATGGTCCATAGATATTGGGTGTTAAACACACCAAGCAGTAGCAATTGTTTTTACTTTCCTCCCTTAAGCCACTTTCCTTTCATGTTTTCTGCACGAAAAAAATGTGGTCTTGGAGATCTGATTCTATTCTCATCAGACTGGACAGCCCTCATCCATCTCCAAGTCAGCTTTCAAGCCTCCAATGCATAGCACCAAGTGGCAGCTAGTTTTAAATGTTACTACTTATTAACGCTACTGACAAGGCCCTCTGGTTTTTGGGTTTTACCTTACTCTTGGAAAAACCCTAAATGTTGCTAAGCCTTCCTAAAAGTTGTCAGCCTAGAGAAAGACAGCAAGGATGGAAAACTTTGTTCCTCATGGTTGCAGGCCAGCAAAGGTACTATCTTCTTAAAGTACTGGAGTAGTGCAAAGCTCTCAGGCTTTTTTTTTAGTTTGTTTGGTTTTGTTTGTGGGTGGGTGGGGCTTTTTTGTTTGTTTGTTTTGTTTATCTAGGAACAGTCTGCTGTTCCTGTTACAAGCAGTTCATACCAGTTTAGTGGCTTATTGTGGCACAGTCAACAAATATCAATCCTAAGATTATTTAAGAAATCATATACCAGACTGGTGTTTATCCCTATTCTAACCTATTGTCTAAACATGCAAATTGTTAATTGTATAAAGCTCTGCACAAATAATACCAAGCTTTGCTTAAGGATCGAAAAAATGTTGCATCCAGCAAACTCAGGTACTTATCTGTCTTTTGCAGATGAGTTGTCGATACTGAAGAAATACTTAAACCACTAGTTGCCAGAGAGGGAAGCCTATACCTCCTGATTTTTTACAGTCTCTCCCCAAATATATGCCCTTGTTGGAAAAAAGATAATAGGCCAGAGGGACTTCATTTCATGTAAGAGAACAAAATGATGGCCATCTTTCCATTCTAAGCCTAAGATGGGGTCTCAGACATCACTGGAAAGAACTAGGTTACCAGCAAAATCATTGTGAAGCATGGAAAGAGCAAACAGTCAAGAAAATGCCCTGTGCTTGAAAAATGGAAAAGCAAGAAATAAAACTGGAATGAAGAAATTCTTGCCATCTAATACCAGGTGAAAGTGAGTCAGGGAGGAGGTGTTCCTGTTCTAATTGCTGAAACACCACCCTTGAGAAAACTCCTTCTGCTGGGTGTATCTCTGAGAAACTGATGTAAAACCCATGCAACTTTTGCATTACATCTGTGTCAGCTTCCTCGTTAGAAAATGACAGAACTGTGAATAGGATCTACCTTGAAGAGGAGCCTAAATATTCCACCCTTTCACAGTGACACGCTGACACCGTTTTGTGCCAAAGGCTACAGCTTCTTGAGGTTTTCATCTGTTTTTCTGGCTGGCTGAACTCACTTTCTCTGCTCCCCATTCCACCCCAGTGCTGTTCAGGACCTGCCCAAAGCGGGTCCCCAGGGCTGGCCAAGGGCAGAGGTGGGCATGTCTCCGTTGTCATAGCTGTACACAGTGACCACCAGCCTGACTTTGCTTTCTAGCTCTCAGGAGAAGGAAGGGACTGACAGGCTTTCCCCATCCACCCTGACCCCATCTGTCTGATCAGCATGTGTTTTATATGCTTCTCCTATTTTGGTACTAGTTCAGGTCTCTCCTTCTCAGTCCATACCACTAGTCCACATCACCATTATTCACACTTCCTTCACCAAAATCTGTTCAGTTCAAGCTGTAGGAGATTTTCCTATGAAAGTTAGATTATACACTTCCGCATGATTCAGTCAAGAGAGATGGAATGGATATAATACCAAATTTGAAGTAACTTAGTATCATGTAACTGTGCTGTCCTGAACTAGCTCTCCTAGTTCTGCTAACTTTAATTCAAATGTCCACCCACAGCAGTCCACCATGCTGTCATCTCTGTTTGCGTCATAACAGTACAGTGGCTGTTTGTGCAGATCATGAGCTTTTAAAGAAGATTTTAAAGATTTTCTTATTATAGTCTGACTCCAGATCATCCACAGAACATCTTCAGATATTAAAACCATTTTCTGTCTAACTCAGACACAAACTAATTTTAAGTGACAGTTCATCAGAGAAGAATTATATTATTTAATTACAGCTCCTCCCCTCCCTTCCCTAAGTCACTGTATTTCCACATAATTGGTGGTTTAGAACTATGTTTTTCTTCATTTGACAATTATGCTTTTGGTCATGCTCAAGAGTTACTGGCAAACACCATTTACTACATCTTAACACCAAACCACTTCTTTTCTTATTGTTCCTCCTTTGTAGATACCTGCACTGGAAAAAGGTTTCTGAAGTGTTACAGCAATGCTGCAGTGCTTATTACTGATTAGCCAGCTAAGCTAGAAATACACAGCTATTTCACTAGCCATATTTCCCAGTATGTAATTCAGCATCATCGTTTATCTGGTGGCAGTGGTTTGTTGAGCTCCCAAATCCCTCCCTCACCATTTACTTGTGGGCTGCACTTTTAAATGAAGACAGTGAAATGTTTCATGTCCAACTCAAATCTCACAATGTAATGCTTATTCGTTACATGTTTAAATCTAAACCACTTCTGATACAGGTCACACATGACAGAAGGTTTCCCTGCCATGAGCGTGACATTACCAGAGAGTCACAGAGGACTGAACTGTCATAAATTAGAACATATGGAGATGGAGCTATAACCTTAATTGTCCCTTCTTTCTTGTTTTATTTTATTGCTTCCATTTTGGTATAAATATTTCAAAATCAAAAAAGACAAAAAACCAAAAAAACACAAAACCCAAACAACTGCCATCCTTCCCATCTCCCCCGAAACATTCCACATGGAACAAGTGCCAAGGCAAGCAGATACACCACTACAGACACTGTTGAAAAAGTATCTGATCTTGAGCTCCTACTAGGAATATTTACAGATACTGGATCCCAAAGATAACTCTGACTTCTAGTCCTGTGACCACCATGCACCTTTGTTAATATTGTGCCAAAGGTTTGTGAGTCAAACTTATTTAAATGTATGCTGTGCTAAGGAACATTATCCTAGCTGTAAAAATAATTACAACTCATAAAGTGGTCCTTAACCAGTTTCACTTTAGCTGATACAGAAACACTGGGAATGTATGTTCATTAAAAAAATAGCACAATTTTTTCTTTCTTCTTCCCTTTTCACTCCTCTAAACTTTACTCTGAGATGGTGGGCTAGGTTCTGATTTCATTTATTCTACTCTAAGTCACAGACTTGTCTACAAGTTACTGAACACTTGATTAAAGTGTGAATTCAGAGTACTTCATGTTTTCTAAAAAAGATCCCCATGGTCATTCCTAGAGAGCAGCATAGCATGCTTTCGTGTCAGCTCACTGCCAACATTGAGCAAAACACCCTATATTGGGCATGTATTAAAAAAAGCAAGCTGAAACCTATCTCAGTGTAACTCACTGTAAATTTAGCCCCTGATTTACTCCAGTAGGAAGAGATCAGCCCATCCACTGTGCATTTCTGCCAGAGAACACCACTTCTGAACCCAGAACTTGTCAGATGGAAATCCTAGCTCAGTCTCATTTAGAAATCTCTCCTCTAGCCCAGATTACTCTAGATAGTGTGAAGAAGTATATACATAAGACATACATGTATTACAATAGCTTAAAGTAAGGTCTCAGAGCCTAAAGCCTGCAGGCTGCTCACAGCCACAGCTTCATTCCACGTGGACCACAACAACTTTCCCTTCCTTGTTCTGGCATGTGCTAGTATGCTGACTGAGAAAGAATGACCAAGTGGCCAACGTCACTGGTAACAACTACGAAGACTTCCCATCTATGTTATGAAATCAATCAGAGGGAAATTATTACCATACCAAGATCCTTGCAGCAACAACACTGCAAATCACAGACACCCTGACTATCATGGACTACTAACACTGATAGCCTCAGTGCTAGGACTTTCCCCTGCTTTTTTTTTTTTTTTCCTGCTTTTCCCTTTTTCCCCCTCATCTTTGTTCTCTCTAGCTCAGTAATTAGAGTAACAGAGTCCATTCAAATGGGATCCATATAAAAAAGATGCACTGAGGCTGGGTCCTCACACTGTTACGCTGATAACATAAAGGGAGATGAACAGAAGCTGGAATTAGCTTTCATAAATGGAGGCAGTTCTCACAGTACAATAGCAATCTTCAAAAAACTTTTCACTATACATGTTGGAGATGCACCTTTTTTATTGGCTAGGCATTCAAAACCAATTTTCCTTCAAGTAAAGACACTGCTTCTCACTGAGTGATAATGTCAATGCTACTTCAAACATTTCAAAATTCAGGCTTTTTTGGTGTCTTATGACTAAAGTGTAAGAATTCTGAGACAGAAGTGGGTAGATGTTTTTGCTCACATTTTCACATTCAAATTAATTCAAATTAATTTAGAGTTTTTCCTTTTTTAAAGGCAAGTGAACATTAGAGAGTACAGTGTCTCATAGATCACCCCTCCGCACTGTTTTTCAGGGTATATCCGTTCAATTTTTTCAGCTATGAAAAAACATGATGGAAAGCAGAACTCATCTTACTTCAATTTAGAGACTTGCAAGGGAAGCATATACAGAGAACTAGAGTCTCTTTGGAGCCTTGAAGAGAAACAGCAATAAGGCAAGATTCAACCCCAACATTTCAGATGCTTCCCCAGGATAAGATGAATTGCACTTGGAAAGTACCATTTCCTCTGCATTGACTACACTGTGTACTATTAATATCTACATTTGTTCCAATCCCCGTCTCTTTCAATATGTAGTTTTTCTTGTCTATGTATCACCTGTCCATTTGGATTTCAAGGTTTTTGAAGCAAGGAGTGTCTTCCTTCACATACATGTGCAACAAACAGGTCAACAGTATCATAACTGCATATTGTCGCTTTTATTTGCTGCTAAAGTATGAAACATCAAGAAAAATGTAATGCTTATACCCTAAACAGATAGGTAATTACAGTCCATGAAAAAACCAATGATTTAACTAAGAACAATACTGGAAGCCTAGCTCAAAGTAACAAACATTCACTGCCATTGCATGTAACACCACTCTGAAATGCCAGATATGGGGAGTAACCAAAAAGAAAGCTTTGTCCCACTTACAAAGTCTCTCCTTGTTGTGGTTGTGGACTCTGATCTGTTACAGCAGTAATAAATTTTGTTTATGGCCTTTAGCTTTTACAAAGAGGGTGAAAGAGGGACAAGTATCATGTTGTCTCCAGTCCTTAATTAAAAAAAAAAAAAAAGGCCTCTTTAAGAGACGTGAGGGCAAGTGGAGCTCATCTGTAGCTAGTAAAGGTTTCTGATCCCAAATTTCTCAATGCTGGACTACACTGCCTTCCCAGGTGATCCCATCTTCCTAAGCTACTCTTTGCTTCATAATTTGCAATGAAAGAGAGCCACCACCTCTCGCTCATTTCGTACATTAAATACTGCAGGCAAAACTTGGCTGTTCAGATGTTCTCACTGGGATCCTTCGCAAACTATATATTCCTCTTGATCTCATTACAGTTACTGGGCTGAGCAATAGTATGAGTTAAAAAAGGAAAATTCACCTAAATAAAGAGTTTTGGGGCAGGAAGGCTGCCCTTGTTGAATTAGGTGCAAGTGACTTTGTAGTGAAGAGGATTACAGAACTTCTTCAAGCTATCAGAGGCAGGAAGAGAAGTGTAACAGTGCAGTGCAAGTCAGACTGCTGCACATCTGGAGGAAGAAGTGCAACAATCAAAATTAAGCTGAAATGTGTAAAATATTATTACAACAGTTCTTCAGACCACCAGGCATTAAAACCTTTGGAAACACCTTATACTCTGTTCACTAACTAAAAACATAATTAATCAAATTATATCCATGTCAGCCCTTACTGCAGCACCTACACTTTTTTCTGTGTATAGTTTAAAACCCCACCACACACAATAGTCTCTTTAGCATGCACAATTCTCACCTAAACATGACATTCTTTCATCTATATTCAGACTGACCTCTCTTTTCAGTCTAATAGCAATATTTTAAAAATAATACAACATTCCTTTGCGGGGTCCCTCTAATTTAATAAAAGTTCCCAAGTAAAACTAATCAGTGGGTGATTTATGTAGTTGTATAGATATAGCTTTAATCAAATTACTAAACTACATGTAAAAGCCAAATATACATAGAAGGGTTTCCTTTCACAAACAAATAAATGCTGAAAACATTATTTCAATAAAAACTTGGAAAGAAAAAAAAAAGGGGGAATAGCAAAGTAAGGTAATTACCTATCTCCCTTTGGTTTTCTTTTTTGTACTGTCTTCCCTTTGGGTCGTCTTTCACTTCCTAAACAGGGGCTCCCACCAGGGCCTGTTACCCGTATTGATTCAAGGCCTTTGGAAGATTTCTTAAAAGTAAATTCCACTGGTTCTCCTTCTTTTAGGCTTCTAAATCCTTCCATGTAAAGCTTGCTCTGTAAATAGGAAAAATACTCTTGGTTACCGTTGCCTTAAAAACAGTATTTACATTCATAATCAACAGGACAAATTACCATCTGCCATCCTACAATACATACAAGTTGAGTAACAGCTTCCTCTGTGTGAGCTATAGCAGACAATACTACAAATTATAGTCCTGGATACACTGAAAACACTATTCAACACTAAACAAGTAACAAGAACCTATTTTCAGTATCAGTAAAACTGAAATAACATTTTCCTTTTCTGTGATGAATGTTACTGGTGTAAGAAGCAGAAAAAGTGCTGTGTTCTTAAAACCCCTAACAGGTGTTCAGAACTGAAAAGGCCTGGAAAGAGAGCAAATGTTCACTTAGGAGCTAATTAATTTATGATCAAAATTTTAGTAATTTGTATTCTTTGTATCTGGGACATGACTCTGCTGCTCTTAAAATGAATCAAAGATCAAGTACAAGAAGCAGGAGAAAGGCACTCTGAACAAAGTCCACTGACATGGGCAATTCAAATAGCCCTTGTGAGTTCACAAATTTCTGTTCACTACAGCGAAAAATGTTATCTACTTAGCATGATTTATGTACGCATTTGCATTTTCATTCACAGAAAAGGAAATTATCAGCACCAGGACATGTGAAATAAATACTGATAAATCTTTTGATATTACACTGCAGCAGTAAAATCTTGGACAAACTGAAGTCAACAGGAGCTCACCACTGATTGTGATACAATGAACATTTTCATCACAATTCCAAATATGTTATGTTCAATAATAAGTCTACATTCCAGGACAAATCTGATGAATGAAACTCTTAAATAAAATGATCATCAAGGTGAATGAGCCAGGTTTGGGGTTTTGGGGATGGAGTGGTTGGAGATAAAGTGATAAATGCTGGTTGCACTACACTTTTATTTTAGAAGTTACCCAGTACATGACTGAGATCAGTTAGACTCACAGAGAATATTATAGAATCCATCAATTTTCACACACTTAAGAAGTTTTCCCAGGAGAATTACAAAACATGTCAAGAAGGGAATCTTCACTGCAGGTGCCAACTCAGCTCAGTCTCATGCAAATAAAAGCTGAGTGAGACACTTGACTCTAAATGCTTCCTCTGCTTCAGAGGAAACTCCATCCAGACACAAGAAGCAATTCACTATAAAAAAAATTAAACAGAGAAGCCCAAGGTAGCAGTATAGCTCCCTTTGTAGGAAATAGTTAAGACCCAGTGTACCAGGGCACTGAATAACCTAATCCAAGGCCCTGCTTGCAGCAAAACATCAAACCAGATGAGACCAAGAGGTGCCTTCCAACCTAGGCTTTTCTGTGACTGAGATCTTAACCCAGTGCTGAACCATACCTGATGAGACTGGAAAACAGGATTCCAGTTCCTGGTTCTGCAGCAGAGTTACCTGCGGGGACCTGTGTCACTTAACTTTTCCCTGTCTTCCTGAAGAAGGACACCACTGCAAATTCTATTTCTGACAGTACCTATGGACTAAGTTATGAATTACAAAATAATTGCGAATATTTATTTTAATGAAACCATCTGAAAGCACACATGCCTTAGCTTCTTGAAAAACCCAAGTGCCAGACCAGCTGAGTTCTCAGAGTCTACCCAGCACAACAAGACACTACCAACACCAGTTTGACCAAGCAGCTCACATGCTCATAATTTTCCAGCAGTCAAAAGTAAGCAAGAACACAGCTCCACTGCTTAGGACAAAGGCAGGTTTTGCTTATCCAGTTGTGCAGTTCTCGTACATGTGGCTCTTCCACCAAATGTTGTAACAGTGTGATGCATGAGATAAATAGTTGATTTTACAGGCTAGAGGTTGAGCACTGTATAAAAAAGGGGGGATGAAAGGGTGGAAATAACATGGGAGAGGGGTGTTGCAGGACACATGAAAGAAAAAGTATTTAATATCTGTTCTCTTAATCATAAGCTTGGCTTTTAAAAAAAAATGAAAATATAAGGTACAAAAAAAGAAATATGCAAGTGTTCTTACTAATGCAAGAGGAAGACAGTAGTTCTACACAAATTATTGAAACAAGCCATCCAGGCAGGCAGTATTATTTCAAGTCACATTGAAATGTCTGTATAGGAATGAGGGGATCTTTGTCAAAATGAAGAAACATCCAAGCTCAGCATATGCCCAAAGAAGACACCACCACTCATCAAATGAAACAACAGATACTGCCTGTGGCATGAATCTATCTCTAGGTCCATCCGCACCTCTTCAGTTGTCAGCAGCCACCAGAGAAAAACTTGTTAAAACTAAGCATGTAGTGGAATGTTCCAAAACTAGACAATCATGACAACACAGATGGGTGCTAATCACAAGGGAACCTCAAAGGCATAAGCCCTTATTTTCCTGCAACACTGAACACAGCATGGATATTTTAGTCTTTTTGTTTAATTACAACTTAACAAAGACATAGTTAAGTCTCAGGAAGAGTTACGTGCATTTTCCCTTTCTGAGTTTCACTGTTATTACCAAAAAGTCAAAAGGTTGACATCAGCTCTGCACATAACATTTTGTCTCCTACTTTACTTCAGAATAAATAAGTACTTGCTTAAAACATAACTTTAAAAGGGCTTTATTAGTACTGTAAGGTGTGTTTATTTTTCTGATTTCACTTTTAGCAACAAGCTTCTATTTCCAAATAAAGCACTCGATTTGCAAGAGAGAATTTTAAACATATTTAAAAGCCTAGGTAAAGGAACAATTAGGCTTTCATGAATCCCGTTATGCAGGTGTACATTTTTGACATGTTTGTTTTTTCCAAGCACTTTTAACAACAAAAAATGTTGAAAAAACCACTTCAAATGACTTGCACAGTACTCTCCTTGAATACACCTCAATAGCTTTTAAATGTTAGAGATGGATTTGGTGCTCTCAGGCTTATTGTGCAAATATATAGCTCATGGTGAGATTCTCTGAGGGTGCAATAACAATTCAAAACCATTGTGAAAAAATGGCATTTGGAAACCAGCAAAACAAATCTAAAACCTGAATCACTCTTAACTTGTCTAAAGAGTTGAACAAAAAACGTCTGTAAAGTTGATAATTTAATGTTGAGAGACCTAGTTCGGTATTTTCCTCACATTACTTAAACAAATAAAACCAACACAATTAAAAGCAGCCAGAGTTTCAAGTCAGTGAACTATTTCTAGAGTCCTGAATGGGGTGTATGGGCACACCGCCAATGAACAAAGGGAAAAAACTTAAAAGCAACATGCTTTTCTTTGCTTCTCTCTCTTTCAGCTGTCAGAGACTTTACTGTTATTTTTACTAGCAGTCAATACAGTGATTTCAGACTAGAGCTTTTTTCCTTTCTCTTTTTTAACTTGACAGGGCCACTTCTGGTGGGTTTTTTCCTGTGGTTTTTTTTTCTTTTTAATAGATACCCTATTATTTCTTGGTGTTTTAGCCTATAATGTAAAATATCTTCCATCTCTGTCACAAGCAACAGCTTGGTCCAAAATGCTAGCAATTTTCTGGTAGCATTAGCAACAACAAATAGGAATGGAAAAATCCATGATTGCGAATTCATGGATACTATTTCCTACTACAAAACAAAAATCAAAACTTAACAAATATAAACAGTATTAGCAAGATGGTCCGCAAAGGAAAGTACCACTTCCTGGGCAGTGTCAGGGAATGCTTGCAGCTCTCACCAGGGTCTACAAAAGAAAGGAAGTTCGGAATTAAGGATCATTACAGGGGCCCAATTGCCTCAGATACGTGTGCATTCCTTTTAGTAACCTGTGGGGAGTAAGTGCCCACTCACAATAGCTTTGCCATTTCTAGTCAGGACTATGAATAACTACTGTTGCTGACCTTAAATACTTTAGAGGAGGGAGGGGAAAGTTATTTGGTAGCATTCTGCTTACATCGTTTATTTTCTGTATCTTTCATTTCTGCCCCTTTTTATCTAGTGATTGATTGATTGCTTAGTACAATGACCAGACGCCACTAACATGCCAGGTTTCCCAAAGTACGAAAACTGTTTTCCCTCCAAAATTATCTACAATTAAATCCAGACATGAAGGGAAAGCATGTCCTGAAGCCCAGTGACAATAATGACTGTAGGAAAATCTCTCCAAAACAACCTCATACAGTTCCATCAAGAGCCAGCAACCTTTAAGTAAAGCAAAAGTACATGGTAAGATGATACAGAAGTAAATTTAGACTAGATGGATACTAGTGCTCTTACCTGGAATAGGGCAAAATGGTACTAGCTGCATGACACAAGTCCTGCTACAAGGACTTCTGCTGTCCACCAAACTTGCATTTTAGCAGATTTGTGAAGACCATGCATTTTTGCAGGCAGAATGCTAAAAAAACCCAAATCCCCCACTGCTCTGAACAACGTGTTGCTCTCAGAGCAACATGCAGATCTGCTGCACTAACAGAATTTGAAGACTGCCCACTTGCAAAACACCTCACACCATTGCTACTGCTGACCTCAAGGGCTTGTTCCTGCTCCTAGAGGCTTATCTTGCACCATATCTGGCACTTCTTTTGGTCCTCCCCATAAGCCAATTTAACTCACTAATCTGACAGGAAACAAACTCCATTTGAAAAGAAGGGGGGAGGATAAGAGGAAGAGGAAACAGAGAAAGATTTTTGTTTTTCCAGTGAGCTGAATCTATTCACTGAAAGGTTCAGTAAGCTCCAGGGCATACACAGTGAAAACGGCAACTTTTGGGATGAGAATGTGTTCCTCGATATTTTATGTAAAAAAGAAAACTCTACAGCATTACAATTTTTTTGAAGTTCAGCATAACACAAATTAACTTTAAAATAAAGCTACAAAACATTACTTTTCCAAGATTTGCACTTCAGCTCTTAAGACAATGAAGAGCCATGTACACTACGTATGTGCCATTTATGAGAATGACCACATATATACCAGTTATGAGAAAGGGTGAGCTACTGCAAGTAACGTTACAGTAGAGAAAGAACTGGTATGTAGGCAGTAACCACAATGCAGCTGGTACACTGCAATTTCACATCTTTATTTCTTGGAATTTGTTTCTGTCTTGAATTTCCACCATGACTATAGTCATATTCATAACCCTGTTTCCATTCATCATCCTGTCACTGTCCCCACACTGTTATTCTTCTTACTGAGAAGTGTGCAAAGTTATTTATTTAGCTTTTGAACAAAAAAGGCTTTCTCTGATTCAAAACCACCCTCCCTGTACAACAGAAGGATTTCTTCTTTCTCAGTTTATGAATTAAAGAAAGTTTTAGTAACTGTTTTCATTTTTAAGAAGTTTAAATGAATTTTAACTCAGCTTAATACTTTCAGTTCTTGTTTCATCACAACTTCCAAGAAATTACTTCCTTTGATAATCTACTCCTTTTTGTATTACTTTTTCTCTGCCAATATCCCTCCCAGTAAAATGGTTTCTGCTACAAAGATGAGGTAACTTCTCACAGTCCTTTTCTTTCACTTGGGATTCAAGTTGAATGTCTCCTCTATTTAAGCCTCCAGTACTTCAGCTCACCTATGTTCACTAACCACTTCTAATTTAACACATTTGTCTTAAATTGTTACTGACTTTCTCCTTCACATAAACCATTTTGTTATTGCATGTACAATTCTCATTTACCTAATTTTCCTTGTTCTGCGCTTTAATATCAGGCATGAAAATCAAACCAGTCTCTTCTCTCATTTCTTAGTTTAAATATTTTCTCATCAGTCACGCCGGGCACAAAGTACGAGAGAAATGACTTCACTTCAGTGAATTCAAAGGGACAGTTCCTCACCAGAGTCTCACATTAACTCAGGAAGAAAACTGTTCACCTGTTCTTGGAAATGTCAGATTTCTGCTGTTTCTGCTCCCTGAATCAGTTCTATGTAGTCAAAAAAAAACACCAGCACACCTCAAAAGAAGCCTTGTGAGTGTGCAGCCATGCCAGGTAAGGCTGTCCTATGCAGCACTTTGCCAACTTGCCACTTAGATTGCCTCAGGGATCTTCTGAAACCACACCATTAATCCTGGACAAGTTTTATCCTCTGAAGTTCACCCACTGAGAAGCATCTTCTTCTCTTGATGGTCTCCCAATGGTCAAACACCTCCATGCTCCCTCCTCACAAGTTTTCCCTTGCTACCACCCGACCACACTGCCCTTGGGAGCCCCACAGATCTCCCAGGATGGGGGCCCTTCCCTTCCTTCACCAGCCACAGAGCTAACCTGCCCTCAGCAAGTGCAGTTCACTTCATGCAACTGAAACCACCTCATTCTCTGTTCCAAATACTCATCTGCTGTAAGGCAGTTTTGAAGAAACCTGAAGCTAATTCTACAAAAATTAGGAACAAATGAACATGACCTTTTATGTAACCAATAAACAGGGGAGATTATCCCCTTTCTGTTTTCATTAGAAGGACACACTTTTTCCCCACTGTATTTAATTCTTTCACGATAGGGCCTGATGTCAAGCTGAACAGACTCTCCAAGCCATCCTGATACTCAATCCATTTTAGTGAAGCTTCAAGTGGAAAACTTCCCAAGGGGGAAAAATCAGCATGACTGTTTGGTGTACCTCTTCCCCTGACATCATGAAAAAGTCATGACAACAGTGAGCCGCATGCTTTCATAGCGTCCACCTAGGCATAGTATTTTTCAAATCTCCTCTCTGTTATGAACACAAACTTCCAAGGCAGAGGTCAAAACAATCCATTCCTGCAGCTCATCTTCTATTACACGAAGAAAGGAGGTACCATACAGAGTCCTAGGCCTTTTTTCCTCCCTTTATGGGGAAAACAAACAAACAAACAAAGCACAGGAAAGACCGCAAACCAAAACAACCCCATCTAACAAACAAATAAACAAACAAAAAACCAAAACCATGTAGCAAAATAAGAGTCAGCCACCCAAAACAGAAAATCCATGAATACTGCCAAGCCCAGTTCTCACATTTCTTCCACAAGGGACACAAATACAACAAAATCTGCAAGAAGGATTTGGCTAAGCTGTCTCCCATCAGGCATCTCTCTCCTGTGAGTTTAATGCTGAGGACAGAACGCAGCATGGCTATGATTCACTCATTTCAAAAAGCACACTAAATATACTGAAACACAGTTCTCCTCCAGCAGATCTAAAAAATTAGTCAACTTCAATGTAGATCATCCCATAAACAGAGGTGGAAATGCAAACGCACAGGAAGACGCAATGTACAACCCACAGTTTGCTGCATTTTTCAAGTACTGACAATGTACTCTGATAGAAAGCACAGCCCCAGTGGTAGAGTTATCTCACTCAAACCACAGTTTCCTCCAGATTTACTACACCTTTCTGGTGTCGTTAACCACATTTTGAGAAACAGCTGCCTCTATTTTCCACGCCTGCCCTACAAGGTCTATGAGCTTAATTTCCGTGCTCCTCTATACACCCCCATGCATGGGAATGACAATCCCCTGTGCCAGGAGATGTTTAAGCTATATAAAGGTTTCTTATCCACCTCCCTCATCACCTCCCACCATGCCAAGAGACTGCATATAATTAAAAATAAATTAAGCCAGATTGTGATCGGCTAATTCAGATGTAGCAGGATTTCTCTCTACACATGCAACTTTCTCTTCCTCTGCATAGAAGTGGACTGAGAATCATGTTTTCTTACTTCAAACCCTTAATATCCAGCTCTGAGGAAGCTGTTCTTAGCCTTTGAAATTGTGTAGCACTAGCAAAATAGTACCAGGAAAATACTGAGAAAGCAGTTCATCCACCTTTTTGCAACCTTTTAGATGAGAAAATTAAGTGGTTCACATCTCACTGGGAAACGGAAGAATGGCTAACACTGTGGGCAGCAACAGGAGCCACAGGCTGACACTAAAAAACCCCTGCATTTCAAACGTAAGTTAGCAAATTAGCAATATATAAGGAGTCCTGAACCTGTTATCTCACCCTATTCTCATGGCAAAATATATCCCAGTCACCAACCTGCCTCTTTTTACCTGTCACCAACAATTCTGTAGTCCAGAAGGGAAACAGAAGGTTGGGGTGAGGGCAGCTGGGCTGTGTTGAATGCAGAATTACATAACCAGGACAAAAAGAATCTTACTTGTGTACAGTAATGAGGTAGGACTGTGGATTGGGAAGGATGGAAATAAGAGGTTGGTTGCTGGATTGTGCTGGAACTGAGCAACTTGACTTTCTCAAGGGGGAAGGGTCAGGGTGGTAGAAGGGCTAGGTCCTGCCAAAAGACATGGGGTAGTAGCCTACAAGGAATGGGCTGGGGCAATGGCCTGGCTGATGACTGAAGCTAAAACTGATCTGTGAAAAACAAGTGGATGACAGTTACAGCAGCTACAGGTTCTCAAAGTTGCAGACAAGCCAACTCCCCTCTCTTCCCAGGCTTTGTAGTTACATGAGTGGCTCAAGAACTGGAAGCAGAAGGACAGTTTTCAGCCTCATTCTTACTTGGGCTCTGATAGCAGTCCACCCTTGTCCCTGCCTGCCTTTTTCTCCTTCTCTAGTTGGTCTAAGCTACCTACAGGCTAGAGCCTGAAGAACTGCCCTCGTATCACCTCACCCTCTTCCAGGCCCTCGGTTGAGAACTGGAGGCGGCCAACCCAGCACAGTGCCACAACTGACACCTCCCAGGTCTTCACCTCAGAAACCTGAGATCATGCTGGAGAGAATGCTTTCTGAAAACTACCATCAGCTGCATTAGTGCGAAGTCCCTCCATGCTTCAATGACCTCTTCTAATTCTTCAGAGAAGAACGCTGTCTGCTTGAAAGCTACTGCGAGCTGGGGAGTGAGGGAGTAAGTGAACATGGATGGTATTTTAGCCAGCTGAGAGTAACTATGCCCTGAGCAATCCCAAGATAAAAATCCATTATCTTGTAAACAGACACCTCTCTTGAACTATTCTCCAGCTTTTGTGCAAATATTCTTTTTACTTTTATGGTACAGGTGTTTTTGGTTCCCACTGAGGACTCATGTCACACTGTGCAAGGTCTTACACAAATGACAAACAAAACACAAAAATAAAATACTGGTTAGAATACTGGTTTACTAAAGTCAGTCACCATGCACACAAAATAAAACAAGAATATTTGTCAAAATTGGTGGGGTTTAAATGCTGTTGCTCATAAAGCAAAGCAGCAATAAATGAGCTGAAACTTTTATTGGGGCTGGTTAATGCTTTTCACAACATTATCTATACTGTAAAACCAAAACACTTTTTCCTTTACAATAAAAGCAAAATTAACAGCAATGTTTATACTATATTAACAATTCCTGGCTTACGATTCAACGTCTCTTATACCTCTATGCTTTTTTAATTATGGTTAATCTTCCTTAGCTGTTCTTGTACAGCAGATTATACACATTTATTCAATTTTTAATTTTTTTTTCTAGTAACAAATAATCTAGTAGGCCATCAGTTCTACCAACTTGTATTTTCATGTGATAGAATTTTATGAGAATTGAAAATATTTATTAGGTATTCAGATATCTGAATAAAAGAACACTTGTTTTGGATGAGAAATGAGCACAAGGTTATTTTATACTTCAAACCTTAATCGCTTTTTATTTTTTGAGGGATGGGAGTGGAAAATGATCTAAATACATAACAGTTAGGGTACTAGAGAGCAGTGAAACTACTAATAAATGTCTAACTGGACATAACAGAAAATGAGAGGGTGACTTCAAATTAAACTATTTTTTAGAAATACACAGCAGCAGAATGATATAGCAGTAACAATTAAAAAAGTAACTTGAACTTAGCAGAACTTTTTAATTACTGTTTGGAAGAATATTTAATTTGTAACTTTACTGTGAAGTGGTTCCCTAAAAAGCTGCATTTTAAAAACTGACAGAAATGGTTAGTTCGGAGCCACTTCTATTATCAAAGCATAAACTATATTCTGCTACAATGAAACACCTCTGAATTCACAGTACAAAAATGAGAAAACAGCATTTAAGGCGAAACCCTTCTCAAGGAAATGGAGAGCAGATTAAAGTGAGTTTTATGAAAGAGGACTAAGGATTTTAATTATAAAAGATAAATTCTTTAATTTTATTATCATAGGTATTGGAGAAGTACACTTGAAAAATTTACTTTCAAAATATTTTATTACTATGGCTATGATTATATTTATTTAGGAAGTAACTGTGAAATTGGAACATCATGCATACAACTGTATCAGTCAAATGACAGTAAAATTGGCTTCTGCTCAGATTACACAACATAATCTACTTCAATATTATTTAAGACTCCAATACTGAATCTGTCATTTTTATGTCCTAATTTCAGCATGTTCTGCCAAAGTATGTAAATGTTTTTCGAGGCCTCCTGAAAGAGGGTCAGACCAGCTGCAGCAGGAAGACACAAAAGGGTTCCTTAAGGACAAGTCCTTCCTCTTGCAATCTGCTGCCACAGCTCCCATCAACATTTAGGGGAGAGCAGACCCAGAAGTATCAGCCTGCTAATTCTGAATGTGTTGGGTTTGTGGGTTGATTACACCTCAGACATGCCAGACACATCTCATTATGAAACCCAGGCAGGTAACTAGTTCTGATGCAGTTGTAAGGCAAACAATTCAGAGGAGAAATCCTTCCAAACACATATTTATGGTTTATTTGCCTCACTTAGTAACATCCTTTCAACATAATGATTTGAGCTGTAGGCTCTCCCTTGTCCTTCTTTCAAAATTAAAAGCCCATTGTTTCACAGGGCACTGCTGGCATTATGGCAAGCTCAGGTTTCCCCTCCCTGTTGGGAGTACTGATCCTGGCTGATGATAGGAACACAAAAAATAATTGAGTATATCCTCTTCCAAATACCCTTTCCAGACCAAGGGCTCACAAGACCAAGGACACTAGCTTTGCAGTAGTTACGTTTTCTTAACTTCCAAGAAGTTAATTTCTGTTGTACCCATCTGTAATAACATTGTATCAGACTTTTACATAATAATATTACTTCTCTTAGTGCTGGCCGAAGACTTTTCTTCCTCTCTACGTATGGGAGAAAAAAACCAGAACTGCATAAAAATTGCATTTTTTTCACTACAGCATATGTATGTTTCCACTCAGTCTTTTTGCTGCATTAATGTAACAGCCTGGTCTCGCAGCCAGCCATAACATCAGTGAAAGCTGCCAAATTTAACCTTCCCTCCCCATACCAACATCTCAGTACCCACCAAAAACTAAAATCCATGATAGACAAAATGCAGCCTGAAATCTCTACAATCTATATTACTCCTTTACAGGTCCAATAAACATGGCCTGCTCTCTGAACTGTTTGCTTTTAATATGAGAAGTAAACAAACCCCAGGCTCCATTTTTATTAGATTGTTTGAAAGAGAAAGCTCCAAAGGCTAAAATCAGAGTTACATCGTACAGTAACTATAAAGCAAGAAACACAGCTGAGTTGTGGGAAACAATAAATTCTGTGTACTATTTATTTTTCTAGACTCCTTCCAGTAACACTTGACCATATTCACAGCATTTATTTTCTGGCTCCTATGTAAGCTATGTAGCTGAAACCACGACATATTATGGGGGGAAGGGGTGCAGGTAGTAGTTGATCATAAAGTCAAGTATGTACAAATTAAAATTAGACTTGCAGCTGTATGTGTGACTTCAGTATTGTCTATGTATTTTTCCTTGATTGTACCAACTCAGTATTCCCTTACCACAGTTAATATACATGTGTATGTGCATGTGAAACACGTCATTTAAAGCCAACTCCATAACCTAGCTTGATCAAATCAATAAATAAAAAAGCGGCCAAATTGAACACTAGGCCACACAAAGTATCCATTACAAAGTATAATAAAAGGTTAGATAGAAAGCTTTTGCTGGCAGAAAATGTTACCTGCCAGTAACTTGTGTTCTGCAAACGTCTCTAGTATATACTATGCTATGGCAGAACAGGTATGTTGCAGTATTTAATCACAAAGGCTATTTTTTAATCCAAGCAGTACCTACATATGCCCAGCAGTTCTTGCACCAGCAGCTTCCACAGAGGATAGTATCCCACTGGAAGAGGAAGCGAGCTGGATCAGGAGGAGAGGCACAGCAGACTTCTGAACAACTGCTCAAGCACTGGTTAAATTAAATCTAATTATTATCAGTAGATTCACCTGAGCATGGGTCAACATCCATTTGTGTAGTCTCTGACTCTCAGTTATAGCTACAAATAGGTGTGGAGATGCAGTGAAGTAAACTTACCAGGAAAAACTATGTGTGGGAATGACTCGGGTTTTGGTAGAAGTATTTTTGAAAGATGGTAGATGAAATTGTTATGTGAAATAACTTTAAAACACCAAGTAGGAACACGGTGAATCCTCAGAGAAGATTTGTTACTATTGTATGCTTCAATCCCAAAAATAAACACAATACTTCCCAAAAATACAGTTGGTAGCAAGCAGACTATCATCAACATAAGTGGTGGTCACCTCTGAAAGGCCATTCATGTTCCACCTTAAAGAGATCCCTGAGAGTACAGAACAAAGAAGTAGAGAAGATATAAGTACCAGTGGTAAAAACACAGAGTAGACAGTGTTCTCTATTTCCATCAGGCTTGGATACCTGGAGAGCATGCTCACCTTTTAATCCAAGTCAGATTTTGCTCACTCAGGCAAAAACTATCTCCATCTTCAAGCATGGGCTCAAAACTAATACAAATCAGAAAGGGGATGACCAGGATCTAACAGTTGTTGAATCATCCAGCGCCATACAATGAGAGGGAGGAAATACAGATTTGGATTGCAGGTCTCCTTCCTACTGGGCAAGAGGAGGCCTGAGAGCCATGGGTTGTACAGGAGGTGCACAGGGATGAGCTGGTGAGCAGACCTGCCTGCCTTGGCCAGATGGGAACACGAACAATGGAGAGTCTCATGTTCTCTTATAAAACACATATAGGATAAAAGGTATAAATAGATGAACAGGTAAGAATTTCACTGACGGAAGGACAACGAAGATCTCAATAGTCAAGCGAGGCTAAAATCTCTGGAAAAAAGTTCGAGCAATTTTGCAAAATGCAATAAATATGCATAATTAGATAGGCTCAGTCTTAAGAAAATATTCTATGGTACAGCACTTGCATTTCTGTTCACTATGTTGACAAATTTAACCTGATGAATCTGCTTGCTCAGTGTTTTCAAGTTTAAAAAAATACACTACTAATGTCTGTATCCACACAGAAACAGTGCACTAATGCCAAAAGCTGACCACCATCTTACATAGTAGAAAGAAGATGACAAAGCTTTTGTACTACCTTTTCAGTATCAGAGAACACAATGATTATCCAGGAGTGGATATAAGACTGCATGGAGTACTGCATGAAGACCTGTCAGGCTGTGCAGCAACATTTCCAGCAGGCACAAACATGGCACAAGCACAGCAGGTCAGGCCACTGGACACTGTGGTCTTCAATGCACTCAGAGTACATTTCCACACTCTGGGGAAAAACTTGCACGAAAAGTGACCACAGACAAACAGCCACCTTTTCCAAGATACAGGTAAGTAACATGGTCTACAGGACAATGCAGCCTTGGTAAACATTCTGCTTATGAGTAAAATGTGCTAATGGACAGAGATACAGGAAAAAACCCCAAACCAAATAAACAAAACAACACAAAACTTAGGATAATGAGTAATTTTGAGACCCATCCAACATAATTTATCTCACTCTCTTATACACATACCCCTTCAATTCAATAGATCTCAAGGACAAATTAGTATACCAGTTTTTTTCTTTACAGCTACACAAGCACTTTTGCACCTCCAAGACCACTTAGACGTGGCCCCTGTGCCATGTGAAGTTATTTTAAGAATGCAAGGGAATCATAAGATTGTGTTCATGATTAGTCACCTATCAAGTTTCTGCAGTCCATATACCATGTGCAATTTCTTACAGTTGACTTTGTTCTGCAAACACGTAAATATTCTTCAGAGTAACCAGGTGCATAAACATCTGTTATGTACACAGGCAAGATATTTCTGACATAAGCTGCAGAAAAATGTTGACAAGAAAACAGAAAGTCAAGACTACAAAAAAAATTAAAGTCTTGATTGTTAGTGTGTTTTTTTTAAGTTAAGTTTTTTTAAGATGAACCTCACTCAAGTGCTTCCAGAGATTTAAGACCCTGAAGTTAGAAAGCATGAGAAACTTAAAGGTGAAAGAGGGGACAGCTCCTGGCAATTAGGACATTTAAATACACAGAGAAGAGCTGGGGCATATATTGTTCTCCACAGACTCAAGACCTCAGGTTGCCCTCCTGTAAGCAACTAGAACTAGGAATAGCTGAAGATGCAAGAATTAGTCTTGCATCTGTAAAATGGTCATATTTTCAACTGAGCTGTCAATTTAGAAGAGTTAAAGAAGTATTAACTTACAAATGGATACCACAGCACAGCTTAAGACCCGTTTTTTTTTTGTTTTTTTTTTTTTTTCACAAATGATATAACCTAAAGTGAATGAAAAGCTTTCTTAAGAGAGTAAAAATGCGGATTAACTGCTTTCCTGTTGATGCAGCTTTTAAAAACTAACAATCTTTCTGTCCTGTATTCCGAAGGGTGCAGAAGAAAAATGGGCATCTAAAAACTTTTCTTTCTCATCAAAGGGAACACATTGTGAATGTACTCGCAGATAACTAAGTCATAGGTATCTCTCCTGGGAAATAACACTCTTATCCAATCCATTTTTCATTGCCTCATACGGTACAGAATGAAGGCCTATCACACATACAATCAAAATGAGTAACAAAGTCATTTGTTGCCTGGTGAAAGGGACACAGAACTGGCTAGATATGATCAGTCAAGTAAGCACACAGCCAAGACAGTGACAGAAAGCTCTGCAGCAGTGCTTCCTTAAGACCAGCCTAGCACAGCAACATGCAATAACTTGGGCAAATGCTAGGACCCAGGATGAAGTAATATAGATATTCTACTTTGAAATTAAAAACTAACACTGGAAAGTTAAAAAAGCCTTACCCACCTGAACGGGCAGGGTTGCTGTTCAGAAACTACAAAGATGGACTGGCCCACCACAGCCATCTAGAGAAACTGTGGGTTACTTAGCCCAGGAAATTACACAGCGTAGCCCTTCAGTCACATGCTCTCTGGCCTGTGGATTTTAAGGTGCTTTTCTCTCTCTTGCTTTTAGTTCTGTCAAAATTATACTTCTGTTTGACGGTCATTTCTGGTCACTGATTACCACACCACTGCTCTTAAGAGAATAAAATGGCAGTTCATGAGCCCAGTTGCACTTGCGGGGATTCACAGTGAGCAGGAACATTGCAGGATCCTTTTACAAGGGACAGGATGACTCAGGGCCAGGAAGCAGCTGGGTCATGGGTTCAGCCAGGGAGAGGCTGACCCAAGCTACCAAGGCAGCCTGTCTCAGTGCATGTTTAACACATGATGCTACCATGTTTTGGGAGCAAAAACTTTCCTAAGGGGTGAGGCTTTTGAGTATTGTTAAAGCTTCTGTAAATACAGAGCCCAGAGCTTGTCTGCTGAAGGTCTGGAGTACTTGCGCTGCAAATGTCATCCATTTATTTCAACACACAGAGTCCCTCTCCTTGCACTGGTGCCTTTGGTTTTCTGCCTCCCTAACCCAAGTAAGACATAAAGGCAGAAACACTGGCTTCGTTGATACAAAGATTCAGACAAGGCTTGGTCTCAGTTACAATTGGTGACGTCTGAACAACTGTTTGAGACCTTGACTTCCTAGAAGAAAGATATTTTTTTGCTGGTAAAAATGTCCCCATGCTTCAAACCAGGACAAAACTCAGAAGAGCCAACAGAAGCTTCACTCATCATGCTCTCTCAAGAGTTTACACTATCACTACTGGATACATGGCCATCAGTGATGCTTTTATGAACTCTGAAAAATCTCACCCACCATGATGTGTTATTAATGATCTGTTGTATATAAAACATTTGCTGCATCTGTTTTGTGTTCCTTTTTCTAAATCAAATAGTAACACTGCATCATTTCTAATACAGATTACTTTCAAGTCTTGAAAATCTTCAGACTCAATGATGCTATCGAAATGCTATCTAAACATCAGGAATATTTTTAGCTTCTTTAACATGCTTCAACTTCAGGGCTTAACTTAAATTTCTAATAAAGAAATGATAATATGCTTAATAATGTCCTTAGATTTATAACATATACTAACTGTATTTTATGCTGTAACAACCTGTAATCACAACTGTATGGAGTATTTTGGTTTTGTCCCTGATATCTTCTGCTCCATTTCAGTTAATATGAGAAGCTATCCAAGCAATTTTTGTGGCCAAATACAACACTTTCATTCTTAAAAACAAACTAACACAACTAATCCATTGTAACTAAACTTTTCATAAAATAAAAATACCTGGCAGCTTGAATCTACAGTATCTTACTAAATTCCTACAAATATGTGTAGACAAAGACAGGGATAGGGATATCTCTATATAGATACATACATAGAGCATCCTACTTTTTGGAACTGAGTATTTCTGAAATGACAACACAATTAAAATATTAGAATTACTTATATAAATTCATTAACATAATTTTTAATTTAAACAATAGCCTTTTCAGGAAAAGGGAGCAGCTCTGTGCTGCTTTTCCCAGCTGCAGATTCTTTCCCCCAACAAAGTGTACCAGGTTTGGCATTCATCTGAGTCATCACTAATTTAGGTAACAATGTCAACATAAATTTAATTCTGAAAAAAAAAAAAAAAAAGAAAAGAAAAAAAAAAAAGTGTGGTTGTGTGTGGTTTGTTTTTAAAACAGGTTTAGCTTGCTGAATTGCCTGAAGCAGGTAAGACTGCTCCTGATGCAGCTAATGTAAACGTGCTAAACCATGTCAAATTAGACACTAAGAGTAGTTAAATAAATTTTTTAAATATAGATAAAGTTTAGTAATTAATAGCAATTTAAAAATATTTTTCTTTGTGGGATGTTTCATTAAGGTAGTCACATACTGTGGTCAGGACTCACAGGGACACAGCATTTAGAATCTGTCACAAACCCTTTCTATCAATAACTACAAAGACCACGTACAGATGTCAAAAAGAAAAAAAAAAAGTAAAAATCAAAGTTTACCTCCCACTTCACTGGGAAGAAAGTCTGTTTGTATTCACATAATATAAAAAATATATACAATTCATATCTCACGAGCTCATTACCTAATGAGCCAATCATGACATTAATTTTTTTTAACCCCTTTCTCATGTGATCTTCAGACTTCCATTGCCTCCTAAATCATGGACTAGTAAATGCTAACATAGTGAATTAGAGATAGCAAGTGCTGCTGGGGTAAATCTGAGCTTCTTAGTAATTGTGAACCAATATAAAGTAGAAATGAAAAATATTTAGAGAAAAGATCAAGCTCGTGGAGCAGCGAATCAGAGGGATTTAAAAATTATTGCCACAAGAACCCCCCAAAAGCAATTAAGTGACAAGAAAAATATTTCTACCTCAGTATCAGAACTCAGCCTACAGAACACTTGATCAAATAAAATGGTGCTGTGCACAATGTGCTGATCCCTCCTGCTTTGCAAAAGCTGCACTATCAATAGGTCACACAGTATTTGGAAAATATATCCTAGGAAACAAAAACTACCATCCTAAGTTCCACTCAGACTGTGGATGGTGCTAAAGTTCTTCATTTACTGTGTTATGAAGAAAAATTGCAGCCTTCTGCAAGGAACAGTAACTCTGACAATCAAATGCGTACTCACATATTAGACTGTAACTGTGGGCTCATCATCACTACTGTGAAATCAATTGTACTTAACTCAATTACAGTGAGGTAATTACATTAACATGAGTCAGTGCATCCACACATGGCATTTGCACGTGTGCTGAGCGAATTGCTGTTACCTCCCACATGGCACAAGTACTTCTCTCAATCACACTGAACAGTACACAGCTCAGGACACTTTCAACTGCAGTTCAAGCCAATACACCGCTGTCAAAATGCCTCTATCCCACTTGCACAGGGGAGATCTATTGCAAAGGTGCCCTTAACCAGGTACACACTAACTGCTGTATGGGTTTACCCACCCACTGTAGGGTCTCTCATCTTCTAAAATTTATTATGTCCTAATCCTTTTGGAAAGGGAACAAAAATACCCACCTTTGCAATCTGTTATTTTTAAATGTAACGGTGAGGAGAAAACGAACAGCAACAAATAAATTCTAAAAAATCAACAAAACTGTGTGAATTACAAAAATTTTATCGTTACCACAAACATTTTGATTCATCTGCTGGCAGACACATATGCACCCATGTCAAGTCTCTGCTGCCTCTTTCTATGTCTCAGGCTACATGCATGCTGCTAATTAAACATCTTGGGGATCACTCCCTGTCTCTGGAACAAGGTGGCACAACATAAGTTAACACTCATCTGGCAAACTTTCCTTCTCCACTTCTGTCCCGTTCCCAAAAGACAGGGTAGTTGTTGTGCTCTGGCTGCAGACCAGAGTGATGGCATTGGGCACTCATCCCCTTCTGCCACATGTGCCAAATGCAGTAGCAGTTGCTGTAGAGAGGGAACAAAAATCCATAGGGAACAAAATGCAACCTCTTGCATCACAGAGGATCACACTCCACTGCCTCAGCCTGCTCCTGACCCGGGATTATTTATCACTAGATGTGCAGTCTTCAAATCCACAAAGTGAGCAATACTGGTTTGTTAACTGGGAGAGTTTCTGCTACTGGTAAGGCAGGTGTTTGCAGAAATTATGTACAGCTGGCTCATGCCTTAATTTAAGCAAGAACCTGTACCCTAGTATCTCTGAGCAGCATTCCTCTCTCATCTCTGGATCTTGAGAGAAATCTCTGCACTACTTTTTAATATAATCAACAATCAGTTGCCAAGAAACTGAATCCATAGTAAGATGGATAAAAATAAGACCCAGAGGTACAGCAAAATAAACTAATGCAAAATGTATTTTCTCTTAAAAGAAGTCTGTCTGAAGTCACTGAACACAGTATTCAGGAGATTCTGTTATCAGATACTGTACCTAATTCACAAAACTTGTGAATGCCTCCCTTCATTGTATGTGGAGAACCTTGACTGATAAACATGGAAATTAAATACCAACTGCAGAACACATTTCCTGGTGTATAGGTGTATGACAAGGTTAACAAACAGTAGCATTAAAATCCTATCAAAGGAAAGATGAAAATCAAACTAAAGATGGGTCTGACTTTGGAGACATAAGGACAACAGGGATGAAGGTTTCTTACACTTATCTAAAGAAGCACTTTCTAAAACACTTTTAAAGAGTTTCATTGTGTACTCACTAGCCAGGAATAAGCATACTTTTATCCCAAAAGTACAAGTATTTTCTGCTTTCCTTCTGTATTTGAATACACTGTTCTACAAAACACAGAACTTAAAATACTAATGCCAAGAAATATGTTATATAAGGTTTTAAAATATTATTACAAAAGTCAACTTCTGAATAAAAAAGTACATTTATGCACAGATCAGAGATGTAATTTCTTAGGAATAAATAAAAGGTATTAGTTTGCAAGGAGCAATTAATATTTAAATTGCATCACATGGTTCTCAAGGGTTTATCTTTGAAACGCAGAAAAACAGAAAGAAAATAATCATTCTATTTGGCACTTGTGTGCTTTTTTAGACTGAATGTGCTTATTCGTATTTCTCTATTCTTTTCTGAATTGTAATAACAAATCACAGTAGAAAAGCCGGATCTAAACAAAATTTATTTAGGGGATTTTTTTTTTACATAGCGGTGCTATCTTTCAATATTAAATGTCAAACGATCTGTACAAAACCTCAAGACCCGGTTTGAGACTCCTGCATTATTTTATCCAAAAAACTAGCAGACCTTCACTTTCTTTTGCCGCCTTTGCACTCTTTTTCCTGACTTGCGCACTCTTGTTTTAATCCAACAGTAGCATTTTCGGATCTTGCCAGTGTCCTGTGCTGCTACAAGCTCACACAGTGAGGTCAAGAGAGAGCACAAGCAGAAACCTTGTGAAAAAGGAAAACAAAATGGAGGAGGGGCACCGCAGAAGATGAAGGAAAGCCAGCAGAAATGCCTACAGTGTACAACTGCATTTTTCTTAGCTCTCATAAAATAGTGTTGCCTTATCACTACTTGAGAACTTTAAAAAAAAAAAAAAAAAAAAAGATGTTAAAGAAAAACTCTTCCTTGGCCAACGTCCCCAAATTTCCAGGGGTAACTCTGAAACTATTTATTGACTGTGGGTTATGCCCTATCTGTAAACAAATCCATAGTTTATTGTAAAATGCTGACTCACAAATGCTAAGCTGATGGGACAGAAAATAAGTTTATAAAGTTTCCTCTGGAAATTACTGATTTATATACTTTTGCTCAGAGAAGGCAAATATTGTTTCATTTTGAAAAATAAAGAAAATCCTGTGCTATGCAAATACGTTTAAATGTAAATTAAATTTGCATTTTATAATAGTTTTTCAAACATTACTTTCATAACAGATACTCCCTTTAAAAATGTTCTCACATGTATCTTATTCCTTCTTACATTAAATTTTCTATTTCTTTGCAACATACCCTTCCACAAGCCCTGAAAAAAACCAAATCACTTACTGTTCATGTCCCCCTGGCAATTTATAATAACTATCTGAAATTTGAAAATCAATAATGACTTGAAGAACAAGCTACAAATAAAGATAAACGGTATCTTACTCATTTAACTCAGTCTTTGCTAGAATAATGTGAAAAATAATTCAATTTGTTACAATATACTCAATATTGATATCCTCCTTATTCTTATCTGTGTGCCAGATACATCCATACCTACTTCGGTCAGTCTTTTATTACAGCAACTGTGTACAGTTGTGATTCATTTAGACTGTGTATGTAACATCAGTGCACAATGCACACAAATTATTATCTGCAAGATAAAGTGCTGAATTACTTTAATCAATCATTAATCTATGCAAAAAAAATGGTTACTGGAAAGTGTAATGATCTTCTCAGCTTCATGTTGCACTTAAACAGAGGGGTTTTTTTAGTTTAGCAATTTTTCTTCCTAAAATAAATACCTACATGCATTTACAAGAAAAGTAGCTACAAATTCAAACTACCTATAATTTTATATATGAAAGACAACCTTGGAGTGAGGATCCTGATCAAACGTTATTAAACACAAAGATTTGCTACTGGACAGACTCCATTCATCAGTGACAATCTCTCTGTGTAAGAGAAGTATTTCCTAACATTTCAGGACATAAAACAGCACCACTACTCTACCCATCCCAGATGCCCAAGGCCACTCACCCCAACAGAAATGCTATGTATATACACATATATATCAAAGAATATATTTATATAAATAAAGGCTCCTTCAATTTATTTACATCTGTATTACCTCCTCACTAAGCAGCCCTCAGGGAGAGGGGTGAACACTAACACACAGTCAGTAGCACTGCACCATATCTACTGTATAGTGCACCTTAGCCAGCCACAGGACAACTTGTGTCAATAAATGATCTGAAGACAATCACTCTTGCTCTTTATTAAATACAACACCCTTCTGACTTCATGTTAATTTAACAGCAACCAGACCTCAACATTTTAATGTATCTACTAAATTTGCCAAGGTTATGTGTATACAGCATGCAGCATAATTTCATTGTCCCCACAGAGACAGAATTCAGTCTTACTTGTTCCCAGACAAATAGAGAGTCTGTCCTGCAATTTATCACACAAAGGGAGTCCTGCACAGAGCTCAGTTCCGGACTTCACTCATCATCAGCCAAATCCAGTGAAATCCAAGTGACTCTATAGGTATGGCAGAGGTAACCAGTGCTTTGCAGCACTGAACTAATACCACAAATAACAAACACGTGCATGTATGTGAGAAGTATTTCTTAAAAAATATTTTAAAGCTCATTCCGGACAATTTCCATGAGAATATTTTTCAAATGTCCTTAAAAGAAAAATAAAAATTACTGCTACAGCATGCTTTGAAGCAGTTTGAGCACCAGAAGAGAAGCTGTTTATGGCTTATTTGTAGCATCAGCTGTCCCTGAACCTCAGTCAAAGTAGCCACTGGTATCAGCTAATAGACATTACGCTGAGTCTATTAACATTTAAACCACGGAGACTCTTCCAGGTAGCTTAACTTGATCATCCTGCACCATTAAGGAAAAAGTGTGCCTAGGAAAGGAGACAACACAATTATACCTGCTAATTACACACCAAAAAGGCACTCGCAAATTAAATGTCACCAACAGGAGCTGACTCTCAAATATTTTTATTTTTTAAAAAGTTACAGAAATAGACACATCCACTATTTGCAGGACTGGACTGTTAAATTCTCTTTCTAAGGAAATGAATGCCAGACCAAGCCTAGCACTGATAAAAGGTGCAGTCATGATGAGCATATGCCAATGAAAATGGGAGGTTCTGTGAGAAGCAGCTGTGCAAAATCTCACTCTGCCATTTTTTCCAAGCTAGGAAACTAAATCAATGAGAGCAACAAGAAGTTCAGGCAGCAAGACCTCCCATTTTATTTTGCCTCAGTTCCTCAAAAATTACACTCCACCACTGTCCTGATAACAAATGGAGTGATGTATTCTGCATTTGCCCAGGCTGCATGCTTCTACTGTTTGCTTCAAATTAGCTCAATTTTTCATGTATCAAATCCACAGTCCTGTGTGTCTGATGATACAAATGAAAATTAAACACCCAAAATAAATTACTAGTTTTCAGCTCAAACAGCCAAGTATTGTAACAGCTTCTGCAGTACAAAGCACTGGAACTGCCATGGGAGTCCGAGCAGGAACATGAGGTCAGGGTGGAGAAATGGGTGGGAAGAATTGCCTCTTCTAGCAAAGGCTACACAGTCAGGTGGCTTGAGGCATTATTGAAACTGCAGGGTTGTAACAAGCAAGTATTTCATCCAGGAGAAGAAAACAAAAACAAACAAGCCAACACAAAACCAAACCAAAAAAAAACCCTGACCAAACAAAACCACAACCAAATCAACCCCCAACGTCTACCATGAATCATCTTCAGCAAACAGTTTTTTCATCAAGACTAATAGCAATGCTTACTTAGTTTAAAAATAACCATTCAGAATAATTCTGAGGCTCACAAAAACAGCAATTAAAAGTTTAACATGTATCAACCAAATATACTTAGGCATTGCTGTATGGGCTGACAATCACTGGGCTCTCCAAGATTTGTGATTTGTGAAAAGCATTTCTCCCATTTGGGATGGTAAAAGCAACATTCAACATTAACCTTAAAAACAGATAAAGAATTTAACAGAAAGGTTAAAATAAGTGTCCAATCCCAAAGCAAACATTTAAATATACCAATTATCTGACATGTATAGCAAAAAAACCTGCATTTTGTAAAACAACCCAGTTTAACTACAAATATGTGAATGCATGGCACACATTAATTAATTAATTAATTAAAACAGTAGAAAAATAACATTCTCCATACTTGAAATGTGAAATACTTCTGCCTATGTCACCTATTTGAAGTTAGCAATAAAAGTAAAGCAGCCTTCAATCCCTGTACTTTTAAATCAACCAAAGCAACCTTGGGTTTCTGTCTGTACAAATTCCTGCCATAACATATGCATCTAAAAAAAACAGTTTGCAAGTAAAAAGGTTATCAGAAAAAATCATGAGATTCCAGCAAGCTGGAAGGAGCAACTGACATAATAAATGTATCATAGTTAATCGTGTTACACCAAACTTATTCCATAGGAGAGACTGTCCCAGAGGGGTGAATCATTACACACTATTCATAGCCTAGAAGTACATTTTTTATTTAGAAATGTAAAAAACACAGGTTTAAATTATACTGTTACTAACTACAGCCAGAAAACTTGTAAAAGTTTCACACAACTCACCCACAGAGATGGAAAAATCAATATATTGTGACCTGCTTTGGGAAAGATTGCTTATATCTTTTACAGCAGAACTGTTACAAAGAAAAAAATGTATATTTCATCTATAGTATATAAAATTTATCTATATGCACCACTTTTTGTGTTTTTGTAAAGAAAAAAATCTCATAGGCCATCAATCTTTTTCTCAAAAAAGTATTTTAAGTAGCAAAGCTACAGTTTTAACACAAGGATAAAAAAATCCCATCATGTCCATGCAGGAGTTTGCCCAAGGATAGACCAAAGCAGAAGACTCATTTTTAGGGGGTGAATAGTTATAAAAGCTGCATATTTAAGGTCCTAATCTTGAAACCTTTATTTACATGAACAGGCCTTACTTTAAAGAATAAGTGTTTGCAAGATTGGAATCCTACAACCATTAATCTTTCTGAAAGACTTTTTAGCGTGAAGGATTATGCTGTCCTTCCAAATAAACAAAAAGAGATAATTCTGCTGAATATTTTTCAAAAGTTGTGTGTTGTCACATTACAGCACTCTGAAGTTAAAAAGAAATTCTAAGTTGTGAGGTAAAACACCACTGAAGAGTTCTAAAAAGTTCAACAAAAATAATTTGATATTAGTAAAAATGCATTTCCTTTTGAATTTCAAATATTTCTGTAAACATAACTGCTTCAACACTGTGTGTTACTTAGTAACATGATTTCCTTGACCATTAGGAGGGCAAGCCTAGCAATTTACCTGAGAGGTCTGTGAAAAATCAGTAAATGTCCAACTTCCTATCATACCCACATTTAATTCTCCATCCAGTATTCTTCTTTCTCCGAGCATCCATCAAGAAAACAAAAGGTTTGCCTTAGTTTAAGATTCATATGCGTATCTTTTCAAGGTCATTTTTATTGCTGGGGTCCACCTCACTGCCAGCCTGATGGGCAGCACCTCTCTGAGCCGGGGAGAGAAGTGCAGGGCATGGAGGGAACCCTGGCTCGGCCTCTTCAACACCCCCACACAGATGGGTGCTGCCAAGGTGCTGAATGCTGGCCTAAACAGCAGCAAAGCTCCAGGGAAAAGTGTTTGCTTGTCAGTTCTTTAATTCACATTATACCATATATCAGTGTGCACTGTGGCTTATGGCAAACTAGTCATGGCTGATGTAATATCCACCTCTGATCCAGAGGTCAGTGCCTGATCTCTTTGTGGTGACCAGTGACAGGACCTGAGGAAATGGCCTGAAACTGTGTCAGGCGAAGTTTAGATTAGGTATCAGAAAAAGATCCTTTACCAGAAAGTGGCTGGGCACTGGGCAGGGCAGTGGCCATAGCACCAAGCCTGACAGAGCTACAGAAGCATTTGGACAACGCTCTTGGGCACGTGGTGTGTCTCTTGGGAATGTCCTGTGCAAGGCTAAGAGTTGGATTTGACAATCTATGTGGGTCCCTTCCAACTGTGATTCTGGTCCTCCAGCCCAGGGACCGGGGATTGTCCCCATTGTCCCGTGCCAGCGCTCCAGCACAGGGCACAGATACACGTTATTGCCGTGGGCACGGGACACACACAGCACGAAACACATCAAGTCCCAGCAATGCTGCCCCTCACACAGTTAGTTTTGATCTATCACTATTTCAGTCCTCTAAGATACTAACTAGCTTTTCCAGTTCTGCACTGTGTGCCAAATTAGCTCTTTGGAAAAAACGCTGAATCATTTAAACTGTATTAAGACAGTAATAAAAACAAAATCTTTGAATCTCTCATATCAGTTACTTCCTTGGGCCACAGGCAGCTGCCCAGGGAGGACCGGGTTATAAATGGCCTGAGGAAGCGATAGGCAATGAATAGCCGTGACCCTCGCTCCCTTGTTCGGTCCAGGCCTGCAACCTGAGCCGGGAGGGGGGCAAATTCCTCCCGCTCCAGGCAGGCAGGGGAAGGGAGCGGAGGGCGCCGCTATGGAGGCCCCAGCCCTTGCTCAGCACCACCGTGGCACCCGCGCCCCCAGCAGCGGCAAACACCCCGCACCGCATTCCTAAACACCCGCCTGCCCACCCAAACTCTCAGCACCATCCTGCGGTCCCTCCATCACCGCAGCGGTCCCACACAGAAGCAACCTACCCTGCTTCGGTATTACCAACTGAGCCCACAATAAACGCAACATCCATGGAAGAAAAAAAGCCCAGTTCATTCCTCGCCAGACTAGAGGTTTTCCTCCACGTGGGAGCACAGCAGAGAAGACAACAGTTGACTGGCAAATCTCATCAGCAAGCAGAAAAATGAAGGCCCAGAATCTTTATTTTTGGCCCGTTCTAGGGAACAGTTTTATGGGTTGGTTTGCACTGCACTGATCCAGAAGGGGACTAGCAAATATAAAAACCACACTGACAGCAGCATCACTCTCTGCCATTGCTTTACACAGCAGAATCCAAACTGACTTGCACTGTTAAACCTGTTTCCTGAAACAGGCATGAATGCTGTACAAGGCTTGTATTCAAACATTTAAGAGATCTTGTATTTCCTATATTATTATATATTCATAATAAATATTTCAGTGGGAGTTTTTTGAGTAATATCTAAATTAATTCTTCCAGTTTAATCTCTTAATGCTTGAATGTGGGGTTTTAACAGTAACATTTGAATAGCAACATTGTACCATACCATAAAGCACACCATAATACCATAAAGCTCCTTATAAAATTTATCAAATTCATGGAAACTTGACATTTCAAAATCTGAACATCTGCTTTTGACACAAAAGTATTTTGTTCAGTAAATGTTTAAAGATTATTTTACATTAATGTAAACGATATTTTTCAACAAACCAATACTTAAAAGAAACATGGATTAATGTCTTTCTTCTGTATTTAGCATGTCCCTTGTTGTTTGGTAATTTACTTACATACAGATTTACTAAAAGGAAACAATTTGCTTTTTTGTCCCTCACCTTTAAAAATTTGGCAATGAGATGTGAATGTGCCCAGAAGAACAATGTTCTCATAAGACATATAAATTCAGATTAACTTGGTTAAACCATTCAATTTAAAGGGTAACAAAAAACCCCATACTAAACTTTTTACACGTTCACTCTTGTGAAGAAAGTCATAGATAGTACACATTTTTATTTTCTTACATATCATCAATAAATAATTATCTGCTAAGTCCTCTTTTTGACCTGAAATGCCAGGAATTTCAAACTTGTTCACAAAATGGCAAAGTTAAACTTTAATGAAGACCCTGCTGACTGTGCTGCAAGAAATTTAGATGAACATTCATGTATGATAAGTTCATATAAATAATACTGTTATACAATTAGTTTGGGGGGCATTTTAAAGATTGCAAAGCATTCTCAAAGATAGCAAAAAAGAGTATGCTGAATGACAGTCTATACCTACAAAATCCCCTTTCATTTACTTAATCAAGTTTTTCTGTTTTAAGTATGGTTTAAGCTCCTAAATAAAATGATCAGGAAAAAAAGCAAAAAACAAACAAAACCCTGAGGGACATTGTGCACACATATTGAAACTTCTTGACAACTACTTCACTGATTTCACCTGGCTCAACATTTCATGTCTTAGTAACATTTAGTCCCTGAATTGTAGCTAAAACATACTGTACTTTCAAAATGCACTTCAGATGGAGAGAGATAACAGAAACAAAGCAAAGGTTTACCCATTTTTAAGGATTTAACTAACAGATTATATTGACCACTCTAAAGCAAAAAATACCACAACAAAATCAATCATTTTATGACATTACCTCACTCAAGAGAATATAATACACTAGAGGTTTCATGATACCTATTGTGGTCAATATCAGTTTAGATCCCTTGCAATGAACATATGGATAAAAGGAAATTAAACTGTAACTATAAAAACATACTATTGTTTTATATACAATTTTAAAAAATGCACTGACTCTCATATGAAAAAATATATTAATATGTAGAAGATCACAGGAAATCTTAAATATTGATTACACTGTAAAATAATGAATACTATAAATAGTTCCTCTTTGGCCAAATGCTTCAACTGTAGCCATTTCAACAGTCTAATCTTGGTCCATTTACAGCTGTCGCCAGTTAAAAAACGATCATCCAAGAAAGAAGTACTATCTGTGCGAAGATTAACAATAAACCTACATCAGCACAGAATGCACTATTGCTTTCCAATAAACTACTCATGATTATTGTCAATAAAAAAGAAAATAAATTGCAAAAATAATTAAGTGGCCATTTAAAATATGTAATTGCTTAATTAAAATAATGAAGATTAATGTAAAAATTCTTTGGGGAAACTGGATCTGCCACTTACATTATTAAACATAGAGAGATTTTGTTGCTCAAAGCAGACTGTAGGTTAATTTTAAAAGCATTTATGTTCTTGAAAAATGTTGTGCAGTCACTAAATGCAAAAAATATGCATTTTATTTTTTACAAAGTCTTTCATAATTACTGAAGACAATGTAGACATAGATCATAATTAAAGGAACCTTTTCAATCAGTGTTTTGAATTTAAGTAATTTCAAATATTTTCAAATCTGATAGACTGTATTTTGGAATGTTTAGTAATTTTTTTTTTTAATTCTCGAGTTTTTTTATTCTTCTTTTTTATTCTTTTGTTCATTCTTCTTTAATTCTTGAAGAGAAGGCATTGCTAAGAGGAGACTGATCGCCTACTTTCTTAGTGCTGATAATAGACTATAGTCCAGGAGAATTAAGCACTCCTTCAGTGAAAGATGTGGTATTTACTGCTCCATTAAGTGTTCACAAATCCATGAGTTAACACTAACAATATCCTATTCCAGTAGGTCTAAGCAAAAATTTTATCTTCAGATGTACTGTATTTCTGCCTGGATATCTTTAATATTAATTTCACCTTAAAATGTTACCATCTTCGAAATTTTTTGCTTTCCAATCATCTATAGTTCAGTCCCAGCCTTCTCTTTGTGACTAGTCCTGTAAAGTCAATAGTGACAGGCAAAGTTGTCTATAATATCAAAAATTAAGAGTTTATTTATTAATGCACTGCTTCACATCCAGATCAATCACACTCAAGTAATGTTTATCTCTAACAACTGTCACTAATCCCTGAAGCCAACCAAAACTACTTCTAAAACCTAATTTTATCTTTTTTTTTCCAGGTTGCCATACTTTCTAAACCATAACCACACACAACAAACAGGATGCCCTGTTAGTTAAAATCAGCCTGCATGCTACAGCCACACAGACCCCCTACACAAGAAACCATGCATTCCTCACAGGGTTAACTTCTACCCTACCTTTCCCACCCATTAAACAGTTTCTGCAAAACATGCTACATTAAAACATTAAACAAATGTGATTTTGACTTGTACAGAACAGCCATTACAAATGTAATGTGCTTACTTTAATTAACACATACCACACAGACACACAGACCTCCAAAACAATGAAGCAGGCAAAAAAAGCAGATTTGGCACAGCCAAATGGGAACTTACTCACTGTAGTGGAGACCTATTAAGCACTGTGGTGAAACGGACATTTTTTGGCTAACTGCATTTACAAATATTTGAGGGCAATATTATGCCTCTAAATCTGTGAACTGTCCACCCTCTCCTGCCTGAGTAGAAGGTTCAGCTACTTCACCCTTCCCACCAGTCAGTGCTCTCCCTTTTATTTGAGTAGTATCTCTACATCCCTAATATAAAGACCTGGAAATAAGACAGATCTGAAGGATCCTGCCAGGAGGATTCCAATCCTTCCCTCTGTGAACACAGATATGCAATACTGCTGTTACAAAGTTTTAAAAAAGTTTTCCCAGTACCTACTGCATTCCATCCCCGCTGCCACAAACCAAAGGCCCTGCACAGGGCTGAAGAGCTGTTCAAGATCTCAAGGTGCTTTCATTGCAAAAATGAACTTCATTCACCTACAAGAGAACCTGCTTGCACCCACAGTGAGGAGACTTTACTACATTAGGAGCAATTCACATACTTCTTCTACCACTCTTTCCTCATGTGAGGGAATTAATTTGGGGATGAGCAATTTTTCAACAGAAAAATGAGAAAAACCAGAAATATTATCAGCCTGAGACCTTTGAATAAAAGCATTCTGGCAGAGGAGTAGTCAGGTGAATTTAGGTAAGACATTAAATATTACATTCACAGTACAAAAAACTAGTATATTATGAAAAAATATATACAAGTTACATACATAACATCATGTGTATGCATGAACTTGACAAGTTGTACCACTTTTAGCCAACTTTTAATTAAGCAGCAGGGACCCAGACCCTGTTTACTACTCTACGTTTTAGGCACTCTACAGGGAATAACTCAGATCATAATATAGCCCTCATGTTTTTGAGCACAAAATGCACACTGACAGCCTTACAAAAACAAAATGCTGTAAACCACATACTTCCAGTAAAAGCATTCATATAGGAGACTTAAAATCCACTTCCAATACTGCCCATTTTATTGAACACATTTCACAGGTCAGTGGGACCACTTTGCAGGAGAAGACCAAGCAGAATTTGGCTCATCAGGTCTGTAATATTCACAAGAAGAGTGTCATAGTTTCATTGCATTAACGATGAGGTTTTGTTCACTGTCGAATCAACTCTCAAACTTCCATTCACCTGATGTACTATTGTATTTAATATCTTGGGAAGACACTAGCAAACAGGTTTGTGAATAATTCTTGGATCTTATTCCACTTTAACCTTAAAAATGGCTAATTCTCTAGATGTGTAATCTGTCTGTTTTAGGCCAGGTTTAATTAAACAGGGTGAGATAACAATATACATATCTGTTAAATACAGGAAGCAGTTGGGAATCTAATTCAGAGTCTACAGAAGTCAGCTCGGGTCTATTAGGTACGTTCTATAATACTACTTTAATGTATTTCTAGTATTTCCAATATAATGAGTTTAAGAAGATTCAGAAATTACCACACGTGGTCAGCAGAGGCTTTTTAAAATCCTCTATTTCCCCTAAGATTGTATTATTACAAATAGCCCACAAAACCAACCAAGATTTTGATTACTACCTTGCAAAACAGAACTGTAAAATTAAATAAAACATTTTTTAAATTATAGCACACGTGCACTATTGAGAGATTTTAAAGACACCTGTACTTTGAAAAAAATACATGCTGGTGTTATTCTAGTCTTGTTAAAGTACACAATGGCTATCACTTTTATTCTCAATTTCAGCCCAGGGAATATTTTGGTGCATATATTTAAATGGCCGTAAACAGAAGAAGTTATAACACAAATGTTAAAGTAGCCTCAAGTGGCACTAAAACAAAAGCAATCAAGAAAAAAAAATCCCTCAATGCTGCATGCCTATAAATTACCACAACAAATTAAAAGAGGGCCTCTCTGGGAACAGATTATCTTTGATGGGAAAGCCAGTATCAGCTATGTTCATGAAAATTACACATTTATGAATGCAATAACATCAGTGTTTTCTAGCAGAGCCTAAGATCTATAGTAGTCATGGAATATTACTTAGATTTTGTAGACAAATTTATACACTCCAAATTAAATTACACATTCACACAGGTTTTACCTGTTGCACAATTCTGAGAGGTGAAAATACTAACCTATCATGCTAACAACGTGAACCAAACATTTCAGCTTCTCTCCTTCTAAAAAATGTAATTCTAGCACCTAATCAAAACTTTGGAATAGAAACTATTTGTGTGATTTTCTTGGTTTCTGCACTGACAATAGAACAAGAGTATTCTACATACACTCAGATAAATCACCTCAATGTTGATGTATTTAATTTTCAAAGTTGAAATACCATACGTATGGAATAATTAAGGAGTTATACTTTTCAGATTATCAACTAATTTCACTAAGCTCTGACTCATCTACTAAAGAGATATATTCAAATTTTTATGAACATAATCTGTAAATATACTAATTTCTGTTCTGTAGAAGAAACACATTATTACATGAACCAAATATTCCCTGATTTTTTTGTTTATAAATAGTTCTTTCTGAAAACTGCAGTCAATGTATCTCAGTGCCACCAATGAACTGCAATCACTAAACAAGAGAAATGAATAATACTGAAGTGTGACCCAAATATTCCTGAAACATTCCACTTCGAAGAATAGCTCAGATGCTTGTACCCATTCCAATACCCTCATGTGCCCTTTTTCTTGAAAAGCCACCATCGCTTTCATTGTCTCTCCATCCCAAGCTCAGGGTGGCTACAACAGTATTCTGCTATTTTGCACCAGAGCAGACTGCAGTTTCATTCACATTTCTGTGACAGCAACTTCCAGGTCTTTCCTCCAGTACCTTCAACTCACCCTGAGAGCTGCTTGCTTTGCATCCTTGGCCACCCTTCCATGGTGCCAACACTGCCCACCCATATCTGTGGGGATCATGGAGTTTCTCTAATACAGAAAATATCTGATAGAAATGTGACAAAACCCCAAATATTTCCCCAGCTGAGTTTGCCATGCACCTCCACAAGCACTTACACTAGCCCAACAGGAAGACTAATATTAAAGTTCTTGAAGCTTACTGAAGCAGCAGCACTGCTGCCAAATGTGTAAGTAAAGTCATGGCCATAGGATTCCCACCAAGAAGGGTGGCTGTAGGAGTTTCAACCTCCACCTACTCATCCCACACTGCTACTGCGAAGTGTTACTCAGCTGCTTGCAGAGCAGCTGCTGACCTGCTCTATGTCACAGCTTTGCATGTTATGAAAAACTCAAATTCAATGCCAGTTTTCCATAATACAGCAGATTGTGAAACTTCCAGCCAGTTCCACAGCTACTCTGCAAGCAGCTGAGCCATTTCTGAAGTAGGGATCTGGAACTTCCTCTACCTATCTCCCAAGGAGTTAACTCTCCTACATTTTAAGCCAGGAACATCCAGAATAATCTGAGGAAAAGCCTGGACACCAGTTTCTCCAACCAGATTGGCTCAAGCAATTAGAAGCACTTCCCCACCTTCCATACAGGGGTGTTTGCTGATACTTCAGTGATGTAAAAGGCATTTAAGGATTCACTGCTTTTTACCAGTGAAACCCAGCGAGCAAAAGCCAGTCCAAACTTCTCCTGACTAACTGTCCCTTAAAAAGAGCCAAGTATAATACCTTTCTAACAGTCCTGGTAACTTGAACAAAAGATGAAAAAAAGGCAATCATACACAGAGGGAATTAAAAACGTACAAATTATGTCCTTATTTATTTGTGTTCATTTTAAGAAACATCATAAACAGTCTTTACCCTCTGGCTTCTATGTTCCTAGAATCTTTCTTAAATTATACCTTTACAGTCAGGTTTATACACCTCTACAGATACTGGTAGGCCTGATTTTGTTTCTTTTGATAATTAGTGGGGAAAGATGACAGGCCTTTACTGTGATGGGTTACACAAGGAAGATGAATTAAACAATATTTACATGGGAGTATACTTGGTAAAGAGTCTGAAACAAAACTGTGGATGGCTCTAAATATACTTACTACCTCAGTAATGTAGTTGCAAACCAGGACAAGCAACAATAACAACATTTTCCCCAATCTGACAATTCATTTCCTTTTTGCTTTGGTTCATATAACTGCTTTGATATCTTATGTTTGTGCCTCAGACAAAATATCCTCTTCCTTCCAGTATCCCAACTCCTGTGCACAACTTCCTCAGTCTTGGAGAGAAGGAGGATAGCATGCTCTGGAAAGGGTGTGCTTACTGCTCTGGCAAAAAGGTAAATACCCCTTAAGATTAGAGTCCCACTGCAGGCCTCTGCCTCTGGGCTACTTGCAATTTTTGTTTGTCAATACGCAATGTTGAAATCCTTCAACAAGATCTGATCTGATTTAACACCACTTAGGTTTAATGGTGTTGCCATTCACTTAACTACTACACAGGTCTATCAATAAAAATGTACTGTAATGTTGGGTTTAAATGTAAATAGATGAAATCTGGAAGGTTCAGAAGGTGGTGGCTCCATAACTTAAGCAAATTAAAAGTTTCTTCAGGCAACCATCTTAAACTATCAAGCTGTCAGTGAAGCATATTTTGCCATCTGTCTATGTGCCCATAGGTAGGATTTGAAATGTAGGACTGACACTAATTAGTAGCACCCCTTCCCTCCCACCAAAAAAGAATAAAATCCCAGTGCTGTACTGCTCTACATTACAAATCCATGGTCCCCATAACCTAAAGTCAGTTTTCTCTTTACGGTGCAACACAGCTGGTGAGTGCCAAAGCTTGGCTCCAGGTCCTCAGCAACTACCCATTACAGATGCTGTAAGTATTGAGGCTGCCAAGCAGACTTTGACACCCACGTCTGATCTCAGACGATCTCTCATACACATGCTCACTGCAGACACTTGTTTACTCCCCATTCGCTTCCTTCCTCAGCTTCCCTCTCTAAATGCTGCTAGGTGCTTTTGTTTTGGTTAGGCCTGGCCTTGCCTGGTCCTCAGCAGAAGTCAAAGATGACAAGGCTGTAATACCATACTCTGCATAGGTACTTCTATATTCCAGAACAGGCATTGCTATGTCATATTTAACAATAAAGAGCAACGCAATACTGATTTCACTTGCTTGCCTAGAAGTTCGAATTATCCTGAGAAATAAAGAGTTTTTACATGCTCCCAATAATAGATGGAAAAGGTAGGCTAGATGAATGAATGCATCCTTGCAAAAGCATGGGATCACGTGTGCTCACAATATAAGAAATTCAGCACTGAGTGTAACATGCCATGCCCAACTTTGGCCTAGAAATAGTAGTTAAACTGTGCCTAAAATACTAAGGATTCAAGGAACAGGCATTTGATTCATCGTGAAAAAGGGTGGTTGGTTAAATAAGGGAAAAGACTTTTCCAATGCTCCTTATATGTCTCATTTTCCATCTATTCTTCTGTTTACAGTCACACTAGTCTCAGTATTTTTCTCCTTTTGTTTTAGGTACTTGAAGTAATACCAGCAAAACTTATAATATACAATGATAGTACAATGCACAAGGACTCAATGAAATAAAAGACTCTCTCCCATTTTTATCAAATCTTGTAGTAACAGTAACTTCTAGTAGCAGTAAGAAAGTTCAGATGAAAGTGAAAAATGTCATGCCAACTATGTTCCTTTTAGTGAGAAAATAAATAACACCAGCTCCTAAATGCTGCTCCTCCCTTCCTTCCTCTCCCCATCTCATAAAAGAGGATCCCAAAGAAGGATTGTGTTTAAGGTCCCAGTTCAGAAATGCATCAATGTAGTAAGAATTTTGAACTACAGAGCAGGGTCCCAACAAACATCATCTACCCTGAACAATCCATCCCATCCTGAAAGACCAACATTACTGAGAAAGGGATCACAAATGTATAACCATTGATATTCACAAACATGTATTTAATTGCATCTGTTTACATTCAGCAGCCTATCCTTCATTATCAACATTAACATCTGGGCTTCACGCTAAGCAAAGGAAAAGGGACATGTTTCTAAGTTCGTCCGTACAGAGTGTGTGCAAAAAAGAATATACAGTAATTTTACCTTACTGCCAGCATCCAAAAAAGTTGTACGTATCTAAGTTGTGTGTATAATTCTGAAAATGCAAAAAAATTATAACAAGCATCACCCTTTTGTGGTTTTATAAGAGCTTCAGCTCTTCTTAGTTTGTTGCATTGAAAACCTTTTTTCCATGTGCACCACAAAATGTTTCACTCACTTCACTTCTCCAGTCTGTTCTACCCTTCTGAGAAATAGATATTTTTCTAAAATTTAACAAGACCCGCTCACACATAACTACATCCAGAATTCACATCACAATGACAATATTGAGCCAAATTCAGTAAGGAGCACATTCCTTGGATTTAACAGTGTTACAAAGGACTAACATTGCTACTCTTACTTTTTTTTTTTTTTTTTTCAAAAGAAACAAGAGGTCTAGAAAAGGACATAAAAAGAAAGGAACAATGGACTAGGCATATTACTGCATTGGGCATGGTTTGTATTTGAAAAATTAAATTGTTTTTAGGACTTGTAATTTTTATATGACCCTGAAAGACTAAAACATGTGACTTTAATATATAAGCTGTATCAGAATAAAGCTAAAAAGGACAAGAGCGTAGACGTTTGTAAGTGTATGTAATTATATGTTGACACACAGATGAACGTACATAACGGCTGATGTGTTTCTACCTAAAATAAGGCATTTAGCTCTAGGTTCCTCATTATCAGAAGGGTAACAACAATCTGAAGGTAGTTCAGGAGAAGATCAATCCAAATGATTAATGCCAAAGGAGGGACTTAAAAGGCAGAGTTAAAAACTCAATATTGCAGCTGCTTCATGAACAGTACTTTCATTGGGTGAAAGGGAAGTCCAAACAAAAGCAATATCCCCTAAAAGTATATCAATATATACAATTAGCAAATCACTGACTTTAGAAAAACATGACTATAATCTGCACACAACCAAGAGCGAACTCCAAGAAGAAAGCAAAATTATTTATTACAAGCTCAAAGGTCTAGGTATAGCGGGCTTAAACTATTACAGGAATTTTGACTTAAAATACCGTAAGTTTTTGCTCATAGCAACATCTCATAAACTGGGCATAACCTCCCCAAGAAAAGATAAGGTAAGAAAGTAAAAATACTGTAGCAGGGCCCAAGCTAGCTTGGACAGGACTTGAACTAAGTAAACTAGAAGCTTCTTTCCTCCGCTTAGACTGTCTGGTTCTATAAAATTATACTAGCAGCTACAGACACTGCAGAATGAGTGAATGCATGCAACACTAGGTGCAGACAAGTAAATGATGAGGTGTTTTCAAAGCAGTTTTGAACAGCAATATTTTGTTTCAATAGATTAATAAACTAATATCTTTGCCTTGAAAAAGACCTTTCTCATGACTAGATTTTTCAAATTAATGAAACTAATAGGAATAGGATCCAATCACTGTTCAGGCAACAGACTCTCTTGTAGAACCAGCACTGTTAAATAACATTACACATTTAAAGACATTTTTATGCTTAGGCTGCTACTGTTATCCCTGGTCAGCTAACACAAAGCATTCTATACAGTAATATCAATTATCTAAAATGTACTCTGAAACATAATAGATAACACTTCTTCCCATTACATTAGACAGAAAACTTCTGTGTTTGACTGACAAAAAGAAGATTCATGTCACCATGAAGTTTATATGTATATATATCTTAGATTTAATCAGAAAGAAAAAGATGAGAAACATATTTTCTTTGTTGTAAGTGCAATCCATTGCAGAATACTAATAACTTCACTCAGTAAGACATAGCTCTAAGTAAACTCAAAATGACTAAGGCACAGAGTTTATGTGCAATGAAACATGATATTTTTCACTGCATTTTACACTGTGATAGGTCTTAGAAACTCGAGGGTTTGGATAAATTGTAGATTATTAAACTGTAATAATCAAACTTGTGTAACATTTCCTTCTTGTCCCCTCCTTTAGAGGACACAACTGAATAGTAACTCCCAAATTTATTATACTTTATTATTTTCTAGGACTATTTTCCATTACGAAACTGCACACCTTGTCTAGTATTACTTAAATGTATCAGGTTATCATGCAGTTCAACGCTTCTCTATTTCCACAGCTCTAACAATATCTTTGTTTTCAAATGTGTTTTTTATTAACAGCACTGCTATGCTTCAAATGTTTATCTTCTACTATTTGAGAAGAAAAAAAAAATTACATATATTAACCCAAAATTAAAGAAAGGAAGGGTTTATTTTTAAAGTAAATTTTTAAAACTGTAAAGAACAATTTCACAACTTAAAAAGATACAGAGAAGGGAAGAAAGGGGGAAAAAGAGGAAGACTGCTCTTTCTTTCAGAAGTACTTCATGCACTCAGTTCTAAAGAAAAAAAGCACCAGCAAACAGGGGGCACCTCATATGCCAGTATGAAGCAGGAAGTGTAGGAATTCAGTAAGTTCACTATTGGATTCTATACTCTGTACATAATTCCAAATATAAATAGCTATATCGAAGTGCAGGCCCTTAGTTGCAGGGCACATGTAAGGCAAGATCAGAAAATTCACCCCCCTACCCATCACAAGGCAACATGCCACAGCAGCAGTTTCTTTAGAAATTCCTTTACAGTTTCTTTAGAACCACCTAATCAAGAGTATGCTTTAAAAAACCCTGGTAGAAATTGCCATAAGAAAGCCGAGGCACTAAATGCAACATTAAATGGGAATCATTATATTATCATGGAACACCCCCTTGCCCCGTCATTGCAAACGTCATAGAAAATGGACAACTACGTAAAAAGTTAAGATGCCTTTTGCCTCCCTAACATGGCCCTACTCCAACCCAAAATGGTCTCTTTACCTGACACGTCTCTTCTGTTCTCTGATCACAGAGAAGACGGGGGAAATTCAAAATAGCACTTTCGCAACTGGAGACTCACAGAAGGACCAGAGAAGGTCTACTCATGCTCCTTCTTCACTACCCACGGTACAGACCCTGGGAAAAGTTCCCTTATTTTGTACCTATTTTGCATCTGAAACTCCTTTGCCTAAAGGCGTTCACACCAGTTTCCACGTTCAAAACACAAAACCATCCACGCTGTCGTGCTTAAAAATAAAACCAAGCACCATCCACCCCTTCTTTCCCCATGATCCTTACAAAGATGTTGCTTTTGGTCTGAATCCTTAATGTTTGTTTGTTTGTTTTTTCCCTAGAAAGGAATAATTAAAAAACAACCAACCAAACCACGTACATGGTTCAGAGTATCACGACAGGGACGCTCTCAGGTCTGAATTACTACAAAATAACACTATAATTATGTCTTAATTTCACTAACGAATCTCAGATGAGCTTTTAAAAAGTAATTCGAGGTTTACAAGTAAACCGTTTAAAACTACACAAATGTTATCTGAATGAAACCCGACGTTATTTATCCTTTTCCCAGCTTAATTTTAAGCAGTTTCCAAGGAAAGGCGTATCTGCTCCTGATCAGTCTGGTGACAAATGATAAACCTTGTTAAAAAGTGTGACATTTGAAAATAAATAAAAACCACAGGAGACGTTTCTAACCAAGTAAGAAGATATGAGAAAACATTCTCTCTTTACACAAATCTCCAGCCACAGAGAACTAAGCACAATCTAACGACCTTATTTACTCAAATTGTATGCTGCCAACAAAACCACTACCTAAGACAACTTTTTAATTACAGATGTTCCTAAATACCTAGAAGATAGGTTACTTCTCTTCACATGAAACCAGTCACACTGAACTCAACCAAACGTAGCAGGCTGAGATGGAAGACAAAAATGGGTCTTACTTGGTGTACAAAGACATCAACTGGAGACTCCAAGGGGCTTCCCTCTCGGTTGCTCATGGAGATGAACCCGAATCCCATTCTCACATTGAACCATTTGCAATGGCCGGTTCCGTGCAAAACCTGGGATTCCTCCTCTTCTTCCTGCTCCGGCAACTTCCCAGGCTCGTCTCCACCTTTACTCGCCCCTGCTGAGGAAGAGGGAAAGGCGGGAGGGGGTGTGTAGGGGGTAGGGGGGGGAAGGGGGAAAAAAAGAAGGAAGAGAGGGACAAGATGCAAAGCAAAGAGTTAAATTCTGGTAACATCCTTTTGCCGCTGTATAAAGGAGTTACTACAGACGGAACAGAGAAAAAAAACGGCGAGGGGGGAAGCGAACAAAACAAAATCAAAACGCCAACGGCGAAAAGTGCATATTTTTTCATGAATCCTAAAATAAAAACCCTTCTCCCCCAAATACGTAAAAAAATAAAATCACCGGCGGTCACAGAGAGGAAACACTACGCACGGAGGCTCTCCCTCTCTCTGTGCCCAGGGCAGCCCACGTTTCTCTACATACGTGAATTTTTCCATTTAACTCCATCTTTCAGCCACATTACAGCACGGAACGCGATACTTTACTTGAATATTGCTGGTTTAAGACCGATCCCATTTCTCAAGAGAAATTCTCAGCCCACTTAGTCGCTCTTCGC
>JAWWEV010000115.1:72469055-72514490 GCA_035583235.1 Hafferia zeledoni
CTAAAAAAAAAAACAAAAAAAAAAAAAAAAAAAAAAAAAAAAAAAAAAAAAAAAAAAAGGAGAGAACTTTAAAAAACCCCAATCTGCTAACACCCTTCCAAAATTCATTCGCAAAGAAGGGGAGCAAAGAGGATACAGGGAAAAAACTCTACAGAACAAGCCAGTTCGTGGAAAAATCAGTCTAATTGTAGCAGTTTACATACTAAAAAAATATTTCTATCCTTACTTGTCGCTAAATAGATGCTAATTTTGGTTAAAACAATTGTAGGAACCTGGAATCATTGTCTTTCCACATGCACAGCAAGAGCTCGCTTGAAACTATGTAACGAAAACCAGAGGTGTTGGATTTCCCATTTGTCACCTTCCTAAAACTTTTAAAGTCCTAACTTCAGTTTCTTCTACTCCACAAAACAAAACAAAACAAAACAAAAATAATAATAAACTAAAAAACCACAAACCAAACAAGCACCACTCTCCTCCGCACAAAGAAAGACCCCCACCTCAAAAATAAAAAAGCAAACCCAAAAGAAAGTAGGGGGAAAAAAACCCAAAAATCCAAACAAACGACGGAGCCGCGTGCATTTGAAACAAAACGCGTATTTTACACTTGAAAGCAGAGCTCGGGGATGCTGCCACCACTTCCCATTTCAAAGTGCAGCCAGCGCTCCTTGCCGACGGGCAGGCAGGAGGGGCAGGGACGGCGCCGGGACGCCCCTGCCCCCTTCCTTACACTACTCGGGGTTGACTGCTCGGCGCCGCCCCGCCGATGTTGGATGCAGTAAGATGCCCGTCGTGTTTCTTACACGGTTTCTATCGAAACCGGCTCTTCCTAGCGCGGGGATTGAGAGGCACCTTTCCCTCCGCTCCCTATAGCCAGGACTCTGTGTTGGTGCTGAGCTGTTCCCGCCAAAACCTTCTCACCTACAGTGTGGGCGCCAAAGCCGCCTTCCCTTTCCGCCGACGTGCAGCGCCCGGGCGAGGGCGGGGGTTGCCAGCGGCCCGGCGGGCTGCCCTGCCGGCAGGGGCCGTGCCGCTCTGGGCAGGTCAGGCCGCTTGCTCCGCTCCTCGCTCGCTGGGGCGCCCCTGTAGAGCGAACGTCGGGCGCTGGGACTCCGGCGTCCAGCGGCCGCATTCGGTCAGCGCCCCGGAGGCAGCGGGTCTGTCCCCATAAGCCTCCCATCGCGCCGGGCTTTGCCCCTGGGCTTTTGCTTAACATTTCCAGAAAATGCGGCTCTTTCCCAGCGGGGACGTGGCGGCATGCCTTTCCGCCCCTTTGGGAGAGCTGGGACTGACATGCCCAAGACACTGCCAGCTTCCTGCTTTGCCCTGGCCAGTCTTAATACTCGCCATATTAATCCCTCGGATTATTATTAGAAAATACGTGTGGTTTTTGGTTTTTTTTCTTTTAACAAAGTACAGCGTCGACCCAACTGAGCCGCTGCCCACGGCTCGGGTCGACCAGGGACAGGCTTTGCTCGACGTGTGACTGCGGGCGGGGTATGAAGTTATGGGTTTTATAGCGGCGCCTTTGGACCGCTCAGCTCTTTTCGGGAAATGTCGTTTCAGAGCTCAGCAGGCGCCTCTCTCCCTTCGCCCCCGCCCGCCGCTGGAGCGGACCACATTTCTTTGGCTGTCCCAGCGCTCCTCTCCCGTCACACCTAAGACGGGCGCGCACCCCTCCCCGGAGCTCGCCTCTGCTCCCTTACGGGAACGGGGCGGCCCTCGCTGAGGGATCGCGTCGCCGTTCGCAGACGCCCCTGCTCGAACTGACGGCTGGAGCGCTCTTTCAAACACGAGCTTTACGGACATTTTTTGTTGAAACGCTGCTCGCAGGTCCACTCTGCCGTCCATGGGTCTCTGCTGGCAATGCCGGCGGTTTGGTAGGGAGACTCACAAAATACTGGGAATTGCTGTGGTCCCGCGAATGATCTGCGGGCAGAAGGACGCTGGAGGGACTCACTCGGAGCGCTCGGATACAGGATGTGGTCTCACGTACATTAACCGCCTCTCAGCTGCGGATTTGCAACTGATAGCAGCCGCTTCCCCGACGGATTTAAGGAGGCTCTGGCCAGCCGTCACGGGCGACCGTCTGACAGGGCTGACGCCCCGCAGGGAAGACCGACCCGTTGCGGAGGGACCGGCAGCACGGGCCGGTTTCACCGCTTCACCTTTCGGCGGGGTAGGCGCAGGACGATGAGCGAGCGGGTTTTAGCATCGGGCGCTTATACTCCAGGTCTCTCCTCACCCGGGACAGCCTCCCCGGGGCTTGGTGTACGTATCTCAGCGGGGAGCGCATCCTCCCCGAAGGGTAATTGCCCAGGCGCTCTCACCTGCGCCAGCCCGTCGGTAACACGGGCAGCTCCTCCCGCCGCAGCACTCAGGCAACGCCCGCCCCAGGCTAGCTATCTCGCGGCGCCAGGAGCGCATCCCGCCGTGCGGGAGGGAGAAGGGACCCGGGAGAATCGCGAGTATCCCTGAGACGCGCGTCCGTCCCTCAGGCGCCCAGCGCCGCTCCAAAGGGAGCCCCGCGCCCCCACTCGCGCATGCGCCTCCCCGAGGGGGCACGGCGGGCGCTGGACAGACCGGGAGATTGGAAGGGTAGGGGGACTGGAAGGGCAGGGGGACTGGACGGACAGGGGGACTGGAAGGGCAGGGGGACTGGAAGGGCAGGGGGCTGGACGGACAGGGGGCTGGACGGACAGGGGGACTAGAAAGGCGGGCGGCATTGCTGAGGCGTCGCGATGGGAGGGGGCTGTGTGGCGGTAACGTGGCAGCGGCACGACAGTAACTCGAGAAGTATAAATGTTAGTCAGCCACTGAGGTGTGTGCCCCCACTGGTACATCTGCTGCAGTGGGGGTCGTGCAGCGCTCATACAAACCCGTGGGTCCCATAATTTGCGACAGGTATCTGAGGTGGGGTTACTGTAAATAAACTTTTCTTATGTAATTGTTTATTTGTCTTACAAAAGAAGAACGCTCAAACTGCATCAACAACTCTGAAGCCTGTGCACGAACTTAATGAGTCTTCCCCCTATGACCCAATACTTGTGTTCGTCAAAGTCAGCGGGACAGAAGTGCTGCAGTAGCTCAGTTTCACAGATACACAGTCAGCCATGTAAGACGCTACAGAGAAGACTGACCTGAGCCTGAGGAGACCTTCTTGAATGACCTCATCGTCTTCTCAGGAACCTAAAATTAGAGAGCTGGAGTCAGTACCGTGTGCATTGTACCAGAGTACCATATTTAATTACCCTCCTCTCCAGTTTAACAGCTTATTAGGAGGCCATAAAATGCCAGGGCATTGACTCTATGAAGTGACCTATAAACTTACTACTTTAGATTTACATAGCTCATCAGAACCACAATGAGATAACCAAGGTGTAAGATAAAAAATCAGCCACTGCTTTTGTTTCCCTTCCCCACCAGCACCAGTAAAGGCATTGCCCCTTTCATTGGTCTCTTATGAAAGCTATGCAGTTGATGATAACAGAGGGAAAAGATACAGATTTGCAGAATATTGAAAGGTGTTTGTTTCCTTTCTCAATAATTAATTGCAATAGGTAACCTAAGAACTAGTGAGTTGTCTTTTACTATGCTTAAATTGTACATATTAAGCAATCCAGTCGTACCTTGTATATGATTTTTAAAAATAATTCTCCAGGATTCTTTCATGGTCAAAATTGTAACTCAATGCCACTTTATGAATCTCAACAGAAAGATAATTTCAATTATGCCAGTGGTAAAACTGCATACCATAACATGTAATGATAGTAAACCCTAAATCTCAATCTGAACAAAACCAATCAGTGATACAAATACAGATGTGTAGCTTGACTGAAGGTGTACCTTTGCTCTAGTTGAGAAAGACCTGGCTAATTTTGTAGAATGCCAATAAAAGTATAATTCAGGAAAAAACCCACTGCAGATGGCAGGAAGCATGAAGGCAAATACCTTGGGTTTGGATTAAGCTTGTCACTTTGGCCGTCCAATTTGTTTAACAAATGAAACATTAATAGATAGGAGCATGCACAAACTCACCTGCCACAAGCCTGTCCTCTTGTCACCCTCTACTGTGTTTTTGAATAATCTATTTTAACTAAACCCCATCAAAACCAAACAAGGAATTGCAGTATCAATCTGTTTAGGTATAATCCCAGTTCTCTACTCTTTCAGAGAAATCTGGGTTTTGTCTTTTTTTTCTCAATTTAAGAGCACATCCAGACATCTTTCTAAAAAACAAAAAATCCTGCTAAGAGTGAGCAAATTAAGAATGACCGAAGTCAAATGGGAACCTAATTTCTCTCTTCTTTTCCCCTATAGTCAGTTATCTTAAATCATTTCCAACACTAGAAAACAGAAAATGGTGTGGAAGAATCCTTTTCAGTGCAACAACACTGGCAAGCTGATTCAGTTCCTCTTCTTTTGTAGTAACTAAGTTTTCTGCTGGAATTGTGTGGACTTTTGCCTTGTATTAAACCTAGCTCTGCTTTTACACCTTCAGGCACTGAAGCCCAATCTCTTTTATCTACTGCTTTGTTCTGTCAACCTGTGGCTATGTGGCTTTTGTGTCTTTCAGATTTACTTGCATTATTTATGCAACATAATGAAATATGCAAGCATAGAGTAAAGGATCAGTTCTTGGCTTTGGCACGTAGCCTGCTTCAGTTTATGAAGGGATTAAAAATAAGTATTTGGGGGAGTGGTGTCAGGACTAAAAGCAGGAAAGTACAGTTCTTAAAAATTGTAGCAGAAAACAGTACAAGTTCAAGTAATTCTTGTTTCTAGTATTGCCATTTTCATAACACATTTGTAAGCATCACATACTTTAGAGGGTCAAATAAACATAACACATTATTAAGCAGAAAAAAGGAAATCTAATTTTTTTAATAGCTATTACAAAAAGCTTCCTGATACCCAAAACTTGGTATAAAAGAGGTTACTGTAGAAAAGCCTGGGCATTTCATTTCCATTAACTCATTTAAATGAGAAACTATTTTGACATGTATTTTACTGCATCCTACCGAAAGAGGTAAATTCCATTTAAATGGAAGCAGGTTTGGGCTCTGAAATGGCTCATGGTGAACTATCCTGTGCCTCCTTATGCTGTACAAACTAGAAAAATACTTTGGCATTTTAGTTCTGAAACTATCTTGGCATTTAAATGAACGTGGTAACTGCAAATAAGTAAATAAATGCTGTTTAGCAATTGTGTACTGGACAGCAAGATGTTTTTAGAGAAAAAGTCCCTTCCTTTGAAAGCAACCCTCATTTTAACCAGGCATTCACAGCATGTGGAAGGATACTGTAACAGTGGGTACAAAAAAAAAATGCAACAGAACACCATATGGAAATATTGGATAGGAAATACAATGAAATGTGCAGTATCAGCTAAAGGCACACTCAGACACCCAGCAAAGGTAATCCACCTTCCCTTACAGGTAGTACATTCCGTACATTCAACTTACCTAACAGCTTATGGTGAGTATTTTTGACAACTTATTGGTCAATGGAAAATAACAGCAAGTTTATATATATTTAAAAAGAATTCTCTTAGATATGGATAGTTTTGAATTCATTACTTTAAACAAGTTTGCTACCAAAGGATTTAGAAATATAATTTGCTTGGAAGAAAATAAAGCAGACATATCTAGTTACTCCACTTAAGTAAGTTATATGCTTTCCTCCAAAAGTAAGTTGAAAAAAAAATTCAGATGTTAAACCTGTTTCCTTCAAAGTTAGTGGTAGCCAGGGGAGTGATTTCTTCAACAGAGTAAAGTCCACAATATTTCTTAAAGAATGGTGGATATTTTAAGTATGATCAAAGTGCAGGAAAACTAGAAAACAAAACCCACCAATCCTTTATTTTATAACAAACAAGTATGATAGTGATGAAAATGAATAGGGGAAAGAATCTCAATGTTAAAAGGATCTCTTTTAGTTAATTCATCGGGAGTAAAGACTTAAATGGATGAATGCTGCAAAGTATACACCAAATTTAAAAACTCTTGTGTACAGAACCCAAGCACATATCAGCTTTTAAAATATATATACACACACACATACTAGTCGATATATTCACCTAGAAACTCCATTTTGTAATCAACAAACCTCACTGTCTATAATTTGAACCAGTCAGTAAAAATCATATTCTCATTTGCAGTCCTTGATGCGCACGCTATTTTAATTTCAAACATCACAAATGATTATTGTTGTGCACTCTGAATTAACTTGTTTTACATGGATTCCTCAATTCTAAATAATGGATGCCTTCCTGAGATGTTTTAAACTATTTTTAACTTTTCATTTCATTCAGTAAAACACAGTTTCAAATATGTAAGAAAAATTAAGATTTCCTGAAAAAGTATACTCAAATATCAACATCCTTACGTAATTACAGGGGGGAAGAAGCTGTAAGTTTATTCTTAGTCTAACCATAATTTACTTTGCTTTTCTTCCATACTTCTGTTTTCATATCATTACTTAATTTTTCTAGCAAGTGAAGATGAAAGCAAGTGTCTACAAGATGACAAACTATTTCAAACATGCTGACTGAAGAGAATTAATTGAACAACTAGCAAATTAAAATTTAGTCTTTCTTTGCTAAGTTCACTCACTTTTGTCACTGAATTGAAGGAAGGTAATTACAGCTCTAAGTAAATAAAACAGCTAGACAATAGCCCAGGTATGCTTTCCCCCCTCCTCCTCCAATATAAAAAGAGTGTATGCATTTATTAGTTTTAAGAAAGGAAATACCTATTTTTGGAGACCAAACATCCAGTTATGCACCTTTAAATTATGTGTAAGCATGTCATTTGACTACAGTGGGAAAAGGAAAAAAAGAAAAGTAAAATGTACTTCCCCCATTGTTATCAATCTGATTCTTTTAGGCAATAAAAAGGAGTAATAAACTCCACCATAGCTGAATGAGAGCCAATGAAAGCTTGATAACTATAGGATCAGAGTTTTTCCTCGAAATCAAATGCTATTATTATATTGACAATTGCTTTAGCATTAAAAATTATTTAGGATCTATTTAGTTTAAAACTTTAATAATACACACTAAAGGAATATGCTGAACAAGGGTTTTTTTGTTTGTTTGTTTTAAGGACTAAAATTATTTATAATTCTTGTTTTTAGTGTATTTGATTTAGTAAAATCTAGTTTCTTATAGTCTGCATTTGAATATACATATATTAAACAACTCTCATAGTTACTTAACTAAAAAGCAATGGAAAACAAGTATGGTTCAAACAATATTTTGTGATTTAAAGACTAATATTTTTAAATACACAATTTAAAAATGGAACACATCACCCTCTACTACTGTTTTTCTACTTCCTTCATATTTAAAATATTTTGTTCCCACTCTACTGGTAGCAGGTGCATGTTGAAATTGCCACACACTCATTTGCTATAGAGCAAATGAAACTATGAGAAAACTACTTTGTGATTTTATTATGTGTTTTCAAATGGATTTTTCTTTGTATTTTTAAAATGAATTAGTATCAGTACCTTGTAAGGAAAAAAAAACCCTTTAAAAGCTACAATTCTCAAATCATAGATAGATCAACATATTTTTCAGAGCTTGATCATTGATTGATATTGTAATTGTTTATTTCTAAGAGAAACTACAGAGAGAGTAAGATTTTATTTCCTCAATTGATAACCATTTGCAAACGAAACAATGCCAAATGAACTTCTGAAAACATACATGTTAAAGGCCAAATTAAGAGAGACATTATGACAACAAGCTGAATTGAAGTCTTTCATTTAAAGAAAAATGTGGTTTTTCCCAGTGATCCTGATTACACTAAATCGAATGCATATTGCTCACATTCAGTATAAAGATGTTACATTATTCCCTCAAAAGTGATGGTACTACACATTTTATTTTAAAAAATATATAATTTTTATTTGCTTTTATAAGAACTGAGCTGGTTTGTTCAGACCTCTATGAGATGTTTTACATTAGCATTTGTTTTGATGGAATTGACACACCTTTTACATATTTTCCTTTGCACAGAATTCTTGTTTTATTTGCATGTGTTATTTACCTACAAAACACAGAATCTTCTTTTGTCATTTTGGTTGGGTGTCTTTGTCACTGAATTTTTACTTTGAAGCACTAATAAAGATTGATTTTTTTATCATTTGTATTTTAGCATGCTTATCAAATGCTGATATGGATATTGTCCATTAAAATAATCCAATCAGACACTACAGAAGTTAAACAGCAGGTAAGTTTGTATTTTCAACACTTTCACTTTCCTAGAAGTATGGATAGTACAGGGCACATCTTTCTCATTTCAGCTGGAGTGGGCATCAGTCCTGTATGTCATGCCTTCTGACTGAGTCACTGTTTAAAACAACCAAATAAATGAAGTAATGCAATGGTCATTTTTTATAAACTTTAGTGCAGGCAGGTCATTAATTCAAACCAGAAAAAAAAAAAAAAAAAAGTAAACAGGAGCATCAGTGATACATAACTAAAATATCACAATCTCTAAAATCAGTGCATATATCAGTAGCTGAAGTAGGTACAGGAGATACAGTATCTGAAAGAAAAGCAAAAAGCTAACATGTGATACAAAATTATTAGCGAGTGTACAAATTTTAACAGTTTACTTTCTGGGAGTCAGCCTTAGGTATTGCATTCTGTAGGTGGTCTAAATCAAATACAACCTACAGAATATTTGTTACACACCTTTAGAATATTTGTGAAAGCTTGGTTTAGTCTAAATGTGATATTAATAATATAAACATTAAACCAATCCCCTCAAATTGGTAAGAACCCTTAATCTTAGACACTGCCTATAATAGAATGATAATCACATACACATATGAGTTAAACAGTGAGGGTTTAGGTCTGTATAATTACTGCACATGGACACATAGAATGCTGCAGACTGAAAGTAGGATTTTGGGAAACTACTTTGCCGAAAATAATAAGTATATGCACAAATGCCAAAATGAATAGACCTGGCAGTTTACTGAAATATGTATGATAAGGATAAATTTTTTTTTTTCTAAAACCAGTGACAAATGAAAATGGCTACACACTCCGCTTATTTCCCAAGTAGTGACACTAAATACAGATTGTAGATTTTTAATTAACTAAAGAAATGTATTTAAATGTTTAAATTTAAAAACAGACCTATTTTTGTATCAGTAACAATAGCACAAATAATTCCATAATAAAGCTTCATTCAAGAAAATAGGGAATTGTGTAAAACTACATCTATTTCTCTGTTCAAATTGACTAGTTAAATATTACAGTCCTCATTTTTCTGTATAATTAAGCTTTTGTTCAACCATGAAAAAAACTAGAAACTGATTGCTTGAAAATGAGCTGCATGACCTTTGTCCCCATTTGCCACCTCTGACCTTTAATTTGAAGACCCTGCATATCAATACATTCTATTTTTAGAAGCAGAATGTATATTTTAAAATTGTTATCCTCCGAAATGAAACACATCATGTTGGTTTTGTCTTGTTTTTTAGCCTCTACTCATCACACCAGAGGAGCATGCTTGCTTTTTGCTGTGCAACTGCATTCAAAACACCCGTGTGCAATTACAGAAAATGAACACTTGTCTCTGAGAGGAAAAAAGACCTTTTTATTTTTTCATGTACTAGAGAGGCTGAATCACCTTTTAGTGAATTTAGAAAAAATAATCTACTACATTGCACACCTTTCTAAATTTAACTGTTTTTTCTTAAAGAGAGGAAGAAAGGAGAAAACCTCACGCCTGTGTTTGCATTGCTGCTAAGGGAATCTCCTTTTTTCCTGAACCTTCCCTGTACCGTGAGCGGTTATTTTGTTCTCACTGATGACACGCTGTTTTGATATTCGCTTTCAGAATGTCCTTTCATAAACCAAACCTGTGGTTAAAAATAGCAAATGCCAAATTCCTGTCAAGTTGCTGGTTTCAGCCGCACTTCCATTTCATATAGGTAACGTTATGCTTCCCAAACTGGTTGCAAAAAAATCTGCGTTGCTGGGAGGGCTCGTGTTCAGAAGGAGAAAGCACTGTAGTATTTGCCATTGATTTTGCTGCCAGCATTCGATACCGGAACCATACAGTGTATCACATAAAGGCCGTGGTGGGAGCACTTCTCTGCTCTGACCCACCCCGTGCTGAGGCACCGAGAGCCCCACAGGCGGCCCCGGGACGCGACGGGACGGGCAGGTCTGCGCCGGGAATAACATGGCCGCGGGGTTCAGCACCACGGACAGCGCCGCGCCCGCGGAGGAGGGGCCGGGCCGTGCCCGCCGGCCCCGGGGTCACTGCGCTGCTCGGCCGGGACCCCTCGGGCCGCTCCACCACTCCCGCCGTGCCCCGCGGGGGGCTCGGCTCCCCGCCCAGGGGAACATGGTGCCTTGGGAAAGCGCCTCCCGCCCCAGCGCCCTGCTCGGAGCGATCGCGGTGCCTCGCCCGGTCCGCCCGCCCCGGGAGCGCCCTGCGGTGCGCACGCTTCGGCTGCGAGGCCAACAAAACACTGCCACGGAGTTACACATCAGGAAAAGAGGAGGAACAAATAGTTTAATCTCTTGGGATTCAAAAGTCACTTCTGTGCATGGGGATTCCACGTGAAATGCTGTGCGTGACCTACAGCTGCATCCTGCGAATGGCCTAGACTGCAGCTGTGCAGGCCTAGGAGGGAGAGCGCTTGGGGTTTCCTCCTCCATTCGCTCATCACCATTTTCCCTCTCATTAAATTCTGGATACGTGACAGTTAATACATTTTCAGATTAAAAAAAAAAAAAGTTTTTATAAAACTGAGACAGCAGCATATGCCATTTACAGAATGTATTTTAAAATAATGACAGTAGAAGGCAGTTGTCTGTCATACACACACGGGCAGTTTCCAGTACAGCTCCATTTTTTGTAACTACTGCATGGGACCAACATCACCCATAATCATTATTTTTGCCATTACATAAATGATTTATTTGACTACAGCAAAGGAAACTTGACTTCCTGGCATATTAATAATTAAGGTCATAATTTAATTCAATATTGATTCTTATTGTTCATACAAAAGAGGGAAAAATCATCCTTTAAAGAACTATAGCTTAGTTGCAGATCTTATAAATAATTTTCAAATTATTTTGTCAACATTATCTCCTCTGTAACACTAAGAGGTTTTCTTGTGTTTCAAAAAATAAATAATTTGTAGTTTTGTAAGCAAAACACACAAGTATCAATCTAACAGTAAACATGCACTATTGCACTTCAGTACAATGTGATATCCAGACAACGCTAAAACTATATACAACTACATTTAAATGAACTACAACCAAATTTAGCTATAAGTATTTTCTTAGTATCTGATGACATATTCATGACAGGACACTTCTCTGTACTTGCAATTATTAAGTGTTTCCATGCCAGATGTGAAATTCTAAAACAGGTTATTAGATAGGGAAAAAATAACCCCACAACATTGTGTATGGCCTATATAAAAAGAACACCAAGACCAGTTACATAAAGTGTCAAGTCTGTAAACAAATTGGTGTAGTACACTACTGTTATGTCCCATCACTGCAAGACCGTCATAAATCACCTACTCACCATCACTAAAAAGCTAACGACTGGTAAGAGAGAAACAAGTAAATGAATCAAATCTCTTTAGGTAATATGTTTATCAGATTATAATAGATAATTCCCTCGTGTTAAAGCTAAAGAATACTTAAAATTAACCCAGAGTTTTCAAATTTATTTAGACACACCAATTCCATACTTTTGTAGCAGCTTGAGCAAAATATTTGCGTGCATTGCTGCTGTTTGCTTATTTTGAGGTTAATTTCGCTAGCTGGTTATCTGACCCGTTGTGTGGTCTACGCAACAGCCGCATGGAGCTGCCGGCGGTCAGACACGGTCGCTCTCTTGGAGCGCGGCACCGGGGGATGCCGCCGCCGAGCCCCACCGCGGGGCGAGCGGCCAAAGGGGCCCCGCCGCCCTCTCCGCGGGCGCACCACCGGACAAGGGCGAACAAGGCGTGTTGGAGGCAGTTCGGCACTTTATTTGTTCTCCTCCTCGCTGCGCCCCGCACCGTGCCCGGCACCTCAGAACCAGCCGCGGGGCTCCGTGTCACAGCCTCCCGGACAGCCCGCCCGCCCTGTCGCCGGCGGAGACGCTCCCCCGGCTCTGTCCCCGCAGCACCGGCCGCGACCCCGCGCTCCCCGCGCGGGAGCCATCCAAGATGGCGGCCCCGCCGCCACTCGCGTTAAACCCCCCGCACCGCGCACACGGCGCCGCGCGTGACACGCGGCCCCGCCGGTGTTACCGCAACGCGGCCGAGCCTCGCGCCCTCCGCGCCGCCCCCGCCCCGTCATCTGCTCCCCGCCCGCCTCGGGGCGGACGCGCCGCCCGGCGGGTCCTGTCCCGCCGTCCATCCGCTCTCCTCGCCCGGCCTTGCCTTCCGCCGGTCCTCGTCCGCCCCGCCCGGCCGCGGCGGCTCGCCGGGCGGTCACCGCCATCCGGCGGCGGCTGTCGGCGGGGCGCGGGCCGCCCCCTGGCGTCGGGCTGCCGCACCGTTCCCGCCGCCGGTGCCTCGGCCGCGGCCGCCACCTCCGCCTGCTCTCGGCGGGGCGCTGCGCCCCTCGCCCCGCTCGGCGCGGGGGGCGACTTCGTCCCTTCTCCCTTCCTCCACCGCGGCTGCCGTCGTCGTTCGCGTCTGTCGTGCGGCGCGGCCCAGCGCCCCTTTTCCCCCCGTCCCGGCGGCTCGGGCGGTGGCGGCGGGGGCCGCCCGGGCGGGCCCGGGGGCAGCAGCGGAGGAGGGGGCGCGGCGGCGAAGGGAGAAAGGTGCGAACCCGGAAGTACACCCGCCCCGCCGCCGCCCGCAGGGAGCTCCCGCACACACAACAATGCGGCGCCGCTCCGCCCCGCGCAACTTTTTCCTCTGGCACCGGAGAACCCGCGGCCGCCCCCGCCCCGCGGCCGCCCGCCCACGCCTCGGCAGGTGCAGCGCCGGCGGGAGGGCGAGACCGCGAAGGGGGAGGTGAAGGGAGCTCGCTTACCTCCCGCACGCCATGGTGGCCGGGCTGAGCGGGGCTGCGCCGGCGGCTGCCGCGGTGGCGAGGCGAGCGCGGGGGCTGGGGGGACACGCACCCACCGACGGGCGCCCCCCGCGGGGGGCTCCGCCTTCCCGAGCCACTGGCAGGACGGAACGGAGGAGGAGAAAGCGAGCTGAGGCGGCAGAGGGACTCGGTGCTCCCGGCGGGAAGGCGGCAGCAGCAGCAGCCAGCGAGGATGGGCGGCGGCGGGCAGCAGACACGGCCGCGGCGGGCAGGCACGGCCCCAGCGCTGGCTCACGCCGCCGCAGCCGCCGCGCACCTGCCCCGCCGCCCTCCCCGCGGGCGGGCGGGCGGGCGGCACCAGCGGCTGCGCGCGGGGGCGCTCCAGGGCAGCGGGAGCCGGCGGGGCGGGCGGGGCGGCCGCGCCCACGGGAGCCGCCCCACAGCCCTACCGGGAGACGCCCTACAGCCCCCTGGGGCCGTCGCTCGCGGGGGTCGGGAGCCTCTTCCTCTGGGAGCCAGCACGGGGGGCCCCGCTCACCCTATCCACCCAAGCATCGTCGCTCTCGGAACCCTCCTTGGCTGCAGGTCGTGGAGGCCATTTGGCCTCTGTGATTTTGTCCGGCTCCGCTGCCCCGAGGACTGGACTCCCCATCCTGCAGCGTGTGCGCTTGTGCTGCTGCTCACCCCAAATCTGTCGCTGGCATCGCTCCTGTGTGCAGCATCTTGCACATTTTCCTTGACCTGCTGGTGGTGGATCTCACAATGTGTGGTCCATGTCCACAAAGTAGGCAGGATTCTAGCTGTAAAACTGGCTTTTCCAGGGCTTGTTGGTTCCCAGTTGTCTTGCACTATGATTGGCTTCCTTTCCAATATACGAGACTTTATTAATGGCAAAGTTTCATTTTTCCAGCTCATTCTGAGTTATCCACAGAATACCCCAGTGGTAGTTTACATACTGTCATGAACAGAGTTGACACTCAAGTGTATACAGCTCATGATTCTAGAAATAGCAGGGTTAACAAAGATTGGCTACTTAGGGGTCGGTGTTCCACATCCTTTTTCCCTATCCACTCCAGTAGTCACCACTTCCTACATGTGCTAGCAAACATTGAGGTGGTTTCCAGCAGTGTGGTACCTCACCAGTAACATGTTCTGAGGGGATTAGCCAACTGGTAAATCAAGCCGTAGGTAACTGGTGAAGTCACACGATCTTCCATCTGGTGGGGACACTGATTAGCAGTCTCATGTTCCTGACCACTGTTTTTCATGGCACTGAGTATTTTTGGGTCCTTTATGTTGAATTTGGCCAAAACTGTAAAAAGAGTTCAAAAATTATTTGAGAGGAAAGAGATAGATAGCAAGTGCAATTGCATTTTCTGAAGAGAGCAAGATAAAAATGTGTCACGTCGTAAGGATCACTTTTGAAGCTCTCATTTCGTACTCTAGTGAGCTCAGTTCACATACAATTCCCTATAATTAGGCATTACTATGCTTGCCTTGAACTTGCCATTCTTGGGCTTTCCTTTGTAGATTTAATTTTTGGGGGTACAGTGAGACTTTCAAGAATTTATCAGCACTTTATGAGTCTAAGTAAGGGCCAAGTCAGTGCTAAAATACTTAGTGTACATAGCTTTTTAATTTCTTTTTTTTTTTTTCACAAGAAAACTTTACACAGATTTTTTTCTATGTGATCTTAACCTGTGATTAAAGCAGCTGTGGAACCTCTCATGCCTTCAAATACTGTGCTTTACTTAGTTCTGGAAGGTTTTGTGTTGGATGCAGAGACAATTCCAAGGCTCAGTAGAGAGCCTTCCAGTGACTAAATTACACTGTTCCACTTAGACTTACCTAGAGACAGTTGCAGAAAGCTACTTCATCACATTTCACAGATTATATTTAAGTACCCACATTTATCTAGAGCTCCTAATACTTGACTCTATTACCTAAAATTTAGTGCACATTCTGTGTGTATATATATATAAAAATTTAGCCCAATATATAGCTATATTACCTTAACACAGGGCTAGCTGTATTTTGCTAGTAGTTTGAGACTGCATGAGACTTTTCTGAAAAACAAACAAAACCAAACCATGGTCAGAACTTGATTTTTCACCTTTTTAAAATTTTTTAAAAATATTTTTTAAATTTATTTCTAGTAGATAGGGGAGAGTTCTTTCCTGGTCCCTGCTATTTCAGCTGAGTTTTTTTCCTTTTTTTTCAGAAAAAGAAACTTCCCCCGCTTCTTTGTTTTTGTGCCCTCAACATATGACATAACCTAATTTCATAGCCAGTTTGTATAAAACAAGTTTTATACAGGACATAAGCAGAATTGAACTATTTCAATAAATAACTGAACTCCATACAGGCTATGAAAACACTGCACATTTTTTTTTCTATTACTTTAATTTTCTCAGCTTTTTACCACTGGTCTTCTTTGTAGGGTTTCCTCTGAGAACTTGGTGAAAAATTTGGTTTTTTCCTATGTAGATTAAACATTTTGAGGCAGTTTAATGTGATGTGGGATTTTTTTCTCAAGGTGACCAGTTAAAGTGACCTGCCATCCCTCGTGAAAAACAAAAAACACTGAAGATATTTCTCAAAAAATATTAGTGCTTGAAAAATCACTTGTAATTTTTCATGCAATATGTTTTTCTCAAAGCAAAACAAAGCATATAGTCTACTTGTGCTGCTCTAAAACATAATTTCTGGAATAGCTTATAAAAAATGTCATAAAATGATTGTATATAGTATTTTTCTACTGAGGTCTACTAAACATTTTTTACTTTAGTTAAAAACAAAAGAAGAATAACTAGTAAGTAGTACTATTTTCCATTCTGTAGTGGTATCTCCAACTGTGGGAAATATTCATTAAATGTTTCAAACGAAGGACTGAGACACTGATCTTCAGGAGAGAATTTTTGAGATTCCAGGTAACATCTTCTCCAGCATATTCCCAGGTTTTGGACATCAGTTTGAAGCCAGATGTGTTAGATCATGAGCGATTTCTCCTATTCCACCTGCACTTCTACTCAGAGCAGACACCATGTTTACTCATTTTGTCCATTTATTCTTTTTGTCCTGCAGAGAGTCTTCTGTTCCTTCATGTTTCCTGACCTTCCACATTGATCCTCTTTGTGTTGTGCTTTGATTATCCTTTGTTTTCTTTCCTGATGGGAGCATTTGCCAGCTCCTTCATTAGTCTTGTAGGCACTTCTGGAGACTGTGTATAGGTTTCTCTGCAATACTTCTATGCACTGCTATTTGTTATATATGGATGTGTTTTTGTCATCTATTACTAAAATAATTTAAAAGTTTCCCACTGTAACACAGCCCTCCAGTTCCTTGTATCTTTGGCAAGCACTTTGGTATGAAATTTTTCATGTCTCCTGTTATAGCCTGTTTACATTTTTTCAGTCATTGCCAAGAAGAAGATTAAAAAATATGTATTTGGTCCATGCTCAGATATTATTTTCAAAACAATCTGGCCATCTGAACATTTAGAACAGGCACTTCAAATCTGATGTAATGGCAGGAGAATGCCTTTTGTTGTTTATGTGGGTACTCTGTCCAGACCTGGGTGAGCTATAACCCCTTGCTAGACCCCACTTTGCATACACTGAATGACTTTCCTAACTGCTAAAATCTACAAAGCCTTGGATCCACTGAAAACCCAAGTCACTTCCAACACTGAATACCAACCAGCTGGTATGCTCTGGGTCTTCTACAGTGAATGGGTAGCTCACAGCCTCCTCCTTGTCCAGGCTACAGACTTCGAGGGAAAACTTTGAATGTATGCTTTTAGCTGCACCTTTTCCCAAAGAGGTTCTTTTTTTGGGAACTAGGAACAAGGCATTTCTCTCTCTTATCCTTTTAGTGACACTACTGCTGACACCTTGGAAGCAGGAAGGAAGATGCTGTATGATGCAAATGGAAAAAAGACAAATGCAAGACCAGGATGAGAAAAAAAAAAATAGATTAAGAGGAAGAGTCTTTTGAGATCAGGACTGTTCAAGGGGCAGAAAGCTAAGTCTAGAAACTGAGGAGCAGAGGCAAAGATTTGCTGCCAAAAACATGTCACCTCATATCAGCGTATCTTATTTGCTAGCATAGTGAAATCCACAACATGTGAAGATGAATTAATGAAGACTAGTGTTACTGTTGACTGGAAGAGCTGTCATACATATCTGCAGGAAATGGCAGCATCTCTCCTATTAGTCGTCAGGGGCAGGGACCAGGGAGACTGATTAGAAAACCATGAGGAAAGCGTGGGAAGTTAGTGGATGAATAGGATACAGTAAAAGAAGAAAAAGGAAAAAAAGCCTGGGAATGCAGTGGAGAAGGAAAAAGACATTTAGAATCTTGTAGGTTTACAAGAGTACTGAAATAGATTTGATAAGGAACTGTTGCAGACGAAGGCAAGACAGAAACTTGGGAAAAACTTGAGAGTGGAAACTATACATGGCTGGTGTGGACGTCCTGTGTGCATCCCTCCTTTTGGGTATGCAGCTGTGTGGGCTCAGGGACAGTACAGAGTATAGCTTGCTGCCTTGAAATAAAATGCTGGGAGAAACCTGCGTGAGAGCCTGCTGTTTCTTCACCCAGGAGCTATTTTTAAGCTGAGGCCCTCACCCTTGATGCTCAAGCTCCATTGCAGCTGTCCTGCAGCCATGCCTGTTGATCTGGACCCTGACAGGTGACAAACTTGAACTCAGACCTGCCTCATCCCTGTGGGCTTGTCTGGCTATCTGGACTCTTGTCTGGCATTCGTTGCCAGCAACAGAACTGCTCTGCATCCTTGTCAGTAAGGCTCCTGCCATCACCTGTGGCTCCTGGCTCTCCTTCCGCAGTGGAGCAGCCTCCTCTTGCTGCCCCCAGAACTGTGGACTCAACGTGGACCTTTTCCTACAGCTTCGCATTCCACCAGTGGTCTCAGGGGCAGTAACATAGTAAGACTACAGTAAGATTCAGCTTTGGAAGGTGTATAATAGGTATATACCCCAATGGTCTCAAGCCTGGTAATAGCACATTTGACTACTGTGTATCCAATTTAACCTCCTTTTCATTTATTTTTAAAACATACATCAAGTCTACTACAAAACTCAATCAAAAGAAATTATTGCAGTTATAAAGCTAAGTGTTCCCTGTATACTGTCAGCAAAACTGATATGAAATATAGGAGGACTCGGGTGAGGGTCTTGTTTTCTCTTTCCTGTTTTCTCTCCCCCAGAAATGCTCATGTCTCCTGATGGTCCAAACTGTGCTCTTGTTTCTTAGCTGGCAATGGCTGTATGCAGTCACGGAGTTTTCTTTTTTCTCCTTTTAGCCATTAGTCTCCTTTTTTTTGCCTTTGGGTTTGTTCTAATTTTTTAATGACTCAAGAAAAATATTAGTAACAGGAAAGTTTCCTATTTTTCATGTCTTTTTCCTCCTATTATATTTGCTTTTGCCAGTGGGCCCAAAGAAAGGAGGGGACTTTTTAGGAATTTGTTTGGAAAAGCTGTGCCAAAATATGTATTCTGCTTTATTTTGTGGCCTTGTGAAAATCATGCAGGATTTTATGAAGCTTTAAATTTTAATGTAAGATTCTCAAGAATGTTCCATTTGCAAACCTAGACAGATATCTAAGTACATGAACTTTTAATATGGTAATAAGTGAAAATTATTTTGTCACAAATGGCTTTTTAGAAATTTATTTAGTTGCAGCAAAATCAATTCTCTTTGAGTCAAGTCTTTACCATAAGCACACTTAGAACACTCTGGCAAGCCTCAACTGTTACTTCTCCATACCTTTTCTAAACCAATACTTAGCAGCTTACAAAACTACACTTAGTTACAAAGCAGTAGATATTTTGCCTTCTTCAAGCTCTTGATCATTTCTGTCCTTGTTTAGGGGCTCAGATATACTAATTTGAAAGTCAGCAGTATGCTTCTTGTTTAAACTTGTATAGACACTGAGCTGTGTCCATCCAAACCCTTGCCACAACATCATCTGGTGATGGGTTGATCAGGAAGACCAAACCAAACGGAAGCTGTGAAACCCCTGTCAATGCAGATGGTTCTTTCTGCTTTTTAGACCAAAGCCACACATGCAACTCCAGGAGTGCTGGCTTGGGCTTTCCTGTTAATGGGAATGAGCGTGCCATGTATGTGTCACATAGGTATTGGTTTTGCCTCAAGAAAGAAGACAAATATTTTGCTTCTGCCAAAACAGAGTATACAGGATTATTGTTCTTGATTTGTCTGTTCTACCCATCATGTCTTGTTTCATGGATGGAAAATCCTGTGACCAGGTCCTCACTGCTGGTTTGCTTGTTCAGAGATATGGAGACTCCCTGGCCACATATGAATTAGCAAAATGAACAGGACCAGGGCAAATGCCAGAGTGCCAGTTGTGCACAGTCTATAAAGTGATTTAGTGCCTACCAGGCAACAGGTTATGGCTGAGCAACTAGCATGGTTGAAAGCCAAGCCCTAATGTGCAGATTGCTAGTGGCCTGGTTGCAGGAATAACTGGCTTAAACCCTTGTGTGGTTGTGAGACGTGCCAGGCTAGTTAACCACAGGCTAATAGAGAATGAATCCTGTACTGTTTTATTCAGCAGAATAGACATCACCTTTGGGTCTTCACCCCACAGTGACATTCATGGGAGGAGGGGAAGGATGGAAGCAGGGGAGCAAGGGGGTCTCTGCTATCAGGACCCCTTTTTTAAGAACCAGCTCTAAAAATGAGATAAATCATTGTGTGATTGCTGGTCTGTATTGCTTCTATATTTTACATTATACTACCATTAAAGAAAAAGGATAGTAGAAAGGGAATAACAGCTCAGGTCTCCTTGTGTCCAGCTGATTACCTAAAGTTTGTGGGCAAGTTTTTAAATGTTTGTTCTATTTCTGATTCCTGTTCAGTTAAAACAGAAAGGTTTCAGCAAGGTTCCTCTACAAAATAATTAACAAAGCAGTGGTTATAGCACTTTTTAAAAAAGAAAAATTATACAGAACTTTTCATCTAATGCTCATCAAAAACAAGAGCAAAGTAGAGTTTGGTGCAGGATGAGGGATTTATGGTAAAGCTGAACTAGTGCACAAGATCTTCACACTTAAACAATTACTTCAAAAGGACCACAGTCATGTTCAAATACTTTTTAAGAAATTCAGCAACATACACTTGGTTAACCATTAACATTTAATGCTTTTTAAATCAGTATGTGTAGCCTTTAAAAGTAAAAAACATGAAAATGTTAGCTTAACATTAGGAATAAATTTTATGTTGTTATGACCGAGACTGGTCTGTGGGTTTTATTGCCTTACACTGTATGCGGTTTTCATCACCTGAAACTGTCTGGCTCTTTATAGCAGCCTGATTTAAGGAGTTTGAACTGGTTTCCTTGGGAAACTGCAGGCTCAAAAAAATTGAATTGTTAGCTGGTAGAAAAAAAATTACAGAACATTTTTCAAAGTGTACAGTGGTGAAGAAAGGAAATGATTACTTGGAGTTGGTGGCGTAGAGTGAAAAAGTGCCTGCCTCATGCATCTGTGGGTGGAAAGCCACAGTTGGCTTATACATTTACTTTGTTTCTTCAACTACCATTACTATAATCACAAGAACTAATTACAGTCATTTAGGTCAGCGTTTCCCTACTCCATTGAATATTGAAAGACCAAGTAGAGAAGTTAACATAGAAGGAGCTTCTCTGCATTTTCACTGGACTAGAATAATATGCAATTAGAATAATAATTTACAAGCATTCATTTTCAGCATCACTTGTACTGTTAATCACAATTTTTAAGAATGAAAACTTAGTTGATAAGGAAGGCTTAAACTACTCAAAACTATTGTCTCAAAAGATTTTTGTTTCACTCCTGGCTTACCTCTGCCACTTCAGTTTGAGTCAATCTGAATTCACTCATAAGTTAATTGAAGATGTAAACCACATTGCTAAAGGGTGAACTGATTGAAAGTGACACTGATTCAAATGGAGATGGCTTTCATACAGGAGAGTCTCCCTTCATATTTCCCATACTGTTTTAAATAAATAAAAAAAGACAACAGAAACTTGTCATTTTAACAAATTTTGAGTTGTTTTTTGACTAAAAGTCAGTGTAGTTTAAGTCCCATTGTACTTGCTATCAGAACAAATTTGGAAAACAATTAAGCAGAGAGAGTCCAAGTTAAAATGTGAATGGAGAAGGAAGCATGGAATGGAGATCTTCACAAATCCTATTTATTTACTCTTGTAGATATGAAAAAAAAAAAAAAAAAAAAAAGTTGTAACAGAGAGAGATAAAAATCATTGAATGAACGGAGAAAAAGAGGTGCTCCTTGGCCAAAGCAAAGCTGAGCTAGAAAGTGGAGAATCAGCTTGCTATGGAAATAGATCTTGCAACTTTTCCCAATAGATTCTGGAATATAAATAACAAGGGTATGTCTGAGACTCAAAACAAGGGGAGCAAATCAGTTAGCTACAGAATGGCGATGGAGGGGCAAAGATGCAATCAAGGAAGAAATACTGGTGATGAAAAGGAGGGCAGAGAAACTGGAGCGTCAAAAATCTGACAGTCACTGAAGGACCAAGGAGTGTGATTAGCAGCAGTATTTGGCTGGTTAATGAAGCCACTGAAGAGAAGACTGTGCCAGAGCCAAGTGGACGTGGGCGATGGAGAGAGGCAGGGCTGACACTCAGCAGCTGCAAAGCTCAGTGATGAACTGTGAATATATAAAAAACATAGGTGTCTGGCATTTTTCTCTCTCAGGAAGAGAACGTTGGCAAAACCTCACTGAGACTGAAGTTATTAGGCTTAGTAATATAGGCTACTAAAATGTAGAACTAAATCCATTTTTAGAAAAACTCCACTGCAGGCAATGGAAGTATCAAGGAAATTCTTCTGGACCTCCAGTACTGCAATTTATACAGACCAATATATGAATGAGTAGCCAAGTCTTTAACTTCTGGCTTCAAACACTGTCCTTTTCCCAAAGCAGTTTATCTGTACTTCAGCAACATATTCTAATCTAGGGAGCTGAGAGCTGCAATTTTAGTGTGTTTCTTTAAATACCATTCTTCATTTAGTTTACAGGTGATAAAGTATCCTTTCCTAATCCTAGTTCTATTTTAACTGATTATAACATATCTGGAGTGTCCCATTCCTTTCTTATTACCAAGAGATGAAAATGGAAGTGACACAAATCAGTGGAATTTTCCACTCTTACATGTAAGATTGGTTATTCATACTTGGAAATTTTATCTAATGAGTAAGTGTGTAAGCATCAAAATGTTTGTGAATAATTTTGATGAAAGCACATTCATATGTACTTTTCAGGCTATTTGTTAGCAGTTGCTGCTTGTGACTAATTAAAGTAATAGTTGCAGGTGACCCAAACGGAAGAATGATCATTTCCTGTATCCCAGTTTAATGAATGCATTATCTTCCTTTAAACCTAGATTTCTGCATTGGGAACAATAACATACCGATGCTGTCTAATGAAATCAGCCTCAATTGTCCTGACCTTTCGTTTACTTAACCTTTTGCTTCCATCGTTAATTATACGTGTGTTATAGTTAGTGTAGAGGGCATGATCATTAGTTAAAACCTATCAAGCTTGCTTTCTTCAGAAGAAAGAGGAAAAGCTAACAAACAAGCCTGGAAAGAAGTGAAGGGATAAAGCAGTCATGAGAGAGATGAAAACTGAACTCTCTCGAGCCTTGAACAGTGATGACGTACAAAGCAAGTGGTGGGTAAGACATTTTTGGAAAAAGCAGGAGATATTTGCTGATACACACATGGTTTGTACTTGCTTTGTTTTTTCCCTTACGTAATCAAGAGTTACACCAATAAAAGATTATAACTGACAATCCTCTGAAATTAGGCATCAGTTATAGAATAGTTGCAACATGGGAAGTAGCTGAGTTCTTGGAAGTTTTCATCCTGACCTAGAGAAACTATTTTCACAAACAAGAGTACAGTTTGGAAGAGGTTGTAGTCTAGGTGACATGATGCCTGTCTCAGAGGTAGGTGTTTGGTTTTTTCCCAGATCTGGTCTCTTTTCACAGAGGCAGCTTCTCATGCATCAAAATTAGCTGGAAGGGCCATTGAAAAAAAAAGTATTCTGCCTCAAGCCAGTTCTGGAACAAATGGTGCCTTCCCTCACTGGGAACTGGCCTAGGGAATGGGCATAGCTGAAGTATATTTTTTTAGCTAGATACTTTTTACAGAGAAGAGGATTTTTTTTTTCAGCTAGTTCAGTGGTTCACTGTGCAAGTGAAGGAGGGTGAGTTGGGTGGGAAAAGGGGGAAAACAACCCCACCTGTCAAGTCTGATTTAGTACCTAACTTTCTATGTTGAAAGCTGCTGTGGACATAGCATACTCTGAGCTGTGACAATGGCATGATGAGACAAAGACTTGGGTGAGTATCAAAAATCTCTTCATTCTGTCGTGATGCAGCTGCCATTCAGGTTTCCCGGTGAAGTAAGACAGTGTAGCTGAGTAGCTTAAAGAGAAGAGGTCTTTAGGATACCTTAAAACTGTCCTTCAGTTCTCATTCAAGAAAACAGTCACCAAACAGGTTCACAGAATGGTTGAGTTTGGAAGTGACCACTGGAGATCACCTAATTCAGCTCCTCTGTTCAAAGCAGGGTCACTTACAGCAGGATGCTGAGAGCTGTGTCCAGTCAGGTTTTCATATCTCCAAGAGCAAAAGCTCCACAAACTCACCAGACAATCTGTTTCAGTATTCAACCACCCTCACAGTAAGATAATTTTTATGTTTAAATGTAATTTGCTATATTTCAATCTGTGCTCCTTGTTTCTTGTCCTGTCACTGGATACCTGTGAGAAGGGTCTTCTCCAAGCTAAACAATCCCAGCTCTCAGCCTCTCCATGTATGGTAGGTGCTGCAATCCCTTAATTATCTCCATGACCCTTTGCTGGACATGTTCAACTTATTGCATAGGTAGATCGGGCTATAATTTCACAGGAAATAGTCACAGCTGACAAGTATTTTATAGAAACATATGCCTTTCCCAGGTGACAATCACCTGGTCTAACTGCATATTTCAAATATGTGACCTGGTTTAGCAGCTTTCAGTGCTCTTCTTACCCTTTCAAACATACTGATATCCTTCACTGTTTCAGAACCTGCCAAAAATAGATGTTAAGGATATTGGCTTTTCCAGCTTCTCTTCAAACATCATTTCTAGAAAACCCCGAAAACCACTTCAAACTCTTTCAAAATCTTGGTCTCTCCCAAGTTTCTTTGAACCTCCAGGATTTTGGTAAAGATTCAGTTTTGCTTTTGAAAGGAGAGTTATTTCCTCACATCAATTACCTCTGCTGGGCATCAAAAGACCCATGAAGGCAGATATATAGCTTGCAACAATCTTGTTTGAAGGACAGCTCATTCTAGGAGTCTATCCCAGGATTGATGGGAGTAGTAAACTTGAAATGAATTCTACAAAAGGGGACCAACATAAAGAAAAAACCCCAACCAATCAAAAATATCTATCCACTTTCTTCAGCTGGAGCTGCATGTGTCTGCAAGGGCTCAGTTGGGTGGAACAGCTTGCAAGACCAGTGCTCAGATAAGGCCATGTGAAAATTAAAAAAATTGAAAAGACTTCAGTTCTTCTTAACTTAGAATAAGAACTCATCTGGCCAAGTACTTGGGTAACTCCATGCTGTCCAAGTAGAATTTGTTACATTGGAATATGATATAGAGTTAGTGCAATTAAAATGCATTGTGTTAGTTGGAGCTGATAAACTATGAAATAATTTGTTTTCTGAAGTCAGACAATGGTTTTAAATAGGTCTTGCAAACATATTTTTGGGAGCAGAGGCAGCCAGTGTGGCATCTCGTTCTTTTGTCTTTCAGTTAAAAAATAAAGGAAAATTGGAAAGTCTTTTGTTTTCTGTGCAGCTGCCCAGTGCAGAGCAGAGAGCTTTCCAAAAAATGATTGTCATGGAATGGGAGCTGTTTTCTTCCTCAAATCTGCTCACATAAAACAGTGATGCATCATACATTGTGGTTTGCAGATCTGATTTTATCACCAGGAAATATACTCAGCAGCTAAGTCCTACTTGCACAGAGAAAACAGTGCATCTCAGGACTAATGGGCTCCATGTTTTTCTCTGCCTCTTGCCCATCTGACTTCAGGTACCAAGCCAAGATCTGTATTGCTAAAGTCTCTAAATTTCAAATTGTGGCCAGGTACAACCTCATAATTGGAAATGGTGCTCCCCTCTTTTTAACTTGTGAGCTGTGCCCCAAATTGCTGAAAAAAAGAGCTACTTGGTTCACTGTTCATGCAGATGAGCAAGTTCCTGGGTTCAGACCCATCTTCCATCACTGTTTAGTTTACTACTCTATGTGTATTCGTGTGTCTCATCCTAGTATCTGAATGCCTTATAGCCATTAATGAATTTTATTTCTCATGACAGCCATGAAAGAAAGAGAAGTATTCTTCTCATTTTATGGATAGGCAACATAGACTAAAAAACATGTATTTCCCTGTTTTTGCTGATGGCTATATGCCTGAGCTGAAAAGTGACATGCTTTCACTTTAGTTTTAACTTAGTAGCCTATTCATTATACTATTTTTCTTGTATAGTAAAACCTTAAAAAGTTAAGTAAGTTAAATTTGATTATACAAATATAGAGGTTAATTAGATTGTTAGCAAAGCTGAAACAACTGAACTTTTAAAGATTTACTATAGGTCATAGAGATCTGACTAATTAAAACATCATCTTTGAATGCTGCTCTGAGAAAATACCTGAGCACATTGTTTGTAGAATTTTACATTTGAGGAAGTGTTCAGCTTTGCTTTAAGTCAAAGGGAATTGTGGATCTGACCTGATAAAATAAGCACAAGTTTCTGAAGCTTTCATCACCTTTCAGTTAAAAAAAAAATGTGTCTACATATGTTTACATATTTTGTTGTAACTTCTTCACCACTAATTTACGAAGTCATCACATGGTAGCTATTTGAGGTTCTCTATAGGAATATAGATATAGAGGTAGATCAGATTATATTTTCACTTGAGGTAAACTCCCCGATAGTATGATATAAATTTAAAAGACTTGTAAAATGTACAATGCATTAAATACAAATGTATCAAACAGAGGATGTCTTACTTGAACAGGAGTGAACACCACTGTAATTGCATGAAATAAATATCCTACATCAAGGAAATTAGGGTGAATATTCAAACAGTTTTTAAGTGAAATGTCAATTTTTTAAAAGGAAGATATTCCAAAAATATAGATTAGGTGGAATATAATAGAGACATATACATTTACTTACTAAAAGGAAGTAAATTGATTGCCCTAAGTTCACCACAGATAAACTTTCATTTGGAATGTTACATGACAGTAATTCAAGCTTCTTTGAATGACTGAAGAATTTTTTGATGGCTTAAGAAGTTCTTTTCTATTTGTTGGTTACTGCTCTAAGATGATAATTGGAGATCAGTGTTTTCATTGTACATGCCATAATGTGTAGCAGTGCTACTTCTGACTTAGCATTCATCCTAAAATGAGTTACTTTTGATACTTACAAAAATATTAACCTCACTCTAGGGATACAGAAATCAGGGATAAGTTGTACAATGGAATTTGGGGAATGTATTCTGCCTGTTAAAAATTGTCTCCCTGATGGGAATAGGATTCCTTCATTTTCCCTTTTTACACCACAAGAATGAAAACACCTCTTAATGAAAGTCTTTAGAGAAAAGAATTTTTCACAAAGTTTGTTACCCACAACTCTCACTGCCTTTCTTAAAAAAAAAAAAAATTCAAATTTGAGGAAGAGTCAAACAGGTTGGAGAACTGTCTCCCTCAGCATGCCATTTTCATAGTTTAAGTGACAAGTACTGGGATTCACACATTTCAGCTTGGTGACATGCTGTATATACTACTTAACAGTTAACAGTGGAACCCTCATAGGAAAATTAAATGGAAACCAAATCACAACTATGAGTTTTCTGTAACTCCTTAATAGATATACAGATAGATGATATAGCTATAGCTAGATATAGATGATGCAGATATAGAACACTCCCTACCCTTCATTATAGCCCTTTCTGGGTCTGGAAATCTAATTCTGCTTATAAATTCCTCTGCCATTCAACCATAAACTGACACTTAACAAGAGGAGACAAGTCTCATTCAGCTCTTTAGAGCCATCCTATTGTGCTTCACCAGACCTGCGAACATGTAAATAAACAGATATGCTAACACAGCTGGAAGTCTGAAGAAAAACGGATTCCTTTTTTTCTTTTCTTTTGTTTAAATAACCAGTCAGCCCCTGTGAAGGGGCAAATAGCAAAAGTAAGGAAAGGAGGAGATAAGGCTTTATCTCTTCATTATCTCTATGGTCAGAAAAACCCCAGTCTGTTAGAAATAGAAGAGCTTTTCACTTGAACCTGCATCTTACTGCACTGATTCACCCTTAAGGCTCTGCTTGTGAAAGCTGAACTGCAGCCACACAAGTTTTCTACAATTTTTGTTGATTGAAAGGGACCTAGTGCATAAAAAGGGCGTGGAGCAGGCAGAGAATAGGTGAATTAGGTATGTGGAGTGGATTCTTTTTCTTCCTTGCTTTTTTTCCTACATGACATACAGTTGTGTAGGGGCTCATGCAAATATAGAGGGGGAAAAAAGTATTTTCAGTGAAGAATTTCCAATTCAAAATAAGAATGAAGATTGATAAGAATGTATCAGAAATCAATGAATTAACAGTGGTTGCTGGATATCAGCAATGTAACTGTTGCCATATTTTTGCAGGCATTATGGAATAAATATAAAGGACATATCTGAAAAACGATAATGAAATAGCCTGGCAGTTGAGAGCTCCTAATAAGTGCAAGGAACAGCACAGAAAGAATCACAGCATTGTGGTTTAGTTTTGTTTTAATTATTTTAAGAAATAGGCAATGTAGAGCCTGACTGGAGAGAGGAACTAACATCTTACTAACAAATGACTTCATCACTGAAAATTGAGCTCAGTGAGGAGTGGTATGTGGAATGGCGGTCAGGGACGTGACAGCACTGCCCCCTCCCAGAACTGGCTGTCCTGTCACCTGCTCTCTCCTGCATGAATGCTCCTGCTGAATCTCTGTTGACACAGAAGAAAGTAGACTGGGAGCAAATCAAAATCTTAGAAATGAAGCTGCTCTCTCATTACCCCCTTCTCCCCCATTCCAAGGCACTCCTGACATCCTCCAAATTTTATGTAAAACTCATTGTCCCTTCTCTCCAGAGACTCCAGTGAACAATACTGCTAGTCTCTCTGCCTTCAATATATCTACTCCAGGACTCAGAGAGGCAAGCAAGGAACCTTCCTTCAATATACTTTGAAGAAACAAAATAGTCTTTTACCCCTTTCCTGCTTAAATTTTGTGTTCAATGAAGTAGGACACTCTTTCTACCAACTTTCACTGGTACTAACCAGATAAGTCTGTTCTTTGAAAAACTATGTAAGTTGATGTGCAGACTATATAGAAGCTGGTAATCAAATATTTTTTTGTCCAAAAAACTTACTTAACCATGAGGGATCTGGCAGCAGACCAACTCTTCTGTTCTTTTTGAACCTCAAACAAAACTACAACACAGAGCAAGAAGTAAATGACAGTTGGCACAGGTGGGACATACATATTTGCTATGTGTATGAAACATAACAGAGTAGTTAGAGGAAAATTTTCATGGAGTACTTTGTCCTGCTGACTTTTGAACCTACTCATGTGTCAGATGTGACCTATATTACAGATTATGTCCTGACATTTGAAGTACCACCACAGCTGTGCTCCTCTTGGACAATTCAGAGTTCTGGCTGAAGAAAGGAAGGGATGGAGACTGAATTTTCTCAGTCAAAGAAAGACAGAGATAGAGAAGATCATCCAGAGAAGAGGATAATCTGAATACAAAATACTGCCAGCTCTTCTCTATAAAGACAAATTTCCATCATTTATGATACTGATGAATGTGAACTTCACTTATTTTTTTCTTCAAAGGGAGTGCTAAAAGAACTTTTTTTGTTCTGCTGTTGCTGATAACTGTTTCACCTATCCATAAAAAACTACTGAAATTAGGTTTTCCAACTACCAAATTGTTAATTTCAGCAGGAAAGGAATTTGTGTCCAGTAATCTCTTTCATAACTGTGAAATTGCTTTCTTATCCTTTCTATAGCATCAGATTTTTACATACTGATCATTAGCTCTCCTTCATAAAAAACAGACAGAAAATCCCTCCTCAAAATTTTTTTGAACCTTAGAAGAGAAGGTTGGAGATTTGGTGAAATTTACTGATTTTTTTTTTCATTTGGTGTGGAAAGTCACTTTCAAAGTCACACCAGCAAAACTCCCAAGTTTCCTGCTTATGTCTTTCCCTGCATTACACCAGAATCTATGCCTGTGCAGCTGGTCAGTGAAACTTTCATTAATGTACCTGGCTGAAAAGTAAGATAGAAAAAAAATCAGCCTGACAAGAAAAAAAAATTACTATTATTATCTCTGCATTTAAATCTGTCAATTACCTGGACTTATAAGGGAAAATGTTGAAAAATATGTAACTAATACACCAAGTATAGGATGTTTTCTTCCTCAGATCAATCTGCCTGCAAGAAACTCACCTATCTTCAAGACATCACTTGGAAGGCTTCTTACTTTGGTCTTTGAGCTATAAAAAGGACATGAAAAACTATTCACAGACAGCTCTTCCCTGATCACATTTGAGGTGATTCCATTGTGCTGTTGAGCTCACCACCTGCACAGGTGCACACAAGCACATAGTGATGGCTACTGATTTACACATCATGGACCATGGAGGGAGGAGAAAACAGCATGTGCTCAAGGGAGATGCAAGGGAATTGAAAGTTTAACACCTTTAGGATGTCAAGGCAATATGCTTGGAAGTCTACCATGTTTGCAAGCCGGTGTTCATCTTGCTGCCCTCGTACAACTCTGTGTTACTTGTCCTCTTAGGCAGTGATGCCAGTTGCACTGTTTTCCCCTGATCTCTAAATTAGCCAGCATTTCAACCTCACTGCTGGTAAGTTGCATTGCACTCAGCACCAGGGGGCACATAACCTGGCACATGTGTATTTTTCTCAAATGATTCTTTAAGCTATTAATATGCAAATGAGCTCAAAGGCGGAATAAACTGCAGGACTAACTTCTAGCATTACTAAGGCCTGGTTTAGCACCATATGTGGAAACCAAAATTTCATAGGCCTATGTTTAAGATGCTCTTTTTTTCCTTTAACAAGATTACTTTTTCCACCAACGTATCTTCCACTAATGTACATTGTAATACAGTATCCCAGGGTATTGCATATTGGGCTGAGGCTAAGTAGTTGCACGGATTTGTTCAAAAGGAAGTTGAGACCATAAATCCTAGCTGACTGAGAGCTGATGTAGACCTCTAACTCAGTCTATGATTGTGCTGACAGCAATATTACTTTAAACTTACATCCTACAGAGGGGAAAATACTTAAAAAGTACAGATCTACACAAGCTCATTGGCCAAATTCTCAGGAGGTTAAGTTAAAAGCATTCCTTTGCCATGTATAGTTTAACATAGTGGAGTGTTTTTCTTGTTAGGCTCAGAAACATATATGCCCTGACAGGGTTTGAAGGGAAGAAGGAAAAATATGGAAAAAAAAGAGGATGATGAACATATGGAAACAAACAAGGTAAATGTTTTCTTGGTGGTCAACTTAAAGATCTGTCAGGATATTAAATAAATTTTGTGTAACTTTACGTACCCAGAACTTGCTGTATGGATGCCCATTCTTCTGCTATTCATGTATTAAGGGTCTCATTTAGCAGAAATATAGCCCAGAGCTACATAATCTCAACATTTTCAGCGCTGTTACTGAAGTGAATCATGAGCTTAGTTGGCCTGACTTCATTAATTCCTGAGACCCGGCTGTGAATAGAGACATTGTTAGAGTATCTCTTCTTCCTGTGAGACACTAATCTTCAGAGTCAAAACTCACCTTGCACAGATGCTGAAGCTATTTTTGTATATCCAAAGTTAATCCAGCTCTGAGCTACAGTAATGATAATATATCCCTTTAAGAACAGGCATGGAAACTTTACTCTGTTCTATCTCTAGCATGTATTCAGTTGCATATCTTGGATATCTGGCAGGCCAGTATCTGATGAGGTGCTATCATTCTTCCTCAAAGTTATTTCACTTTAAATAAGGCAAAGATCCAAACCAAAGATTTTTTTTGGATAAGGCAAATTTGAGTTTTCATTAGTGCTTAAGCTCCAGCTAATGAATTATTATTAGGATGACTATATTATAGACATTTTTAATGTCATGTTTAAGGAGCAAATGTTTTTAGTCATGGGACAAATATGTAACTAGTATTTGGGCTGTAATTTGTAATTGCATTAACAGACATTAAAACAGACCAACAGTTTACAAAAAAGCTAGTGCAAAGTCATTAAATAACGGGCAATGTAAATTATGGCCTGGCAGTAATTAACAATTATCTGTGTAATTAACTCTACTGAAGAATAGAAAATAAGAAAGATTTAAATGTAAAGCCCAATATCCTAATCTCAAGCAATGATCAGCATTATTCACTAAAGCATGTAAAACATACAGTGATGCTTAGTATGTTCTCCTGATCTTGTCCACAGGCATTTTAGAGACAGAGTTGTATCCAGAACTTAGTGTTTAACAGTCCCTGATGAACTTTTTTTTCTAGGAACTTCTCTAGCTGCTCTTTGAACCCATCTATACTTTGGGCTACCACAATATCATGTGGCAATGAGTTCCAGTTTCCTGTGTGCTGTCTGAAACAATCCTTCCTTTGGTTCATATTGAGAATGTTGCTGGAAGTGTCACTTTATGCTCCATAATCACTTGTTGTGCATTTCTGTTGTTGTACCACTTTCTCTGGTATTCCTGACTTTCCAAAGATCTCTTTACCCCCAGCTCTGCCTCTCAGTATGTAGAAACTTCTCAGATGGGAGTAATTTCATAACCTCAACTATCCCTGACATACTTCTTTAGTCTTTCTGAGATGGATGAGGAGGCAGAACTGCCCACAGTGTTCAGAGGTAAAATGAAGTTTTCTATTTGTTCTTCCTTCTCTGATTTACCCAGGAAAATGGATCATTGCTCCATGTAAATACCATGAAAGAGATGGTGCCTGCATGGAGGTGACACCTTATGGGAGGCTTGGCATTCATTCCACCATACCTAGCGTGGGACACCTGTTAAGAGCCATCATTAGTTCTTCAAAATAAAATAAACTCATATTTAATCCATGAAGGAATGGGCTTACTAGTCAACTAATTAACAAATTAGTAGTTCTCTGGGGCTGACACAACAGCCAATATTGGCCCTTGTTTCTAAATGAGGGTGACCATATGAATGCCCTGTTGGAAATGTTCCTGGCCTTGGACAATTCCTTAGCTATGACTGGGAATTGCTGGGGAGAGACGTGCCTGGGCAAAACTTTTCCACAGATTCCAACAATTTAGCAATACAAACACCTCAGTTCCAATGCCCAGCAACAGTTCTAGGCACAGATTTACTTGTAGAGAGAGAAGATCAGGGGTGGGTGAAAGCAGCACTGTGGTGTACGTGCTCAGTGGGTGCAAGTCTTCTCAAATCTCTGACGTTGCTTCCATGTGTATTTTCTCTGTATTTGGAGTGGAAGACAAGTGTTCAGAAATTAGACGAGTCCAGCTCTTTTCTTCTACAGCATACCTAGAATACCTAGGAGACATCATCACATAAGAGAGCAATGCTTAGGAGTGAGAAAATGAAACTTAGGTCCTATTTATAAATACATATGTAAAAATGGAGATTATTTATTTTAATGAGCAATGAAGTATTTATAAGGTAATCCAGGAATCAAGATCAGGTGTTGCAGAGGGGAGCAGAGGATTTTCTGTGATTTAAGATTAGGAATAATCAGGATTAGATACAGACATTAAACCTTTGGAGCACACAAGTTCTTCAGAGTTAGCATAATTAGAAATTAGATTTGCTTCATAACATGTTAAAGAACTTCTAACATACATACCCATATACAAATCTGGTCTTGCATGGGGATAGATACTTCTTCAAAGCTCTATTTAAATACTTATGTTAGGGCATAATTTCTATGTAAACAGATCAGTATTAATTCTTTTATGGCTGGATTCTGATTCCCTTATTCACAAGGAATCTGATGCCCTTGTTATAGATAGAAAACTGACCAAAATATTATTCAATCTCTGTTCCAGTCTTATCAAGGGGATGTTAATAAGGATAGTGTCAAAAAAATAACATATTTCTTTTGTATATATATGGCTGCATGTAACTTGGTAGATTAATATGTTTAGATGATAATCATTGTTCCTTGATTAATTAGGTGCAGTATGAAAATAAAAGTTTCTGATTAAAATAACTATTGTCTGCTTTTGTGAATAGCCAAAAAACTAGGTCATTGCAAGAACTGGAAACCTTCCAGTGGTCTGTCATAGGTCTGTCATATTCTGTATTTTTATGTGTAGGTAATACAGTATATCGTTAATGTGAGATCTGGCACGTCTTATTCTAGCACACTCTAATTTAAGTCGTGTCAGCTGTGAAACTTGCCAAGGGACGTAAAAGCCAAGTACAGTGTGTGGGTGCTAGGCTGCCTTAGCAATTTTTATGTGACAGCTCAGAAGTCTCCTGACCTTATGCCCTAAACCTCCTTGCATATGAACATGAAAGTTTTAAAACGCTAGGTTTCTGCTTTACACCTCTGGGTGAGCTCCACAGAGCATGGTCCTGGCGCTCCATGCAGTCCTGCAATTCAGACAGGATGTGTGGCCAGAGAATGGGGCTCTGCTGTTAGTGTTTTGTTCATGGGAAACTCGTTCCAGTCCCTGGAAGACAGTGGTAGGCAATAAATTAAACTTCTCTGTAGTACTTCCATGCCTGTAGCCTTCGATGCTGCTGCTGTTTCCTGTGCATCCCTGTCTGCTTGTCCCAGAGGGCCACTGCCACCATGGGCGTACTGTGCCCTTGCTCTGTGCTGTCAGGTGCCCTCTCTGGCACTCCATGCATATTACAGGCAGCAACTTGCTGAAAAGCAATACTTTTCCTTGCGTCTGTAACTCAAGTTACAAATAACCAATGTAGAAGAAAACTTTGCCAAATGGTCAGTGGCTGTGTGGCACTTTTTGGCTATGGCTACATTTTATAGCACTTTACAATAGCTGTTTTTATCATGGCTTCATTTTCCAAGTGCTAATCTTTTTATACATACGTTGCCTTCAGAAAAGCTGAGCTATAAATAGGGAGGGTTTGTCCAAAACATACAAAGTAGACCATTCATCTCACTGATTTCTCTTAGGTGAACCCAAAGAACTCAGAGAGGGAAATGAGAAAGAGCCTAAAATAATAGCTCAGAGTGATGTAAACCATTCTGCTTCTTGTCCTATACATCCCCTCCTTGCTTCAAGGAAGTTATTGAGATGATGACAGAAGCAAGTGTGACAAGACTGGGTATTCAATGCAGTTATTTTCCCCAACTATATATATGCTTCATTTACAAATTTGCTTTCACTCCTAGAGATGAATTCTTTGGCAACAGACACAACTCAACAACAAACCTCTCTGAAAAATAATAGATATTATAAGAAAGAAAAAATTATTATTCAAAATGTTACCATTTATTATCATTATTTACTTGTGTTCTAGTGCTCAAGGTTTGTCAAGTGTTTTGAGAGTAACAGAGCAGGAATGACCTTTCCTCTCAAATCTAGGTATGTCAAATCATCTTCAAAACTGATGCTTGTTCAACTATCCCCTGGCCCATGTTCCCAAGCCATGGTACTAAACAAGCAGCTACCTACAGGATGTATCCCCAAACTGACCTGTGTGTGTTTTCTGGCTCCAGAATCCCACAGGCAAGGTGCAGCTGAAAACCCAGCTGATGAGCTGCATGTGGAAGGGAGGACAAGGGAGGCCACAAAGTTGAGGAGCACCCAGTAGTACGTGCTGTCAGACTCCAGAGCTACAGTTTTGCCCCTCACCAGGTCCCTTTTTGCACAGGAACCTTGACATGTGTCCAAATTCAGGGAGATAAAAAATGAGTGACAAAGATGCTGAGAGGTCTGAAAATTTCAAAATCCAAGTATGGGTTTCATGCAGTACAGGAAAACACACACAAAGAAATCTGGAAAATCAACTATTTTATGTGGGTTTTTTTAAAGCCAGGATAGCACCTGGAATCCTATCCTTCCATGGTCTTGCCTGTTAAAAAGAAACCTTATCTTAAAGTACACAACCACCCCATTTGCCTGGCTAGCTCTTCAGGCAAACTGCTAAGCCACATCCTGCCCTCTGGGAAACACCCTGGTGCAAGTAGGACAGAAAACTGGTAACACTGCATAGCTTATCAGGTTTGGGTTGTTTGTTTCCTGTCTGTAAGTGTGTGTTTGGACAGCCTCAAGAGATGCTGGAAGATGATGCAGATTAGGAAGATGGGAGTAGTGGTTATGGGTGGGCAAGTTTTTAAAATAAAAGTGGCAGAATAAGAAGATAAGGAATCTGATGGGTAATCTTAGGAATGCAGGGCAGGAAATGCATTGTGAATTTGTGTCTTGCCATGGGGGAAGGTATATATCTTCTATCATCATCAATGTCAATGGTTAAAACTGATGTTGAAAGAAGCATTAATCTCTAACTTTGTTTTAAAATTGTAAAAGTAGAAAATCACATACTGAGAACAGGTGAGCAAGTGAGTAACATCTAAGATGCTGATTAAGCATCAGGCAAGGAAAGAAAACTTCCTCTTAATGCAATACAGTAACTCTATTAGCTGTCTTCAATGAAACTTGAGTTCAGGCTGTACTGACTAATGTAAAGATACCCACGAAACCAAGTGCTTGAGGAGCTTCTAGTATAAGAGCTGGGGTGCTACACTACTCAATTTTGTGACATGAACCAGCTCTTTAAATGGCAAATTCTAATAGACTGTTTATAAATGTTGAAAGATATAAATATAATTAACTGACTAATCTGAAAATTTGATGTTTTTATTTTGGAAGCATTGGACTTTCTGCAGAAAGTATCTATGTCAGATATATTTTTAGATAAATTCTGGTATTTTGCTTTGGTCCAGTGGCACTCATTATAAATTAATTGGTGAGTACTAAATCAGTGTACCTTAACTCCTGAGTATATGATTCTATATCCTTTGTGACTGTGGTAGTGGCCAATATGTCTAGTTTCTTTCCAGAGTAGAAAGTACACAGGAATGTACCAAAAACCCAGATAGATTCCAGGTAAATTACAAGATGGAAGTTGAGAGAAACAAGAAAAAACAGCTTTTCATCCTTTACCATTTAACTTTTAACATCTGCAAAGGATTATTGTAAGTAAAGGATACTGTTACAATAAATGATGTATCAGGAAAAAGCTTTCCCATCCCCAAACATTTTCCCTCCTAAATTTTGAAACCTACTATTATAACACATTTATTTTATGAAGCATAGAACAAATCTAAGCAGAACATGAGTCATCTTTCAACCAGGTACACAAACAAGCTACATTTGCAGCCACGCTTGTCCCAGATAGCAGGTGACTTTCAGCCATGGGATGCAGATTCAGGCTACTGGAGGCTCCACATGACTGCGTCATCTCCCTTCTTGCCCTGTATGGGTGCATTTTGTTTGTCCCTGTTTTGGGATTACTACTAGGCAGTCACAGGGTGGTCTCTCTCTGCCCTCTTCTTCCCAGTGGAAACAACAGAGTAAAGCCACACAGCACCTTTAATCTGCATATTAGGATGCCTGCTCTCTTCAGAGAGCAGAAGCAAATCCCCCAAAGGAGACTGGAAACCATCAAACAGTGCATTATGAAACCTGAAGACACAGAAGGTGAATTAAATTTTAACAAAGTAACTGTAGTGAAAATGCTTTCACTTAATAGTTGAATGCCAAGAGTCAGTCAACTGCAGTTGAGCAGTTTGTAAGGCTGGAGGTGTGAGGTGCAGGGCAGATTGACGACCTGTGTGAGGATCCTGTAAGATGGCCTGTCTGCAGCAAGCCAATGAAGGAACTAAAGATTTAGGGTTTAGTTTCCTGGTAAGCATTGTGGTGCTTTGGGATATTTCAGCTACAAGATGATTTGTAAGGGCTTTAATTGTGTTTCAGGCAACCTGTCTGTGATTGCCAAGAAAGTAAATGCAGGAGCTTGCCATTGCATCTCACAGCAAAAGAACCAAAAGCAAATCTGGGTCAAAGCATCTTTCGGTGTTTTTCTCTCGCTCTTTTTTTTTTTTTTTTTTTTTTTTTTTCTCCAGAGCATGGGTAAGATCCTGCTGGGAAATTGCCCACTTTGGCAACATCTCTGTGCAGATCCAGCAGGACCAGGGAAGTCAACCTTCCTCTGTACTCTGCGCTGGTGAGACCACACCTTGAGTACTGTGTCCAGCCCAAGGCCCCTTAATTCAGGAAGGACACAGAGGTGCTGGAGCAGGTCCAGAGAAGGGCAACAAGGCTGGTGAAGGTACTGGGGAACAAGTCTTGTGAGGAGAGGCTGAGGAAGCTGGGATTGTTTAGACTAGAGAAGAGGAGGCTCTGGGGAGACACTATTGCTCTGTACAACTACCTGAAAGGAGGTTGTAGCGAGGCGGGGGTTGGTCTCTTCTCCCAGCAGTAGGACAAGAGGGCCCAGTCTTAAGTTGTGCCAGGAGAGGTTTGGGTTAGATACTAGAAGGAAGTGTTTCATGGAGAGAGTAATCAGGAATTGGAATAGGCTGCCCAGAGAGGTGGTTGACCCATCATCTCTGGAGGTTTTTAAGGCAAGACTGGATGTGGCACTTGGTGCCATGGTCTAGTAAGCACGATGGTTGGATCAAAGGTTAGACTTGATGATCTCAGAGGTCTTTTCCAACCTGGCTAATTCTATGATTCTATGATCCTGGGTATCACTTCAACTTCTTAGGCACAGCTGAAAGACTGTATGGACTGCAGAAATAAAGGCTTGAGCAGAGGCACAGAAGCAGTCAGCAGTTTTGCTGCAGAACAGAGCAGAGCAAAGCAGCACAGTGTGAAAAACCAGCAGAAACAAGAACGGGAGGTTGTGACTGATGGCAGTAGCTAATGGTAAACCTGGTGAGCAAACTGGTAACAAACACAAAACCAGTGCTCATGTGAGTAGCTAGAGGTAAATAAAGTATTCCTGAAAAAAAGCAATGGAGAACACAACTCCTTTGTCAGGTCTCAAATGGTGAACTATGAGGAAATGGATTGTAAAGTGCTGCAGGAACAATGCTCCATATCTGTCACTTGGATGACTCCAAATCTGGACTGGAAATGGAAATTGGACTTTCTTACTATCTTACAAGCATTCAGAACTGTAGGATAAGAACATGGGCAAGAATATCAGGAAAATAAAAATAGCTTTACAGATAAAAGCCCAAAGTCCATGTAGTCTGATATTCTAGCTCTGACAGAAAATGCTCAGAGAAATAGTGTGAAAAAAGGGCAAATGGTGAGGGACAAATTTCTGCTATGTCCTTTCTGTGAGTCTCTAGCAGAATGGTTAAATCTTCAGCTTTTTTCCTAGCAGAAGCAAATATTCATGGGGGCTGTATTTGGATGTGATCGTTCATTTTTCTGAATATGTTTATGAATAGGAATAATATTCTTAGATTACTTTCTCTACAAATATTTCAACATGATGAATAGTTTTCCGCTACCTAGTTACTTATCAGAAAGGAGCCAATCAGAAAAATCTACTGCAATTCATTAAGACTGACATCTTGTGGCTGCTTTTTGTATGCCGCCCTCTGCCCGAGCTTTTTAGGAAAGACTGAGCTTCTCCCCCGGCTTAAACAGCTCTTTATGTTACTGAGGGTATATTAGCTACATTGAATATTATTCACAACCTCACAAGGGAGCTGAGAAAAAAATAATGCTGATATCAAAATTAATTCTCTTTTCCTCTTTTCCCTGGAGCTTTATGGTGTTGGATGTACAAAAGCATTCTACCACTGCAATCACAGCCCTTTTTAATGCTAATATTTATCAGCTTAAAAACTTTAAAAAATGATAGCAATCTTACCCTAGAACAGTAAACACTTTAAGGTGTTGGCTAGAGTAACAAGGGAGTCTACTTTAGTCTGAAAATCTCTCTAATGATGTTCTGTCTTTTCTGAGTTTAAAGTTACAGCATGTGTGTAGTGACACCTGCCTTTTGCATGTATTTAATCACGATAGTTACTGGGTGCACAGCTGTGCTCCCCAAGGTTTCATCATGTATTTTAGTGTGGTGCAAGTGTAAGAGACGCACCACATATGTCTGCAAAATAGGATCCCTTTCAGAGAATACTGTTATTGCCAGTCCAAAGAGTATGGCAATTGCCACATTATTTTTTTAATCTCACAGCTGGTGTTATCAGCAATTTGCAACTGGCAATGTGTTGATCAAAACCTGGAAATTAATTTGGACACTTATCTGAGACTTTTCAATCTTCTATAGGTGCTTGATTAGTTTGTTCACAGGCATCAACAACTTCTGCATCAACGCTTTATCTGGGTTCTGGGATATCAGGGGAAGTCCACCTGCGCAGCATCAGCAGCAAGTAGCAGAGAAACAGCAGAAAAAAATATATATCCAGTTATTTTATTAAGTAAGGATAGAACAGCCCTGTGTTTTCTCATGAATATTCATTTCCTTGAGAAAAGAAAGGAAATTGCTTTCCTTTGAAGTTTTTTGAGTGACAGAATGCTTCCTTGTCTCCCAACAACTAAAGATAGCGCAGTTTTAATACACTTCCAAGATGGAAATTAGTTGGTTGGGATCCTTCAAAAGAGAATCAGCTCTGTAATGACAGCAGATAGTGTCAGCCTGAATGCAATTTTTAGAGTTAAGAAGGACCTGAAATGGAGAGGGATAATGAAAATTTCAGCATATCATAAACTCTAAATTTGCAGCATATATAACAAAAGAATTGGTTCCACTGTACGTTCAACGTGTTTAGATTGTTGTTCAGGGTGTAACATAATATTTCAGCATTTTTCACCTTGCAGATTTCCTCAGTGTGATCTCTGTATGAGTGTGGTGATGATGAGTTACAGAACCTTAAGCCATGATTACTGTTGCAGAATTGTAAATATGCATATTTTGGAAACATGAGATAATATAAAGAAATTTCCATAGTTATCTGGAGACAAAAACCCCAAACCCCTAACATCTATAGAGAGCAGCTGCTGCACAGAATAAAGTTGCAAACACAACTAACCAGAGAAGGGGTAGGAAAAACATGGCAGTCAGAAAGAATTTTGCAAGATCACCATTAGACAGGCAAGGACTGAGTGATTATTGACTTCTTATTGGCCAAGCAGGTGTTCAAATAGTTGGCACTTCCCTGATCCCACCTAGACTGAGATGAACATAACAATTAGCAGAATAAAGGCTTGTGTTTGTCTTACACACCCTTTGGTATTTTTTTCCTTAAAAACGCTCTGTGCAGAACATGGGTTTTACTAAAAGAAGACTGCTGATATTTTTTAAATATGAGCATAGCTATAAGCTTTTCAAGCTCCAGTAAAGACAATGCAAACTTCAAGGTTATGACACTGTGAAAATAGTTCAAAGTGTCTTCATTCTAATTGATTCTTGAGCACTGTGGATTTGTTTTGAGACCCAGTAAAGCTTCCTTTTGTAAAATGAATACAAGAGAAATGTAGCACAAATATAGCAGAAATATAACAGAACTGGCAAGAGCTGCTTCAGGCCAGGAACATGGATCAATTAGACAAAGTTTAAAAATACATCTTCAAACTTGGACATATTATTTTTGAGAAATTTCAGCAACTCAGCTTTAAGGAAATACAGATAGATATCAAGTAACATTAACTGCTCCACAGAGAATGGAAATGGATGCTGCATGAACTGTAATTGATGGTCCTTTATTTAGAAATGTTGAGAGTCAGTTTAAGCCATATGGGTCATAAAAATAGACAATACCATTTTAAACCTTATGTTACATCCTTATTAGAATTTAAAGAAATGAAAAAAAAGATGTGTACATTTTTTGCAGCACTGCCATAATATCGCAAAGAGAAATCAGGATTTAGTATAGTTCAGATAAGAAAGCAGGAAAGAAACAAAAGCCAAGATAGTTCAACAAGGCTGATAAAATAAAACCAGAAGAAGTGATGTGCACTTTCTCTAATGTCCTGACTGACAGCTGTTTACCTGTCAGGTGGCAGAATCAAAGTAACTGCAGTACTTTCAGGTCCTTACCCTCCTTGATGAAATTTCTTCACAGTAAAATGAAAAGAAAATCAGTCAAAGAATGCACAGTTCATACTTTCCTAGAACATGGTTTTCAATGTTATCTAGGGAACTAAGTTCATTCATTAAAGAAGATATTAAAATGGTTTTAAGAAATCCCATTAAATTATTATAAAACCAGCACCTTTTTACATAGGATAATATTACTCAAAAATAGAGAAGACAAGAGAAATAATAGATCTTATTTTGTGACTTTTATCATGATTATTCATTATTGTAGTAGTAGTAATAATAATAATAATAATAACAACAATAATAATTATTAATAATTATATAATATATAATTATTACTACTACTACAGATCTATCAGCATTACCTTGGCACCTATTGCACAAAAAATAAAGCTCAGAACTCAATTCTGAAATCAGTCAAGTTCACATTATATTTGGCATTAGAAATAAAGGTAAAAATAATCCATATTATTATTATTATTATTATTACTATTATTATTATTATTGTCTTATAAACCCCACTGACAAAAAAGTGAGATTGCATGGATTGTTTTTAAGATAGTTATGCAAATGAAATAATTGGTTTCCAGTCCAAATAACACATAAAGGAAAAGAGCTTAATGCTGTATTTTCTTACCCTCAATACTATTGATGACAAGGCTAAAGATAGATTTTGGAACCTGAAAAGCATCTGGAAAAACCATTCATGTATACACGTGTAAAGCCTATCTATCCAAGGATGAAAACCTTACTGTAAGTTTTGCTGTGGTAGCATTTTGCATTGTCAGAGATACTAAAATACAGCTGTATGAATAAGTATAGGACAGACATTCAGCTGCATTAGCAATGGAATTCTCACAGACATGTATAGATCCTTTACTATTGTTTTCACTGGAATTATGCACAGTTCTCTGACTACAGTGCCTTGATCTGACCTCCTCAGTCCCTAAGAGCATATATCCAGCAGTAAGACCGGATCATTTATGGGATCACTGAATGGATCACAGGGCTGGAACACCTCTCCTATGAAGATAAGCTAAGAGAGTTGGGCTGTTCAGCGTGGAGAAGAGAAGGCTCCAGGGAGACCTTCTCTGGCCTTCCAATACCTAAAGTGGGCTTGCAAGAAGGTTGGAGAGGGACTTTTCACAAGGTCATATAGTGATAAGACAAGGGGAAGGGCCTTAAGCTGAAAGAGGGCAGGTTTACATAAGATATTAGGAAGAAATTCTTTATTGCAAGGGTGGTGAGGCACTGGAACAGATTTCCCAGAGAAGCTGTGGATGATCCATCCCTGGAAGTGTTCAAGGCCAGGCTGGACGGGGCTCTGAGTAACCTGGTCAGTGGAAGGTGTCCCTGCCCATGGCGGGGGGGTTGGACCTAGATCATCTTTATGGTCCATCCAACCCAAAGCATTCTGTGATTCTGTGAAGACTAGTCCCCTCAAGAGCTGAGGGAAAGCAGCATGCCGTTGTTTTCTGTGAATGTCTTGTTTTCTTTGATGTTAACATGGTGAGGAGGAATGTAGCTGAAGTAAGTCTCTGTGAATTAAGTTAATCTCCAATTCTGCAAATGTCCTCCATTACATAACATCATCTTCATCTCAGGCAAGACCCTGCACAGAAGACACAGGCAGTTTCCAACCTTAGTCTGCTGGCATGTCCAGAAGAAGCTGATTCATCCCACAAGGAGCACATGGCTGTTGGAAAAAATGGCTCCAAGCCATATTCCAAAGATATGCTGACTTCTAGCACTGCAATGCAGTGGAGAAGAGAATCTCTGCTGGCAGAGCTGCTTCCAGGAAGAACTCAATTTGCATTTTAAGTTTACTGCTAGGAAGGGAATCAAGGCACATTGGATCATGCCTGTCTCTCTGGAGTATCCCATTAAAATGTCATACTTTTTTCAGATTTTTTGGTTCATTCCTTGATGAAACATAGACTACCATGCTATCTTGGCTTGTATCAGAAACTGAGTGGACAGTAGGACTAGGGAAATGATCATCCCCCTTTACTTAGCACTGGTGAGGCTGCACTTCAAATCCTTTGTTTGGTTTTGGGTCCCTCACTACAAGAAGGACATTGAGGTACTGAAGCATGTCCAGAGTAGGGCAGTGAAGCTGGTAAAGGGTCTGGAGCACCACTCTTAAAAATGACTGAGGGAACTGGGGTTATTTAGCCTGGAGAAAAGGAGGCTCAGGGGGACCTTATTGCTCTCTACAACTCCTGGAAAGGAGATTGTAGTGAGGTGGTGGTTGGTCTCATCTCCCAAGTAACAAGTGATAGGACACGAGCAAACAGACTCAAGTTGAATCAGGGGATGCTTAGATTGGATATTATGAAAAATTTCTTCACCGAACAGGTTGTCAACCACTGGAACTGGTTGCCCAGGGAAGTGGTTGAGTCACCATTCTTGGAGGTATTTAAAAGATGTGCAGTAGTAGCACTTAAGGACATGGTTGAGTGGAGGACTTGGCAGTGCTTGGTTAGTGGTTGAACCTGATGACATTAGAAGTGTTTGCAGAAAAAAGAAATACTCTTTTTCCTATTTGTAAGTATTTAATGCTATTTTTCCTTTCTGCAGAGATTTATTTGATCATATTTTTAAAGGAGCCCTCATAATTTTCTAGTAATTGAATAGGGCCTGTTAAACTGAATCCGAATTTTTTTTTTTTTTTTTTTTTTTTGTAAAAGGAGACAACAGACTAAAGATGAAATGCGCTTTCCTACACATTGAATTCGTTCCTATATTTTGGTGTCCAGTGAGGACCAAAGGTCCAGTTTAGGACTGGATGTTTTGGCTCAGCACTGACCAGAAGACTCTTCGTGAAAACCTAGCAATCTAATGATACACAAGATGAAACAAAAAACAAGATCTAAACTCTACTGAAGTCTTTATGCCACAAATTTCTTTGGGGATTTAAAAACGGAAAAATCAATATCAATTTGTCTCTTTCTTCTATGCTGTAGGTTAACTAGAGTAAAGTTCTTATAATTTTATATGCCTGTGTGAAGGATGTACAGAGGAAAAAGTAGAGTGAAATAGCTGAGTGCTTTTAGTTTTACTCAGTGCTGCATTCCATTTCTGATAACAAGCTGTATTCCTTCCAGTCCTGAGAGCAAAATAATTTTTATCTCTAAAGAAGACTTTTCTTGTAGCAAAACAAATGCCATGAGCTCCACAGTTTTAACTGGTTTAATAGTATTATCTTTTCTGAAAAGTAACACAATCTATCTCTGGTTTTCCCTGAGAATGCTCGCACCAATATATCAGCCAAGGACAGTCAACATGACGCTTTTAGATATGTAAGTGCAACAGACAGACATATTAGGGTCTCCTCATCTCAGTATTGAAGGGAACTTTGCTGACTGTATTCAATGAGGAAATGACTTAAAAGATGTAAGTGGTAAGCTGGGAATCTGAATCTTTCCTTGAGATGTCTGTTTTTTCCTTGACACAAATTATTAACATCTGCAAGTATTGATGATACTTGTTATGATGTAACAAAGTTTAGCTAATTTTACTACTTTCAGCTAATTTTACTTACTTAACAGTTTTCCACTTCCATTGTAGTGTAAGACACTACAGGTGTCTTACAGGCACCTCAGAAGGTGTTTCATCCTAGTGCAATACCCATTTCCGAACTAGATGGAATTAATTACCATCCAGAGGTACTTATTTTCCATGGTAGTCAATATAGGTGTGGACAGTTGCAATACCACAGGAAAAGCACACTGCTCAAAATAGGAATTTCCCAGGACATAGTAAAACCTCACAGGGTCAGCCTGGCAATTTTTTTTGGATGACGAAGCCTCCTATAGGCCACCAAAAAGAAAAACCCTTGTCTATTTTTGCAGCCCTCAGACCAGCTGGGTGGATCTGTATTGTAAGTCATCCTCTGGAAGTGACACTGAGCTCTGTGACCATCGACACTGCGATCAGGTCACCCCTGCCTGGATTGCTTTTTGGTCTCCACTGGATTTTCCTTCCTTGAACTTTTATTTAGTCATTAACTAAGGGAGTTGTTGAATGTCAGGAGATGCATTTCCTTGCTGACTTTTTCGTGCCGTAGTGGAAAGAACAGGGGCAGTCCCGTGGTGTAAAGGAGAGCACTCTGGACTCTGAATCCCAAGGACCTGAGTTCCAGTCTCAGTGGGACC
>JAWWEV010000115.1:72519520-72582446 GCA_035583235.1 Hafferia zeledoni
CATCCGAGATGTGACGGGATGGGATGGCAGGGAGGCTTGAACTGCCAGGGGATGGTCCCACTGAGACTGGAACTCAGAACCTTGGGATTCAGAGCCGGAGTGCTCTCCTTTACACCACGGGACTGCCCTAAAGGAGTCATGGTACTCTTAGGAAACGGAGATAAATGTTTGAACTTTGTTATGCTGAGGAAGGCACTAAATCTAGATATTGAGCTTCCTTTTTGTGTGCTGTAGCCATGAGGGTATTATGTGGCCAGTGCTGATACTTCTTTATGGTTGTGATCTCTGCCAAATTCACAACAGTGTCTCTGATGAAATGAAGTAATAGGAGTATCTTGTCAGGTGCCAGGATTCTAGATGATGAATTTTAAGTGTTTTTTTTTTTCTTTTTTTTTTTTTTTTTAAAGCAAGCCTTAACACCTGAGTTCAGTGCCAGCAAATACCCTGAGCTGACCTTGCAAATAGCATAATTTTTTTATCACTCTTTCAGAGTATCCTTCAGGAGCTGTTTTCTTGACACTTGAGAGCTTGACACAGATTTTTGGATTCTACTGTTAAGGCTCAGTGCCTGAAAACTAGGTCTTGCAGCCCAAAGCTCTGACTGCATTTTTTTTCTTTAGATATTCAAGACTTGAAATGCAAGCAAGTTAGATAATAAAAAAGTTGTAAGTGCATGAAGTGTATAATGCTTTTTCTCTGTCTGCTGTCATGTAGTTTAAGTCAGTAAGTTTGTTTATGAATTGGGAAAATATTTAACAAAAATAGGAACAAAAACTCCTTAGTCCCACCACACCCTTTTAATTATTTCTGTACAGAAAAACTCTTGGAAAATCTATGTGTGCTCCACAGTGTGGTTTCTGTTAATAGAATAGCAAAAGGCTTAGTTTGGCAACTGTACTGTAAAGGCCTTTTATGGCCCAGCTACACTTAATAATTTAATTAGTCTTTTTCTGGATCACTATACTTGCAATATGGTTCAATTTAATTAGGATCAAGTATTAAGCATTTCAGTTAGATGTGGTGGTATTTTTAGATGCTTTTATGTATTTCCCCCTCTTTAATAGAACATGATTGTGAAAATATATATAAAGGTGTAGTGCTTAAATTTAGATGACGTTCTCAAGTTCTGGGTTTTTTGCTTCCTTTTGAAAGTTTTCTCTTTCTGCCAAGGGAACTGTGAAACAGAGCTCAAACAAGATTTTTTTCTTTTTTTTTGTGTATACTGGGAGCTAATCATGAATACATTTTCAAAAAGTGATCCAGTATTTTTCAGAATTGAAATCTTTATTTAGGGTCTGTTTCATTTTATTTCAGGACTCTGTCCCTCCCTCCCGGCTTGTTCATCCCTCAGCAGTCAAATTCTAATGGTGCGTGGTGGGGATGGAATTATCTGATGCTCACAGAACTCTGCCATAAAGAGCAATCTGTAGAGAGTTCAAACTCTTGAACTTGCTAATGGTTGGAGTGACTGCAGCTTTTAATCATTTGGTGTTTTGAGAGGCTTGTGTCTCTTGAACTATGTGTTTGCTTTGAGCAACATTGATTTTTTAAAATTTATTTTTAATTTTTTATAACAAATGAATTTGAACATGACTTATCTGTGTTCATTGTTCAAAGGTAATAATAGATTAGCATTATTCTTTCTTTCGTCAGCTGTGGACAGACTTAAATAGCAGGTAGCAACCCTAAGAGGACTGTAGAATGGTAATAACAAAGAGCATAGCTGCAGCATGAGAAGTTTCTTTGATTCCACTTGATAACTCTGAGGAATCTTTGTTTAATATTCAGTAAATGTCACCTTACCTATCTCGTGGCAGTAGTGAATGTATAGAGGCACAGTATGTAAAAGACATGAGATGCTGTACTTGTTTAATTCTTCCTGTTCTGATTGCTTAGAAACTTTGGTATTTGGATCAATGATGGTCATGAAGAAAAAGCTCACAAAAAAGTTTTTTGAGAACAGGTCTGTGTTTCTGTATCCTGGAGTCATATACCTGAGTTCTCAGGAAGCACAGCCCCTCCTGTCATAAGTTGGCATCTACATTAACAAGTCTGTGGAGATTGTACTCCCAGCAGTGGGTAGTTTGCTTGAAGAGAAAAAAATGTAATAATTGTACATAATAAAAATTAATAACTATTGCATGTTAATATTATTTATAATTATCATACATTAAAACCTTTCAAGTTATGTCAAATTAATCCTGTAAAAATAGTATTTTAGGCTCATCACATCCATGCAATGTGCTGGTATGTGCAGCAGTAGAAATGACAGAGACTGAATAGCTGAATGTCAGTCTGTTCCTGCTGCTGGCCTGAATCTTCGTGTTCTGGCCTTTTTTCATTGCCTTCAAATGTGAAATCTGAAACTGATTAGAGATTAGAAATTAAAGTGAAACATTGCATTCAGGTCTTCAAGTATAGAGACAAAAATGAATGGTTATGAAGTAATTTAGAAAAATCACTGCTACAAACTTAGAGTGTCAGGACTGTGGAGGTCACCTTGGAACACAGGAAATTTCTTTTTAAAATTAAGTATTTAAGTTTTAGTTTTGTTTGGGTTTTTTGTTGTTGTTAATGCACATTTCTTACAAATTTTGGTTTAATTAACAGAGTTGTCAATTCAAAGAAATTGATGCTCCGTTGAAAATTCTGTAATTTTTACGTTGTAAAAGAAAAAAGCCACATTGGAATTTCAGGTATTGAAATTCTATTGTCTTTTTTATCTAAGTATGATGGCTTTTCCTTTGTAATGAAACTTCATGCATGTATAGTCTGTGTAAAAATAATGATCTATGAAAAAGTAAGTAAGTGCTGCTAGATAAATTTCTTTATGTAAAAGATTTCTTTATGCTAATGGAGTAATTTTATTTCTTCACAGATAATGAAACTGCTGTCTATACACTGATGCCAATGGTTATGGCTGACCAGCACAGGTGAGAAATTCTTTAAATTTACTTTTTTTTAAAGGTCTGAAAAACCCAACGTGTTTTCTAAAGTTGTAGCTGCTGAATTGCTCAGATATCTTCTATATCTGAAGTTAATCACTGACTGTGCATCCCAGCATACTTTTACTTGAGAAACCTGTTCTGTTTTATGCCATAGACTGGAGCTGGGATTTGTTCTGGTGATGCACGTAGGCAAATATGTCCTAGGAGAAGTATGAAAGTGTTGTTTTGTAACTGTGTCTTAGCTGTGTGTATTTAGTGATGCCCCAGAAGCTCTTAGGCTCATCAGTTGTCTCAGAATGACATGGAATAAGAATAGGACAGTGAGACTGATACTTCTGGGATTCCTCAGATAAGCAGCTGTTTCTCTTCCTCGATGGTCCTCAAAGTGGTTGGGACTGAAGGCTATATAGTGCCAGCTAAGGGGTGCTACCTTCTCATGAATTTTGTAAGGAAGCAGGTAGGAAAGAGTAAACCATTTATCTGACCGGGATAAACATTTGTCCTCCTGCATAATATTTTGTTGAGATTGCATGCAAGGGCTTAAAATTATGTGATCGGCCCATTACTGGAAGTGGAAGAGTCTTGTTTACACTTTGTCCTGTTGGTGTGTAATGTATCTTTCTACTTCACAATTACAATTTCACATACCAGTCTTCCCTCTGAACTTTAGATGTGTTTGGGAAAGCTGATGCATATCTGATTGGGGTGTCTGTGATGACAGAAGCAGGAAGGGGGAATATTTTTTTTTTCCAAACCAAAGCTATTAAAATGTGGGTTTTCCATATTTGTAAAGAAGTGATTTGGCTGTCTGGTCTAATTCTTACTACTTTACATTTGAAACCATTGCCCAGTGTCACAGTTAATTTTTTATGTACAAGTAAGAAGTGAAAAGGTGTTGTTAATCTGCAAATGCTTGAAAACTGTTCAATCTCTTGGTCAGAAATAAGTTGAAGGGAAAAGAAATAGCGATCAAGTAAGAAATAAAGTATTTGTGTACAACTTACAGTATAAACTTTGCTTGGATACTGTGGGCTAATTTTAAATTAAAAGTATGTTTCTGTTTGAAGGTCTGTCTCAGAGCTGCTGTCAAATTCAAAATTCGATGTGAATTATGCCTTTGGACGTGTGAAGAGAAGTTTGCTTCATATTGCAGCAAAGTAAGACTTACTTGAGTCCAGTCCAGAAGTTAACAATGAAAATATTACCACAAATCTAAGGCACGAATGTAAGCTGGAAAACACTTTAGTATCAGTTTAACATTTTCTTTTCATACTTCCTTTTTGTATTTTGTTTGCTCTTCTAGCAATGTGCCTGCCTCATCGCGAGGACAGATTTTATGTAAAATACCAAATGGCTTTCCAAATTCTAGTGAAGGAAGTCTTGCTAGGTACTTCTTTGCCTTTCTGTGAAGTCTCAAGTCTGTGAAGAAATGCAGCCAGGATATGTATCCTGCGTAGCTGAGTTAATCTTGCCTTTGTAGGGTTGCAGAAATCTTGTCTGCAGGTGCTGATTGTTTTTGAAGTATTTTAGAGCAGTGGGAAGCACTTGGATGTCATTATGAAGCAGCTGTTCTAAAGTACTTTATGTGGCCACAACTGAAGGGAGTATAACTTGGGCACTCACTTCTAATCAGTTTTTGTATCCTGGATAGAGGGCTTAAGTGCAAAGTTTATAACCTTGATCTAGATTATTTGTAACTCTTTAACAGGAGTAACTCCATATTGCCAAGAAACGGACAGGTTAACATAACCTAAATAGGAATGAACCAGATAGTTTTTGACTTGGCCTTTCAGGAAACAAAACTTCAAACTAATGAATGAGTACTCCATATTTGGCTCCCCTTTTAAATATCTTGAAAGTTCTTACATTGAAACGGTTAAAAAAAGGGCAAAAATAAAAGAAATAATAGTATTGCATATAAATAGCTGGGTATTTGATCACAATAAAGATAGAAATTCCAGCTTTCTAAGTAAACTGTTTTAGAAATATCTATTGCCCAAATGTTTCATCTCAGAATTACATACTGTTTATATAAAATTTACTTCAGGAAGTATTTAAAAAATGCAAGTAAATTTTTGGCATATACCTTAGAAGTATATGTGAAAATATATGGTACTTATTGATTCTAAAGCACAAGAAATTGTGTCACACTTTATTTTTGGATTGTCTTTTATCTTGACTAGTTGTTGGGTCACAAAGGGGTCATCAAACTGCTGGTTTTGCAACATAGTGTACAACTAGTCTTCAGTCTTTCTGTTGTGTAGCAGTTCTGACATTGGAGAGATTTGTAACATGAAAGAGCCAATAGTGACGGATACAAAAATATCCTTTCGCTCAGCTCTTCCTCTTGTAGAATTCAGCTGCAGGATAAACATACAGTGCAGAGTTTCTGTCTTCTTAGTGGCCTTTATATTATGAAAAGTAAAAAGGAGCCACAGGTTCAAAATTAATAGCAAAGAAATATTTGTAGATAAAAGAAATATTTTTAGAATGTTCCTGATACTTAAAACTTTAAAATGTAACTTCCAGACACTGAAGCGTAACATCAAAACCGGATACTAGAATTGTTATTTAATGGAAAATATTAAAAGATGAGGGATGTGAGAGGAGATAATAAGCAAAACTTTTTAAACAGTTTATAGTTGGAGTTACTAAAGGTTCACTGTATGGTTTTAAAGTCATTAAAATCACATAGAAGTCTGGCATCTGTTCATTACTACAACTTATAATCAGTCAATTCTCGCTGCATTTAAGTGACTTTTCTTTAGGTTTGTGTAACGAACTATGAGGGTGTAAAACAATTTTATGTAAAGAATTTCTACGGAGTGTAATCTGTGCATAGTGTTGCTGTTGTCTTTATGTCAATACAGATTTCGTTTGTAAATATCCTTGTTACAGTTTTTCCCTTTTTAAATTTGTTCTTAGCTGTGGATCAGTTGAATGTCTTGTTCTATTATTAAAAAAAGGAGCAAATCCAAACTATCAGGACATTTCAGGATGTACTCCTCTCCATTTAGCAGCAAGGAATGGGTAAGAAAAAAGCTTTTAAAACTCTTTAATTTTGTCCATAATGCACTTGAGCTGGCATGTTCTGTAATACTTTTGTATAGTTCAAACGAAATACTTTGGTTTTCACTTTGGAAAATGGGGATGTCACACTTACAGACAACACGGAGGTTAAAATCCACACTTTGAGTATTCAGAAAATAATTTGTTATAAATGGCAAGTCGTGTCTGAAATACCAATTTCAGTGCCAGTCATTTTAGTGTTTTCTCTTAAGCAGGGGCATAATTATTCTTAAAACAGTGATTAAACAAGGGTGCATTCTCCTTTAAGTTAGCTGAGTACAAAAAGATTTTGGAGGGCTTGGAAGGGTTCACAGACACCACATTTTTCTTAGATAGGGTCTCCAAGGAAATTTTTGCTACAGCAAAAGGAATACAAGGTTGGCCTGCATGATATTAGGAGAGGGTGAGAAAAAATATGCCAAACCAGTGAGCAAGTACCTTTTTAAGATCTTGTTTCTTGAATTATAGTATGGGAAAACGTACAGTTTTCATGTTGTCTTTCTTTTTAGAGCGTGTATGTGTTACAATAACTGAATTGTATCACAGCTGGTACTTCAAATGTGGAGGATATTGTCTTTCCACATACCTAGAAGCCACTAAACACTATTTGTAAGAGAAGCAGCAGCCAAGTGGTATATGATGAAATGCAGAAATAGACATAGGAGACAGTAGTATGGAAATGAAGTTTAAGATAGGCATGAGAGGTACCAAATTAAAAATAAGAATAAATTCTTCTTAATGCATTAAAGAACATTAAAAAACCAAACAAAACATGAATTAGGAAAAAATGCCTCTACTTTCACTAAGACAGTAATTGTACTTGCCAAAGATTTGCAATATGTTTCAAGGACTTCGTCATTAAGTAATGATTTAGTGGTGTGCTGTAAATGTGTTCACTGACATGTACAGATGGTGAACTACATGGACTTGTCTCAGCGAAACTCTGGTTTCTTTTCTTGAAAGTGTAGTTCATACAAAGCTGAAGCTGAAGCTCAGTGGTTAAGTACTTCTGCACTTTCCACAGAAACAGCTATGGTTTTAGGCCTGTGCTGTTGTATGCTACTTTTGAGTTGTAGGAGTCTCTGGCATGATGACCCACTTCTCTTTTTCACATGCTCAGTACTGTACTCCTTATAAAGTGAAACTGAGGGGTACACTTTGTGCAATGATGAATTAGAGTAAGTACCTTAGAGCTCTAAGGTACTTAGTCTTTGAAAGTGATTTTCCCTGACTGGATTTTAATGTATTCTTTTGTTCATAGCCAGAAGAAATGTATGAGCAGGCTGCTGGAATACAGTGCAGACGTCAACATCTGTAATAATGAAGGTCTGACTGCAGTAAGTGCTATTGATTATCATGATGTTATTTAAATGAAGAGTTTGAAGTTTCTCATTTTTTAAGCATCTGCCATCTTACATGTAAAACAAAATTGCTGCTTGTCCAGTGCCCTCAAGAATCAAACGATGTGATCAAAATATCTAGACATATGATAGTATTGTTCAAAGCTTCTCTTTGTGAAAGTGTTGACAATACAATCGGGTTAAAAATCATATTTATGAAATACTTGTATCATTGCTAAAGGAAACATGTATATCATCATTTTGTGCTTAGATTCATTGGCTGGCTGTCAATGGACGAACAGAATTGCTTCATGATCTTGTTCAGCATGTCAGTAATGTGGATGTTGAAGATGCAATGGGACAAACAGCCCTTCATGTAGCTTGTCAAAATGGACACAAGACAGTAAGTTTTTGACTTGTATGAACACAGTGGATTTGTGAAGAACTTGGTAATGCTTCAAAATTGTTGTGTTTTTTTATAAACTTCAGACTAGCAGCACACATGGTAATGGTTAGAAGTGTGAAGAATGCTGTTGTTTGTCTTAGTATCAACTGCATACACTTCCATGGGAACAACTTACTTTTGTGGAGGGAATGGATCTCAGTGTTTATGGGAGTTTAGGTGACTTACGGTTCAGCTGTTCTGTACTATTATTATTGACTTGCTGATAGTAAGTTTTTACGTAATGTAAGTGTTTAAAAATGTTCTTCCTTACTTTTCAGAATGTGTTTAATTCATAATTGTCTCAGCTATTATATGCTTTTGAAAACTGAAATGATCTTAATTTACAGGGAGTAAAAATGAAGACAGAGTTGGTTCAGTTAGATATTTAACATTAGAAGTAAACAAGTTCAAATAAACTCTTCAATTACTGATATGTGTGAAAAATTTTTACACCTGACCTTGCATTAGGGCTGACTATATTCAGAATAAAGTTCTGGATGCTTTACTTGAACTGCATTAGAGCCATGTAGAGTTATACAGGTTGTTTCCAGAACTATTTCCTGTTAAAAACAAAAACAGAAAAATATTGTTCTACCCAGATTTTTTCTGTTGTCATTGTCAGCACTCGATTTTGGAAGACCAAATTCTGAGAAACTGTTATCAGTAGACTTACTGCAATATAGCAAAAATTGTTTGATAGTCTGCTCAGTGTTTTCATATTTATTCTAGTCTAGTTTGAGTTTGAAACTTCAGCTAGTGATATGGCTGTATATGGCTGTTACTAACTTGAGGTGTACTTCTCTAAAAAGTGTAATTTTTATTTTTAAATGGTTTGTAGATCCAGATATTGTTATTAAAGTGGGAAGTTCAAAGGAAGCTTTATGAGGTCTGATAGCCATGATTTTCCATTTAATGTTTAGGAATTTTGGTCTTGAGATTCAATACTGAGATAACGTGCATGACCCTAAATAGTTGCAAGCCAACAGACATTTCCCTTGCTCTTTTTCTAATGCTGGTATTTTCTTCTTTTCTAGACGGTGCAGTGTTTGTTAGACAGCGGTGCAGATATAAACAGGCCGAATGTTTCTGGGGCAACTCCACTTTATTTTGCTTGCAGGTTATATATTCTTAACTTTTGAATAATATGCTAAAACTAAAATAATTTTTTTTCACTTTTGCAGTAACAATGATTAAAAGGCACAAAATTTAGGAAGTGTAAATGCTACCTTGTATTTAATCTTGTCTCATGTTTGAATGTAATTTGGTTTCTTGTCTGCTTATCTTAGTACTGCAGACTTTGATACCTCTTTCTAACAGTCATATTAAACACATAACTGTGCATGTTTTAGCATGAGTTATAAATCAATGACTGCTGAACTATGTTCTGAAAAATGAGTTCTGCTAACTTACATTATTTTGAGTACACTAAAATACAGTCTTTTATAAGGCAAGTTTGTCTATTCTTGAATGTACATTATGATATTACAGTGTACACAAAATGTGCATATGTGCTTTAAAGTTACAATGTTGAATTGAAGTTATATCATTGCTTTGATCCCTTCTGTTTTCTTCACAGTTTAGTTTTATTTCAAGACTAATCACATATGATAAATGACCTTCTGTTCTAACTAGAGCATTTCTGCTGTTTGGTAGAACATTTACAATTTTTATAATCCATGGGCTTGGTTATAGGTTAAATAGTTCACCTAAAATTAAATGTTAATATAAACACAAGGAGGAATGGACTAACCTGCTGGCTTGCCAGGAGTTATGTTCTTGGAGCTGTGGTCTCTGGAGATAGCGTATGTTGACATTTGGCAGCTGAGAAGAAAGGGAAAATAAATAGCTGCTATCCTTGGTGCTTGGTTTAGGGCCTGGTATTGGCATCTGCTTTAAAAGAAGTAAGCAGCTTGCCTCATCTGGGAGGCTCTCTGTAAGAAAGGAATGTCTTTAAAGCAGAGCAGTGATATTCTTCTAGAAGTTAACAATTGGAGCAGCTGGCAGAGTAGAGTGAACAAGGTGTGTACTGCAGTGAACCTGGGAAGAAGGGTTATAGACCCCTGATGACAGAGAAAGCAGGATATGGGGACATGGTAGGCAGTGGTTCATGATAGCTGGAGAAAGGGTATCAGTATTCAACGTTTGAGTCTGAAACGCCTGTTTTGTCAAGGTGTTGGACTGTGCACTTAGTGTAGAGCTTTACAGCAAAGGTGCTGCAAGTAGGCCCTTAGTCTTAGCTCCTTTCTGACTCTGAATGTTTGTGCTGGGAGAAAGTCTGGTACATTAGATTAACCTGTTGTTTCCTGGGCTGGAAGGACAGGAGTAATAACTGGGAGCTGTTGAGAGATCAGTGTCCCACAGCTGTTGATTGTCACTTTTCTTGTGCCCTTTCTGAACTGATAGTGGAGGCAGACTCTGTGTATTCCAGGATGGCAAATACTCATACATTTGCATAAAGGGTATACTGCAAACTAGCTTGAGATATAAAACTTCACTGAAAAATCTTGTATCCATAACCTTAATTGCCATCTTTTGTATCAATCTTTCATTTCACCCCCTAGATGCTTCTTTATTACATTTGGTAGCATACACATGGAATACCAGTGAAGGCAATAGTCAACTAGTCTTTCAGTTGTTTTTAATGAAGTAAAGATCTGATTGCTGCTACTCAATTTCTCATTTTCATCAGAAGGAGGGGTTTGGGAAAATGTTGAGATACAGATAACCTTTGGTCTTCTTTCTTTGTAGGCAATGGTGGCATGTTGGAATAGTTGTTTGTGAAATTCTCAGCTCCAGGAAACTAATACACCCTATAAATAAATGAGTGAGACTGTGAAATGGACTTTGCAAAAGTAAAACTCATCACATTTTAAGGCTAGGCAAAGCATTTTTATGTACTGGTTAAAAGAAATTAGAGCCAATAGTGGCGTATTGAATTCTTGCGCAAAATAAAATTATCAATATTTGATGGTTAAAGCACAATTAGATTATTTTTTTCCCCAGATCTGGTAGAAGTAAGCAAAGAACTCGGTGAAGAGAACTTTCTCTTTGAAGCACATTAGGATATTAATTTTTTTTGCAGGAAATGCAGCTCATAGATATTTATGAGGCTAGGCTACGATGAATCATTTCTGAATGATGAGAGTGACTCTGGCTTGATAAATGGGCCTTCCCTAATTTTGCACTGTTCTTTTTGCTGTGGCCTCGAAAGGTAGTAGAAGAATCTGAGGCATTATTTCCGTCCTTTGTTCTGTGCAATTTCATAACTATTTGTTTTCTCCTAGCTTATGTTGGTTTTGTTCATTAGGTGCAATAAAGGCAGATTTATGACTCATAATGGAGCATAAATGCTGTACTAACTGTCTGTGTTCTCTTCTTTTGAACAGCCATGGTCAGAGAGACACTGCACAAATTCTTTTGATGAGAGGAGCCAAATATTTACCAGACAAGAATGGCGTTACTCCACTGGATCTCTGTGTACAGGTATTAAGTTAGCTACTTAATAATTTTTCTGTGAACTTCTATGGCTTGCTACAAGGTCAGTGTTACTGTTTCAATTTTTAAGGCCTCTGAAAGACTGTTGTCCTTTGGCAAAACAAATGCAAAAAATATTTTTTTTGTCATTAAATCGATCCTACAGGCAGGTTCATAGTTTGTACCCTTTGCATAAGTCTAAGGAAAGAATTGGCTGTGAGAAAGAGTTTACAGAACTCCATTTGAGTATAAAGTTTGGGAATCCTTGGTATAATGATAATAGACTTTTTAAGTGCTTAACTGTTAACAAGTAAGAGGTAAAGGCATGCAGAAAGGAGTGATTTTTTTTAATCTCAGCTAATAGATTTTCTTTTCTCTTGAAGAGATATTACTATTAAAAATCAAACAAAACTTACATGGTGCTGACAATTATGTTTCAAAAGTATTACTATATCTGGACAAGGAACGAAAATCTTACGCATTTTCAACTAATGCACCTTTTTCAACTGCAAAACTCAGTCTTTCCTGTTTGATACCCAATACTGTTTGTACTGCCTGATAAAGAGTCTTTTCTCGATTTGTGAACACTTACATGTTTTTCTGTAGAATCAATTGAGGGTCAGTCTGTAAATAACAGAAATGAAAGGAAGCTTTTGAACCTCTGCTAGTAATCAGCAGGCTAGAAAACTGAACTGAAGGCTGAAAAAACCAAATCACTGGACTTAGCAGACATCACGTTACTTTGGTGCATGTTATTATTTTGTCACGATAAAGCTGAAGTTTTCAATTTTTTTTCTGTATTTTCAGATTATTTCAAACTCAAGTTATTTAATTTTTGAAGATTGCTCATGTGCCTAAGACTTGCAGTTGAAGTAGTTGTGCTGTCTCCAGTACTCATGGGATATTTTTGGAATGTTTAACTCTGGAAGATTTATTTTATAGACTATCTGTGGAAAGCCTTGATCAAGTTAGATTCCTTAGAATATTTCTTTTTGGATATAAGAAATCCTAGTAAGTTTTCAGCTCTGGCCGCTCAGAAGTGCCAGATCACTATTCAGTCTCATGACTGACTTGATTGTGAAGCTCAGAGATTTTTTTTTTTCTCTTCATCATGGCAAAATGACTCAGCATTACCATAAAAGCACATGGAGTTTAGTGAGCTTTGAGGCTTTCTGCAGCCACAGACCTGTAAGACACTGTGTGGCAGGGGAGGTTTAGATTACGTATTATGAGAAATTTCTTCAAGGAAAGGGTTCTAATGCATTGGAGAAGACTGCCAAGAAAAAGTGGTGGAGTCATCACCACTCCACTAATGGAGTTCAAAAAACACATGGATATGACACTTGAGGACCTGGTTTAGTGGCATACATGGTAGTGGTGCTAGTTTTGATGGCTTGACTTGATTTTAGAGATGTTTTCCAACCTAAACAATTCTATGATTCTACACCAATGGGTACTTAGTGGTACTGTTCTTATTTTTTATAATTAATGTTTTGAATTTCTGCTTCAGTCTGCAGTTTTGCAAACCCTGGGACACCACTTATATGTAAAAATTCTGTTAACTTTTTTTGAATGTGAGTAGTGACACCTGGTGTTTGCTGTTTTGTAGTGTTGATCTTACTGTATTTGAGATCATGTAGTTTATAAGTTCATGATGCCAAGTAAGAAAGGAGAAAACGAAATGTTTTCTTTCTTTTGATATCAAAGGTTTTATTGTATGCCTACAGTTTTGTTTTTCAGTGTAGGTAAGTGTTTTTAGAGGTCTGAAGTTATAGATGCATATACTTTTTGCCAACATGGTATTACCTTGATCTTGAAGATTTGACTTACATTAATTCTTACAGATTTTGGTGGTGTTATTTTTAATACTTAACTTCTTGGTATCAGAAAAAATTAAATTATTCTATTTAATGAGTCTGTTATGACTGTGGTAAGTTGTCAGCTGTCATTCAAAGAGGAGTCCCTTGAGTTGCAGAATTTAACACATTATATGATCGTCTTTCCAGTGTGGAAGTTGATACATATTCAGGTGTTAGGTGTCTGCTTAGAAGTGCAGCTGTGTTAAATAAGAGTTGATACAAATAAACCACAAATTCAAATTCTGTTCCTTCCAGAAAACAATTTTTCTCAGAAGGGTATGAAGTTAGTCTAGGACACAAGTGGAATCATACTTGTATATTGATTTTAAAGTTAAATAATCCTTTCATGGGTTTATGCTATTTCTTCCTATAATGAGTCAGATATGTGCCTTATGAACCTTTAGAAAATGTTTGTTTTGAAGGATTAGATTATGAGTGTAACTAAGTAGACATGTCGGCAAGCAGAAGAGGAGTGAAATATGGTACTGTTTTTAATCTTTGGTAATTGATAGGTGAAGTGTTGTTCAAGTATAACTTTGGTTTGGGAAGTAAGAAAACATTTCAAAAAACAGAAAAGGGAGTGCATATATGTGAGCCAGTATACTGAAAAACGTTTGATTTTGTCCTCTCTCAAAAGTTTTGTGATATCTAACTTTGATTATTGAATTTCAGTTTGTTTTAGAATAGAATATCTTCATTCAGTATTAAAAACCCCGAAGTTTCTTTAAATTAAAATGTTTTTTGAATGGTTGCTTTTTAGGGTGGTTATGGAGAGACTTGTGAAGTCTTAATACAGTACCATCCTCGACTTTTCCAGACAATAATTCAAATGACACAGAATGAAGATCTACGGGAAAACATGGTAATACAGTATTACATACTTTATAGACAGGGATCCGTCTGTGTTGTGGAGATCTGCTTGGTTAATACGAGTGTTGTGGTTAGGAGATAGTGCCAGCAGTTGGCTGCCAATGCCACAGTAACTATTTTTCTTTCCCCATGGAAAATATCTACATTATTTTAAACACAAGAATTTGGAATTAAATGTAAAATCTGTTTTCATTTAGTGTTCTAACTTTGCATTTTTGGCAAAGTGTTCTAGACAATTGAAAGAGCAGACTTCAAAAGTGTTGGTAGAGCATTCTATATATACAGTTACCTTGTGTAATGGGGCCTGTTTACCTTTGTTGAATATATGAAGACATCCATTCTAGAATATGTCTTGAGGCTTGAATGGTCTAGGACAAACCTAAACATTCATAGTAAGAGTATTCATACATGATATGTACGAAGTTGCCTTGTACAATTAGAGTGTAAAAGATTGCAGCTGCAATTCAATTTGATTGTTTCTCTAGATGAAATTACTCTGTTTCTTTTTTGATGATTCTTCTATACCTTCTTTCTTTTATTACTGTGGGGTAGTACAACCTAAAGCAAAAAAAAATACAAGAAAAAAATTTTGTTTCTTGATTGTGGGGGGGGGAAAGGAAGCATCGGGTGCTTTTTGCCCTTCCAAACCTATCTAGCTGTGGGGTTTTTAATACATTATTTGTTTGAAAATGTCTACAATTTTAAAGATTGTACATTTAAAAAAAATAGAATCAGTAAGGTATTGGCTGCCACAGCACTGAACTTACTTTGCTAGAGTTTTGACGTTTTCATTTTTTCTCTAACTCCATTACTTCCTCTGCGAGACTGAGAATTTATATATAGAAACAGTGTTTAAATTTTTGAGACAGGGTTGAGTTTTACAGAGTGAAATCACAGAGATGAGAATTCTCAGTGTATGTTAGATGTGTGGGGCGATGATAAAGATGATTTAAATTAAAAGAAAAGGAAAAGAACTAAAACAGTGGAACAGAAACTTTCTGTGTATTGTAGAAGTGAAGACAGTAAGTGAGAAAAATGAAGTTTTCATCTGTCTAAGTAATGGAGGTGTGTGCAAAAACAGGATCTTAATGAGAGGATATGCAAAACAGAGATTTCACAAAATATTCTGGGTTGGAAGAGGCCCACAGGGATCGTAGATTCCAACTCTTAAGTGAATGGCCCATATGGGGATTGAACCCACAGACCTTGATGTTACTAGCATCGTGCTTTAATTAGATAATACGTGGTATAGTTGTACTTCATTGCCAAAATGTAATTGTATTTTGAAAATGATTTTCTGTGTCCAGCTCTGAGCTGTTCTGCTCAAAGTTGTGGATAATGACCAGTTCATATTATCTGAAAGTGATGACATGAGGAGGCTGGGTATGTTAGAAGTCAGGACTCACATTTTAAATGTCATAAGCTGTTCCTATGAGTTAATAATACATGGTTAAGCGTTCAGTGTTTATAGATTCTGTAATGTTAAATATCCTGTAGTACTTGCATTGACACTAGAATCTGTGTCTTTTCAGTAATCTTAGTAGATCAGAATGAAACATTACTGAGGTTAGATTAGGTGTTGGATAATATACATTATTATATTATTATTGCTAGATATCAGTGCTTGGGTGATAATGCTCTAAATAATTGTTAAATTGTTATTGATGTGATGCTCCTTGACCCTATGCAATTCCTTTTGTTTTAATCTTGCAGTTGCGGCAGGTTCTTGAACACTTGTCTCAGCAGAGTGAAAGCCAGTATCTTAAAATCCTAACAAGTCTTGCTGAGGTTGCTACAACAAATGGTCACAAACTGCTTAGGTAAGTGTAAGAAGGTCAAAAGTAGGTTGATAAACTGTCTCATATTTAGTGCCACTTAGTACTTTTAATATCTAAACAGTCTGATGCTCAGCATGTGTTAGAGTAGATGGATCTCAGGTCTGATTTGTAGCACAGTGCCCGTTTAGGTCACCAGTAACATTTTACTGTCCTCAAAAGCTAACAGATTTTGGTCTAACTTTTATGCTTTACTAGAAACTAAGAAAGTCTTTACTGAAACAAGTGGAGTCTGAAAGCATGAGTGGAAGTTCCTTACTAACATGTTCTGTGCGACTTTAGAAAGAAGTTTGAGTGTTCTGTAACCAAAGAAGCCTGTCAGCATAGGCTGTGGAGGAATAGGACTGAAAGCTTCATTTTAACTGGAGCCAGGAAGTGAGGGACCCATCAGTTAGATGGAGAAGAGATATATATTCTTTTTGTGCATTTTTATTCTTCCCCATCAGTCATGTTACATTTGGATGGAATTTGTAGAGAGTAGGTCAGAACTCCTAGGTGATGCTAGGAAGTTCATTATGCCATTAGTCAGAGTCTTATTCTGATGGATGTTCACTTTGATGAATTATTGTAGAAGTCTTAAACCCTTTAAATGTTTGGGATTAAAGTGCATGACATTTTGTTGCTGCAAAGATAACTTTCTGAAGAACTTCTGCTCTTGTTGACTGCAGACTTCCTTAGAGCAAATAGATCTCCCACAAATAAATTGTGGTAAAATGTAAAACCATTCTGCAAGAAAGGGATTCAGACTTGCTCTGTACAAGTATGTTATCAAAAGCTGTGGTAGATGGATCAGATCATACAAGGTAGTATTTGTTTCAGTTTCATTATCTTCAGAGGTAAATTAAACTGATTGTTGTCGAGGTTTGATTTTTTTGTATTACTGCTCCTCTTTGTTGAGCTCCCTCAGTAGGAGCAATATCTCTGTGCCTGTACTGTCTCTCAGTTTGAGCTGATGTGTATTCCTGTAATGCTGCATGTGGGTGGACTAGTGGTGTCTCAAGACAAGATGAAAGTATTGCATTGGTTGAAGAGTCACTGTCCTGTGGACTCTTACTGGCTCACTTCTCAGTGGTATTTTGTAATATGTCACAACAGAAATGCAATACGAAAAGAAAATAATTCCAAGACACAATTTGACAATAGCTGTGTTTCCGTTCTCCCCAGTTCTGTCTCCTGTCAGAAGCAGCAAATTTCTAATTCAAGAAAGTATTTCTCCGTTGCTTTATTATGCAGAATGAGGATTAAGGTAGTACTTGGTGAATATAGGTGCTCTGTGCTTGGGCCTCTTTCCTCTCTCTTCTTGTTCCAACAAAAGTATATAAAATGTATTTGTGCCTGAAGATCTCCAGTAATGGTATTCTTGCATGGCTGAGGTAGTCTCATCACTGTTCGTTTCATTGCATTTGGGTTTGTCTTTGTTTCGTTCAAAAGTGTCTAAAGTTGTTTTTTGTAATGCTTCTAGCTTGTAGCCAGGGGTGCCAACAAGCTTCTTCCTGAGAATTTCTGCTTTGAGTACCAGCAAGGACCCTGTTCAGTTAGAATTCCCTTCAACTTGTATTTCCTCTTTCCAATAAATAATTGAAGTGTGACGTGATTTGGTCTTGCTGGTGCAGGTTGGGCCTAGATTAATGTTTACAGACATGCCAATAAAAGCTTCAGTAAACTAGTAGAAGCATTTTAAGATTTTTATATATATGTAGGTCCTTTTCCTGGAGACCAGATTTAAGTGGAAATTTCACTAGGAAAACATTGCTGCTGGGAGATGATAGGCCTCTGTTGAAACGTTAGTTGTTTTTTTTTCTTTTTTTTTAATATTTAAATTATCTTTTTGAGTTAGGTTCTTGTTTTTATAGATTTTTTCGGTATATAAGCAAAGATTTCACCAATGCTAATTTGTGGCTGTGACCAGAGCTTCTAGTAATACAATTACAAATTTCTAGTCAGAGGAATTTTTTCACTTGGTTAGAAACTTAACATTCCTACTGTTGCACAGTTTACTCTTTGTGCTCCTTTCTTATACTGATTTACTGAAAACTTAACTGGTAAAGTATAGATTGTGACAACAAAGTCACACTTTGTTAGTTAAGTTCTTAGTGTATTGCTTTTTACAATTAACAAATCACTGGCAGACATTAAAATGTAGTGCTGAAAGCAAGTAGGTCTCTTACTTTTACCCATGGCTTATGGTAAATGAGGTCATGATAAAGGTACTATAATGTTACAACCAGCTCTGAAACAGATTTGTGAATTAACATTATTAATTGCATCAGAGGTTTACAGCATCCTATAAGATGTGACTTTTCTGGTGTTCACTGATTTTATGGTTAGAAAGCTTGCTTTTTAAGTGGAAAGTACTTTAAAGATAGATTTGAATATATGCTCACTTCTATAATATTTATGTCAGTAGATTTTGATAGAAAAAGAATTAATTTTTTGCAGTTTGTTATGCATTTAGGACAGAAGAATTCTTACTACTTCAGGCTTAAGAAAGAAAATCAAGTTGAGTTTGGTGGAGAATGTTCTGCTTATGCATAAAGTGATGAATATGTCATATTCTACACTGTGTTGGTATAGGTTCTACACACCATTGGTTCAGTGTTGGCCAGTTCAGTTATGGAGACATAAAACTTTCAGGGTGTTTATAGGATAAATAAATAAATAACATAACGGTGCTTTTGTTTAACGCTTTTTAGATAATGTTTTTTGAGTAGAAATTGTGGCATCTTTACCACCCTTGATCCCTTGTTGGACTGAGGTAATTAATAGGCATTTACACAGAATCACAGACTATTCTGAGTTGGAAGGGACCCACAAGGATCATCGAGTCCAACTCTTAAGTCAATGGCCCACATAGGGGATTGAACCCCATGACCTTGACATTATTACAACCAAGTTTTAACCAACTGAGCTAATCTCAGGGTAGAATAATAGCTGGTGAGGATGGGCTGTAGCAGCATAGCTGATTAGTCAGTATGCTTTTACCATTGGATTCTCTCTTTTTTGAATTGGAAAATGTTGTCCCCTGGATATCCCAACTCGTTTCATATGCTGTGATCTTTACTGTAGTAAGTTGAATTTCCCACTGGTGGTTCATAAGAAGTGTACATGTGCATAAAAAACAAGTGAAATGTTTTCCAAGATCTGGAATTTGCTGTTCTAACTACTAGCTGAAATTATGTGTATGTGTTAGTAAAATTATAGAGCTTACATTTGACTTTTGGGGCCAGTGCAGGAAATGAAAGTTAAAATTCGCTAGGGTTTAAAGCTGAGGTGTTTTTTTCAGCATGTGTATCAGACCCTACCATTAGATTGCTTTCTCCTTAATTTACTAACTTGTTCCATCTAGGAAAAGAAACTTAAACATTCCATTTTTTCCCCCCAGCTTGTCAAGTAATTATGAAGCTCAAATGAAGAGTCTCTTAAGGATCGTGAGGATATTTTGCCATGTCTTTCGCATTGGCCCATCCTCTCCCAGTAATGGAAATGACATGGGCTACAATGGAAATAAAACTCCAAGAAGTCAGGTGTTCAAGGTCAGAAAAGTATATGATGTTGTTAGGAAGATAGACGTTAAAGAGATGAATTTCACAAAGCATGCATTCATTAATCAGACATCTCATGAACAGGAAGTAAGTTTGGTTAATGTCCCTATCCCTTCTTAAGTTAAACCTACCTCTTCTTCTTTATTATTTTTTCCCACTGCATTTGTTTAACCACTGATGCACATTTCATGGTTTATGTTTATTTCTTATTTAATAGATTGTTTATTAGATGTTGAAGGTCTAGTTACCCAGCTGATTTTGGTAAACTTTGGGGTTTTTATTTCTGTTATTTAAGAATGTAGTAATCTCTAAATGGTGTAATATTAACATAATTATTGTATTAGTGTAATTTCAGAATGGTAGGTGGAGATTCACTGAGAGTTCTGATAATTCAGTTTTATCCAGCTTCACAAGACAAATGGAAACAATTGAAATCTTGATCTGTGTGTTATTTACACTGTGACCATGAAGTCTTTTCCTGAGTTGTTCTTGGATTTTATTGTTGTGTGCTTTGAAACATATCAGCTTACAACTGCCCTTGCAAGGTTATTGATTTATAGGTGTTTTCAAACACATGCTTTATGTGCTTGCCATTTAGATGTTTAATTTCTGAAAGTGTTTGGGTTTTTTATGTTGGTTGCAGAATCCCTCTGTAGAAAGTCACAGATTACCTTTTTGTAAAGAAGTCCTGGTTTCCTGTGTGTCACTCAGTCTGCATTGGATACACAACTGCGATACTGTTCAGAGCACCTAATTAATAATAACTGAAGGGTAGTCTCTTTTTTCCCTTGTCTTCTTCCATACTTTTACATGCCACAGCTCATACCAACAAGTCTAGCTGACAATCATTATTTTCATTAACCTTTGCATTTCTTCCACAGTGAGCTGAAAATGGTATTTTGAAATTACTGCAATTATTTGATGATATCTGTTCATCAGGTTACTTCTGATGGCTTCTAAGACAGCTATATTGAAAGGTCATGAAAGATGACACTCTTAATATTCTTAATTCCAATTTATTTAGTGAAGTATCTCAGTTTCTGTTCAAATTTCTTCTCTTGGAAAGAGGAGGAGAATTAGGCTATTTAAAAATCAAGCACAAATGTTTGTTATTTTGGTAGCAAAATATTTTTAAGAACAAATCGATTTATATAATGAATATAAAACTAGCTGAAAAATGCTGTGTGCAAAATATAATGTGTTGTACAGTATGCAATGTAATAATTGTCCTTCAGAGTTGATCACTAAAATAGGGCTACCTGCCCTACTCAAATCACAAGAATTATTTTATTAAAGAAAACACTTTCTGACAGTTTTACTGCAAATTAATTTTATACCAGATTAAATAACAAGCAGATATTAAACACACTTCATATAAGAGTTATCTTCAGTGAGAGATTCTGCTACGTTTTACTTCTTCAAGGTTTTAGGAGTAGCTGACCTCATCTTGCCTTTTGTGCTTTCTCATAGCACAAGGAGAAAAAAATGAAGGTTTCCTGCTTTTCAACTCGACATAATTTCAGACAAACATAAACATTCAACAGCAATTTGCAATAGAAATGATATTTCACAGAATCACTTATCTGTCTGCCCTAACTACTTTGTATGCTGAATTAACTGTGGAGTTAAGTGTTATGCAGTATACTTATATTACACAGCTACCACAGTTGTGCCAGAAAACATCAGTAATTCTCAAGTGTGTGAAAACCACAACTATTTTTTTTTAATAAATAAGCAAAGTTGCATTAGCTAACATTTCAGGATGATTTAAAAATGTTATTACAATTATTTTATTTATTTACAAGTTTGAAAACTGAGGCAGCCCTTCGCTAGGGCCACTGTTGTCTCCCATGATATTTTAAAGATTGATTTACATTTCAAACTCAAAAATATAAAACTGCTGATGAGAACTTACTCTTACTAGGTAATGGGGCACACAAGTCTGGCAATGCTAAGTTAATCAACAGTTGTGCTGGATTAGTCTGTTCTTCCCTGAATTTAAAGTGACCAGGTGGTGGGAGATTGCACATAGTGCTGAGTGAGTTGAGTGACTTCCACTTCTCTCTTATTCCTGCCTTTCCTTTTTCTGTACTTTCTTTGAAAACGTAGTTGTGATTGTTTCTTTTGCCTTTGGGGAGGAGGGAAAAAAAGCTGGCTGTATCTCTAGATTATTGCAATGGTTTGGAAGACCTGTCTGTTTTCATTGGTACCGGAACTTGCATGTGGGACATGCAGATCAGTGACAAAGAATTTGTTTTCTAGTTCTTGTTCTGTTTGTGTTTTCTTTAAGATAGTTGTCTAACAGGTTAGTACAGACTATTCAGGAAACTGCAGAGTTTGTTGCTACAAAACAGGCGTTAGATTTTTGTTAAAAAGAGTCAAAATGCAACTTAAAGATTTTAAATTTAAGATCCATACTGAAAATTTTAGAGGTCAGTAGCTTTAAATTGGAATTTGCTGCTGATATTAAAATTCCGTTGTGGGAATAAATGTAGGTAACTTGAATTTTGATATACAGGTTTTATGGGGAAAAACAAGTCTCTCAGACTGATGTTTCATGTTGCATGTGAGGTGCTGAGTACTTTCCAGAGCATAACAAAGTGCTACAGGTCACCACCCACTTCTTCGAATGCTGTTTATTTGAGCAAGCGAAGGCCTCTAGATACTGTCTTTCTTTACAATATAGGAACTTAATCTGTTGTTCAATACTGTCTTTTTTCAGTAAGAGACTTTTACCTGTGGAGGATTGAGGGGTAGCAGTGGCAGGAGTTCTGACTTGTGGTTGGGTATGTGGAGAAACATTATCGGGCCCTATTGCATGTCCGAAGGAATTGTTTCCTTTCCTTCTAAATACTCTCCTGTTAGGTCCAAATAGATCTGTACCTGACAACCTTTAAAGATGTACTTCACAACTCCTTTTATAAAGCTGGTGCAATACCATATTTTATCAAGTATAAGAAATCAAGAAAAACTTTGTTTTGACTTTTTTCTCAATGCTGGGTTACGTTTTTCTTTATTAATATACCAATTGAATGTATTTTGAAGAGTTGTCGCTGTAATGTGGCTGAGAAGGGATTGAAAATGTGAATATACCTTGATCTGAGTCTACTGAGGAATATTATTGCTTGACAAGGTCAAGAAAATCACAGGTCTATCTGTGCTTTACTGAAATTCCCTTGTGTGTAATTCAGGCCTATCCAAATATTTTGAAATGGAAGCACTTTCTTATTATGCACATTCTTTTACTGATCCTGTAAGATACAAGAGAGTCATTGAATTTTGTGTCACAAGCTTGTAACAAGCTTTTGCTAACTCAAATAAGATCTTACAAGTGAGAAAAATTATGAATAATAATTTTGATGATATTTATATTCATTACTTTTTCATCTATTGCTCTTCCAATTGCTATTTGGTGTGATTGCATATTAGGGAAACTTGCTGCAAAATTTCTCTTGTTGAACAAGCCTGGGAAGCTTTTAACATTTTTCCCTTGTTTCAGATACTATTCTTTTCTAGAATTGGGGTCACTTCTCTGCTGTGACAGTCACTTCATGGATTAGTGATCTCCTGTGCCCTCTGTCTTGAAAGGCTACCTGTCATCTGATGAAAGATTTTGCTCCAATGTTGCAGTTTGAATATGGGTTTCATTACTGGTGTCTTGCTTTATGGATGGGTAAAGGGAAAGGCATTGCATAACTAAATTATTTCATTTGGGAGGTAAGGGGTGCAGCTGGAAGAGCTGGGTACTCAGGCTCAGTCGTGTGCTAATGGTTTGATTGAGTATGTCCGTATGACACTTGAAAAGGTCTGATCATCGATGCTTATACAAAATGCTGACAGTCATGGATATGGACACGATGGGCAATATTTAGAAGTGCTTTATGTCCTGAAGTTAGACTAGAAGGAAAGAAAAGGAAATGTTGAAGCTGCTATGCTTGACTACCCTTTCGAATGAGTTTGTGATCAGAATCTGTAAAGAGCTAGCTTTGGAAAACAAATCGGGTCAAAGAGTTCCAAAAGGTGTGCAAAGTCTGTGAGAAATAAAACACAAGATACCAGTGGAAAATGGTGTTTGGCAAGCTAAGCATTGAAAAGTTTGGGAAGAGAAAACTAGATTTTAGTATTCTAGTAAATAACTACCTAGTTTCTTGAGGGTTAAATGCTAAGAACACAACTGCATTTTAATTCTTCCATGTATTCAATGAATCCTATTTTCCATTAGGAAGTTTTTCCACATTATGTTTTGTGGTGAGGGTCTGACAGGTAGGTCTTGGAAAGAGTAATTTGATCCTCTGTGGTGGACATTTATGTAGTAACTATTACCTACACTGGAGGTACTTGGATCACCGTCTAGAGAAATGTGTGGTCACCGGGAGCACAAGGATTAAGTGGCATACAGCATGTTCAGCAAAGCCTACCAGTATTAGAGATCAGGCTGGCCTTCCCCCTATTCTTATTGGGGAAAAAATGAAGGCATAATGGTAAATTTTTAAATGGTGAATTTCAGCTGAATTTTTTAATGCACAGCCTTTATGAGAAGTAATATATTGTGTATTGAGAACATGTCACTGACAGTGCTCCAGATAGTGTAGACTTTTGACACAGCATGCTGTGAGCAGCTCTTTATTTTTAGAGGCAACCTGAGAACACGAGAACATAATTTTCAGTATTTGCTAAGTCTTTGAATGCTTTTATTGGTGAAAAATGTTGATGCAACAGTAATATGTGGAAAAAGGAGTGCATTGGGAAGTTCACTCTTATTTTTGGAGTGCTGTTTGAGTCTGATGATCTCCCTGTAGGATTCATATCCTAGTGGTCACTAGACTGTAGGCTTGTGAAACAAACCCTTACAGCCCTTGTCTTTTTTTCTTTTCATGCTCATGAGAAAGCCACAAATCTCAGCCCTTTTCCTCCTCCATAGTAAGCCTACACCTCAGAGCAAATGTGTAATGGTGGAATTGTACCAGGTTTCAATTTTATTACTTTTGAACAGGGTATAGTGAATAAAGAGTGCCTTTGTTAAAATAAAATAAAATGTGTAGCTTTAAAAATTGGTATGTGATTCTGATGATACTTGTTTCATAAATCTAGTTGTTAGTGACCACCCTTACTGTGAGATACCTGGGGTACTATCAAAATGAGCTTTATGAACTCACACTATATGTAAAGCACATTCTTACTAGACACATGCATTGGTCCGACTCTCAGTGGTGTTGTCTGGAGTTTGCTCCATCTCCTTGGCAGAGGGAGCTTCTTTGACCAGGTCCTTAAAAAAGAACTGATACTCTCTTGCTCTGGCAACTCAACATATATATTATTGTCTCTCTGCTTGACTGCAATAGTCAGGCAGTAGTGTGCTGAGTAACAACCGCGAGGCCAAACTCTGTTATATACTCCAGTCCTACAGTTCTTCTGTAGTTCTTTCTAAATGAGTTTATCTTTTTCCCATCTGCTGCTTGATTATTTTCCTTCTATATGACATTTTGTGCTGTTTGGCTACAAGTATAGAGTTTTTTATGAGTATTTGACTCTTATGTCTAACATGACCTCTAAAGGATCCTTTAAAGCTTTAAAATATGCATGATATTTGTTTGCCTTAAAAGTATTATCACATTATTGATGTTATCTAATGTCAGCATGTTCCTTTTCTGTCTATTTTTTTTCATATATTTATTTCAGCCACTGGAACTGCTCTGGCATTCTCTGGATGAATGGCTTGTTCTCATAGCCACAGAGCTTATGAAAAACAAAAGGGACTCTGCCAACATTACTTCTATTTTACTGAAGCAAAAAGGACCAGATCCTCAGGATGCTACTCCTGCACCTTCCTTTGTCAGTGCAGGAACTGAGGGAAGAAAAGAGCTATCCACTGATGCTGTCGACTTAAAAGCCTATGATGTTGCTGGGAAGCAGGAAGCTTGTGCTGACTGCCAGGATGTTATCTCCATGACAGCAAACAGACTAAGTGCTGTCATTCAAGCCTTCTATATGTGCTGCTCCTGTCAGATGCCTCAGGGGTAAGGAGAGGATTCATTTTTGTTACCCAAACTATTACCATTTTAAAATCACATCTGCTTTCTTGGAAGAATGGTGTTGCTGACCACATTATATTAGTGACATTCAAGAGTATGCTTTCTAATGCTTTCGTCACTAGTTCATTTATTTGAATGCTTTTTTTTTTTTTAACTGGCTCTAGTGCCACCAAACAGCACTGCAAATTTTTCATGGTGCTGCTGCCTATGAATGTAGCTGCACTGGGACAAATTTTGTGTTAAATGTCTAATCATTCTTTCTAATCATGTAGTATACTTGAAGGTCATAGAATTGTGATCTCTTGAAACTTATCTGTATTTGCTGTTGGTTATTAATGTGAAATTATCCCTGAATTGAATGTGATTATCCAACAAGAACTGTAAGCTCAGAAAAAAAAAGGTGAACTATCTTTGTGTGTGAAAATGATGGCTGGGGCAAAACTTGTTTGACTATTTTGCAGAAGTTTGTAACAGGGAGAGTTCAGTCTCAGAAATAACACTTCTGTGGAGTCCTGTCCCATGTTGGCAAATACAATTTTGTGTGGAACAGGCACTACAGCTTAGGTAAATGTGGCATCATCAATGTCTGATTTAAAAAGAAAAAAGTGTGTCCCCTGAAACCAAAGACTTTGTCCAGGATTGTTATGGATTATAGTTGTGAACTTGTAAGGAAGGGATCATCTGGCCCTTGTGAGTGGAGGATTGGGTAAGTGTGGTGGTACTGCAAGCTCTTTGAGGAATCAAGAACCAAGGTTTGTACTACATGACAACTCTTGGTTATTCCTAGTCACTGTGAGGGTTTTTCTTTCTCTGAAAAACTGAGTGGATTAAGAGCTTTCAGGTTGGCCAGTGATGTTTTCCTGGGGCACGCTCCCTGTGAACATTCCGGAAAATGATTTGGGGATCAACATGTTCCACAGACACCTCAGTACTTTCACTTTTAATTTTACTCCACCTTGAAAAAGGAACTGCTCTTTAGCCATTTCCCTTGTTAAAGATAAAATGCAGTATTGTTGACAGCAGCCAAATTAAAAGCAGAAATGTTTACAGAAGTGATTAAGTACATTACCCCTGCCACCATTCATCTCTTTGTACCAAAATTAAGTCATCAAGGTGACTGCCTCCCTGTGTCCAGGTAACTTGCTGATGGGCCTTGCCCAACTGATCTGTTCCAAAGCATAATTTATGCTTCATATTAAGGAGAACTTCCATGGATACTATGTAAGTTTGACAGTTACTGTCATTGAAGTCAGGAAAGTAAGAACTGTCTCAATAACAAGTGAGAGAACTCCTTGGTTATGGGAAAGGCTGAATTGGGTGTTGCTTTAGGGATTTTTAAAACTCTGTAGAGAATACAAAGACCCGAGACTTGCTCTGTTTGACTAAAGTTTTCATGTTAATAGGAGTAAATGGTGTAACTCAGTACTGCTGCCATCTTCAAATAACATTTGAAATTATAACTAACTGTGTTTTCAGACAAAATAATATAAAATGGCTCTAAATTTAGATTTGAGTGTCTTTATGCTTAATGGAATAGGGTAAGCAAAGCTCATAGGTTTCCATTGTTCTTGATATGCGTGCAACAAAGTCAGCATTTCATGTTGGTTAACATTTGAAATATATAGGTTATTTTATTTTACTTGTCACAATTGCTTTTCTTCCACAAATGCTGACATTGAATCTCAGCATTCTTTATTAATATACTGAAATATAATGTTCCAAATTTTCAGTATCCAAAATGACAAGTGTATGATTTTTTTCTTTTCTGTTCTCCGTATATTGTATCTTACAGCTTGTGTGGCAATTTACAGATTTTTCCTTTTAGGCAAGACTCTTCTAGTTTTTAATATTTTCAAATAATTTCCCAGGCCAGAGGTGTGTTTGAAATGTTTATATTTGGTCTCTGGAAGATTTTACTTGTTTGCTTTATATGCAAGTGAGTGAAAGCATATAGTGAGACTTGTTTCTTCACAACAGAATAAGGGAGAGAAAGAAAATAGCTCAATTTTATATGAAATTAGCAGCTCTTGTCTAAATTGGTGTGGGGAACAGTAACAGTTCTAGGATTGTTGTCCTGGACCAGTTAAAGTAATGTTTTTGAGATTTTGAAGAAACTCGGTGAGAGGGTTGTAATCATGTTTGCAAGTATTCATTAGCTTTTGCTGAAGTTCAAGGATACAATTAAGACTTTTTCTTTTTTTAAAAAGCATAGATGTAAATAAATGTAGTAAAATTTGCACCCATAGATATGTATATGTAGGAGAAAAAAAATTTCATACGAGTGTGAGACTCTTGCTCGGCAAGTAATTTTGTTATGTTATGATGCCATTAAATACCCCCTTAGGCCCATTATTAAGTTTGCTAAGTTTGAGTGTTATTTCTTCCTGGCTTTCTTTATCGCATTACAATTAATTGCAATTTACCAAGTGTGTGGTGGGAGTTTTATACAATAAACAAAAATATAGAACAGCCTGCATATCATATACATTATGCATGTAATATCAGTCCTCTCATATATGTACTTGCATTGTATTGAAAGCTGGAAGGATTCAACAGGAAAATATGAATCTCCATTAGTCTGAGTTTTTCTTGTTCATATAGTTAGTAACAGTTAGTGACAATGTTGCTTGACCCCCTTGGTTACTGGCATTTTGGTATTTTCTGTTAGTTTATTATGAAATCTTAAAGCTGTTGAGTATTTAGTTTCATGATGACTCGTTAAACAACATCAGTTTCTGGTTGTGTAGTATTTTATTTTAAAAATAAAGGCAACAATTTAGGTAATTCAATTTCTTTTCAATTTCACTAATCAAAAACATCTTCTGATTTTTTAACAGGATGACATCACCTCGTTTTATAGAATTTGTTTGCAAACATGATGATGTCCTTAAGTGTTTTGTTAACCGGTAAGCTTCAACAAATACGGTCTTTGTAATCTGCCCCTCTGCCTGCCCCACCCCGCAGTAGATCAAACTCAGTTTTTCTTCTTACTGAGTTGTATTTTTAGGTTTCTGTTGTAACCTATGTACTATATGCACTTTTAATAGTCCTGCTAAATTCAAGACTGTACAGATTAGTGATTCAGAGATCAGACTTACATGAACTTTTGTGCATATTTAAGTGATCTGTTTGTAAGATTCTGTGGCTTTTCATGAACAAAATCTATTTCACAGAGCAACGGAATAATTTCTTTAATGGATTCTTTCCTCATATTTGTTCCAAAAAAGGCTTCTCTTTTGAGGCAGATGAAAACTTTCATTCTTCCTCAAATGTGTGACTTCTTAAAGGAGTCTAAACCATCTTTTTACAGGTGGCTGTTCCCAGAGTTTCTCTGGGACTGCCTGGTTAATAACCTTGCTTCTGTGTGGGGAGCTGCTTCTGATCCTCCCATGTTTAATGGATGAGGCATTTGGAAACAAGAGTTGGGAAAAAATGACACAACAGAAGAGTCTGTGGAAACCTTTCTGTATGACTAATTGCATTGTTTCTTTATGTAGACTTTTTGTATCATAAAGCATTGTTAACAGGCTTCTAACTTACTTTTCTTTCAGAAATCCCAAAATAATTTTTGATCACTTTCATTTTCTTCTGGAGTGTCCTGAACTAATGTCCAGATTTATGCACATCATAAAAGCTCAGGTAAATGTCAGACAATGCTTAGTTACAACTTCAGTGAATATACAAAGGGTATTTTGTTTAAAAATAATATTTAAAGAAAATCCATTTGGGGAGGATGGAAGAACTAAGCATGGCTTCTAGTGCTTCTGAATCTGGGATGTTGAAAGATCAGATGACAGCTAAATTTCTGTACTTGTAATTCTCTAAAATACATATGTGAGTCCATTTCAGATAACCAACATTCGGTATGTCTTACAAGTCCAATTTTCAGTTAAACAAAGTTAAATTTCTATTTTTAAATCTATTTATGCACATCTGATAGATTGAGCTTTAAAATGTTGTACTTATCCCCTAATTGATTTATATTTTGAGACAAACCAGAGGTTAAATATACGATTATTAGTTGTTTTGGCCATAGTTATTGTGGCAGCTCCTTTAGTGAAACATCATGTTGTCTGTTACCCTTTGCTCTGTTTCCTACCATTTCTTTTTGTTTCTTTGTTTTGTTTCTTTTATTTCTTCAAGTAAAATCATCAACTCATTTCTCAGTTTGACATGGGACATGAATTCAAGATTATTAAAGAGTTTACTCTAGGGGGCACCAGACATGATAAAATTAGAAAGCAAAGCCTTGTATGGAAGTCTGCTCCTATACAGAGCACTGTACTCTTAGGCATCTGCCATGTTTTCATTACTGTGCTGTGTATTTGTTCTGTTACAAATAAAGATGGTGTTTGGGTGAGCTATTTGGAATGTCTTCATTTAGCATGCACTGGTTTACTTTTGGTTTGTTCTCCATTAGAAAGATTCCTTACATTAAATGGGTTTTGGTCAGCTATTTTGATCAAATACAGAGTTTTCTGAAAACAAAGGGGAAATTTCCTACCCAACTGTAACACCACCTTCCCTCAATAATTTTGGAAAGTCTGTTCTAAAAGCTTTTTTTCTTTAACTGTGAGCAGTACAGTGTTTGATTTTTTCAAAGGCACATTGTTTTTAGTAATCCAGTTCCATTTTGGGGACATGGTGTAGGTGTATTGTTTATTCATTCTTTGGTTGAAATGTGTGTTTTTGAAATTCATTACCTATGAATAATGATGAGACCCAGAGAACTGACACCCTGTTTGTCAAGTCAACTAAATGTATGTGCTGTGAATTGCGATAGATACGAAAGGCCATACTTGTGTCATAACTGTCTTGGAAGAGCTGCAAAATGTCAATTTAAATCCTGAGGCAAACAAGTTAGAACTTTCTCACTTCTCACCTTCTCTTTTCCTTTGGAAGGTTTCTGGTTTGTTTGGGCTGTTTCATATTGCCAGTGAACTCTACTGCAAGTAGGGCTTGTTTATATCACTTGTGCTTCCGTGCTCAAATGTGGTTGATTATCAGTAATGTTACAGAAGCCAGTGACTTATTTGTTATCTAGATTCCTTCACACCCACTCCTGGTCTGTAAGAAATTTTGTGCATTTTTTTCCTTCTTGTGTGGAATACTTTGATAGCTGTTTCTGGATAACTGAGGGTCTAGTCTTCCTTCATACTCAACTTCAGCAAGCCCTTAAGGGCATAGCTTGTCCTTTGCTCTTCCCAAAATACTGTATAGCATATTAGAGAGGAATTATTCAGTAGAATGCATCTATATAATATGTTTTACACTTTGTTTTGTAGCCGTTTAAAGATCGCTGTGAATGGTTCTATGAGCATCTGCATGCTGGGCAGCCAGATTCAGACATGGTGCACAGGCCTGTCAATGAAAATGACATCCTTTTGGTTCACAGAGGTATTGTGTTATAAATGGAATTAGTATATCTTCGAAATACATTGAAATATAATGAATTAAGATTAAAAAATTAATCGATGCTTTGTATTTAGATTCTATTTTTAGGAGTAGCTGTGAAGTTGTGTCTAGAGCAAATAGTGAAAAACTAAAGCAAGGGATTGCTGTGAGATTTCATGGAGAAGAAGGCATGGTGGGTAAAACTCTTGTTGTTTTTTTATGATGTTTTCATATGGAAATATTAATTCTCTTTCACAAGGATTGTTTTGAACTAAATCCTACTTTAAAATTACTTTAGAAGAAATACATGGTTATCCAGCATAGCTGTTTGTGCAGTGAAAGTTCTGTGTACTAATATATTTTATTCTTTTGACATGCAGGGACAGGGTGTGGTGCGTGAGTGGTTTGATATCCTGTCCAGTGAAATAGTTAACCCAGATTATGCCTTATTTACCCAATCAGCTGATGGTATGTTTCTGCCTTTTTTTCCCTGCTAATTTTAGTGTTGTCTTTTGTAAAAGCATCTTTATAATCCAAAAAAAGTCACTTAAATAGTTTCAGAATATAAGAAAGCAACACTGATGGAATTGATCTTGTATGTAGAGAAATGATCTATTCATTGTTTGTTTTTATAAGAATTTATGAAATAGTTTACTTAATTCGAAGCTTCCTTTTCTTTTGTAAGAGGAGAGCGAGTTATTTTTAATGAGTCAGTGCTATTTCCGCCTGGTAGGAGAAGGACATAACACTTTGAGAGCAGTATATCAAGAGTTTTCCCTACTTCTACTTCTGCAAGGGAACTGTGGAGGTATTCCTCTATTTCCTTTTAGAGATAAACTCGGTCACCTGATTTTTGTTGTAAAACCAGATATTGATCTCCACAGGTCTCCCTTGCATTTGACTTCTTGTCTTTTGGGTTCTTCATATAAAGCAAGTCTTTATCAATAAAAGATTTCACATCATCATCAGTGATAAATGTTTAGTTTTCTACCTTACAATGTCTTTGAAGTGGCAAAGAATTCAGTCAACAGTAGAAGCATTGATTATTTCATGAAAGCTAAAGGAAAAAGTTCAGGGAGGTCTGTTTGAGGTAGCCTTTTCCAAGGAGACCAGGAGTGGACTGTCTCCTGCCTGCATCTCGCTGGAGACAGATGAAAGGAAGTAGATACATTCTGATCCTTAGTTTGAGCATGTTCACAAGTTGATAAAAACAAAGCACATTAGAGTGAGCAAAAAATGCCTGTAGCAATATGCTAAGATGGAGGACCAGAGTTAGCAGTTCATAATTACACTTTTGTTGATGATAATGATTTCAGTGGTGCCTTGGAGAGTGGCGAGGCAGTGTCATTGTAGTGGTAGGATTTCATTACAGTCTAATACATTTCTTTTGGAAGTCTTTTTTGTGTAAACAAAAAGACCTGAACAAATTTCTGTAACTCAAAAATAAAGACCCTGCAGTGGTTTCAGATGCTTAGTGTATTTGACAGATAAAAACGTCACTTGGAAAAAGTAAATAAAAAATTGATAATCTCTCTGTTTTATAGGAACAACTTTCCAGCCCAACAGCAACTCTTCTGTAAATCCAGATCATTTGAACTACTTCCGCTTTGCTGGCCAGATCCTCGGGCTAGCTCTGAATCACAGGCAGTTGGTGAACATATACTTCACGAGGTCATTCTACAAACATATTCTTGGTATGGTTTTATTAAAATCCTGTTTATTAATCAGAACAGTTGCCTGAGCACTAAACCTTTTCCTTTTTAACTTCTTGTGTGTTAAAAGTGGAAAAGTCTTGGAAATTAATGTCTTGCTAGTCTTTTATGTACATCAGAGTCACAACATAATATGGCAGTAACTGCTATTCCAGTCTGAGCCTCACTGGGAGCTATTGTAGTTGCAAAAATATGGAAATACATTAGCAAAATCATGTGGGAATCTTACACAGTTATCATCTTTTTAAAAAATACCTAATCTTTATATTTGAATATGAATCTCAAATTAAAAACAAGGAAGGCATCATTACTCTGTCTAAAGCCTAGTCATGTGATTTAGTTGTCTTAAGTGTTGCTGACTAGGAATGCCTGAAAGGCAGACCAGTGCAACCAATTGCTTTTGTGGTGTATGCAATTCTTTGCATCACAGTTGAGAAATTCATCTATCCTGTCATTCTTGAGAAACTAAAATAATTGTTCCCTAGCTAACTAGCAACAGACTTAAAAAGGTGAGAATGTTTGTGAACTCTGGAAAAAGTCTAGCAGGCGTTCTATATTATGCCTAAGTTCCTCAGTTGTGTAACGTTTTTGCAAGCTGAAGCCATAGTATTGCAAACTTCCTGTCTACCCAGAGCCATGCTGTTTCAAAATTCCATGTCTACCCACTCCAACAAATACTGCTTTTTTCCTGAAATAGTGTTTTGGAACTAATGCAGGTTCATCCTGTCTCTTTAGTGAGGCAGGTTAATTCATATGCTTTTACTGTAGCATTCAAGGGGATTGTTCAGAAGTCTTTATAAAAATGTGATTGTTTTTTTTAATTAGAGGAGAACCTTTGCTACCTGGTGTTATCTGTGGTATAGGGCTCTTCTCTGTTCTTCATTGAGAACCTTTGTGCCTCTTGATTGTTGAACATAATGGCCCTCCTCTGCCTTGTCATGGAACAACTTTTCTTCTTGCGCAAAGATGTGAGGGAAGGCTAAATTCCCTGTGCATTCTTAGTATTCCTCTATGTACATAAGTTTATTTGCTGCTGCATGCAGAATGGCTTTTGTGTTCAAGTGCTATTCTTTGATCTTCTTTAGAAGTATAAGATAGCTTGATGGCTTTCTGTAATCATTTTGCCTACCTGCAGTCTTCCTGTGGTATTTGCTGAGGACATCTCAACTCTTAACATCAAGTTTCTGTTCCCTGGAAGTGTTCAGGTAACACGGTGGCAGTTTGTTGATGGTGCAGGCTCAATCATCTTTGACAAGAACTTCACAGAGGAATGTATTTTACTACTTTCCCTCAGTACCACTTTTTGCTGCAGGAGAGGACTGTTCTGGGCAAGGGGCAGTGGAGGACAGCCAGTCTGAAGCAGCATCAAGTTGGCAATGCCTCCCTACTTCACATAGGAAAGTGGTTTGTAAGTAGAAGTATCATTGTGGGGCACAATTTCATAGTGACTTAAGGCTTGGCCTCTGACATCAAGAGATTCCTCTGAGTGAGCAGAAAAATCGTAAGTGGTCTGGGTCAGAAGGGATCTTAAAGGTACCTTGGGCAGGGACACCTGCCACTAGACCAGGTTGCTCAAAGCCTCATCCAGCCTGGCCTTGAACACTTCAGGGATGGAGCATTCACAGCTTCTCTGGACAGCCTGTTCCAGTGCTTCACCACCCTCACATTATAGAGTTTCTTCCTAATCTAATCTACACTTACTCTTTTTCACCTTAAAGCCATTTCCCCTTGTCTTGTCACTACTTGCCCTTGCAAAAAGTGTCTCTCCAGTATTCTTGTAGCCGCGTTCTGGTACTGAAAGGTGCTCTAAGCTCTCCCTGGATCTTCTCTTTTCCCAGCTGAACAATCCTAACTCTTTCACAGCCTGGCTTCATAGGAAGGAGCCTCCAGCCTTCTGATCATCTTCATGGCCCTGCTCTGGTCTTGCTCCAACAGGCCCATGTCCTTCCTATGTTGAGGGCTCCAGAGCTGGATGCAATACTCCAGATGGGTTATCGTGAGAGCAGAGCAGAGGGACAGAATGATCTCCCTTAACCTGCTGGTCACACTTTGTTCATTGCAGCACAGGATATATGGTTATGAATAACACCACAGGCTAATCTCTGTGTGATGAATAACACCACAGGCTAATCTCTGTGTGATGTATTCACAAAAAAACCCCTTTTTCCCCTGCTGTTCACTGACCCCTTGAGAATAGTCAGGTGTTGCTCTAGTTATCTCTTTTGGAATTGAGTACTAATCATTTTGAGTTCCTTACTAGTTTGACTCATGATGATAATACTTGACCTGTTGGTTTCTGAATTGACAAGATGACCTATTAGTTACTTTTTTCTTATTTTCACTTTGCTAGAGTAACCAATTGCAAACCAGCAAGTCTGTAGTCTCTGTTAGTAAGATCTCTTCAGTCTTAGTGAGGTCTTGTCGTTGTGTTAAACAGCCATCCTGAAACTTTGTAGGCGTTTGGATACATTCAACTTGTTTAAGTTCGAAAGGTTCATAATGTTTTATCACTTCTTACTTATTAGACACAGAGAACTGGAAAAATTACACCTCCACTTCCCAGAGTAGTTGCTTTTTCTACTTCAATCACAGTAGTTTATTTAAACCTTTCCAAGGCCTTTTCCATCATCTTTGTGCATCTTCTATTTTCTTGCTTAAGGTGTCAGAGTTGTGCAGCACCAGACACTCCTGAGGTGTTTTCATTTAGTTTTTGTTTCAGATTCAGCTGTGGGTTATGTCAACTGTTTTTCATGCCAAATACAAGGTTACAGAAAAACTATTTCCCTTCAGCTACTTGTCAGGCCTTAAGTCAAGCAATATGAAATCTTTTGCAATCTGAGACTGTTTCCATTCTTTTGGTTTCTCACCTTGTACTGAGATCCTTGTTTTCTATAGTATATCCATCTGTTGATGGCACTGAAACCTCATCAAAGACCTTCTGTCTCTAAGGAACAGTGTGAACCTTTTTGAAAGGAACTTTTAGTCAACAGATATGATTTGGAAATGCCTTAATTAGAAGCTGAAACCTGTATATGTCTACTTCTTGGAGACTCAGGTGGGTACATCACCTTTTTTCATTGAGGTGAACTAAGGTCTTTCTGCAACGATATCTGGTAGGTGAGGAAAGATCACCAGCTTAGGTGATCACCCATCTAACACACTAATTAATGTGCTTTACAAGGTGTTAGATATGTAGCATGCATATTTTTGTGTGTGTGTGTGTGCTGTGAAATCAAACATTATTCCATAGCCCTGCCTGTTTATTAAGGCTACACTCTATTACAGATGTAGCACAGGCAGAAATACAGCCAGAAATTAATAAGGCCTCTTATGTTTGTTTTTCTCACACTTCGTATCTGTCTTTTTTCTGTTCTAGCAGGAGAGAAGATAGTTTCTCTAGTGCTCTTTTCCAGTTACTTTATATTTTTATAAAGGAACCAATTACTTCTCTGTTTTTAAAAGAAAACTTCCACCTCCAACCCACAAAGAGAGATAGCAAGGTAACTTCTTAACTATGCTATCTGCTGTTAGACTTCAGTTCATTCTTTCACAGTATGGTAGAGAGTAGTCCTTGAAATGACATAAACAAAAGTGAAAATCAATTTCTGAGTCAGTGTATTTTGAACTGAAGGCCTTAAATCCTTGAATACTTAATGATCTTGTCTCAGAGCTTACGTAGTATCTTATTGAAGTTCTGTGTTGCATGGAAATTACCTGCTTATAATTATGCTAAGATAGATTTCTCTGCCTTTTCAAACTACAGGTGCCTTAAGGGTGTAGAAGAGAAAGATGCATAGTACTTCATGGGATTCAAATTTTATCCTGATAAATCTGATGGAGTTTCTTCATAACTGCTTGCTTGAGCCTGATTGGTAAAATATCTGTCAAGCAAATGACTGAGCTTAGTGCTTTGGTCTCACAATATGCTGACTACGAGTGTACTCTCATCATAACACTCCAGATGAGTTTCTTCTCCAAAGCTGGAATCTCTGCTTCCTACTTTTCAGTCTTCTTTTCCCACATTTTGCTTATATCCTTCAGAGGCATCATTATTTCCACATTTCATACATGAAATGCACATATGTTTGCTAGATGGCAAAAGTGAAAGTCCTCTAGTAACTAGTAGACAGCTGTTAGATTTTTTTTTTTGAGAGAGATGGCAGTGATATTTATTAGTAAGTTATCTTAAATTACTATCTTAATTACGCTCTTAAACTGCCTGATTTTACTAGAGAAACAATGCCTTACAGCTTGTGTACACACCATTTCAGTACTAGTCAGCTCTTCCAGGGAAATACTGTAACAGTTTTTGCACTTAGATGTCTGCAGTGGCTGCTAACCTTTGAATTTTACATTACTCTGGGGTACTGCGTCTGTGGCCTGTAGTGTGCCAAGGCTGCTGCTAATGGGCACCCTTATGACACTGCACAATGCACAGAAGATAGTGAAGCAAAGAGAGTACTTCCCTGTAACTTGCTTTTCTCTGAACCTGCTGCCACCCTCATCCCTTGCCCCTTTTCCCAGATATGTATCTGTCTTAGTAGAATTAAGGTATCTATCATGACAGAGCTAAAGTAATTGGGGTTTGCTTTCCTGTGTAGTGCAGAGAGTAGTTCTCTTGTATAAATTCAGGGTCACCTTGTTCTGGACGCATTTGCTGAAGTGTGTTTGAGTGCCATGTCTGTGAAGGGGCTGTAAATAGGCAGTTTCTGTACTTGGATAAAAGCCAGACTTCTAGCAACTCACCTTTTAATGCTTCTAAATGACTTTCAAGTTCAGTTCCAAAATGTAAAGTTCCTATAATTTTTTTCAACTGTGTAATAGGTCTCATTTAAATCATGATTGAAAACTGAAGAGCAGAAGAGTTTTCTGAGTACAGGAAGGTTGTCTCCTCTCCAAGTAATGCTCTGGGGTCAAATATATTATTGTAGAGAAATACAGTATTGTATTTGTAAAAGAAATTTGTAAAAGTTATGTAGAAGACTTGAAGACTTACTAGGAAACATTTAACATTGTATGTTTGATATAGTTAGAGGCTTTTACTGAAATCCATTAGCAAGTTAAAATTGTGCAAATTGTTTTTGCCTGAGTGTTGGGTCATTTGCTTCATTGGGAAGAAAAATACACAGAGGAGTCTTGATTCTGCATTTTAAAAATGCAGTAAGTACAGTTCTGCTGCAGTTTTAACAGTGGATTCCTTTTCCCTGTTTCCTATTACTGCATTATTCTGGTTCCTCTCTAGAGGGCATTCTTCAACCATATATCCTGTTTATTTGAGCAGTTCTGTCTCTGTTTTTTTTTTTTTCCCTAGGTATACCTGTAAATTATCAGGATGTGGCATCTATTGATCCAGAGTATGCAAAGAACTTGCAGTGGATTTTAGATAATGATATCAGTGATCTGGGTTTAGAGCTGACCTTCTCTGTTGAGACTGATGTGTTTGGAGCAATGGAAGAAGTGCCATTGAAGCCTGGGGGTGCAAGTATACTTGTTACACAGGAAAACAAGGTGAGTATACAGGTTTATTCAGAAGTTGATAGTATAAGAAAAGTAACTGGACTTAATTTCTGAATAACTGAAGTATAATTGGTGTCCCCATTTTGAAGGAAATACAAAAAAAATTAAAAAGCTTCCAACACTCTTCCCCCTTTTTCTAGTTTAGCATGTTGTATAGAAATACAACTTTTTGAAATCTTTAAAAGTTCAGGTTTGAGGTGCCTTCTGACAGAACTGTGAAAGGGAAACTTCAAATGAGGGATTTATTTTATATATTACAAATATTCCTCAAGTCATGAGCATATATACCAGAAAGGCAGAGCAGCAGGAATTGCTAAAAGTAAGATTGTATTTAGTGTTGCCAAGTGTGCTGCCTGCTAGGGCAGTCTATGGCACTGGATTGCTCTACATTAACATGCAGATAATGGACAGAGAAAAAGGCTGAAGGAAGCTTTTCCAGCCGTTTGCAAATCACTTGATGCACATGGAAATAATTTTCTTTTTAATTTCCTTTGCTAGTAGACAGGTTAGAAAGCCTCCAATTCTGTGCAGCATTAGTTCATAAAAGAAAATATGGAAAAACACAGCCAGATTTTGAAAATAATCTAGAAATTAACATCAGCAGCAGTGTGATTGAATTCTGCAGTTACCAACTAAACAGCTTTGAGTAACTGCAGGAGTGTTGTGGGTCGACCTGGAATTTTTTATAACACTGACTGTTGATGCTGATGTTTGCTTTGTGTTTTGATTTTCGTTTGTGTTGGGCTGGCATAGCCCATTCTGTGCACTCAGTGAGTGTTCGGCTGCATCGGCAGGGTCAGCAGCTGCTGCGCTGGCAAACGGCCACTTGGTGTCAGTGTTTGCTGCAACGAGATTTCAGTTTGTGTTGGAGCAATTGGCACTGGATTCTTGTGCCCTTAATCTTCATTTTCATTGAGGCAGAATGGCATTCCAGTAACAGGAATACACATTATTAGCTTGATTCTGCAATGCTTCCTGCGACACAGTCATTCATGAAAGAAAACAGGTGGTAAAACAAGTCTTAATTGTGAAGGCAGTGGATGTTTAAATTCTCTGTTGGAGAAAGCAAGAATATTCGTTTTTGTTTCTGGTCAGTCTTAGCTTCTCAATATATAACAAAGATGTATTTTAAATAAATTATTTAAAATATTAAAACAACTATTTAAAACCTGTTATGAATTACCATGAAATTAGAAGTTTGCCCACATGAGAGTACTACCCATTAGTAGTTTAAATTGCTCCTTTAGCTTTAGAGTTGGGGCACAGACTAAAAAGGGTGGTTGAAAATATGTAGAGCAGATGCCTCCATATTCTGTGGAGCCCAGCTGTGGCAGGAGAGGATGAGAGTTCATGTAGCATTTATTTGGAAGGTGGTAAGAAATAGATGGCTCTGGCATTAGGTTTGAAACTATTAATTGATTTTTTTTACTTTGAAGCTGCAAAATGGAAAGTCAAAAGCTGTCTGTAAATTGGCACTGTGTCTTGTTCACTGGCAAAGTTGTTGGCAGTGGCCAGGTGGTTGAAAATTGTAGATCTGAGTTTTCACAGTGTTGGGAGATTTTTTCCAGTTTTTTTCATGTGCCATGGTTTTGCAGTATGTGTTAGTTTAGCTGTTCTATCATTTTAAATAGGAATGTGTCTATTTTATGCAAAAAAAAAAAAATTCCCTGAAAGAGTTATTCTTTTTTTTTTCTGCCTTTAGCCAAGGAATAAAAGACCACTGTTTAAAACTCATTGTATTTGCTATGCCTCTGGGAGAAGAAAATTCAGCTTTCAGAAGAATGTGCTGTGTATGCACACTAGCAGATTACCTGTTTGAAGGGTAGCTTTTTTAAAATGAAATGGAGTGAATCTTTATTTCTTAAAAAGCCCCTAAACAACAAAGTCACAAAAAAGCCCCATCACAAAACCAAAGCAAAACACAAAATACCCCCCTCGCCCCTGCAGAAACCACCCAAACAGTCCATCTCTGAAAACTGAAACAGAGTAAATCACCAGTAGTAAGAGCTATTTGTAAAACAGTTTCTTTGAAGAAAGGAATTTTCTAACATCAGCTGTATAATAGTTGAATGCTTGTGGGACCACTTGATGCAAATATTCCTGTCTTGCAATGTCCGTGTAGCAGCCTGCTGAAGTATCAGTTGTAGCTGTGGTTCAACTGCCTTTTGTCATGGTAAAGGAGAGGCTTCAAACGGAAAAGTCAGGCTGTGTCCAGTGTCAGTACTATGCATTTATCTTTGTTCTTTGCTATATGGTTTTTTTTTTTGTTTGTTTTGTTTTTTTTTTTTTTTCAGCTTTCTACTTTTTAGGAAAAAAGTAAAATGAGAACTAGTCCAAGTTTAGCTATGTTTTATTAAAGAATGGTGCAGATCTCCACAATCCTGTGGCTTTCTCTGTCCTCCCAGGGCTTGTCTGTCTGAGGTTGATGTGCTGTTTGGGAGTAAAAAATTGTGGTTTTTCCAGGCAGCTTTGGAATAGAGCTGCTTTCTGAATGTGAACATCAGCATAAACATTGATCCTTCTCTCCCCAGTATATGGGATTGTGAAATCGAGGAAGCATGATCTCTGCTTTATTTACCTCAAAGGAAAATACAGAACAACCCTCACCCAAACTAGACTTTATCATTATATTTGTGATGCTTGTCTAATGTGTGTTCAGTCAGATCTCCCTTCTTAAAAGAAGGCTGGTTGGTACCTTTTATGCCCTGTCTAGGAATGCATATGTAGATCTGAAATTATGTGGATATTTCTGTTTTGTAATGTGCTCCTAAGGCTTCTGAGAGGGAATAAAATGTAAATGAAGTGAACAGAGAGAAAAACAAATTGACTAGTTTTTTTTTTACTGACATATATTATGTAAATTCTGTGCTACAGGTCTTTTATCATGTGCCAGTGCTGACAGTCAGGATGCTCGGCAGTTTCAGGCTATTTAAAACATTTCTTGTTACCTAAAGTGCAGCAACTGCTTTCTCTCATAATTTTAAAATGTTAAATGTAATATTTTTGTAATACAGAAAATAAGTAATTTTTTTTTAAATGGATTTTTTAAAACTAAGGTGGTGAATTTTTCTTTCTACAACCCTGTTTTCTGAATAGCCTCATTTATGTAACAGCAGTTTAAGAGATGTAAAACAGGCATTTCTGATCATTGAAGAAGACCAGTGTTAACATTATATTTTTCAAATCCTGGTAATGCAAAAGCTTCTAATTTCTTCTGTATTCACAGAGACTGACTTTTGTCTAGTATAGTTAATCTCCTTTGGCTACCCTGCACTCCTTGGAGAAGGGAAGTGTTTGTCTTCATCTTCACTAATAGTAAAAGCAACCTGTCAAGATTTCTAGATTGAAACTAGATTTTTTTGAAACAGTTCTGCAGCTCAAGATATGATTAGGTCATGTTCTTCAGAGCACTTCACAAATCAATTGTCTTTTCACTCTAATAAAATGGTAGTAATGCATTTAAAAATACCTTCCAGCTGCAAAGCAAATGATAACCCCTCTGTACATCTGTGACTATAAGGAGCTGCCTTTGAAAAATACCCATTGGTTTTGAAATGTTTCGTACTTCATTTTGTTTTTCTGAAAGGGAGGAAAGAAAAAATGCTTGGTTGCTTTTGTGCAGGCTCACAACCTAAAAGTTCAGTTGAAGTTTTTTAAAATTAAAAATCAAAGTAGCATTTTTGTAAGATTATTATCTTGAAAGAAGCTGATAGTTGGTTTAATTGGGAGATACGTTTCATTATTTTCTTACTAAAAGCATGATTAGGAAGTCAAAACATTTCTTTGAACTGAGTACCATAAAATCTAGGAATAAATTTTGTTTTCAAGTAGAAAACTTTTTTGTTAAGTAAAGAAACTTTATTAGACTTGTGTACTTTTGTCAGAGTAGATGAGAAATGTTTATAGAGCTTTAATACAGGTGCTTTGCCTGTCTGCTTCTAAAAACCATCTTCCATTAATGCCTCCTAGGCTTTTGTGTTCTCACCAAAAGGGAATTTTTGGTGGATTCCTTTTCTAGCTGGCATCTTCTAAAGGGAACAAAGCCCCCAAATCTCTAAAGCATGGTATAGTCTATTCCCATGGTTATGGTAAAAATTATTTTCTGGTGTTTTTCCTTTTTAAAAACTAAGGAGATTTTCAAGGCTTTCTTTTTAAAAAATGAAATTCTTCTTAGGACAACAAAGCTTGCAGGGGTAAGTAGTATATTCTGTTAGACTTTCAGAGATAGAGGAAAAGTAAGGAAGCTTTTTGGCTCAAAAATACTCGTTCAGAAGTTTACCCTTTTTCCTGAGATATGTCAATTTGCTTAAAAGAATATTTTTCTTTACAAACCTTGACGTGTTTATGTCCTTAGTTGAGCACAATGGTGGTTGTATTAGATGGCAGGCATGAAAAATTCAGTTTTATTAACCTCCTTTATCTTGGTTGAAGTCCCTGGTTTTTGACTGTGTTATGTAACATTTGAAATTGTCTGTGTATGAATGAAGGGGGAAGAGTGGGAGTGGCTCAGAATTTGGGAGGGTGTTGTTGCTTCTGTATGAAAGGCATAGGGTCTCTTACTGTCTTACAGCAGATGCAATTTGTAGTGTGTGCAGGACTGCATTTCTGTGTATGAGTTTGTGCAAGCCCTGTGTTTTTGCTGTGGTATTTTCTACATTGTAGGCTGAGTATGTCCAGCTTGTGACAGAACTTAGAATGACAAGAGCCATTCAGCCTCAGATAAATGCCTTTTTACAAGGCTTCCATATGTTCATTCCACCATCATTGATCCAGCTTTTTGATGAATATGAACTGGTAAGCAGAAATGCCTATATATCTTTAAATACTTTGTCCAGCATACTTCCATCAGCAATGTAAGAATGTAGAAACAGAGCTCAGTAATCACAAAATAAACATTTTGTAGCTTTCACTTTGGTTTTCCTTCCTGGGCATCTATCACTGAGGATCTCATTACGCGCATTCCTGCTTTTTCTAATTACTCAGAACTACCATCTTCTTGAAATGGGATAGCTTCACATGTCAGTGATAAATGCCTTGAATTTGTGATTTCAGTATGATACAGGATGTTGTGGCCTTTAAGCCTTTTAATATTTTCCTTGAGGACAGAAGTCCTTTAAAAGTAAGGAGAATTCTGTCTATTGTCTTCAGTTTTTCTGAGTCACAGAATCGAATTTCAGTAAGTTTTTGTTGGTGGTTTGATCTTCTGTAAGCAACACATCTGAAGTTTTGTCTCAAGTCACGCCAAAACTCAGAGCTCTCTTTCAGGTTGTTTGGCAATAATTTTTCTCTCCTGATATTGCATACTGAAATTAAGCAGATCGTGTGACAATACCTGAGTTCAAGAATCTTCGTGTATTAAAATTTAATCATAGGTTCCATAAGGTTGCAAATAAACAGAAAAACCACTGTAATTTTTCTACTTTATAAAGCACTGCTTTTTAAAATAGCATAAACTCTTGAAAGTAATAGTTGATCAGGAGGACTAATCATAATCTGTGCTTCTTCCTAAGGAGCTTTTATTGTCTGGTATGCCAGAAATTGATGTGAATGACTGGTTAAAAAACACAGAATACACCAGTGGCTATGAGAGAGGAGACCAAGTTATTCAGGTGAATTTGTTTGTTTTTTGTTTTTAAATAATATGGACTCTTTATTTTAATCTCAGAAAGGTGATTTTGTTGTTGTTGTTATCTGTAGGTATTTATGGAAGCTTATTTTGGCTGAAATTTGTGGAATTCTTTTCATACTATATTTCTACATTAAGTAACTTAATTATGTATGAATTTAATATGAAAATGTCCATAATTTAAATAATAGACTGACAAATATTCCATTTATTATTTTACCATTATATTTTGAAGTACTGCTACTATTTAATGGAAAATCCAAACTAACTTATTTTTTTCATCTAGTGGTTCTGGGATGTGGTGGAAGAACTAACTCAGGAAGAAAGAGTATTACTATTACAGTTTGTTACTGGCAGGTGAGAGACTTCTGTAAGAACAAATATATTGTCTAGCTACTCTGAAACAAGTCAAGAGACTTGATTACCATAAAAAACCATCTAGCTAACTGTTTTGCATACTTCGGTATTCCGTGTGTTGATCAAAGTAGACAAAATGTGTGTTAATACTTTTGCTGCCTATGTTGCCAGCAAAATGATTGATTACATATTTATTATACTTGACTACTTTGCAAGAGGCCTTTGCTGCTGTCCAGGCAATTTTTAACAAGGCAATAGTGAATTTAACTGTGTTTTATATTCTTCTTCCTGTTGCATATTTATGTGACTCTGGGCTTCTCAAGTAATCAATAGAGGCTGTAATATATGAGATAACTGGGTATCACTTCAATTTGTGTAAACAGAACATCCTTCTCCTAAAGCTGAGTTGAATTTAACATTAGTGCAGTGTGTCAAGATAAGTGAGGATGGAACCTTATGCAAGACTGTTTGCCTTATGCAAGTTTTCTGTCCTAAATTATATTTGTTCTCCAGGGAAAGCCACTTTTATTTCCCTTGTGGTCTGGGGGCAGTGAGGGAAGGGTTTGAGCAGTAAATGTCCCTGTGAGCTGGGTGAGTTACCGAGCTTTTGTGTACAGACATTTCACAAAGTGGATCCCTAGACATACATGTGGCACCTGTGCTGTGCAATCCAGTCTTTTTCTGATGGCTGACAGAGATCACACCATCTTCTTACTTGGATGTTCACTTCATATTCTAGGATAAGTGAAGTAGCTGATGTTTTGTGTATAAGTTTTGTGGTTAAGCCATGATAAAATATGAATTAAGATCATCAAAACTTGCCTTTCATATTAAGGAATTTCACAGTCACAGATGTATCATCAAATGGCACGGTCTTTAAATTCTATTAGTTTCACTTGATTTATTATGAGTTTTCTTGTTTTTAGGAATCATGGACTATTTAAGAAGCTAGCTCTGTGCACACTGATCATTTTGTTCTCTGAAGAAGTGATCTCCTGCAGTTCTAGCTGTGCATGTGTTGCATGCCAGCTGCTGGTCTTTCATTTTTAGTAGACAAGTCCATTTCTAAATCTAGACAGCAGATAAAAAGCTCATGTTTCAAATGCTTCTTAAAACATTCCAAATGGTACTAAAGTGGCATTCACTATTTTCATGGCATTTGGGATATTATACTTGATTCTAAGGGACACTTTCAGTCAAGTAAACAATTACATTGTTTGATTAATATGTGTTTCAGAAGCATTTATTTTGGTCACAAACCACCTACTGTCCTGTTCTTACCCGTTTTGTTAGCAGGAAAGAAATTTTTGATGTGGGCTGGAATTGGAAAACAATTTGCTTTTTTTTCCCTGTGTCAGCTAGTAGGAACCATTTATGGGTTTTTTTGGTCTTTTTTCAGTGATTGAAATGCCATAGGTATATTTTTCCATAAAAATTTAACATTTGAAAGTTACCTATAATAGCGATATGCAGCTGGCATTTTTGCACATAAATCCCCAGTCAATCCTAGTTTCTGGACATGGAAGATTTAGATGCTGACTTATGTGTGAGCTAAAACACAAGTTAGTCTAGTATGGGCCAATACCATAAGTAAAATTTTGCACTAAAAGTGTACCTGATTTCAAATTATGAACTTTTTCTGGCCTTGCATTTCCTTCCTGAAGAATTTGTTTCTGTGTAGTGGTTGCCAGGCTATGTTCAAAATCTGCATTGTTTGTTTCAATTTCCCTTTAATCTCTTCTGTGCATTTGCTTACTTGATTTTCTGTGTGTGTGTGTGTGTGTGTGTGTGTGCGCGCATGTCTGTGTGTGAAGTGGAACTGTTCTTTATTTCCAATCAGAGACTATGAAATTAATCTAGTGAATTAAATAAAACAATTATGATTATGTCTTCAGTGTTTCCCTGACATCTCTATTATTTCTTAAACTTTGCCTTTTGTCTTCTTTCCCCATTCTTACATTATGTTATCTTCTATATAATGATGTCTTGCATTGGTAGTTTCAGTGGAGATGCCATTGCATTTGTCAACACCAATTTTGAGACATCTTTTAATAGTAACGTAATTGTCGTGAGCAAAGTTAAAATGTCCTTGGCAGTCTTAACTCACTCAAGAAAAAGCCTAAATATTTATGTTCCTCATGTTGGTGATCTGAAAGTTTGCTTATGCACCACTTACTCTTTCTCAGTTGACAGCTGCTTGAGATGGTATTATCAATTCTACATGCTTTTACTTATTTTTTTCCCTTCTTGATCTGTTTGGTATTTATAACAGTATTTGGCTAAATTATTGTTAATTATCTACTAGAAACTTTTGATGAGATTTTTAGTGAACAGTTGGAGGGAAGTGTTGACAGTTTGATAAATCCTAAGTGATAAATTCTACTTTATTGGTATTCTACAGGTATAAAGATTGCTGTTTAATTTCTTTGGGGACTGTAGTTTTGTTGAGCAATAAGCAATATGCTTATGCTATTTTAAGGGAAATTCAGCGCAGTATTGAGTATGAAACATGTATTTGCCTACTGTTATAAAAGTGTAACAAAACATAAGGAAATCAGCTTAAAGTATCTCTCTACAGTGTTTTCATTTCAAGTAAATTTATGCAAAACCTGTCAGTGGAAAAATAGGTAAAAAAGTTAGGATTCAGATATAAACTTAAACATTTTAAATGTTGAAATTTCCAAAGCTATGAATTTGTATTGTTGCTCTGGCACAAAACTATTTGCACATGCAGTAGAAGAGGTAAGATATTGTGATAATTTTTGCATATCTTTGGAAGGTTTTCTTTACTATGTTGGAAGTGTTTTGCTTGGAGAGAAAAATGTTTTCTTGGAGGCATAAGTTGGCAGCAGTCTATTACTTTTAGATGTTCAAAGCCCTGATCCTACTATACAATTTGGACCTGTTGTATGGAACATATTATAATAAATTGCATTGCAAAAACTTTTAGCGAATAGTGGACCAAATGAGAAACTTTCAACAGTTAGGTCTGTGTTTTATCACTGATTTGAACATGGAATGTGAAAGAGGAGAAAATTATCACTGCAGAGGAGGCAGCACTGTACTGGAATGCGAGCCAAAACTACAGTATAGCAGTGTGGCTGTAAAATCTTTACAACTCTTCTGAACTGTTGCTGTGAGCACAATTCCATTTGTGTCAGAAATAATATGCTGCACATGATCAACACTTCTCTCCGTAGTGGTTGTCTTGTATACCAGTGTTAAACTATATTCCCAGCATTGATATTATTAACCGAGGCGATACAAGTTTAGATGTTGGATACTATAACTAGGTCTTAGAGGTGTGTTTAAGGGATATTACTCTGAGTTGTGTGCTAGCTCCTTCACATTTAGCAGTAGCAACTTTACCCTTTACTTTACCCTTTCACATTTTTGCCAAGTAGTTTGACTGTGAATGAAGACTTCTCTTCTTGCTCCAGTTTTTGCAGTTACTTGATTTAGTGAATGTGAGAGCATTGTTTTTAATATAGGTACCTGTAATGCAGAATTGTAACAGCTGTTACATATTTTATAGAACGTTTATTTTGGTTTTTTGGATTCTTTGTTTGCTAGCCACAAAGTCACAGGTGAGCTGAGTTTGGAAGGGACTTCTGGAGATAAAGATTTTCACAGAGTATTTTGAGTTGGAAGGGACCTGCAAGGATCACCAAGTCCAACTCTAAAATGAATGGTCCATACTGGGATCAAACCCATCACCTTAGTGTTATTAGCACCTTTCTTTAACCAACTGAGCTAATCTCAGATTATCTGGTCCAACACCATGTTCAGAGCAGCGTCAGGTAGAGCTGGATACTCAAAATCTTGTCCAGACAGGTTTTAACTGTTTCCAGGAATGCTGACCTCTCAACTTCTCTGTACAATTTCTACCAGTGTTTGGCCACCTCAGAGTAAAAAAAGCTTTTCTTATGTTTAAATGGAAATTTTCTGGACTTCAGTTTGTGCCCATTGTGCCCATTGCCTCTTTTCCCCTAGCTAGGAACCCACTGGGTGGTTCATCTTATTTATTCCTTCCTTCAGGTATTTATAAACATTGATCAGATTCCCCTGAGCCTTCTCTTCTCCAGGCTGAACAGTTTCAGCTCTATCTTCTGTGTCGTGTGCTTGAATCCCTTACAATCTTCATGGTCATTTGTACAACTTGCTACGTTATCTCCCTGTCCCTCCCGAAGTGCAAAGCTTGGAGCTGGACTCCAAATATTTCTTCTTGAGTACATGGAAAGGATCACCACCCCTTGCCCTGCTGGTGACATTATTCCTAATGCATTCAACTTCTTTAGTCCTTGTCCTTTCATTATAGTGGGGTTTTTTGTAGGTTGGGTTTTTATGGTTGGGTTTGGCTTTTTTTTTTTGAGTGTGGAGGATATACTAATATGTTACCTTATAGTGCATACCAATAAATTGATGTTATGAAAATACCTGAATTTTATTCTATTTGTTAATTTAAAATTATGGAGAGGGACTCTGAACACTCCAAGGCTATTGTCCATTTACAGTTTGAGAAATCTTTGAAGAATATATTGGTAAATGGAAAAATATTTAGTTATATGATTGAGAATGCATTCCTGAAGATGTTTATAGTGTGTTCTGGTTTTGCCATTGTTTGTCGCTGGGGAACATGTGACTCATGTAATGGTTTTATTAGTTACTTGAAATATTTGATCTGAAGTAGTAAATTAACAGACATGTCAAGGACACTTTGGTCGTTTGTCCCACAGGTGGTAATCAGAGAGTAAACTCTTTTATGATGTAGTATTTCTTAATCATCATCATCATGGCTAGGCTTCGCAAATGAAGATTTGGGCAGGGCTCTCCCCACGTGGGTGTGCCCTTCCAGCCTGCGCAGTGGATTTTTTAGGTGAGGCACAGCATGCACAGAACTGGCCCCACCGTTTAAGTCCTGAGGTCCATTTGCCACGGCTGAGCGAGCTTGGACAGTAACAGCGAAGTCCTCAGGACTAAAACCTCCAGCCCTTGGTATTTCCAGGAGGTCTCCCATCCAAGTACTGCCAGAGCCTGACCCTGCTTGGCTTCCGAGATCTGATGGGATTGGATGTCAGGGTGGCATTTAACTGCCTTACTGTACTTCTTTAAACATAAATAGCTGTGTTTACCTTAACTGAGATAACGCCACAATATAAGCAAGATATAAAGCTATTAGAAAGTGCCAGAGGAGGGCTACAAAGATGGTGAAGAGCCTTGAGGGAAAGCGATATGACGTCACTTGATGTGTTCAGTCTGGAGAAGAGGAGGCGGAGGGGAGACCTCATTGCAGTCTTCAGCAACCTCATGAGGGGAAGCAGAGGGGCAGGTACTGATCTCATGTCTCTGATGACTGGTGACAGGGCCTGAGGGAATGACATGAAAGCTGTGTCAGGGAGGTTTAGGTTGGATATTAGGGAAAGGTTCTTCACCCCAGAGGGCACGGGAACAAATTCCCCAGGGAAGTGGTCACAGCACCAAGCTTGACAGAGTTCAAGAAGTGTTTGGCCAATGCCCTGAGGAATATCATGTGATCCCTGCAGGGCCAGGAGTTGGACTTTGATGATCCTTGTTGGTCCCTTCCAACTTGGGATATCCTATGATTCTTGGAACATTCTGTTAAAAATACTGGTTATAGAAACGAGTCCTCCTTGCAAGCAGAATTATCTTAAATATCATTCAAAAAAATTGGTGCCTAATGTAAGTGAACTAATATATTATTCAGTCTTGTAATTAAAAGCATTTAGACAGAATTTTGATACCAGTAAGAAAAGGGGTGCCTTGATAAAAGTATTAGGAACTGTCAAATTTCTCTGAGTAAGAGTTATTTTCAGTGTAAAAATTATATTTTTTCTCTATAGTATTATTGCAATGGTCTAATTTATGTGAATTTTCTCAGTTCCAGGGTTCCTCATGGTGGCTTTGCCCATATAATGGGTGGCAGTGGGTTGCAAAATTTTACAATTGCTGCTGTACCGTATACTGCAAATCTTTTGCCAACATCAAGCACGTGGTATGTTAACTAGTCTCATTGAAATAACTTAAAACCAGAGCTTTCTCATGTCAGTCACGGTAGAAGTAGAGTGCTTTTGAATAATAAATGGTCTGAAAGAAATTTAGACAGTTTCTGGACTATTCACTATCCAAAACGAAAGTGATGAATTTTAACCCAGATGATGTTACATTGTTTGCTCATTGTTTATTACTTGATTTTGCCTAATTGAAAGCAGTGAAATTAATAAAGAAATGTTAAATTGCTGTTTTACAATTTATTGAAGTGTAAAAACATCTAATTTCCTGCAATATATTTGGATGCCTGGTGGTACTATAAGGCAGCACACATTTGTTTTCTTCCATAAATGTGATTTCCTCAGAGGTTTAGGTCAGAACACTTTACTGTTGAGTTTCTTTCTGAAGTGTGATGTGGCTTTTTTCTTTTTTTCTTTTCAGTATCAACATGCTCAAGTTACCTGAATACCCAAGTAAAGAAATCCTGAAAGACAGGCTTCTTGTGGCTTTGCACTGTGGAAGCTATGGTTATACAATGGCATAATGAAGTCTGGGAAACTCATCTCACTGCTAATGTGAAATTTTGAGTGGCAGAAGTAATTTTGGAAACTGTCAATAGAGAAGCAACATAGATACTGCAGCCCATTGACAGGGCTGGGCTTCAGAATTCTCACAGCTTTCCCTACATTACTGTGTTGTCAGGGTAGCTTTGGTACCATCACAACAAACTTCTCAGTATGCTGTATTTTCATTTTTAAAAATTGCAGATCTGTATGGAAATCAGTTTACATGCTTTTCATTATTACTTCAATTTGAGAAAGTTTGTCAGAATCTCTTTCTTCCAGAGTTTACTTTTGATTTCCAACTATATGGTTGAATGACATTTGCATTGTAGTTTACTTTGCACTCAGATGGAATACTGGTGATGGACAGAGTTGTATTTTATGCCTTGTTGCATGTGAAAGTGCCATTTATTTTTGCAGGGACCACTACAGAAAGTTCAATTGGGATACTGTACAGTAAGACAGAGCTGATGTATTTTCCATTTCTTTGCATAGTAAGAGAAAGAAAATTTTGTAACTTTTTTAATGTATATACTATATAAAGATTACACTGTTATGATTGGAAAAAATAGCAGATTGACTTTCTCTAATTTATATTAGAATTTACACTATATTCTCCTAAATATTTAAAGTATTTGTGACTTTATAGGCAAATTGCAGTTTAGAATTTGTAAATATTATTTAAGATCTATATCCATTGTTTGAATGCCTTTACTTTCCTTGACATAACTGTATGTTCAAAAGGTATTATTAAATTTTGGTACTTTAACCACAATCTGAGTGTGACAAGTCTGTGTGTTTCTGTGGGTGGATTATTCTTTCCCCTTCCCGGATATTATTAATCTTTATATAATTTCAATCATCATGGAAGCAGCATTTGAGAAGTTATTGTCAAAGTGTATGGATGAGCATAAACAGATACACAAGGAAGGAAATTGACCTTTTGAGGTTAACTGACAAGAATGTAATTATTAGAATCTCATGTCAAAATTCTGTAGAATTAGAGTATCATCATCATGGCTAGGCTTCGCAATCGAAGATTTGGGAAGGCCACTACCCACGCTTGCTGCAAGTGTGCTGGTGGCTGAAAGGCAGATGTAGGATAGGCAAGTCCAGTTGCAGAAGGCACAGCGGGAAGTCTCCTTAGGCGATATTGGTGAGGAACGGTTCTTTCTGTGTTGTCTTTTCTCCTCAAGACTGCGCAAAGGCTTATCAGCATATGTTTTTGTTAAGTAGCTGTGCGTGTTGGGGTTGATGATGCTATGGTGTAACTGCTTTTCTAGGGATCCTGGGGTTGGTCTACATTATTTTTTTGATTCAGGCTAGGAGTGCTTTTTTGGTTGTGGGTGTGGGTTTTTTTCAGTTGAGGGTGTATTTTTTCTTTGTAAATTAATCTGGTCATTCCTGCTTGTTGTGCTTTTGCTTCAGAGAATGCAAACTGGAATCTGCTCAGATGAAACTAAACAGAAAAACATGATCCAAAAATGTACCAAATGCTAAGAGATGAACATTAAATTTATGTCTGCAAGGCTTAAATGATCTGAAGAGTTCATAAATTAATGAACATAGCAAACCCCCGAAATGTGTCAACTTTAAAGTTCAGCTCTACAGCAGAAATTGTTTCCTATTGATTCATTAATGTTTTCCTTTTCTAAGTGCTAATACGTGTACAGCCTGAGTTCACCAGCCGATCTGTCTAGGCTGCTTACTTGGTGCTGGGTTTTTTCAGATTTTATTTTTTTTAATCTAAAGCATACATAATCTCTCAGGGGGTGTGAGAGAGAAGTCCCTGGACCATCTGACTCAGTCTTGCCCCAGTAATAGTCTTTTAGGCTAAACTTTAGACATGGACTTACTAGCTTTATTTTCATTCTGGTTCTGTTTGTGCACATGTATGACCGTTGGTTTAAGTTGGCTGCAGCTTAAGGAGAATACTGGGTTTAGTAGGTGGAAAGAGCAGACACTTCCAGCAGAGCAGTCCAGTGAAAGCTGGTTACCCGTTGCTTCAGTCAGCAGAGAGATACTGTTCTATGGCATGCTCTAGGAAGCTTAGGCTATTTAAACAGGTTAGATGTTTGAGGCTGTTTCGAGTGTTAGTGTTAAATCCCAGTTATCTTGTATCCTTCAGTTAGTACTTTGCTTTTTTGCACAGTTGGGCGATGATTGGTTCCGTGGTTCTAAAGCTCATTTTATTGTGTGCCTCTGCAAGGTAGAATGGTAGCAGGACAGTGTTTTGAGCAGTACAAGGTATTTGCAGGAATTAGTTATTTGTTTGGGATTTTTGTCCGTATCTAAAGGTTTTACTGTAAATACTGTTGTTCTTTAACTGTTACGCAATCTCTGATTTTTTAATTCTTTTTTTTTTCCATTTCATTTGTTCTGTTTACAGTAATATACAGCAGTTTGTGAGAAGTCAAAACCTTACATACTCCTCTACAGTGTTCAAAATATGTCGTACTGTAAGGGTGAATGAAGGGAAAAAAGAATAGTTGGGGTTTTTTTGTCTGTTATCCTGTAGGTGACATAGGTATTAACAAGCTGAATTTCGTCTCAAACATTACATCTAAAATGCTTGGCAGCTTGTTTTGAAATGTAATGGAGTGCAGAGTTTCAATGTTCTCAAGTATTCTGTGACTAGGAGATCTGTTGTAGGAACAGCCTCACAAATGGTGAAGCAGATTACTCTGTGCCAATGTTACCCATGTCCTCTATGAAGTATCTTGTAGTATTTCTTGTAATCTTTGTACTACTTACCCCCATAATGAGTCAGAATGAAATTCTTTTAAAATCCTCTGGTAATAAAAAAATATGATGAAGTTATGTAGAAAATAGGAATAGAGGTCTTGATACTTGAACTCTTGGTATAACATCAACCTTGTTATTGCTTGTTGGAACAATCTTTTTTTTCTGCTGAAACTCTGAACAGTGCTGTTGGCTGCAGCTGACCATGTGAAGTTGTCAGGATTTAATTACTGCATTGAAAGACTGTTTTTAGGACACCTGTGCCCTATTAGCAACAGGGTATGAAAAGCCTGTTGAGAAACTATAACTTAATATAGCTTATAGTTTGGAGTGATTAATTGGTTTATATTTGTTCTCTCCCACTGTGCCAGAACAAGGCAGGGTGAATGTTTTGTCTCAGAACAGAACAGATGTCTTGTCAGATCATAGATCATGAGTGCTCATTAACTTTTATTATCTTTATGAAATGTTAGAAAGGAAAGCCTAGTTTTTGATGCTTGAAAATGTGTTGTGCATCTAATGTTGCAAAGCCATTAAAACCATAAACTGTGAAATGTAGCTTAATGACTTCTACTGTATGTTCCATAGTCAAATGAGATTGAAAATGGAATGAGAGAGACAAGGTGGCTGGCCTGGATTTTCCGCAGACTTGCAGACTTCCACATGTGCAGCAGAGAAATATATTAGGATCACCTCTGCTTTGGAAACATGTGAACTCTTTATTTAGGACTATAAACTCAGATTTCTAATTTTAGTTTATTTGGACTGTTATTCAAGTCAAATGAGCTGATTCTCTGTACTCTGCCAGTACAGGTCAGAAGTCTTCCCCTTCCAGACCTGAGCAGGAGCAGAAGCTCTTCTCATTATGTCCAACCTGGATGTATGGGTTGTAGACCAAAGAGGGGAGCAGAATATTGCTCAGAGTGCTTTTCTAAACTTTATTTGTCACTCAGAAAATGCAGACATACACATCTAGGTGTTCTTCCAAGTCTTAATGTGTTCATGGTTTTCCAGTAATACTTCTGTGGTGGTGCACAGGAACCAGGTGTAGAAATTGAACCAAGTGACTTGTCGTTCTTTCTGTAAACATGACTGAAAGAAAGTAGTCTTTGCAGTTCTGCTCACTGGACACAAGAGCATCCAGTAACCATTCCAAAGAGCATTTCAGGCAATTACTAAAATACTAAAAGGTACTGAAAAAATACTCTAGGATATCTCACTTTCAGAAAGTCCAATGACTTTGCACAGGAAATTTTTGGTTTTAGGAATCTTCATGAAGAAGGAAGACGGCTGTGACAGCAAAACTTAATAGCTTGTTCCTTTTGTAACATCACTGCAGTCTCCAGAGTGTAGACAATCTTCACCTTAAATGGTTTATAATCTGTAAAAATAAGGGTTGCTCTTTTGCTGATTCCATGTTTTAGCTTCTGGAAAGTGCTTTTTCATTTGGGGGAATGAAAAGCAAAAGTGAAGGAGTGCTTCCTGGCTTGGTGATGAGGGAAGCAGACGAGAAAGGTCAGATCAAATATGCTAATGCTGGTAGTTTAAGAAAGCAGTCTTCCATAAGGGTAAGCCTTCCCCACCCTGGGATTAGATTTCTCACTCTTCATTTAATTGAGCATGAGCATGCACAATCTGTTCTTCTCAGCCTTTCTGGAAATGGACTAGGGGGCTTTGAAAGCCTTTTGGTGATGCTGATCCCTCCCTCCTAGTCTTGCCCACTCCTTGACCTCTTGCAAAGTTCTATGTTGTGCAGTCTCCATGGACCAGAATAGGGAAATTGGCCCCAGAAATGTGCTGCCCTATATCCAGAAGACTTTCCTTTCCAGCCACATCCTGTTCTGACTTGCCTGCTTTGAATAGCCATCGGTGTTGGAGGCACAGCAATGAATTAACTCATTATTGCCTGGGCTTCTACAATGGCCACCAAAAGCATTTGGAATGTGATGCAGCTGGTTAAGAGGGGAGAACAAGAGAGCATTTTCAGTTTTTCAGATTTTGAAAGCTAGTTAATTTTTCTCTATAGCTTCCATGCTATATTTAAATAAATACAAGAACAATAAATATTAAATATCTACATTACATGAATAATTATATATATGTATAAATACTATCAGTACTACTACAGCAAAATGCTACATATTAGTGTTTTAGGCTGTGGAGATTTTGTTTTCCTTTATTACTGCTACCAACTGGACAACTGGGTTTTTTACACTTTAAATAAAATGCTTTCAATTTTAGTCCTGTACCTGGGGAATTTGCATGTATGTTTGTTTTCCGTACCTTAATTTTGAAGCAGTGGAGTGGGGTTTTCACTTAGCTGTTGAGATTGTGAGCAATTCAGTAGCTTGTATATGCAGCTGTGACTGAGAATTTTTGGCATGTCCATAGAAGAGCATTTGTCCAGTTAAGTAATTTCAGTCAAATACTAAACTGATGCTAAGAAGGAAAGCTTTAAATCAGCTAGATTAAACCTCCTCAGGGATTCTTGAGTTGTAAAGATAAGTGCTTTCCAAGTCAGAACATCTGTTTTTATCCAGACTTACTATAGATAATCGTACAGCTGATAGACTAGAGACTGTGATGTATGTTTTATAGACATGCTTGTCAATTCAACAACTTTTTTACACTCTAAGGACAGTAACTGAGTTAATATACTTCTGTGGGACTAACTGTTGTTTAGAGGCAGTAGGAATCAAACCACATAAAGAAACCTAGTGTAATATAACTAGCTTACTCTTAGGTAAACTCTAAGATTAACCTAAAGTTACTGGCTAGTTTAATTTGAAAATAGCTTTATACAGTTAGGTAGAATGAAACATTTCTAGTTTTGTGTATAAAGCAGTATTGCTAGTTTCAGTTTTAAAAATCTTCATGTAATTTGAACTAATAATAACTGAATTAAGATTGAAGAAAACTTTAGTTTGCTTTTACAAATAGCATAATTGCATGTCTTTACATATATGGCATATAATTTAGTTGGAGCATGTTTTTTTAAAATGCTCATTTAATGCATTTGAAATTCTACAAATAGGCTCAAAACACTAATGAGAAGGGCTGCAATGATCTATTGAAATATTTTCTCTGAAATCAGTGCCATTTGTGTATCAGTGTTAAAAAGTCTCTCATCAGAAACATTTTGGTCTCCTTATGTTATTGTCTACTGTATATTGATAAATTTTCTCTTACAATAGACACCTCCCAGTCTCTCACACAGATTTTTCCTCATCTTTTTCTCTGAAGGTAACATATAACCATTGGTAGGAATAGTAAATAATATCCATAAATGTGTGCCAGTTTTTCTTCGATAAGAAACTGTTCAAAAAAAAAAAAAAAAAGGCAAGCTAATATGATTAGAAATTGGTTAATACTGAAAGGTATAGAAATGGAACAGGAGTGCAAACACTGTGAAGTCTTGTGTCCCTGAGCTCACTGTTTGCAACTGTATATACTTGCTGCATTAAGTGCTTGTGACATTTTGTGCCAAGAGTTCAACTCTTCAGCTTCATACAGTGCCAAGTGATTCATCGGGATTATTAGGATTCTCCTGGGATAGCTTCACCATACTGATTGCCTCTGACAGATCAGTTTGCTTAGATTAAAAAGCAATTGTTGCTGTCTAGTCAGATTTATAACCTTTGGTAAAAGGAAACTGAACCTTAGTGCTCTCCAGTATATACAAACACCTTAGTGTACAAATTACCTGGATTGGAAAGAAAACTAGATACTTAAAGAGTGATACTAGTTTACATGCACACAGGCAAAGATTTCACAGGTATCTAATACACAGTTTGTCTGTGCTGGTAAATTTATTCTGATGTATTTAGGTGAATCTATAAACACTATTTTAGATTAATTTTTCTAATTATTGTCTTTGTAAAATAAAGTGATGCAACTATTGATTGGTACTTGGATGCCTGTGGATGTTAATGGCAGTGTGGCTTTTAGGGGTATGTCAGCTAAAGGATGGGATTGTGCTATAGGGAATCTAAATTCCATAATAGATTGGGCCTGGTGAGGAGGCCTGGAGACAACTACTGTGCTTTACCCCTGATTTGTGGCACATATTAGTAATGCTCTTAGGTGTAAGACCATAAGCAAGAGAAAAGAGAAAATAAATGGTAGACACTCACTTATGAAAGTGAAGAGTATCTTCAGGGAAGAGGTGAGTCGTGTCCCGAGTATAAATGTGGATTAACAGGAGTGTTTCAACAACAGATATGTCATTCAGCTGGCAGGTGGGAAAAGTGCCTGGGCCTCCTAGAGATGCGATCCTTTTTTCTTCCTCACCTAGTCTGAAGGCTGCAGTCTGCTGCCACTGAGAGTGGGAAGACTGGTGGGACTCAGCCAGGAGGGTTGCTGGAGAATGGTGGATTTTCTTTTTCATGTTTAATGCTAGCTCAGAATGAGCCTTCTGCTGACTTGTCATTTTGATATATCTTCACCCCGCCACCCCCCCTCATGCCTTAAGGTAGATTTTCTTGGCATGCTAAAGTAAGTTAAGCTTCTGCTGGAAGTGCACCACTTCAGATTGTATGTGAGAAGGGGCTCCCTTCTGTGCAGGCAAGATGCTCCCCATTAAGCACAGTGGCATGCATAACTGCTGAAATGTGTCTCTAATTTAAGAGAATTCCAAATATGAACTCCATGAGCAAAACATGTGGAGGTTAAATAGCTGTATCTGTGCTTTTAGGCCTTTATTCCTTGACATTTTAAAACGCATCTTATTTATGTTGCCTGTTTGTTTGGAAAATAGTGTCTGTGTGTATCTGTGTGTGTTTTAAAAACAAAACAAAACAAACAAGGATCAGTGTTAGTATTGCTTTCCTTGGCACAATCATTCTCCTGACTTGGAAGTACTTCATACACTAAGGTTGAAAATCCAGTTGGATGAAACTTAGGTAGATGTTCCTTCCTTTGTTTAGGTTGGAGGTTATTGTGGAAGTGTTTTTATTTTAGCATATTTAGAATCTCTGCCTCCAGTCTTGACTGGATTGTGGGAATTTAAGAACTGTCTTAGAAAGTTCAGGCAAACATAGTTACAGTCTTTGCTATTCATTACAGTTTCTTTGTGTGTTTTTGGTAATGATTTCAGGTAATGTTACCAGAGAAATTGACTGAAATAATGGAAATGTGTGAGTGAATAACTGTGATAAACTTTAATGTAAAGCTATGTGTTCTATGGGGTGCAATAATACTTTAATTGAAACTGTCCAGGTGTCCAGCTGTGTGTAATTAAAGCTCATAACTATGTGCACTTTGTGTGTGTAAATGCGTGAAAAAAAGCTTTTCCTTACTGTCTTTTTATAGAAAAAACACTCCCACCTTTGATTGTGTCTTGCACTGTTGGACTGTAGGTTTTGTTTTAACTTCTGCATCTGTCTTACCTCCAATACCAAGCTTTTCTGTTACTCAGTCTTGACTGGTTTGATGTGAGTTCACCAGAGGCTTTTGCTCTGTCATGTATCTTTGTGCTTAACAGACAGCAAAGTTCAGTGGACAGGCAGATGGCAGAGGCTGCTGAGGCTCACGTTTGATGTCTATGTCTGCCACTGACCCCTTTTGTAACCTTAGTAAATCTCTTCATGTGTCTGTACATAGGCCCGTGCTATTATAGTTAGACTGTAAACTTCTGAAGGAGGGAGACAGCCTTTGTATTTCTCAGAGCAGACGAGTTTGTTAAGGATATGTGGAAGTATCCAGATGTAGTGTCTGTATTTTTACCCAGGGTTTAATTCTGATCCTTGGAGACAGTCCTTGAGTAGGGGCCTCAGGCATTTACTTGCTTTTCTATCTTGTCCATCCTGCTGAGCCTTTCTGGCAGCTGGAGCAAACTGGAGCAGATGGCTATCATAACCATGCATTTAGGAAATCCCTGTATCTTGAAAATACTGTTGAGTGCTCACCAGTCACAATTTTGAAAATGGTAACAGAAGGACTTGGGATCAACCAAACACTCTCCAAGGCGTGCTCCTGCTTTAGTGTCTTGTCCTACCCCATCATCTCGACTATATGCTTGGTAAAGTGTGGGGTAATATGTTCATTCCTGTGATCTGTCTGGAAAGCAGTCATGTTTGGTAACCAGTGAACTGCTGGGGATGCTCCATATGACTGTGACCCAGGTGTTTTAACTTGCACTAGGCACATCATCTTCTCAAGAGCTTTCATTGCCTTGTTGCTGGAGGCTTTTATATCTGGAAACTGATTGTTTGAATAGAGAGATGCTTTTGATAAAGTTTAATGCTGATTCTTTAACTTTCAGATAAATAAGGAACTAGGTGTTTCTTTCCAACTTCTGGCAAAGCTGGAAAGTTGCTTTTAAGTAGGAGGAATTATCCTACGGCAAATGTTAACTTCCTTCTCGAAGCAGAAGTGAATTTCCTTTTCAGAAGCCTTGATGGTGAGTGTCATGCTCCTGTTGCTTGGGTCTTTTTGTGTTACCATTCAACATTACCTGGCAACTTCTGTACCAAGACTCACCACCTCAAGTCGAACCCATCTCAAGAGTCCATTTTGTCTTCATCCTACCTTTCTCCTATGTGTACAAGCTCTCATTAGTACAATGTATACTTAAAGTGTGCTTTTTTTTTTTTTGGTTATGTAGATTCTGACTCTTAATCTAATCTGTTCCTTCAATATATATTTGGTATGAATATAATTTTTAATTAAATGAAATAAAACTTGATACCTCTACTTTAGCTTGTTTTGTCAGACTCCTGAGGTATTTTTCTCCAGCAATGCATCAGCATCATGCTTTAAAGCCCACTGTAAGTGTGATTTGTGTAGATACATGCCTCCTGCTTCTGTAAAAATTTTCCTTCAGGAGAAAAGTGAGTTGGATTTTGGTGCTTTCTACAACTTGGAAAGCAGTTTCTGGACAGTGTAAAGATAAGCAAGTGCTGTTTGTGCTCTTGGGTTCTGCACTTTTATATTTGTAAGATGAACACTTGCATACATGAAAAGACTTCAAGTCTATGTTTGAAGTAAGCAGCACTCAAAGAAAAAAGCAAAACATTTTGGGAAACAAGAATGGAGGGTTCCTTGATTTTCCAGAAATGTGCTGATCTCTTCATGCAGGTTATTATCCTGCAGCCCTACAGAGGTGCTGCTTTTTTATAACATACCTTATTTTTCTGTGCCTGTGAAATATCAGATCTTTAAATTTCATGGCATCCTCTCTTTCAGACAAATCAAACTTCACACCATCAGGAAGTCTTCTGAGTGGGATAGTAGGCAGGTTAAAAAGCAGTAAACCAGCAAAAAAATCTGCAGGGTCTGAAGGTCTCTAAATCTGAAGGTGACATATAGATGTGTGGTGATTTATGCCAAACATTAACTCCTACCATCCCTAAAAAAGGAGTGCCAAGTATTTAAAATGTTTCATTGATTTTGCCGCCTTAGGATAGCTATTTACAGTGATCCTGGACCATAAAGCTGTACTAGTTCAGTATGTCTGAATCTGCTTAAGTAAGGGAACTTAATTATTATGACATTTTTATCTGGTTCCTATCTTTGTAGGATACCAGGCCTAAAGCTGTCAAAGGCCAGAATAAATATGGGCCATCCTATTCATCAGACTCATGTAACTTGGTGGGTAAGGGGATGTCTTTATTCAGAAACCTTTGCTGATCTTCCAAAGACGCTTGGCTTTTAACTTGGAAAAAGCAAAATTTTTGTCCAGAAATTCTCTTATTTGTAAATTGATGTAAGTTGCTGGAATTGGAGATTCATGTAATATACCTCTAATGAACAGTATTTAATACAGAGATAATTAGTTTAATTCCTCTTTCCTCTAATGAATTCAGTGTTTGTGTTAGCCCTTTCTTCATAGACAGCTGTGTGGGTTTGAACTTTTTACTTTGTCATTTCCTCACATTTTTGATTACTGGCTTTTCTTTTTATTGCCAAGCTGCTATATTTATGTTCTGAGCGGTGACTTATCTAAATCTTTACTGAATTCAGGTAATAGAAATGAGGACACTTCTCTTCAAGAAGTCTTTTACTCTCTTTAGATTCTCTTTCTCCATGTATAAGAGAACCTTGAAATATGAGAGTTAACATCTGCCCTACATTACATATTTTCACATGTAGTTTTGAGTAGTTCTTAAAATCTTGAATTTTAGAGGAGCATGTGTTTCTCCTTATGTTATCCTAAGACCATATTTCCTCTTTATCACTGTATCTCACTTATAGTAGGAAAAGACTCTGATCAGCAGTCTAAGGGAAAACATCAGTGTTTGAAAAGACATTTCTTCTGCTACTTATTGGAGGGGACCTAGGGCAAACTGGGGAAGAAGTTTCCTCAGAAATGTGATGTGCACAGGCTGCTGAATGCACTGTCTACTTGCATCAGAGCTGGGGCTGCAAACATCTCTCAAATGTGTCAGCAAAACAGCTTTACTTAAAAGAGGATAAAATTAATATCTTGAGGGAGTAGCTTGATGGGTAAACAAAGGGACTATAAAAACTGTTGAGGCCCCTTCGGATGCATTGACAGGAACAGGCTCCTTTTATTTCTAATTGTTTGCAGAAACTGCAGGAGAGCTGCTGCAATGCTAATCTGAGGTTTGCTGGCTCTGAGATATGTTGCCCTTTCTCCACAGCCTGGTGACTGCAGTCACCTTTCTCTCTGTTTCTTTTTCTTTACTATCTCTTCTCCCCCCCACTCGCATCTTTCCCTGTTTTTCTATTGAATAAGATCCTTCCATTTGTCATAAGGAAAGCAGATCGAAAAGAAAGGTCTTTGTTTTGTGGAAACACCTGAGTTATATTTTTTTTGTTCTGCATCAAATCTTATTTAGTTCCTGCCACCAGAATTAGTCAGTAGTCAAAGAGATGTACTTCACCATGGGACTCCTCAGCTGGCTCCTGTTGCTTGTTTTGTGCGTGTATGAGATGCTTTCCCTGCATCACACACATGCCTGTATCAGCCTTGAGAAATGTTTACAACAAAGTTTCTTTCTGCACAAACTTTCACAATTACTTCCAGTTTTCATGTTTGGCTCTAATTAAGGATCTTATGAGGACAGATGCTTTAAAGGCTGGGACATACTAGAAAATGCAGCAATGAAGATCATGGTGATGTCGGAGAAGACTCTGAGACTCCTGTCATAGGAGTGGAAACAAGAATGTTTAATGCAAGTCAGTTCTGAACAGGTAATGAAGGTCAGCTAAAATTAAACTTGAGGCAACATTCATTTATAATGCATCTTGCTCCAATCTTGCTGTGCAATTGGTTGTATTCAGTCATTACACCATGTTTCCCAGCTCAACTTAAAAGGTAACGTCACCCTTCCCACCCCAGAGCCTCTCCCCCCTGTAATGGGTTTGACCCATGGCTTCCTCAGTAACCAGGGTTTCCAAGGAAGTGAATTTACAAGTATTCCACACATGTTTTCCACGTAACAGAGGGGGAGGAGTTAGCCTGCCCTTCTTTTCCGGCCTTGCCTGCCTTCTGGGAGTGAGCTCGGAGGTAGCAAGGAGGAACCTGGACAGCCCCTGGGGTTCTGTTGGTCTTCCTAGCCCAGGTGAGATTGTTTCATGTTTCATTGTTTCTCCTCTCTTGAAGTTTTTATTGTATTTGTCTGTTTCA
>JAWWEV010000115.1:72582546-72597008 GCA_035583235.1 Hafferia zeledoni
AGTTAGTTTTAAGCATAAACCTGGGGTTTAGAGTTTTTTTTCCTCTCCCTCTGCTTTCTCCTTTAGCTGGTTGGGGGAGGGGGAAAGAACCCTTTTCACTCTGTCTCGGACAGTTGGTGTTTTGCCAACTCAACCCAAGACACCCCCTCAAAAGGCTTTGTGAAAAGGGTTCTGACTTTCATTTTGAGAGAAAAATCTAATTACTGTAGAGAGAGAATAAATTCATAGAGAACACAGGGGTGTTTTTGTTTTGTTTTGGTTTTTGATGTAAATTGCATCTGAGTGAAATTGAATCCATCTTACTCACCTGAAATCTGATCAATTAAGGCAATTTCTTCCTGTTCTGCTACCTGGATTTGGGGTTGGCTGCAATGGCTGCAAAGCTGATACGGACTGAATGGTGGTGCCCAGGCCATGTGGCTTTGAACAATCTGACTAATGCAAATCCTAACATGTTGATGTATAACAGTTTTCTGTATTTACTTCTGTGTGACTATGCAGGTAGTATTTCTGATCTAAGCCCTGACCAGAGCTATTTGTTGCACTTGGTGAGATGGTAATGGTCAGCAGTAGATAAGATTCAAATAAGCCTGTGGAACAAGTCTATCTAAGCATTACTGAGATTGTGAGATTCTTCTTGGAAAGCAAAGGCCATAAAACTTATCAATGCTACAGTTAGATTCTGCTGTCTCCTACCCACCCTGCAGCTCTATTGCTGGCCATAAAATTAAGTTATTTTGTCACCTGTGGTTATTAATTTTTACTTTACCATTGTAGATTTAATGCAGAGACATTTACTTACTGTAAATTTGTCTCCCATGAAACAATGGGTCACTAACTTCACAGATTTATGTAAAGGGTATCTGTTTCTGTTCAAAATAACGGAGACTGCAGGTTAGGACATCTTGTAGAGTAAGTGTACATAGGAAGAATCAATAAGCATTTTATTAGTGCCTGGAGATTGTTTGACTTAAAAAATCCAGTTGCTATAAAAAGATAAAAAAGTTAACCATTTGTTGCTTCAATTCCATTTAAAATCTTGTGTTTATTTTCTTCCTTGTAGGTAACTAATTTCTGTTATTTTGCTCTAATGTTGGGGCTTGAAAGAAAGTGGCTTAAAATTATAGCTTTTATTTATTCAAATGTATTGTTACCATCATAGGTTTTACACTTCTTATTAGAAGTTTGGAAAATATTTCTTGCTACACTGAAAGAGAACAAAATTCAATTTAGAAATATAATTTCCTACCACTAAGACACTTGATAACTTGAGAGAGATTAATAGACTCTTGTGACAGAGACTTGATTTAAAGCAAGAGATTAACACTGCTTTATCAGCCCATACCACGTGTGAATTAGCTTAAGAAATCTGTTTGAAGTTGCTGAGTTGTCTGTTAGAGAAAAGTCTCTGGATATTTATTTGATCACTGCTGAGTACTTGCTATAGGCTTGTCTATCTGACAACACAGGAACAAGCTTCACACCAGCTGTGCTTATTTTACAGTAGGGTATTTCTTATTCCTTATCCCACAGAAAGCTGCAATGCTTTGGAGGTCAGCTATTGGCTTGGGGAATTATTCCTAATAAATAATGCTAAAATTAACAAACAGAATCACAGTGATGTTCTGATTTCATTGATACTGAGAACAAAAAATAATACTTAAATGGTGGAAAAGGTTCTGTACCAACACGTGTTGTAAATCATATTTTTATCAGCAAAAGAAGCCTCATTTCTTGTTCTAAATACAGAAGTGTTTATCTTTGGCATACATTAAAGCTATTCAGAAGTTGGGCCTGACAGGTTGATAGATATACAGATATACACAACTAAGAGAGGAAACTGGGAGTTAATGTGCTGGGGCCGTAGCTGACTGCTGGTCCAGGTTGGCATTCCAGCTCTGCTTCCAATATAAATTATATCAGCATCATATAAAAAAAAGTCTAGAGCAATCTATCAATTTCTGTGATTTGACAGCTGTGCTCTATAGCTGAAGACACAGATGCTAAATTAATTGGTAGTCCTTAGGATCCTGTATGGTTCATTTGGAGTAAAGGAGAAATCACACCATATGCAAAAATAAATATAATGTATGTGCCTCTCTGTATGTACAAGATATGCATGCATGCACACAAATGTTTTTTCCTCCAAAAGCTTTTAATTCTCCTGGGAAAATGCCTGAAGCAACTGTACTTGTTAATTCAGCTAGTCCAAAATGAAGTCTGCATGATTCTAACTTTTAGGTTTTAATAATCCTAGATTTTTGGCATCCAGGGTTTTATTTCTACATCTTTCTTATAAATATTTTTGTTATGCTGAGTATGTAAATGAGTCTGCAGAAGTGACCTCCTAACATATAGACTGGATGATTGCCAAAATGATATGATTTTAACTCCAAACTTGTGTTTGTTTCCTACAATATGTAACAGTACATTCTCAAATGCTGCACTGCAGAGGTAAATGCAAATAGCATTTTGTGTGCGCTATGTATGCAATTGGTAAGTGTTTAAACAGTACCTTCCCCAGGTATCTGAAACACCATCGTGTTTCTTTGGTACAGAGAAGAATTAACAAGCCTGGTAAGGTGTGTAAATTTTGCTGGTGTGAATATCTGCATTTCATAAAATCAAAAGAGTGTACTTGCAGTGGTTTCTATGCACAGTGGTTCTGTGCACAGAAGTGTGCACCTATGAACAGGGAACTAGCATTTATGTGCAAATAGTAAAGCCTGTTTGTGAGAGTCAAGGCCATGGGAGTCCTCTTAGGAAAGAAGGAAGGGGGTTTTCTGCTTCCAGCCCTCCCTGGGTGGAGTGGCTGTGCTTCGCCCCATGCCTGCAGTGTCCTCATCACACAGCATCATAAATTCTGCTCATCACAGTGAGGTACCAAACCCATATCATAACCTGCTGCTTGGGGATTAGGACAGAAAGGTGCGTAAAAGAGGCTGACTTGGGTGGCAAAAGAAGAAAGCTGAAAAAGGGTTGCCTAATGTGAGCAAATGATCAGAAACATGAACAATAAAGATTAGGTATCTGCCAAAACACTGTCTTTGTTTGGTCTCACTTTAGGATTTCTCCAGACTTTGGTACATTTCAACACAGGCTTGAGCTCCCTTCATAAGCTCAGCTGAAGCAGGCCACAGCCTCTGATGTTGCAAGGAGCAGGTGACAGCTGTGTACATCTTGACAAGGTTGCCACTTCTGTTTCTCTCGATGAGCTCACACCCAGTCAGGTTTTACCTCCATGTAAAGGCCAAAGAGAAAAAGCTCTGTTACCTTGGGGAAGTTACAGACAGTGGAGGTGTTACCTTGTGAACTCCCAAGGTTTTCTTTTTGTTCAGTTTCGAGGGGCTTCCCTTCCCTCATGTGCCATCAAGGAGACAGGTTGCCATCTGGTCCAAAATGTTTCTAAAGTTCATTGTTGCAATAAATGTCATTCTACAGGAATATAAACAGGCAGTTGCCCTACGGTATTACTGGTGTATTCACACCAGTATGCCTAAAACTTTGTTGGAATTTATTAATGTGAGTAAAATTAAAATGAATGTTCTCTAGAAGAAAGCACCTTAGCAGCAACACTGACTGATGCTGTTGGGGACACCTCTAACTTGCTATGGTGCTTGCTGAGTAATTTGTTTGCTGTGTAGGCAGAATCAATAAACTATGTGGTTTATGCTGGTTTCAATCTGAGTATACAGGTCTTACGTGTATGTTCTCGTCTGACCTTTTGTATAGGAGGCCACAAGAATGTTTTTTTTTCAGGAGTTAACTATTTCTGAGCTATTAAAATACATTTTTCCGTTAAGACTGCTGGCAAAGATAATTGAAGATCTGGAGATTCTACCTTTTTCTTTACAAATGTATTTCAGCAGTCAGCTGACACACTATATTAAAATCTTACAACTTAAGTGTAACTTAAATTTACTTGGCTTCAAATGCAGTTAGACCTTGACCATTTCTATTTCATTCAATTAAATATTACTTCTATAAGGTGTGCTTCCCATGTCCCTGGCAGTTGGACACCATGGCCAAAATCTTTTTTGCCTCTAATTAATTCTTGAGACTTTTGAATACTTTGAAGTCTATGCTCAATATTGAGCAATACTCTTTGCTATTGGGGCAGAGTATCAGTTTCGAAGAATACTCAGTCGAACATCCTTCCTCTCTTCCTATCTATCCTATAACAGCCTCTTCAGATTTTATTTCACCCTCAGCAGTTTGTCTGGTTTTGGTGGTTTTTATGTTTTATTTTCACATTATGGACATGGGAGTTGTAGCTAGTGTCTGAGTATTGAATTTATGCAATCCATATATGGGAAGCTTTTAACTTATTATTCCAGTTTTTAAATATCCAAGAACTGTGATAGCACTGGTATGTATATAGATAAACAGAACTTCCAATGAGCAGTATTAAAGGAGTATTTGTTTGCTTATTTTCTATAAAGGCAGATTCTCAATCAATCAAGTGTTTGTGTAGGTATATATGCATCGTGGAAAACAAAGAGAAAGAATTTGAAGTCCACATGCAGCTGCAGACCTATATCATTGGAATTATAGAAATGTGCTGAGGTAGTTTTCATGACTGGAATAGACCTGGATCCCATTAAGGGCAACAAGAAGATGTACTAAAAATACACCAGCAACAACGGGAAGACCAGGGAAACTGTAAGGTTGTGACTCAACAGGGGACAGGACCTAGGGATAAAGGAAAGTAAAAAGGCAGAGATATTCACTATGTTCAGTTTTTACTAGCGAAGTTTGTCCTGAGGCCTCCTAGAGCTCTGCATCCAGTGGTAGAGACTGGAAGAGTGATGCTTGACGTACAGGAAAGCTGACCCGAATTCGGGACAACCTAAGTCAACAGGGCAAACACAAGATAGTGAAACCACAGGGGCTACATCTGTGGGTGTCAAGCATTGGCTGATAAAATTGCAAACCCCCTCTCTATCATCTTGGAAATGTGATTGCATTCAGGGAATAGGAAAAAGGCCAATGCCTTTTTAGTGCCATTTTAAAGAAGGGCAAGGAGGAGAATCTGGGGAACTGTTGATCTATCAGTCTAACCTCAGTTCCTGGGACAATTATGGACTTTGTCTTCCTGGAAACCGTGTCCAAGAACACAAAAGATGGGAAGGTGACTGGGAACAGCCAGCATGGATGTACCATGGGCAAATTGCAGTTGACCCATCTGCTACCTTCAGTGATGAGTAGATGAAGGGATTACAATGGATGATGTTTACACTTTAATACTATTCTCTTACTAGGGAAAGAATGTAAGTGAACAGAGATTAGCTGCAATAAGGAAAATTCCAAATAGATATTGGAAATTTTTTCCAACACGAACATGATCAAACAGTCTGACAGGCTGCCCAGAGAGATTCTGGTGTCTCTGTTCTTGCAGGCATTCACAGCTAGACTGGATGTTTGCTATGACCAACCTTATCTAGTGGATCTTCTTTGGAAAGAAAGTCAAACTGCTTAAAGTTTGATGTTCTTTCCAGACTTACTGGGATTGAGAAAGACTTAAGTGTCTGGGTTACCTACCTGACAGTAACATCTTAAATGTGGATTTCCCACTTTCCAAGTGGTATCTTAATTAGTGGAAATGATGATATGTTCTTAATAAGAAATATTGGTAAGACATAACTTTGTTTTCATACTAGAAAATTCTGGGGGAGGTGGAAGTGACAGTTCTTGGGGATTATTTTTTTCTATGTCCTGTTTCATCTAAACCAGTTTACTCTTGAACAGATAAAACAAATAAAGCCAGTTAACAGCATTACATAATTTATTCTTTGTTAATATATTTTTGTACAATAATGAAGACAAATACTTTTTTTCAGAGATTTTCTTCTACAGCCTTTCATTTCAGACACCTTTGGCACTACCCAGAAAAGCAATTTTCACACATAGATAACAACATACAAACAGGACTTGCTTTGTGATTAAAAAGTCTGTGATTTTGCTGTTCATTTTGTAAACTTCATGAAAGCATCTCTGATAGAATGAAAAAGTTTTCAAGGTTAAAAATCATAAGAAGGCATAATTTTGTTTAAGCCATTCTGCATTAATTTGTCTTGGAGAATCTATGCTCAATAAGAAGTCTAAGTCTGCTAGTTCCTGCAGTTATGCTGGCATGTTGCTGTGGTCATCTGACAGAGCAAATTCTGCTCTTCCCCTCAGCCAATGGTAAATATATTCCAGTTGGCAGAACAAGGTGTGATGACAGTCACCACTCTCTTCACTCCATGTTCCTGCTACCCCAAGGCAAGCTACTCTTCTGGCAAGAGACATCTCTTCCAGTGCAAGGGCTAAGAAAAGATCCTTGAGCAGGAGCAAGTGGGTAGCTGCATTCCTGTCTCTGTCATGGTGCTGGGCAGGTGGCTGCTGTACCTCCCACTCTGGCAGCAGGAAAAACCATCACTTTGTTGCCCCTTCTGCTGGAACGCACTTTGTTCCTTAAAGACTAGAGAGACTTGACAAACTCCAGATTGTTGAAATTTTGCTTGGCAAATATTTCACAGATGATCTCTAAGTGTGCTTCTGCAGATTCTTCCATGGTCCATCTGGGTTTTGGAAGGGGCATGCAACACTTTCAGAAAGGAAGGGAAGACAACTTTCTCTTGACTTCCTGTGTAACAAAATAGACTTGCTTGACCAGGGACCAGAAACACTGTCCCTGCATACTCAGCCAGTTGTCAGAGACTTTATTCTGCCCACAGCCACAAAAGGTGGCAATCCCCCCTCCAAAAAACCCAAACAAACAAAACTGCATAATGGTGTGTCTTGTGGTGAGCTGGCAAAATGCCAACTGCCCAACAGAGAGAAAGGGTGCCCCCAACCAAGAAAAAAGAGGGGGGGGGAAAAACCTCTGGAAACTCAAACTAGGTTGATACTTAAGCTACTTATATATATTTATACAGAAAGGAGAAAATTAAAAGAAAACTACAGTATAACACACACTTACACAAGTTAGGGATAACAACAATTTTCTACCTCCCACTGAAAACAGATTTCATTACTCCAGATTCATAAAGCACTCTAAAAGATACCCATCAAGGCAAAAGAGAGAGAATAACAATAAAATGTTTCTATTTCCCTGAACTAGAACAAAATGAGATGTAGCAGTGGCAGCAACAAGGCCCAGAACAGCAGGACAGCCACAGCGTGTCCAGCCTCTACTGCAGACATGATGGAACTGAGAGAACAGCTCCTACTCCTATATTTATATCTCAGGTTTGCGTCCTGTGGTATGAAATATTTCTTTGGTTACTTAAGTCAGGTGATACCTGTCTCTCCTAATCTATGTCAGATTGTCTGAGCCTGCTAATTTGAGGCCTAGCTAAAACTAGGGCCAAAACTACCACAAGGTGTTTCATACTTTGAGATACTAGCTTAAAAAAGATGAGATAGGGATGAGATTTTTGTCACTTGCACTTGATTTTATTTAATCTGAAAACTGAATGGCAGGTGCCAAGGTTTGTTTCAACTTGTAATGCATGAATGAGGTCATCAGACAGTTCCCTTGAACAGGGGCTGCTTCTATGAAGCCAACAGTTTGAGGGATTTAGAGGCTTCTGAAACAGGATGCCTCAATATGGAGTTGTTCTCTCAAATGGGGGTATTTGAGAGTGAAACTTTTAATTTTGGAGGCAAAGTAATTTCCTTAGGGGTCATGAAGTTGATCTGTACCTTCAGATGAAAGTTCAGGCATCAAAAACTGCTTCTTCCTGTTGTAAAAAAAAGTGGCACGAGGAACAGGTTTATGTGAGTCGTATTTCAACTATTCTTTTTGTCATTTTGTACTTAGATCTCTGAGCCATCTATAAGAGTAAGAAAGTTATTGCTAGAGAAATTGGAAACAGGGAGTTGATAAATAGTGCTACATCGCTCTTCAAAAAACAGGTGATGAATGTTACTATTGTATGTGAAATGTTTCCCCCCCCTTTAATAGCAACATTTTAAACTATGTTGTCCAACACAGGGGACTGCTAAGTAAACCGGAACTGACACATGATAAATGTAAAGCTGTGGTTACAGCTCCAGAAATCAATGAATTGCATGTTTCACATGTGGAATGGCAGTCGTGCTGTTGCTGCTTGCCGAGTGATAAACGTAATTCAATCTATGAGCAGTAAACAGGAGCGTAACTTGCTAATGCAAGTGCTTGCCTCCAAGAGGAAAGAAAAGTTTGTGAGAAGCTATACTGCTCAGTTGAAATCTCCTGCAAAATTAATAGTTTTTCAAGGAATACTTAGTTTTTCCTATGCTTTGCAAGGAATATAAGAGAGAATCATGTTAGTGTTTAAGTCAATAACCTGGGGAGTGTTTCTCTAATAAATGTGGTTCAGTACCTGTGAATATTGCTAATCCATCTCAGCCATAGGAGTATCCAGCAAAATGTCACTTTGAGAGATACTAGAACGGGAAAGATAATAATGCAATAGATGAAAGCCATTATTTATGGCACTACGAATGCAAAGATGGACCTTTAGAAATGAACCCCCTACAACTCAGCAAGTTAGAAAGCATGTTTTAAAAGCTGCTCTGTAGCAAGTGATTAAATAAACTCTAGAATAAAGGGAAAAGTACAGGTTAAAATATAATTCAGGGACTGGAAATGAAGGTAACATGCCTTAGTTCTTGCTGAGCACCCTGATTTTGACAAGTGCTCGGTGAGCTGCTAGTCATTGTTGGCTTCTGACAAAGAACATGCAGCAGCTTCCTGCCAAACCTGCCTCATTTTATTTTTAATTTCATACTGAATTCATGTTTAATAAAGGATTTTTTTTTCAGAGCAATTCAAGGAAATTCAGGCAGTGTCACAGTTCAGTGAGCTTGTGCTAGGACACTGCAGTGTTTCTGTAAGATTCAGAGAGATAATTTTTTCTGTTAAGTTGCTGTTAAACAAGCCAACCCCAGCTGACAGCTCTGCCACAGCAAGACCTTATCAGAGGGTTGTTGTCAATAGGCCAGCAGACCATGTGATTATTGAATGGGCATGCAGAAGTTGATAAATTCCCTGTGTAGTTCTAACATATGGAGGGTTTAATAACAGCAATGTCTCAAAGTGTACAGAAGTGCCCTAGGAAATGTCTAACCCTTCTGTCCCATGAGAAGAAGCTTGGGAGGATTGTTTCAGTAATTGCTTCTCTCACAAGTTGGGATAATGACGTGAGATATATCCATTCTGAACAAAAGAAAGTCAAAGGTCTTCTGGCTTTTGTTTTTTCAATGAAATGCCTTCCTATCCACACGGTTCTTTTCTAGACCCTAGTTTATGCAGGACAAATGCACAGACAGATGCCTGCTTGCCATCACATAGACTCCCCTTTACAGTTTCTGGAATTTACTCCAAATCTAACATTACCCTCATATACTGAGAGGCAAATGTAAGACAAAACAAACCATGCAACTGAACTGAAAAATGACTTTTCAGGTATTTTTTCCTCTCTTCATTTTGGTTTAACGCACTCCACTTTAATGCTTTATATGGGGAATCTTTCGCTGCCCTTTGGCACTGAACTCCATGCACTGCTGATCTCAACAGAATGGAATGATGCTTTGATGCTGCCCATCAAGACATACTATCTATGCAAATAAGGTGCAGATGATTATGTCAAATAATGCTACCTTGTACTACAGAAGTGGAGATCCAGATGGAACAGGTGAGTTGGTATTAGAAGAAAGTGCTGCCCAACCTTAGTCATTGCTAATGGTGTAAATCAAAAGTATTAGCTGTATAGCTCCAGATGTGCAGAAACTTTCAGGTAATCATTTAATACAGTGCATCTAGCTGACAGTATATTTTCATCTTCTTGAAAGGGAGACAGGATTGGATGCAAATGAACAAGCAAAGGCTCATCTGATTACTGCCATGGAATAGGAAAATTAGAAATGAATGATGCATTTGTGATAACCAAGACTGAAATTCCCTGGGAAGTGCATATGTATTTAATATCTTAACATGAATGTATTTGTTTTTTGTCAGACTAAATTGCTGAAACCAATCATGAGATACTGAAGCAAGCAAATGCAAGGAAGATATCTCCATTATCGTATAAGTAAATTCACAACCCCCCAAACTCTCTCTAAAAATGCTGATCAGAAGTAAACATCATCAAACTATGATGTCTCTTAATAGCGTCAGAGAGATTCCAAATAGATATTTTTATCAAGAAATGAAGTATGAATGTCTCCCCAGCTTCTATCAGATTGTTTTAAGGGGTGTTTTACTGAGGTGTTGATGTCTTTTATCAATCTGGTTTTTGTTGTTGTTGTTTTTGGATTTTTTTTTTTAATATTTTATAACAGCAGACAATACTGCAGTATTTGATATCCAGGCTCACTGACAATCAATGTCTTCTCTACACTTGCTATTTTCACCAATGCTTATATGTCTTTCTGTCATTCTGACCTCTTTCTCTGTGTGACAGTGATTACCCTCCCTTCCTCCAACTTTACTGGCATCTCAGTTTCTGCTGGTTTCAACTCTTAGACTATTTTACAATAGACATAAGGTATGCCTGGTGCATTTCTAGCCCTAGTGTGGTTTTAAAATACTTATGCTCTCTCAAAAAAATTAAACCACAATCCAGGTAAGTGCAGTGCTGATGGTAGTTAGAAACCAAACACTTCGTTGGGTTACACTTCATTCTCTTTTTTTTAAGAGCTCAAAACTGTTCACCTAAAAAACCCCAGAACAACAAATCAACAAATCAAACAACTAGATTTAGATTTTTAGAATTATAAGTGTACTTTTCTCTCAATTGCTTTTAAAAATCAAACTGCTTCTAATGATGACAGTAAGTCACAGAAGTAGCAACTGGTTTCAGGAAGACATAAGGTAGTCTGGGACTTGACCTCTCAGAGTTTAAAAAAAAAAAAAAAAAAAAAAAAAAAAAGAACCAAACTAATAAAAACCTCACCCCAAACCCTTATCAACTCATTGAAAGAGGTCAGTAACAGTTCCCCCAAACTAGGAGAACTTGAAATTTTTTTCTATGCAGTTTCTTTTCAGAATGACTGAACAGTTTCTCATCCCTTGTACCAGGTGCCTTCTGTTCCTCCCTCCCTCACTCTCCCTCTCCCCAAGGCAAGTTGAGGTGAGCACAGTGGATGAAAAAAGAACCTGTGTAGTTATTCCTCCTTATTCTTCTGCTGGTCCTAGACCCCTTGCTTGCAGTCTTCTTCCTCTGGCACAGCAGTAACTAGACTTCAAGACCCTAAACTGACAGGTCTTTTTAGTTTCTGTCTTTTTACAGACCTGCTGTCATGCTTTTGAAAAATGCTGGTAGGCTATAGAGAGCTTGAAGCAAAATGTGGGGGAGCACTTCATGTGACATTGCCTTCTGAACACCACTGGACATGCTGTTTGAAAACAGGTATTCAGGTGAACTGTCCAGGTCTCTGTTTATCACTCAATCATATTTCCTAGGTTCAGACTGGGGAAAATATTCACTGAATCTGAAAACCCAGTCTGCAGGATTTCAGAAGAGGAAAACTGAGAGTCTTACTGAAAGATTCTGGGTCTAATAACCTTTTGCACTTTGCTCAGTCAGACATTATCAATGGGACTTGTTTGAAATCTACTTTTTTTCTCCCTGCAGTCCCTGGACCCTGTGGCACTGGAGTGAATGTTCTGCCAAGCAGGAGACCTCTGAGAGTTTCTGGCAAAAAGGCCATGATTGTCCAGAATGACTATGTTGCAAGTAGTTTTGTTATTTATTTGTATGGGGGTTTTTTTGGTCAAAATCCACTTGAGAAGGTTTTGCCCTGAGGGTTTTGTTGGTGTTTTTGTTTTTGTTTTTTTTTTTGTTTTGTTAGACAAGTGAAATGAAATCCTGCTAGAGTGTGAAAATTGTTGTGCTCTAATTGTACCAGAGTAATGGTAGGAGCACAAAGTTCCCTCCTCTCATCCAGGACAGACCCATTAATACTACTATGAAGGTCTTTGATAGTGGTACCCATGACTTTCATGTGGCCAGATTGCGACTCCTGATCCATGTGCAGCGTGTCATTACAAGGTTCCATTGCAAGATGATGTTTTGCTGAATGTTTCTGGGGTGCCCTTGGATCTGGCTGGATATTTTGCTGAGTCACATCCTGCCAAGGAGCCCTAGGGTTTGAGCCACTGTTGTCCTATACCCTTTCTTGTCACTTGCCCTCTACTCTCCCCTTGCAATTCTGACATAAAAAATGTTTTTAATGGCTCTTGGTCACTGAGGTTTTATAAGCTGCTCTTGGGGTCACTAAGGCTGGTTGTCTAATTGAACAGGAATGCAAAGAAATTATATTCATATATGATACCATCATGAAGCAGTTGGTGTCTACATAAAGGGTTATGCTGATAATTAATCAGTAGCTGGCATAGCTTTATTTTTATAGCAAAGTCTGCCCTGGGACTGTAGAAAAGCTCTGAGAAATTGTTTTAACAGATGAAAAAGCTGAAAAATTCCCAAGTGGCACCTAAATAATAGGCTGCAGGGGCAGAGAGGAAGAGTGGAGGCTCCTCCATTCATGTTTGAGGCTAAATGTTCAGCATATCAGCTTTGCAGCATCAGTGAAGTGATGTGAATCTGTTTCTTTAACCTCTTTCAAGACAGCGTTTTACTTTCTGTATCTGAATTCATTCCTGGATCACCTTCTGAGGACCTTTCTAGCTCAATCTGCAAAGCCTTTTGCAACTCACTGTTCCTCAGTGAAAAGCTATTTGGAAAGGCAATGAGTCGTGGAGTGCTCTGATAAATAGTTGGCAGAGGAAAGATGCTCCAGTGCTTGGCAGACTAGCCTGGGATTTGGATGATCAGATGGGCTTTTTTTTTTCCTCTCTGCAGTAGACTTCCTAAAAAAGCTTAGGCATGTTATTTAGCCTCACTTTGGAGTTCATGAAAATGTTGTGGATATGGCCTCTGAGGTGATTGGTGATCATAGCAGGAAGGTATCAAAAGAAAGATTGGAGCCTGCTTTTTTTGTTAAATACACTGCCAAGTTCAGTTGCTTTCATACCATTTCCTGAAATGTATTAAAACAGGATCAACTTTTACAGGACAAGGCTTCATCTTGATGTACTGTTTTGACACCCAGAGGATGCAGCTGTAGATTGCTTCAAGATCCAGAAAAGTCCTTTGAACATCTTCCTTACTGCTGCATTCATGTAGCTTTGCATGGCAAGGTTTCACCAAGGACATGATTGTGTTAATCTTTGCAAAGTGATGGAACAGACCAATTATTTCTATTTATTAATCTCCAGTCTCTTCAAAGAGCATTTGAATCTATGGAAACTGATAATAATAAAGAAATGATGCTTGACAACTGACTCCCTTCAGTGCTATAGATGGTGAACGGTACAATCAGATATCATGCATGACAACTTGAAGAGGTCAGTTGTTGGCAGAGAGCTTTTGGTGTACCACATGTAATAACAGAAGTACTGTTTGTCTTCCTGTGATTCACTACTATAATTTTTTTTGCAATTTCAATGTCATTTTACTTGTTCTGAGTTCATTTCATGATCAGAAAGGTTGTAGAAGAATATTTCAGTAACACAGGTCATAATGTGTTACTGGAAGCCTATGTGCACAGTCCAGGCCTGGAAGTTAGGGATAGCAGGGCCCCTATGGTACAGTAAACAATAAGAGGAATGTGGCCGTTGCTAAGAGAGAACAGGTAAACATGCGGATAGAAGGGATAGTTTTGGAAAGAACACCAATCCTAGAACTTAGAGTTGTCTGCACACCCCATTCCTTGTCCACTTGCGTGATTGTACCTTTGTTAAGTGTGTATTGTGTAAACAATAAAGCAGAGCAGTTGATGATACTTCTGTGAAGACAATGTCCTGACTCTGGTCGTCATTACCCGGGGGATCACAGTAGGCCGACAAATAGATTTTACCCCACCTTTTCCCCGCTATAAAAGGTCTTTGATATTACTACAGGTAAGAGGATATTTCATAGCACTTATCTGCTGAAAGTCACCCTGAGCAAACACACATTTGAAAGCAAACACGCATTTAGCATAGGCAGCCAGATTCCCATGGGGTGAAGAGCAGAGTCTGCAGTAGATTCATGTGATCAGTTGCAGTGCACAAAATAAGGGATCTCCTTTCTTTTCAGTTTCTGAAGGAGATCTCCCTCCTTTCTTTGCTTCCCAAGAAGCAAACATTTCTTCCAGGTGACACTTCTCTGCAGAACTGAGAGCTTTGTAGCAGCATCTGAAAAACAGCCATTTGTTGAAGTTCTGAGGTCCCTCTCTCTTGGTCTGTTCCTGCTGGCTTCAGGAAGACTCACAGAGGTATCACCATGTTGATGTTACTCTTTGTCTTGGTTTGAGGGGAAAAAACCAAGATGTTTACTCACAAGAGGAGGAGGGGGCTTCCTCCTCAATAAACACGCCACTCTTTATCAAATTTAAGAAGGAAAAAAAAACTTTAATACAAGAAGGATAACTGTTCTTAACTGCTATAT
>JAWWEV010000115.1:72597108-72622579 GCA_035583235.1 Hafferia zeledoni
GAGAGAATTTACATAATAATTCCAAACTACAACACTCTTCTTCCTCTTTACCTGAACCTTTCTACTGCACTCCTGAAACGCAGTAAAACTCGAGAACTGGCCAGGTTACCTGGAGGATGGTAACCTGTTTGTACAGTCTTGTAGCATCATGTGGTAGAGACCTGGAGGATGTGTTCAATGAAACAAGAATTTGGGAACATAAGAAACCAGCAGTGTAGGCTGTGCATAGACAGCTTCTAGCTGAGCTCATGGAAGAGATTACTTACCTTGTTAGTCAGACTATGGGGCCTTTTGTGCAAGCTTTTGCTCTTGCTTCTTTATGAAAAAAAACACCTGTGCTGTTATGTCAGCTAATTCACATGCCTTGTGTTGGGACAGGATGAGAGTGCTTGGACAGATTTCTCCACTTACAGACTGTCAGGGACAGTAGACTCCAGTGAGAGGGAAGGGTATATGATGGTTGCCCTTTTTTCTGGCCAATCTGAGTCTGGAAGAAATTAACTACTCGAGGCTAGTTAACTTCAGTCTGTGTCTTTTAAATAGTGCTGCTAATAAGAGAACAACTCAGGACATGAACAGCAGTGGAGAATTTCCACTACTCCAGTGTGTGGGCACACTGAGTCATAAGTCATCCTTGCCCCATCTCAGACTCACACTCACTCATCTCTGGCCCTGACAAGCAGGCAGTTCTGCAATCATGTTCTTTCCAGAAGGTAGCCCTCAGGGGAAACAACTTTACAGTGATGCTTGATTGAGGTTGATCACAGATGTGACACTCAATTAGAGACCACACAAAAGTAAGAGGTTCACAGCAGAACTGTTCAGTGCTTTCTTGGTGGTGCTAACAGGTTATTCCTTTTTTTTTGTCCTGTGAGATTTTAGCACCAACATCATTAAATCTGCAGATGCTAAGCCTCACATCCTAAATAAGAATTGGACACCCTCTCCTTATGGATACAGCTGGGCCTGCTCTGGGCTTGATGCTCAGTCTTACTCTCAGTGTGGAAGACAGAGTACTAAAGGATCCTTGATGTTTGTTTCCATAAGGCAGCAGTCTCAGGCTTCCTTGAAAAAAACCCAACTATTTGCTATCTAGCAAATTAAATACTTGTTAATACATACTAAAATAACTTTATAGTTTAGGGGCTGCAGCTTCACATAGATAATATAACTCAGTCTGGTTTTCCTCTACCCTTCTGAACTCCCAACAAACTCCACTCTCTAGGGTGAATATAAATCAACAAATTTATAGCTTTAACTGCTGAATGGGAGAACTGTTGACCTGTGAAATTCATTCACTTCTGATCACTGAAGCATGGTATCTTGGAACATAATGATGAGTTAAAAAAAGGGACTAAACCAGCTAGTTTGTAGCTTACCTTGGTTAGATAAACAAAAGCCATAATTAATTGTATATCCTTTTCTGTAATTTGGCAAGCTCTTGAAAAGCTGTCTTGCTGAGACCTGATTTTTACCACTTTACTTGTCTGATGAAGATGGTCATTTTCATGAAAGCATTCAGAGAAATAGATTAATACCTAATAGCACCAAAACACTTGAAATCTTCTGGTTCAGACGTCAATCTTATTAGCTGTTTGAGCCTTTTCAAGTAGTACAAAAGCTATTCATTTACAAACTGACACATAGTATCTTGCTTTATTCCTTCTCCCTCCCTTAAAAAGAAATACTGTTTACTCAAAATAAGCTCTTTTCTTTGGTATAAATACTAAAGAACACTCTATCTTCAAAGCAGCATAGACATTCTTTTAAGCATTGACTGCTATTATTGCCTATTACTTTAGGCTTAAATGGTATTGAATTAAAATAATTTCTTAATGATAATCTTCTCACAGGACTTAATGGTTTTAAAATTGTTTTTTGGCAAATGGGAGACTGGGCAAGAATGCAAGTCTGGATCTTATCCAAAGGCCATTTAAATCTATAAAGTCATCAGGTTCTATAAATGCATCTTGCCACAGCACGACAATTAACATTTAGTGGAATGTTTGCCGAATTTTACAAAGTCTATAAAATATGGATTAAATGTATCCAAGACACAGCCAGTTTCCTGACAAATAGAAGATGAAAACTTCTATTTTTTTTTTCTTTTAGATTGACTCTGCTAATCTAACTTACTGCAAACTGTAGAAAATGCCTATTTTCAAGCAGTAATATTCATTACAGTGAGTAGTCCAACTCTTCAAAATGGACTTTTCTGTATGGATGGATTGTGTTAGATAAATGCTGGAAGCTGTAAAGAACTCCAGTGGACTAACATCCTGCTCTCCTCTGTATGAGTGGAAGAAGGTATGGACCTTCCTGTTCATACTATTATCCAACCCTGAGTGGTCTGTAAACTGTTGCACCTTGTCAAGGAGTGTTTTTTATAAATTTTCTGAGATTTGTCATTTGTAATTACTTTATGTTTCTTTTCGCATTTCTCAGTTTTCCAAATTCAGATGAATTTTGCATTTCAAATGAATAAGCTGTCATTAGATGCTTAGGGCTCAAATCAAAGTGTGGTCTCAGCTACCGGGAGCTGGCATTCTCTGATCTTTGTTTCTCCTGCAGATATACAACTGTTGGGTATGTGCCTTCCTTGTATGAAGCTGATGTTTTGGATAATCTCAAAAGTAAATGAAACCAATCCAAATCAGCTCCTCAAGTCCCATGTCGTTTGTGTTTAAGTTCTGAATTAATGAAAAAAAATTCAACACATTGCTGAAAAAACAATCTTAAGGGTAGTTTAATGACACTGTAGGAAGACATCAGAAAGGAGAAGAAAATTTGAGGTACTGCGGAGAAGGGAGTTTCTCTCAAAGAAGACAGAGCCTTGAGCTCAGTAGTTTTATAGGCAAATTTTTGATCCATGCTCTTCTCTTACACTCTATGCATCAGGCACTCCTTGATACAGAAAACAGTAGTTTTGCACGGGAAACATGTGATTTCAGAAAATGATGGTGTTTATGTGGAGGGGAAGATTTGCCGATCTCCTTCTCCTTAGTGCTCTGAAGCAGCCATATTTTGTGGGAAAACACAAAGACCTTATTCCAGAAGAAAGTAACTGCCCTCTGAAGGAGTTGATAACTAGAGATAACAAAGGTGTACTGCAGAATCTGAGCATGAAATAGCTGAATATACTATGCTTGGATTTTTTGCAGATCCTCAAGCTGTGGAGTGAGAGTCTCCAGGACTTACTTTTGGTTCCTCTTTTTTGGAACAAAACACACTTTGTGAAATTCCAGTCACAGGTGGCAGGAGATGCAGTTTGGCTGTTTGGCTGTTCCTGAGATGTGCTGTTGTTCTATAAGCAAAGCCAGTGCTTCTGTTGGAGCCAGAGAAGGAGGGAGGGCTGCCACCCAAAAAGGCCGTATGCAGCCTAATTCCCCACAGGCAGTGCGAAGGAGACTGTTTAGGAAAGATTCCTTCTTTATCTTCCTTTCCCACTCTGTTTTTTCAGGACAAGTTAATTATATTTGCATATACAGTCACTGTTTATTCCTGTGACAAGACCGTAGGGAGTGATGGTTTTGGCTGGAAAGTATGCTTTGTGGGGGAAGGAGAGTGGGATCATTGGGCAGAGCTGAGGTTCCCTTTTCCCTTGCTCCCTGACGCTATGTTAAATCTTCCTGTTGAGTGCCCCCGTCTCCTCTGTTATTTCTCACGGAGATTTCTTGGCTTCTTTGAAGCTAACTTTGTTCATGCTTTGCTAATACTCATGGTTACTGCCATTTTTCAACCTTCCTCTACTTTAGATCAGGAAATAACATTCCGTCTATTGGAGATTCCCATTGCTGGATCAATAGAAGAAGTTTATTCTTAATTTCCTTTATAATAGCTATTGTACAGTGCTGCAAAACGGCTTTTGTAGCCAGCTGTAATTTGTCAGTGGATGAGCAATCTTGCAGTCTGAAAAGCATCCAAAGATCTTATGGGATGAAAAGTGATATAATCGTTATTGGTAGCTCGATTGCTCCTCTGACATTTCCTATAAGTATTAGTTGAGAATTGGAGGGTTATCTGGGCCTAAATGTTGCTCCAATCAATTATCTGTGCATTTTCCCCATCCTATCTGATGATTGCTTCTGTTGCTAACCACTGGTATCCCACAGTGTCCCTCGATTGAACTTCAGTCTGTAGAATTTTTTATCTAGTTCCCTGCTGCTTCCCAGTCATGTAATACCCCTGTCCAGAACTGGGCCCTTGAGGTTAGGATTGCTGGTTTCCTTTCTCTCTCAAACAGCTGCCATGTCATTGCAGTTGTTTCTAGACATTGAAAAACCTGACCTCCAACAAGTGGCTCACAACATTTGATGTGTAAAGCTATGTGCCTGATGACAAAGAAACTGTTGAAGCAATCTAATAAATCACTTCTGATGATATCAGCTTCTGCCTTCTGTCCCTGAAATAGGAGACCTCAGGATCTTGGGCTACAGATCTGAGTGTTTTGTAGTTTACAATGCTTGAGTCAAGTAACAGAAAAAATTACAAAAAAAGCTTTGACAGTTGTATGGCTTTGTGAAGCAAAATATGTGCTTCATTTTCTATTAGTATGTAGCATTGAGCTGGCACTTATAAAGGTTCTGTCTCCTAAAAGGGTTTGGAAGTATGAGAGACAATAATCACATATTGAGCAAAGAATGATGCCTGTGTCATTGCAAAAGGCAGGTTGTGACACCTGTGCTTAATACCTGGTTGAAACAGCTGCTCATGTTTTGGGTTTTAGCAATAACTGAACCCTCTGATTTTAGTACTTTTGAACACCATCTCAAAATTGCACATCCCCTAGTGGAACCCAGTGTGAGCAACCTAGCTAACAGAAAATGGGAACTGGGAGGACAGGTAGCTTGCAATGATGAAATTCCAAGGAAAAGTGTAAAGAAATGTATTGTTTTGATTCATGTTTTGTGAGAAGTGTGAAACAGATTAACTTTTACTTAGGAAATAAGCAAGTGTCATGATGTGAGGAGTTGTAAGGAAAAAGTAGAACCAAAATTTGGAAGCCTGAGTGAGGCATGTTCTCCACAGTCATTAAAAAACCTGAATTTGTCTTGTACATTTGTGTGATAATGGACAAAGAATTCTCCAGTCTTTAAATGAGCTACTGCATGGAAAGCATGTTTATAAAGCAATTTTCTCATTGCATCTGCATCACCATAAAACCTTTTGGCATAGCCTTTTTATAACTCCCATCGACACATGCATCTCATGCAAACTATTTGCTTTTGAGTATGATAGTGAGGTCTATTGAAAACATTAAATAATAAATTATGCAACTTGCTCATTCCCTTTCAGCTGAAATGCCTAATAGACAAAATTCAAACACAGGTTTAATTCACCTATAAAGTACTTGGGCATCTGAATTACAGTTTTAATCTGCAGCAACTGAGTTATGTCCTACTCTTACAATATATTCAGGGAGGGAAGCCTAGACAGGTACAATCTACTTATTTTACAGATGGTGGGATAACTTATGCAGACAGATAACAGCCTGTTCCTACTAGGTGGGGAGAATTTATTGGAAGGGCTCAGAATCTTGCTCCTCCTGTCACTGATGGGTTATTAACTTGTTCTTTCCCCTGAAGAACCTATCTGTTTGGGTTCAATCTTGAGCTGACTACAAGTGCTGCCTTCTGGAGAAATGGGCTTGCAATGTGAGAGAAGGGTAGTGCCTGGCCAGGAAGGATGCTCGAGTGCGTTACCTTGCTTTTTGTTTCTGCTGTTGGCTAACATATGAAGAGAGTTAGCAGAATGTGTGTCAATTTATATAAGCATAAAGACTCTCATGGTCTGGTATTTCTAACTTGCAAACCTTTCTCTGAATACACAAGAGGGTACTCGGTTGGAATGTAAGCTGGCAACTCAGCCTCCCGTGTATGATAGGTATCTGCCCAAGCTGTTGGATGTTCTGATCTAAATGGCCATGAACTGAGTGTCAGTTAAATGTATTGTTCATCTTACTGGGTGAATAACAGTATTTCTCTTTTCCTCAGGGCAAGGAAGTTTGCTGCTTGATCAGATTCTCACATCAGATACCATGAGTTTTACAGGCAAGCAGGTGTCTTGACCTAGATTTCCTATGATGACCACTTGCTCTTTGACAGACAGAAGTCAGAGGCTTGAGATATAACCAGCTATGAGGTACTATTGCCTATGAGTTATTCTCCAGCTCCCTGAAACTCCTGAGGAAAAGGTATGGTGGTGGCAATCAGAAAGGCTTCACTCTGTAAATATCAATAGATCATGAAGGTCATTATGTCTGTTAGCATCTCAAAACAAGTTGGGGGAACACTCCTTTGAACAGATTTTTATAGTTGGTACAGAAAAAAACCCCCTCCATGTTTGGATTCCAGCCATGCAGGGAACAGAAACTCAAATGGATTAAGATCAGAGAGAAAAAAAATCTTTTTTGATAGCATGTTAACCATTTTTGGTTAATACTTTAATCCCTCAAAAGCCACTTGAGATTGTCAGATGAAAGTCTATCAGGAGAAAATGTATTAATGCACATTCTGTAGTATGTAAGAGAGTAACACTGTTAAATCTTACTCTGAAAAATGGTTTTACTGAAACTTCTGCATTTTGCAAGGTCTGATGGTGGAATGGAAGATGCAGCATCCAGATTTTGGGTTGGACTCATGTTGTTCTATGTAGTATTTGCCTTCACTTATATACCATTACCAGTTTCTTTCCAAATTAAATTTACCTCAGACTGGGCTGAGTGATTTCGATGAAGACAAATTACAACATATCCCTAGGAAAAGTGAACCAGATATTAACTGGGAAATATAAAGCTGGAAATAAATAAAATAATTGTCCCTAGTAGGCTAACTTAAAAGGGGTGCTTTTTATGGTCTTTAAGAAACATTTTCAACTCAAAATTATTTTTTCCTACTGCTCACAGAAGCTAAAGAAATAACTAATATTCTCTGATAAAGATTCTATCCTTAGTCAACATTGCAGTAAAGGCGAAGAAGTATAAAAAACTTTGCAAAGACAAGGTAAAGCTATTAGCAAATCTCCATTCCAAAGTTGTTTCCTACTTGTTGTAAACCATTTCCATCAAGGGAGCAATTTCCTGTGTACTACCATTAGTGGATAATATTTTCCTTCAAATAATGGGCTATGGATGGTGACTAACCACAAATGGTAATATTCTGCCTTTTAAAAGCCTGCACATCACACTTTAATGTTCTGCCATGGTGCATTAAAACATAAAGTAGAGTATTTCCAATGTAAAAACTCATTTGTTTAGAAAAATCTCCCTCTCTCATTACCCCTCTCAAAACAGCTGAATGAGAGTGCAGGTTCCCATAAAGTTTCAGTTGTCCTGGAGTTTGAATATACATTCCATAGTTAGCAAACCTTGGAAGAACATTTTATGTGCAGCTTAAAAAAAGACAATAAAATCTGATGAACAAGGCAACAGGATCTGTGCTTATGCTGTGGGATTTGTTACTGCTCAGATTCCTGGGCCATGCAGACAGTCCCATGCACAGGATCATCTGGGCTAGGATTAACCAGGTGCAGTGTAACAGCATTCTGTTTTCCGTCCCTGACAAATTACAGGCTGTTAGCTGGAATTGCCACTTGCAATAGTAGCCATTTAGTAGTAAACTGTGCTTGTGCCTAAAAGCCTCAAATAAGGGCATGTTTATATCGGTATGTAGAAATATTAAATGCTTTGAGTATATGTAAAGGAAATGTAAACCTTCCTAGCCTTTCATTTCCTATCAAACCTTTACTGCATTGCAGGTCTCTCCAGCTCAGTAAGTGTCAGTGTAGCATACCTCATACACATCATGCTTTATAGTGCCATGGTAATATATTATTTGAGGCCTTTTTTAAACCTGTATTCTGCTTTTATAGAACTGATTTTGATTAAAGAGAATACAGAAACATTTTTCTTTACGTTTTCAAGTGTGACAATTTATGAGGGAAAATAAAGGCTTTATGCTTGTCTGTTATTGCAGGATTCATTGTTCTGGAGGAAATGTCCCTACTCACAATTGAGCTTGTTTGGTGGAACAAGCACAGCCAAAAAGACTGAACCCACTGTCTTAGTTTTAAATGATTCTGTTTTCCAATAGTTTGATTTTTATTTTTTGAAATGTGAAACTGCAAAGCCAAGGCTACTTTTCTGGACTACAATGCCACAACACTTTTTTTTTCTGTAATTGTCTTAAAGGAAACCAACTTAAATCTCATATCCTAACATTAGGGCATATATTAGGGAATCATTTTCCTCATCATTAATTAAAAAATAGCTTCACAGCTGCAGGAGATAGGTAGTGAGACTATCAAATCTAAAAGGCCTCTACAAGTAAATTTAAAAAGAAAATGCAACCAGAACATGACAGAAAATGCAGTTAATTTTTTAAAAACAGAGTAAATCCCTGGTTTAATGGATTATCAGACAGTTGCAGCTTTGTTAGTATCCTGTTCCCATGTTCCTTGCTAATTTCAGAACAGACTGGGGAAGTTTCATACTGAATCATCTGAAGTTCATAATGCAACATCTTGGTCAGCAATTACCAAGATGTTGATTCCTGAGTCACCTTAAAAAGAAAACTGGGATGTCCCTTCCATTTTCCTACTTCATTTTTCACTTCTTTTATATCTCACTCAGCTAAATATTATCTAGACTATATAGTAAAATAATGCAAAGGGAAATCTAAAATGTTCAATTAGTGTCCTTTGAAAATAAGTCAGGTTTTTCAGGCAATGTGTCAAAAAGGAACACAATGAAACAGTCATTGTTTTTTTCTCTTCTATTACTCAATTTACATGAAACAATTAATAAGGCTATTAACAGTGTCTTGACCCATTTTTGGTTTGCTACTTAAATACCTTCAGTGATGCAACTTTTGAACTTGTCTAACTTAAGTGTGTAATTCCTACTTGTCATGTTTGGATCTCTTCCAAGTGTGTGAGGCAAAGTTCCATTATTACAGCACAAAGCCTAAGTAAAATACCATTTTTTTACCATAGCTCTTGAAATAGCTGAAAGACTCTTTCAAAGCATGTGATATGGTGAGACAGAAGAGCAATGCCAAGGGAATTCAGAGAATGTGACACTGGGTGTGACACAGCCTCAGTTTCCCTTTTTGTCTCAGCACTTGGAATATCTTTCAAATACATGAAGACAAAACATATGCAAAGGGACTCTTTCTTTTGTGATGCAGCACAAACCCTAGTTAATTATGCTTACTAATTATCTACCAAGGAGCTAATGTAATTTTTGAAGTGTTGGCTCAGTCCCCTAACAGTATATCTGCCTGGACCAAGCAGTACGTGGGCTATTGCACAAGGAGAGCAACAGCCAGACTGGGTTGTGGCAATAGAGGTGCAATGACACTGACCAGCAAATGAAACGTGCCCAGCCCACTGGAGGGTTCAGGCTCAGCTTGCTTCTGCTGAGCTGAGACATGAGATATGGAGTGCAGCGTTGTATATTGACCTGTTTGAGACAGTAAATGAGACCAGTGGTTTGTTCTCGTCTTGAACATCTGATGAGCAGGTCTCCTGTGTTACCCTCTCTAACTTACTGGAAGGATGGTTTAAAAGATGCTACTACTGGTGGTTTCCTTCTCTGAATACTGAAGGCATCATGTGGGTTATAAAATTATGCCAGATATTTCCAGCAGCTAATGTAAATACATTTTTTTAGGTCCCTGGACATCAGTCTTGTTCCTTTTTGCTGTAAACTACTTTTTAAACACTTTTATGCCTGTTTTTTTTTTTCAACAGTTAGGGGTGTGGACTCAGGCAATAATGCAGGAAAGCAGAGGTAGGCTGTTCATTGGTTTGTGACACCTGCAGCCACCCTTGGAGTGTCTTGGGTAGTGGTGTGTGAAAGATTTTACTTCTCAGCGAAACTGAATTGGCCTTATTAGGTCTACCTGTAACAATGCAGTAGGCTCAGAACCCATGCAGAAAGCTGCCTTATGGGAGTGTGTGGAAAAAAAATAAGCAGCTGTATTTCTAAGGGATCAGCCACTATGTCCTTTACTTCTCCAAAGTTATTACCTTTTGCATCCCATTTCACTGTCATCTGTGTCTGGTGACATGATGCTGGTTCCTTTGGTCACGCCTTGTAGTCATAACTATGAATACCAAAATTGTTCTCTGATACCACATATCACAAACAAAATTCTCTGTTCCTCCTATATCCCCCTCCAGCAGCTTTATTGCAGGTGGAATACATTGAGCCTTTGCTATATTTAAAAAAAGTAGATGCCCAGGAGATGAAGTCTGAGAAAAAAATATTTTACCTTTCAAATAAGTGATTCTAGGATTAAAATGTGGAATAGTTCCTTTTTGCCCTGGTTTCAATCATTTCTGTATTTCAGGTACCCTTTCTAGCTCTTAAAAGTGTAAACCTTAAAGTTTTTATGTGTCTATAAATCAAGAACTGCAGAACACATTTTAACCTCTTTTAAAAAAAATCCACATCTGGACTAAGGACTTTGTATGCCAAGCTAAAGCATCATGCACATATAGAGATGAGTTAAAATCTTTGAAAAAGGGAGGAGATTTATAATGGGAATGCTTTTTGGAGTGGAAGTGTGAGAGGGCACCACTACAATAAATCTAGAGAACTGAGATAAAATGAGATCTTATGATGCTTTCATGCAGTTTGGCAAAATGCAGTTTTGCATCTGAGTTCAGCTGATTCTGCCAAGGAGAGGCTATTAAAGGTGTACTTTTCAAGTACATGTTTCGCATCATCCCTTTTTTTTTTTTTCTTTCAGTGCAAAGAAAGTCATAAAGTCAATGACCCAAAGACAGAGCTGTGCTCAAAAGATGCTAAAGATGGCATATTAGCCTCCTCCTCCAACACTCACATCCTTCACCTCTGGCTTTGCTCTGACATGTGCCAGTTTCCCTTGGGGCTGCCAAGCCACAGCTGACCCTGAGCCAGGCACATTTTACAGTAGTTTGGGTGGTGTAGTGGTGAAAGTCCTTTGCGAGCTGCCTCTAAATATACAAAAATTCAAAGGGATAGAGGAAACAGCTCTGCACTACTGTGTTTGGAATGTCTAGGCAAGGTGCTAGAGTTGTTTGTAGACACTTTGTGCCCTCAAGAAATGTCCAGGCATCACTTACCCCAGGTTTTGGGCTTTGCTGTGCTGGCAGAGGAGTCTAAAGTAGCTTTACTGAGACAAAAAGATCCACTCTTGAGAGGTCCTGAGTAGGAGCATGGATGTATTCAGAGGTCCTAATAAGGTCTACAGTCCTGCTGAATCTGGAGGAGTTTGGCATCTCTTGCAAGTGAGAGTCTAATTTTGTGGTAAATAGGTTTTTTAACCTTTGTGACAGCCTGAAAATGTTCGATTTACGCTTTTGTACACTGGACTGACCAAAATAGAAGGATTAGAATAGAATGAGAAGCAATGTGCCCTGGAAAGTGCAATTATGCAGAAATCCATCTGAAAACAGCCATACGCAGCAATAGACCGGAGGAGACATTTTAAATACATCACTGGGAAATGGGAGAGCTGCACCTGTGGCTCAGCAGTTTGAACCCTGATCACATCAGCACCCATGTCCCTGTTGTTTTAGTTGGTTGTTACTCTTCTGCATAAAAAGAATGAACTTGACAATCAGCAGACACAAGGAACAGCAACAAATCATTCTTCAGCCATACATGCTGAAGGAGACGATGGCCAAGAAAAGAGTTTATTTGTTGCTCAACAGAGCACAAAAAATGAGAACCAAAAATGTTGTTGAAACAGAGTGCCTAAAGCCTTTTACATTTTCATTTTTATTGCAGGCTTGGGTACATCCTAATTAAGTTTGGGAAGGTGGAGAATAGCTACCTGAAGTTTAAGCTTTTGAATTCACTGCTCCTACTGGGCAGTAGGAAGTTTAGTACAATGGTGTTTAGAGCCTAAAATGATCCTTAAGCCATACGAATTTATATCTGCAGGCTCAGAAAGCATAGGTGAGGTTCTGGGAGAAGGGCAGGTAGTATCTCATGAAGGATAAAATGGATGGAAGAAATACTGAAGGCCAGTAAACTTGAATTCAACAGTAAGAAAATATATGAGTAAATGAACTACATACAAGTGCCTACTAGAAAAAAAACCAAATCAAACAAAACCAATCAACCAACCTTGATGTTTTTGAAGCTTCTGTGTTTGTCTTTACAGCATTCATGGAAGCACATTGGGAGTTATGCAAGGTAGAGACAAAACACCTTAAAAAACTCATCATATCACGTTTCACTGACAGAATGGAGGTGTATCTGCAGGGGTCTGTTCTTGTTCAGCTGTAAGTCAATGGTGTTGTTAATGTGTTTCTTAAGGGACAGGAAATATCCTATTAAATTTCATGTTGAAACAAAATGAGGAGGGGAGAGCAGCTATGTGAAGGACGGGTTAGATGGTGTTGACAACCTGCGGAAACAGTTCAAAAACAAAAAAAGAAAATGGCAAAGGTGGGACTACACACTCAATGCAGTAATTTACTGCTGTCAAAACCAAGATTGGGAACAACTGGCTGGGAACCAGTTCTGTGAAAAATTCCTAAGGCTTTTGTGGACTGCAAGCTGAATGTTCTTAGGTAGGATATTAAGCTGTAAAAAACAAATGGTGGGAAAACTTTATCCCCTGCTCTCTTTATCACTAGAAAGGCCTCAGCTAAGATAATGGTTTTATTTTGAATGGACCCATGAAATTTCTTGCCAAATGGTTTTATGAGTAATAAAATTTACATGAGTTTAGAAGATAACCTGACAAACTAAATGTTAACAAAGTTTTCTGTTCAAAAAACAGCATTTTATTTAGGGTCTTGAATAAATCCTCGGAAAATATTACTATGTGTTTGCTTTGTGCGTAAACCCTCAGCAGGTCTGAGCTAAATGATATTCCAGACTGCCACACTATGTCCATTCTCCTGTTCTACTGTGTTCTAAGAGTCAGCAGTGGTTAAAGATTATACCAAAAGAAGCTAATGGCTGCCAGGAGCTCCCCAGTAAGTTCTGGAGGACCTGTGGTGAGAGAAGGTTGGACAAACTGACTTGCTATAGTGATAGGTTTCCTCTGCATATAGCTCGTTTTATGTCCCCACCTGGCCTTTGTTAGTGCAAATTCTCTCTGTTCAACCTGCTTCTTCCTTGCCACATCCCAGGCTCTGCTGACAATCTCTCTGAACACTGCTATATGCCAATAATACTGCTTTTAATTTTGTTTCTGAATGTAGTTCTCAGGTAATTTGGTAACCCAGACAGGCATCTAATGTAGACTTTGGATTTATGCTTGAAAAATCTGCCTGACCTGAACAATAGAATACAGTGATTGTGAAGGAGATATTGTCCTTTCCTGGGTAAGTTCTCATAAAGTTTTATATGACAGGTTAAAAAATAATAAAGGGAAGAGAAATAATCAAAGAGGACATTATAGTAACACAGGAGCATTGCACTCTAGAAGATTCAGACTCTAGACAAAAGCCAAGGACAAAAATCTATCTTACTCTATGAGGTTAATGCTGCTTTTTTGGTTTTAATCCTTTTGCTTTGGTGCATTTCACTGCTACCCTTTGCAGTGTGTGGAAGCTGAACATTATAGTCTGGTGGTTTAATAAAGCCTATCATCTTGTTTATTTCAATAATTTCCTCACTGGACTGAAAGCTTTAGGGATTTCTTTTAGAATAATTCCCCAGATCTCATTCTTGGCCATTACAGTGCAGTTGATTGCCTCTAAGAAGATAGGTCCTCCTTTTTATTCTTTACTTTCAGTCTCATAATTCGGCGCTTATCTGCACTGAACTTCATTTGCATTTATTAGTTATGTTGGTATTTAAAATATCTACTCCAAGACCTTCTTTATCTGTCTGCATTGTTTCTTATTATTTGCTTTCTCTCCCAATTTATCTTTCAATGCAAACTTAAAATGTTTGTTCCAAGTGGTTGTCAAAATTCTTTGCATAAACTGTTGAGTGTGGACCTGTTACAATATCCCAACTATCAAATACTTTCTAGCTGAGAGGTTGCCTTTTCCAACTGTATTTCTTCCATGAATCTCCTTATAGTTTCATCTGGTTCCACCTCTTACTCATTTCCTCCCTGTCTGAGGGACATGGTTCTCCAGAGTGCTTGACAGGGCAGGGCTGCCTCATATTCCTACTGACACGCTCATCTCCCACCTTATTGTCCCTCCACAGGTCACCCCCCATGTTGGAATGAACACATTGTCCTGGTGTCCACACTACAACACTGCCACACGGTGATACATATATTCCAGAGAAACACCCTGATGGTGCTGGATTGAGGGTTTTCACATGTTGCCATCACTGCTCCAATTGCTGTCTCTGGTATCAGAGGTAATTTGGTTAGTGACTAAAGGTACCCCACAGGATGCAAGTAACGACTAACTGAGGATAGGCTGGTTACAGTCAAAGCACAGAGCCTGATTTCAGTTTTCAGTTCTGGCACAGACTCCTGCAATTTCAGGCAAACCAATCTCTCTACCCTCATTTACCCTTGCATGAAATGCTTATTAGCAGAACTATTCTTTTTTGTTTGTTTGTTTGTTTGTTATTGTTGTTGGTCTTTTTCCACATTTTGAGAGGTGCATTGTTCCCAAATGGAGAAGTAAGAAGCTACAAGTCCCAGGATGGTCATGGGACACTGAAAGTCTGCAGTACACACCAGTATAAATACAGCAGCAGTCTCCTACAAGCTATGACAGAAAAGTAAGGACAGAATCTCTGAAAGGATATTGGCTTCAGACTGAGGCTCCAAAATTGAGTTATTTATGGATAATAAAATAGCACTTGCCTGTAGCCTTAACTTCAGTATCTCTTCTCCTCACTCCCATCAGAAATTCCTTATTGTTTAGAGTTTGCCAGTGCTGTTGAACATGACAGTTGTCTGAAAAAGTGGTGTCAGAGGCCAGAGCCACAGAGGGTACAGGGTTTTTGCACTAATATCTAGACCTCATGGAAGTGCATACGTGTCCAGTGCTTCAGGCAATGGTTATCACCATTTCCTTTCATCTGAGCCAATTAGTTGGAACTGAAACTGTATTTTAAGGTCTTACTGAAAGCCAAGAAAAGTCAAAAGACCACTTCTATTGGCACTAGCAGGCTACAGCAGTCTCAAGGGCATAGCGTTGAGGAATCTGAAACTGTTCTTCAAGTTTCTTCAATATTTTGAATCTTCAAGGTATTTTGCTATGTGATTTAAGGCAGAGTATTATAGTGATGGGAAAGTACAGAAATACTCTGCAGTCTGGAAATTTAAAATGAAGCAGCCTACTGTCCCTGATGTTCCCATACAATGTCCTGAAAACAAAGAAAAAAGAATACTATTTCCATTGCTGTTAGCTATAAGATCTGTTTCTTGTGACTCACACAGAAAGTACACCCTCCCATCCACCCTATGCCTCAAAACTTTTGTAATCTTTACTCCTTTGTTTTAAATTGTAAAAGACAATTTTAGTCCATTCGGAAGATAGATGTGGAAAGTCTGAGAGTTCTGTTTTCGGAAAAGCAATTAGATAGAAATTCTGGAAACAGTGATGTAATTTCCATTGCAAACATCTTGAAAGCTGCTTTCTGAAACTGAATTGTTTCTATAATATCAAGTCTTTTGAACCTTTGTCTTTGGATAGGCAAAGTACAAGTATGTGGTGACCTGTGCTAAAGCATGCTTTCAGTGAGTTGGAGAGACTAAACTGAAACTGTCAACTAAAAAAATTAAAAAATGCTACCATAATTTGGTATGTAAATAGTTTCCTAACATCACTTCTCTTGTACCTCCTTTGCCAGTGTGAACATTTCCTTGTTTCTTGCTCAGTTTCCAGGGTGGAGCAGGATTTTAACTCTTAATGAATATCCTGCAATTATGGGGACCTAAAAATTGGTGACACCTTCAGTCTTTCCTTGTTTTGGTACCTTGTAGTTTATTGCTAGGTTTGTTTGTGTTTTGGTCTTTTTGTCCCCCCTCCTTTTTTTTTTTTTTTTTTTTTTTTTGTGGTATGAGTTATTGTTTGTTATCAACATTCTGTGACTTATGGTGCATTAAGAAGAACATCTGTTAACTGTTTAGGATTTAAATGACTGCGAAATGATTTGCAAACAGTTAATGGAATTGGGCTAAAAAGGAAAAGCACCTCTAAATTCTGATCCCAAACCTGTGTTTACTGATTTGTTTAGATTAGAAGACTAAGCTGACTAGGTGTACTGCAATCTGGATAATAATTGTCATAATTGAAAAGAAAAACTATTACACAATTATAATGTTAATGATCCTTCTTTTGAAGTTTTTTTGCCTTTTAAAAAAAATATGATAAATCTGCTTATTAAGTTATCTCTCTATGTGCATTTTCTCATGGAGGTTAATTTATTGAACAACATGTCAGCATCTGTGGGCGCATTTAGTGTATTTAACATTTTGCACAGTCCTTTTATTCTTTTCTAAAGATGTCCACAACTTTCTTAGTGTTATAATTCTGTTTACTTCATTATTATTCCAGTTGTAGTTGTGTATCCAGTTTTACCTTAAGTTACTGATGAATGTGTCTATACACATACAGGTCTTCATGAAGATATAAGTTAGCTGTTAAGTCAAGATTTTGGGGAAGACTTCTGGGGAAGGCTAGCACTAAATTTTTCAAACTTTTCTCCTTAGCATATAGACCGAGTCATAGCAGAAAGCCTTTTGTACCAGTCTTATCCCACACTGTTTTTATCCTACAGACATGCATGTGCTGCAGCCCTAGACCTGTGCCCTCCCTCCTTGGCTACTTACAGGGCCTGGGCCTATATGCCTTGTCCTCATCTGGTGGTCAGGCTGAAGACCCATCAAGCATTCTCTGGTGCTGCAAAAATATTAAAATGGTTTTAAAAATTCTTACTTTCTGACAGATCTGACAACAGGGCAGAATAGGGCAAGGAGTTGAAAAGAGGTCATTGCCTCATGTTTCATGAGCCAAGTGGGAGAGAGGTCTTTGAAGATTCATAAATTAATTCTGAGATCTTTTCAAATGTAGTGGGAAGAAGAGGAGGTGATGTGCAATATTTCTCCTCCTACAGTAATGCAGGCCCAGTATACCCATGCTAATTCTGCACCCAAGATTTGCAAAAGGTTCATCCTTTCTGCATTAAGAAGGAAAAACAAGTGTTTGGAAAAAACCAAATTAAATAGGAAAGTGTTCTTACAGAACTCATAAAGTCCATCAAAAATAATATCAAGGGTAGAAAAAACTTCCATAAATTACCAACTTCAGGCTTTGTAACTGTCTTTTGTAATTTGATTGTCTTGATACATATTTTATGTTCTGCAATTAAATACTATCAATATATTCATGTCAGGTCCTGGCTATGAAAACCACATGACAGTTTGCACAAAATACTGGTAATTGACTTTCACAGAGATAGCAACATTTATGCAAAAAAATTCTTTAAATTTATTCCATATCAGAATATTTGAAAATTGTCCCTCTACTGCCTCAATTACAGTTTGGTGAAGCAGGTCACATTTCTTGACAATGTGATTAAAAATGTAAAAAAAAAAAAAAAAAAAGGAATTATTTTTGTTTCTGGAAGTTGTTTTATTCTAGATATAAGGAACTAAATCCAATTCATGATACTAATGAACTTTGAAAAGTTCATTGAGCTTAATTAGTGGAGTATTGGAATTTATGTCAGGGAGGTTTGAGGTCTGCGAAACTATTTTGGATACCTCTGGTTGGTTTTAAATGAGCTCACAGGGAGTCTGCAAAGGAAGAGGAACGATTATTTCGATGTGCAAACTGAGGCTGCCCTGTATGCTCTGAATTTACTTGAGGCTAGATTAATTCAGATGAAAGGGGACGGTATATTTAGGATTTCAATAAGACTAATGGAGCTCTGAGTTGCTGCTCATCTTCTGTGAGAATTGGGAGCTACAGGGAACATTATGGCTATCTGAACATCTAGAATAGTATAGATATCTATAGTATTCTGCACAGCTAGAATACTATAGATACAGATTTTCATGACTTATTTTATCCTCAAGTCCAGTAACTTCTGGTGCATTTGGAGCATGGGTGACTCCAGTAAAGTTTTCCTAAGTTTTTCAAAAGTCAATTTCAAAATCTGAACTTAAGAATCTAATTTTAAACTGCAAAACACATCTCTATGAAAGATGACCATCTCACAAGAGACATTAAAACATCTTATCTATTTCCTTATGATAATCAAGTACTTCACCATGTTTAGTTGTAGCAGGAAGCAAGTGCACCCCTTCATGATTTGTGTGTTCAAGGGACACAGGTAGAGCAACTACCAGCAGCAGAGCAAGTTTGGAGTCTTTTAACCGCAATCCACTTTCTGAAGGGTTCCATGAGGAAAACGTTTTTTTTGGGAAGCAGGGAAAAATGACTGTGGAAGGCTACTCACCATGACAGGCATGAAATACATTGGCTAAACTTCCACAAGAAAGTTTGACTCTCAGGAATCAGATAGTGCTTTCTTTCAGGGCCTTTCACTCGCCATCAGTTAGTCTGGAGCAGATCAGATGTTTTCTGTCTCTTACTAAGAAATGGAGAGCTGCACTGAAGTGCAGGGTCTGGTTGATGGTGCTCTTCCCTTTTCTCCTGGGTCATGAACATTTAAAGCATACTCTCCTTTTTAATTTAGGTTTTCATAATTTTGATCTTGTGACAGTCACAGCATTATTTGCTGTATGTTCTTTTAATGTGAATATAGTGCATGCAAGTGTGGCAACTTCTCACAACTGGGAGATAGTAGGCAAACCCCTAACTTTTATGGGTGAGACATATCATCGGAGACTTGAGTAGGGGAAATTTTAAACTCTTCATTATAGTTATAACAGATTCTGGTTGAAAGAAGAATATCCCTTTTTTGACAAAACAGACACAGAATCATGGAAAAGACATCTCATTTTAAAAATAGCTTTATTCATCAGATATGGCTCATGAATCCTATTCGGATGAACTAGAAATCATATAACCACAGCATGAAATATATATTAGACATGTTTTATAAATTTGCAGTGTGTCTTCATCATAGTACAATAAATGACAACAAGATTAATGCACGTGAGACACTCAATAGCAATTGAGACAGCCTTCAGATATTTTACAATGAGTCAATGTGCTTCTGGGTGGGACAAGAATCAATTGAAGGCCTGGATTTGGGATTTATTCCTTACTTTGCCCTGGCAAGGAAGATGAGGTGGAAACTATTCTGCTAATCTGTTCCTGGTTCTGAACAGATCTCACTAAGGCCCTGCTATCTGAGTGGTGCTCAGCACAGCCCAGCCCTTGGCAAGCCAACTAACTCTAAGCATAAGAACAAAGTCAGAAGTTTATTTTCTTTTTTTCCTCCACTTCCATCAGTCTGAGTGAAACTTCCGTATTTATGTCCTCTGCTATTTCTGAGACAATCTCTCTGTCTCAACATCCTCAGTATTTGGTTTTTCAGTTTGGGAACTATAACTTTAAAATCATGAGTCAAGTTCATGAAGTTTGTGAACTCCTTTACTTTCTTCTATAACACTAAGGGGAAAAGGTTCTGCTGGGAAAACCTATCTGCTCTCTTCCTGTAACCTATTTGCTAATCATGTTTTGGTGATTGACTTTTGGGCACAACCCCAGGAATTTTTAAGGCAGTCTTTAATAACCACTAATATGTCTGCATACAAAACCAGATGATTATTATTCATGGGTGAGATTACTCAGAATTAAACTTTCCAAAACTGCAATGAACATTCAGCTAGACACGAAAGTAAGCTGAATTTCCATTTGGTTTGCTTCTTGCTGAGCCTTCAAATTATAAAGTGAAGTAAAGCCAAAAGATTAATACAATGAAAACAAAGATTGGGAAATTAAATGACACGATGCAATTTTCTGCCTCATTGGGCTGGCACCAATAATATGCAAAGGAAAGCCTGCTTAGTGTTGGTTAGCTGCTGTATAAATGCGGGACAATCAGTCTCCTTCTCCAGGGAAGGTATTTTCTTGAATCATACAGCCATTGACTCTTCCAATTACCAGAGACCCCATGAACAGCTTGAGGCCTACTTTTTTCTTTTTCTGTTCTGCTTTGCCATATTACTCCTATTAGAGTTTACACAGGTACATGATTTCTCATTATCTCTAATATTTTAGAGACAGATAAGGAGAACATTGAACGGAAAGAAGGGAAACCCTGCAGCCTCCTGCCACCTCCATAATTAAATATTAATATTTCAGAAAATGTTACTTTAGGGAGCTCATAATGGACTGTGTGTTAATCATCTCTTTCAGTGTACTTTTAATCTATTACATATTCAGTCTGCTGCTAGGGTATTACAGGGAATATGCCATTTCTTATAACTGTCCAGGGAGAGGCATCATCTTCTAGTCTTTGCATTATTTAGATATTAAAAACTAGGTCCTCATTATTTTCAAGATTTGAATAATGTTTATATTTCTGTTACACAGCTATGAACCCAAGGCCTGTTTGTTCCCAGCAGGTCTAGTTTGCTTTAACATTAAGTTTGCAAGACTCATGACTTTGAAAGGAAGGTTATATTGCCTATGAATATGCTGGTGTTCTTGCAGTCAGAGTCGGAACTCTTATCAATGGCTTCATGACATTCTGTGGTGTCCCCAAGCTGTTGGCCAACAGTTGAATTTTCTAATGATGCAACACCTAAACAATGAACTCTCAGCCGGTGTTCAGGAGGACTTGTATTGGTCCCAGTTTGAATACTGGCATGGTGTATGGCCCCAAGTAAGTTTCTTCTGCCTTTTCTTACCTTCTGCTCATGTTTGTTTGGTAACTCTAAAGCTTCCAGAGTGAGACATGCCTCACAACTGCATGGTCTGTACAGCACCTCTGGCTCCAACCCATTTCTGCAGCCCTGGTTTTATAAATTTTGTGTGGAATAAAAAAAAAAAACACTTTAAATTTTTTCATGGTACTTATTCCCGCTGGGACAGAATGTGGTATGCAAGAATTAAGACTATCTTGATATTCTCTTAACTACTGAATACTTGAATCTTGGTGTACTTAATGCTCTTAATATTCACTCGTGTTATTTTGTATTTAATTTTCTATTAATCTATTAATCACTATATGTGGAAGTGTGACATTTGTTTGGGGATATCAGCAGGCTTTGCAAAGCACATCCAGTCTGAGAACACTGCTCAACTACAAGTGGGAAATACGTTACTTGATGAAACTGTGCAGATGCATTAACAAGAGTGACAATATTTCACTGGTCATGCAGGTTGGTGGCTTTGGTAGATTCTTTATGGGGTGCACCTGACAGCTGCTATTCAATGCAGGTGAGGTAGTTTCTATATTAAAGCATATCTATATCTATAACAATATTTTATATTGCAGAAGAACCTGAAATAGTCTTATCCTACTGTTACTAGATCTTATTGCCTGGATGTGATATTATGACACTGATGCCTCTTGTGATGGTTTTGTCATCCTGACACTTCACAGTGAACTTTTGTCCACCATGCTCTGTTGTGTCCCGTAATTTGCACCTCTGGGTGTTACACCTTCTCTTATATAGGGTGCTTCTTGCACTTTTATCATCAGTGCTGATAAAACTCCACAACTTTGGGTAGGTAGTGTGCTAAACTGAAGTATGGATTTCAATCCCTCTTATTTGTTTTCAATATCTACTCAGTTACTCAAGTATGTGTTTTCAGCCATTCAGTTGGACTGCAGCTAATACGAACTGCTTGTTGTGTGTATGATATACTGTCCTTTGCAAATTTTTGGAATTCCTTGGATATATATTGCAAGCCATTATTCCAAATTAGCTTGCTGTAAATACTATGCCTGGTGAATATTACTGTGGCCTGACTCATTGCAGTGCTGTATAATGTGTTTCTAAGTTGAGTTACTTTGACAAAACGACTGTAATAATCAAGTATCAGCAGGCAGTAGTTCTGCCTATGTTCATATAAATCAGACACTGATTGCTGCCAAGCCTCTATTAGGTGCATCATGAACTACCAGTGCTTCCTTGCTTTTTATTATTTTTTTTTAGATAATTTACATAAGGAAAACCATCTAGGAAAATTTATGTTACCTGTGATGTCTTTCTGGAAAATTTCTGTGCACTCTTTGCTTTTTGTAGAGTGCCACATCTTAGCATCCCTTGCAGACTTTTTTCCAAATGCCTGGAGAAAAAAAATAATCTGCAGAATCCCTTGTTGCTTTTTTTTTTTTTCTTTGTATCCCTTTGGACTTGTTCATATTCCAATGCAGAGCCTGAATTTCTTTTTTTAATTCAAACATCTCTGATGCCTGATATACAGGCCTTGATGGCTGTATGAAAAAGAAATCAGTGACATCTACACACTGTGATTGTCTTCCCATTTCTCCATTTTTGTGGGCAGAGCATAAGTGTAAGTGGCCATCTGTCCCTTCTCTTTTGTATGCCATCACCCTGCTGCATGAGAGGACAGCTGCTACAGCATTTTTTGTATTTCTTTCATTTTTAATTCATTTGAGTAATTTGAGTGTGATTGTTATCTTTTGAATTCTGGATATTCTTGCCCGTCTCCTTCACTACCAGTTGCTCGCTTCTATTCCTAAGATCTCACGAAAGAGCTGATATTTATCCTTATGTAACTACTAATGGGGATTCCAGAATCTCAGTGTGGTTCAGTTTTTCTGTGGATGTTGGTGCTTTAAATCCTTACATGTTTTCTCCTCGGACAATTGGATCAGATCACTTCCCTTCTCCTAATCTCATTGCCTTTCTAAGGTATAAAGTGCTTTTAATTTATAGAAATTCTTTCCTTCTAATGCAGTAATGAAAGTAGTAATCTCTCTGCTTCCCCCAGCACATGAGAGTAGACTGTACCTGTTCCTATGCACTGAACCAAGCCTTTGTGGAATTCTTGCAGGTTGCATCTGGGAGGGTGGCTGTGGTACAATTTTCCCTGTTTTAGCTGTGTGTGGGTCCCGAAGGCCTTTGCACATTCAGATTGGCTCAGCATGTGTCTGGTTTTTTATTACTTGTAGCAATCAAGCTAACCCATTCTGGGGATTCCTCCACCTTTCCAATTACACTTAATTATGCTGTATGCTGGAGCTGTTCTCCCAGTTTGGTCATAATGCTACTGACATGAGTTGCTCTGCATGCACCACTAACACTGCGTTCAGTGGTAGCTTGAGTTCTTCATTGTGTTAGCAAATGTCCCATGCCTTCCAACACATCAGTAAATCTCTTAATTTCCTCTGCCTTGAGTTGTCCCGATGTGGATTCCACATGGTATATTGCCAAGATTATTGATTTTTGCAGCTTTCAGTCTTGCAGCTACACGTTTGGGTTTTTTTGTTTGTTTGTTTTTGTGTTGGTTTTTTTTTTTTTTTACTTTTTTTTTCCTGTTGTGCTAATCTGAATGAAATCTAGAGATTTGACAGTTTTCCTTTAACATGGCATTCCCACACTATGGGTATAGCAAATGCCTCTTGTATGCTGCTCTTAACATTCACATGGCTGTTGCTCGGGTCTAGAGCTTAGGTCATCCCTGTTTTCTTTCTCTTTCCAGGATACCCTTTACTAGTACCTTTCTGGAAGTTTTAAGAGTTGGAAGCAACTTTCCTGCATCCGTGAAGATACTTATTTAACTGTAGTTCTTTATTATCTCTTTTCTAACTCTGTTCCATGGCTTTGTAGTCACTCAGCTTTGAAGGCAAGAGTGGTCATACATAGACTGGTTTTGATGCACTTTGCTCCTCCCCAGGCTGCTGTCAGTGTTGCAGGCAGGTAATACTACCCCTTGAATGGAAAGTCCACCAGGTTTCCACAGCAGGATAACTACAACCCACTTTTTCTGTAGTCAGAGGCCTCTCTCTACTTCCTCCTCCTCAAAATGCCCTTTGTGAGCACTGCTCTTATGTTGGTCTCAAGAGCATATAGACTTGTATTAGGTTTCCTTTGATGAAGTATTTCTTTATGACTAACGTTTTATTCACTTGGCAGCAGAGCCTGCTGCTGGCTAGCAGCTCCTGGTGGTTCTTATTCTGCCAGACCTTGTGTTGTCATAAGGAAAACTGCCAGTTTGGTCTGTCGTTGCCATCACTGTCCCGGAGAGAAGGCCCTACCACCAGACAAGTAAAGCATCCCCAGTAACAGAGTGAACAAGAGCATTTTTAGTTCCCGTGCCTCATGTAGATACAATTTTAAGTGTTATTCAGAATTCATGAAATCCCATTGCAAGTTCAGATTACATGGGTGGACATGAGGATCTGCAGCTACATATGGCCAAGTGGGTCCAATGCTTAAAAGACTGAGTTTTTTCTTCTGCTGTTTGTCTCAGGGTTTCCCAGGTAGCAAAAGACTGAGATGGAAAATGTTTGCTCAGCTACCCTAACTGTAAATATATTTCCCCAGCCTAGAAAATCTTCACATTTACCTTATGACTCCTTACAACTGCTCTTTGCTACTGTTGCATTTCAAAACCTCTGAAATTTGCTTCCTTGGGTAAACAGATAATTTCTTCTTTTTAAAACAGTTTTTCTAGTGGGTGAGTATAGGAAAGATAGGAGTTTTTATGTTGAAATCTCTGACTTTCTAGATGCTTCAACTGTGATCAGTAATGAATGAAAAATCACTTTTCTTCATAAACTGACCCATAATTAAGTAATAAATTAATTTAATTCCACCAATTAAAATTATGTCTTGAAATCTTTTAAGGGCTCAGTGACAAGGCACTGTGGCTGTTGTATGTCACTTTCCTATAGCTGTAATAAGTAACTAGTTTGGCATGCGTTTTCCATTAGTGACTATAATAAAGGCTTTATAGTGGCATAATGTGAAGTGACCAGTAAAGATGACTGACAGCCTACTCCATAATGGTGGATAGAGCTCAGCTTAACAGGGACTAATCTTGTTAACTCAGTAACTAGAAAGTTTCTGTAGTAAAATCAGGCTTGATAGGCTCCCTTGTAGCGCATGGGGAGACAGAACTGTTGACAAATGGACCATCCAAAGAATCGAGTGAAGAGCTATCTATGCACAGATATGGTACTGAAGAGCTTGCTGTTCTCTAATGTGGGTAGACAGGAACCCAAAATTTGACTGGAAAGAAATGTTTTGCCCTTCCTTTCAGGTTAGAGGTCACAAGTCGTGTTTTCTCAGTTAGGGTACTCAACTGGTTCTCAAAATGACTGATTTTTTTCCCACTCTTTGTTCTCCTTTTCCTACATGAAAGATCCCACTGATGAGATCCCATACTTACTTGGGAGCACAAATTTGAGATGTTGTATTGGATCTGAGTTCCCTAATGGCTAGGCTATGATGTGGTTCTTCCCTTGCTTACTCATCCAAGTCAGGGGGAGTGCTCTTTTGAACTTGATCTTCAATGTCTGAACACACTTTACAGGATATGTCTTCCCTGAAGGCTTGAGACTACTGAACAAGAGATTTTGATGAGTTCAGTGACAGTGTAACAGAAATATCTGCGCACTGGAAATTGTAAAGTCAGCATCTGACAAAAT
>JAWWEV010000115.1:72623425-72653800 GCA_035583235.1 Hafferia zeledoni
GCTTGGACAGTGACAGTGAAGTCCTCGGGACTGTCTCCAGCACCTGGTACTAACCGGGGCTGACCCTGCTGAGCATCTGAGATGTGACAGGATGGGATGGCAGGGAGGCTTGAACTGCCAGGGGATGGTCCCACTGAGACTGGAACTCAGGTCTTTGAGATTCAGAGTCCAGAGTGCTCTCCTTTACACCACAGGATTGGAATATATTTAGATGGAAAACCTAAAAGTCTTAGGACTGGATAGTAATTTTTCATGATTAATTTTGTCAGTTGAAGCATCATTGCCTCTGTATAGCTGGTGCTGGTGCCTTGCAATGAGTGCCAGCGTGATAAGGCTGCACATCTTCAGTGGTGGCATTTAACTGCTATGCAGTGCTACTTCCCTAGTTGAAGTGTCTGATTGGACTTTTCTGATATTGAAGCAGACTTCAATCAGTGTCAGACATTTGTGAAAACAACAGTTAAAAGCAGAAAGAAGTTGCTGATTGCAGGAAATGAGTATTGAGGGATTTCAAAATTACCTTCACTGTAGCTGGAAAGCAATAAGGAAATAATTTAGGAAGTCATGTCCATTTTAAGTATAGACATTGCTTTATCTTCAAGAACCAAGGCAGTGTCAATTTATATGCAAACATATTCTGCAATCACTCTGGATGTAAATATGTTATGGGGCTTCTGACAAATGTTGACCCAGGCTTGTATATATTCTCCCTTTTCATGGGACAACTATAATGACTCCTTTTAAACATAAAATCCCATATCGCTCTCTTTGCCCAAAGCTTTAAAAAAACACAAAAAAGGTGAAAACATAATGAATAGGGCAACCTTGTCCTGAATCCTAATGGCTTTCTGATGAGGTAAACAATGACTCTTAATTAGAAGTTAAAATTTTTAATTAAGATGATTCTTCAGTAATTATCTCAGTTGTCTGCTTCACTGGATTTTAATGAAAAAGATTGATTAGGTATAAAACCAGTGGCATAATTAAACACTCAGGGTCTACATTGGTTATTGAGGTGAAAGCAATGTGATTAACTTCAAAGTGCATTTTTCAACAAATGGTCTGAGACAGCAAAGCCCACTTCAGGTGCTGTGCTGCCCTATGCCTGTTCCCTCCCTCTATCCCTATCTGCCTGTGTTTCACAAAATGAATATGCAGGAACATAATTTTTGGGTAATAGTTATGTTGTGTGACAGATTATAATGGCACACTTTTAACTAAAGCTGTCACAGTGGTTATGAATTCCGTATGACCAGGGGTTTTAGTAAATGGACTGGAACTTGTCACACAAGACTTCACACCCAAGAGAAGATTTGATTTTTGTTCTTATGAGAAGTGTGAAATAATTAGTTCAGCACTTTTGTTTTTACATGTGCTCAGAACACCCCATAGGAGAGAAGACTTTCTGTGATTGATATGACTACAAGGACAGTGCCAATCAAAAATCTCATTTCTGCTTCCTTTGCTCTCAGTGAGCAGCCCATCACTTTATGAACAGTATAACTGAAAACATCTGTAAAAGCTTATTGAAGTGCAAAATTTGTTCTGAAGAATAAATGGCTGCTGTGCTTCTGATTGTGATTTTATAGCCTTACTACACCAGGCGAAACTCTGTTCAGCATGCTACTAGCTAATCATGATTAGACCTTGTAGCTCAGTGTCGCTGTGAGACAAACTTGTGATTTCTTTTTTTGGAAGTTGTTGCCATTACAGCTGGAAATAAAGATGTGTGCACTAAGAAGCTGACCTTAAGAAAAGTCCGAAATCAGACTTGCAAACATTCAGACACAGTTGCAATCTCAGTGAGAAAGCAGCAACTATAGATGTATATGGAAGGAAGCTGTTTGCCTGCCTTCCTTTTTGCTTTACAACAGAAAAGTCAGAAACCCTTTCTGGAATTCAAGGAGTCTCCCAAAACGTTTATGATGGATCAGTCTGTTTGGAGTCATCCAACAGTGTTATGTTTCTTGGCAGTCACCAGAAGGAGGAAATGTGGTAGAAGTGCCAGAAAGGTCTCTATGTACAGTCATTCCAATGAAAGACAGCCTTGCGTTGATTCACATTCAGGTTTATTTTCCTAGCATGAAGGCAAGAGATGTTTTTCTACAATTGCACTGGTATATCAGAGACTTTGAACCTCAGGATTAATTCTGCTATTTTTTCACTACATCAGCCCACATCAATTACTGTTAGACTTAATTCTTCTCTCAAGTTCCTCAGCTAACGAAGAAGCCAGCAAATTACATTTCACACTTTCCCCATTAATTTTTGGAATATTTCCCTCAGTGCTAAACAGTCTTAGTTAATCATTAGTCACATTAGGAGAGGGGCAACACTTTTCTTTCTGTTGATTGCTCAGACTGTTGAAGTTAATGTGAAAGGAGCGTGATGAAAGAGTTTGTGTATTTCACAAGTTCTTGTGCTTAGTCTTCCATGACATATAGTAATATTCCCCAATCACATGGTTCTAACTAGACAGGCATGGAAGAATTTCTCCCTTGTCCCTTCCTTTCCCTACCCTTAAGAATGCATATTTAAAGAACCTTTAAAAAAATAAATTATGTTCTCTGTCTCTGTGATATCCAGAGTCAGGAAGACCTGGAAAAATGCCTGGATATCCTACCCATATGGAAGGAAAAGGGAATTCCTTCAAGGACTATTCTTTGTCTTAATCATCAGATAATCCAACAAACAAGTAAACCTATTTCCATGGGTTTCCCTGTTGTAGTGAACCATTTATAAGGAACCACATATGCTGGTATAAGTACTCTGTGTTTGGGGAGTGAATTTGAATACCCTTTTTTACTTCATGATTCCTTCATGTTTGAAAGGTCAAAAGCTCTTCTGTGTTTACTTGACAAACAAATCTGGGAACACAGAGAATGGGAAAACCTGTATATTATTTCTGGAAAGCACTACACTCCAGGTGCCACCACCCATGTCCACAGCAAGATAAAAAAATAACTCACTGGAGATATTTCTCTGACAAACAAGTCTGCTTATTAAAGGGAGATCCCTCCATAGACTCTGGCACCACTCAGAGTAGTTGGAGGTAGCAGACTGTGCCATGCACTGGAGATGGGTAGCATTCCCTTTCCACCATGTTTGGAACATAGCCTGGCTGATGTAATTTCTTTCTCCTATATAGTCCAAAGGACACTTACGATCCCCAGATATTTTGGTGCATTTTCTCAAAGACACTGTTTGTGGTGACAATATAACAAATGAGTAGAAGTCCAGATTTTTTCATGAGTGTTGCAACCACTACCTCTTGGAGAGGTGAACAGACTAATCAAATAAAAAACTGGAAAGAAATAATCCAGTGTTTGGTCATGTAGCTGCTCAAATTTTCTGTTGAAGAGTGTATTGTGTGCTTTAAAAAGACTAAGGTATACAGTTTTGTGTATACCAGATTAATCAGGACCTGAAATCTGTTGCTGCCCAGCTTCCCGGAACACATTTGTCACAGCAGTCTTTTGAAATCAATTGAAATGTATCTTTTCCTCCTGCTAACTGACATGATAGATTGGTAATAATCAAACACCATTTGTGCACTGTCAGTCTAGCTTTTCTGTCGTGAGTGATTGAATATCCTTTAAATACCATTGTGGCATTACTCCTGAATTGAAACCTAATGAGAAAACTTTATAAATGGACTAAAGTCATGTTTCCAGCTCCCAGTAGTGCACTCAGTGCAGACACACCTTGCTTTATCTCTGCACTTAGCAGGGATTGTTTAACAGGCTGCTCCTGCAAACTGTCAAGCCAAATACAGAGTGCACATGCAGTATTTTAATTATTGTTTAATGACTCTTTTCTGATCAGGCTTAAAATCCTCTCTGTGGAAGTGATTATAGGTAATTCTATAGCTGTAACAAAATCATTTGATAATAAGGCTGATATAGAAAATCAATTACTTAAATATCAGCAGCTTAATATCAGTAATGACTATCTCCTTCTTGTTCAGGCTTTGTGCAAATGTGTTAATACAGTGTAATCTTAATACTAATTTTCATGACATTGTAATAGAGCATAAACACAAGTAGAGTGGAGATTTCCCAAGGGAGAGGGATTTTCAAAATTTGGTTTCTCTTACTGCTTCACTCCAGCTGATGATAAGAAAGAGGTGTCATATGAATATTCATAATTTACCTGATCACTGTAATTGTTAGTAAGACTCAATTTTTCTTTCTCTATCTGGTCAGATCAGCTTATAAAACTGTTGTATGCTTGCCAAGGATTCTGGCTCATGGGGAGAAGTAGTTTATTTGTGGAGCTTCTCTGCTCTGAGGCTTGTCCAGGGCTACATCTGTGTATGCAACAGGGAGCAGCTTCAATAATTTTGATGGACAAATTACTGTAATGTTTTTCTCTGCAACCACTCAGGTTAGAGTCTACTCACAATTGATTTGTGCTCTGGTAAGAACTATGCTCATTTATGAAAAAAATCCTATAATTTTGCAAGACAAGCAGAGGAATCACGTTCTCTCTTGGGAGATTGGAAGCCAATTCACATACACTTAAGCTCTTTGTGCCAGGATCAATGTCTTGTACTAATGCTACAGAATTTGATCTTGCAATGTAGATGTAATTGAGAGATAACTACTTTTCTTCTACACTAACAAAAATATTAATCTTCAAATAATGACTGCCGACTTGAGTTGTTGTGATATTCGGGAACATGGAAATGGGGGTGTGTTCTGGTTTTGTACTGAAAACAGTGTTGTATAACAAAAAGGATGTCTTCACTACTGCTGAGCAGTGCTTGCACAGAGTCAAGGCCTTTTCTGCTTCTCACCCTACCCGTGAGGGAGCTGAGGGTACACAAGATGTTGGGAGGGAACACTGCTGAGATAGCTGATCCCACTGACCAGAGGGACATTCCATACCATACAGCACGGTGTTCAGCTGTGAAATCTCCAGAAGTTAGTCAGGGCTGCTGTTGCTCAGGGACTGGCTGGGCTTGGCTGGGGGCAAGCAAGTGAGTTTTCTTTCCCATCACTTTGTTTCCCCTCTTTTCTTCCTTTTTCTTATTAAACTATCTCAGCCCATGAGTTTTCTACCTTTTGCACATTTGATTCTCTCTCCCATCTCACTGTGGGGGAGTGAACAAGTGGCTTTGATGCCTACTGGGGTTAAACTACAACAGCTGTAAAGAAACAATGTCAGAAAATCCCTTTGGAATTTTTTTTCTTACTTGCACCTGAGTGGTCCTGGCTATTCACTGGTGACCTTAGGACAGAATAATAGCTTGCTTGACCTGGCTTGGGTGTTTCTGAAAACTGAAGCCTATCTGAGTCAATAACCAGAAGAGAAATCTCAGTTACAAAGGTAATGAAGCATGAGGAAAGGAGGGTAAATAACCTCTTCTTTATTTGCAAAAATAAAGCAAAACCAAAGGTCACACAGAGTAAATACACCTTAGATCAGAAGACTACCCAGTGACAGTGTGATAGGCAGCCAAAGGGCAATGATGTTTGAGATTCTTTGTGTGAGGGAGTAAAGCTCCACTCTGAGGCATGGCATCCACCCCACGAGCCTGGTGGAGACATCCTGCCTCCCTGCTGGGGACGACGGCTCATGCAGAGGTAACAGTGGTGCTTTTGCAGTCAGGGAAGTCAATCAGAGGTCCATGGGAGATGTAGAGAAAGTGGCATGGAGCTGAACTCTGTTTCCAGTCACTTGAAGCAGAGCAGGTGAAATTATCTTCAGTTGTGCTTTTAGCTGTGGAACATAATGCTCTCCTTTTAAAAGGCAAGCAGTCAGACATTTTTTCTCCTTTTACTGAGGTGTATATTTGCGTATAGGTAACCATAGCTACTATGGCTGGAAAAACTGAAACTTAAGAGTTTCATCAACATAAGTTTAACAATAAAACTTGAAAGCAGACAATGTGGCTCATGAAAACCTATATGACAAAAATGAATGGGAATGTTATTGCTAAGCTAACTCAAGTCAAAAAAAGTTCTAATAAGTAAAAGAATGTCTTCCCTCACTTAAACGGGCATTTTTACAACCTGTTAACATTTCAGCTTTACCTCTAGGCACTATTGGTATCTACTGTTATTTACCCATAGTAATTATTTTTATATATGAGTTCTTAACACATGCTGAGTTAACATAACCTCAGCTGAGCTTCATTCAACTGTATGTAGCTGTGTGGCTTATGGATCTAAACAAAGACTCCTTCAATTGTATAGTTCATCCTGCTTTGAACCCCACTGCCCATGCCTGAATGAGTCTAAATTCACATATACAAAGCAACTTACAAATAGGATCCTCTGGTTTTGTGTACCTTACCTAGAGTCTGGGAGAGAAGTTCAAAATGATGAAAACCCACGGGAGCAGTACACATGGACAGGCTTCTGTTACACATGGGAAAACAGCAGATGAGTGTTGTTAAAATTAAGGATCCCTAATCACCTGCAGTTACTTGCTTTTGGAAATTTAAAGTCAAGGCATCTTAAATCACTTAGGTGTTTTTGTGAATTCAAGCCAAACTCTGCAAAATGAAGCCATTTATTGCACATGTAATAGCCATATAATGCTTCCTGGAAATGAAGTGCTGGTAAAAAAAAGTGCTATATCTTTATCAAAAGCTTGAGAAGATCTTCAAGATAATGAGTAGATGAATTAAAATTGGAAAAGGTTGAATGTATGCAATGCTTTTCTACTCCTTGTTTAGAAGACTTTTTTTTTTTTTTCCCAGGAGAACAAATGAATCTTTGTCTTTATCCACAGAGGATCTTTGCACATAAAAAAGAAGAATAGCTGCTTAAGACCTCCATTTGTCAGAAAATGGGCTTTAAAAAAAAATCAGTCAGTGAAGAGGAATGCCACATGTATACACTGGAAATGAAAATCCTTCTAAAAGCTGTATTAGTTTTATATGCAAGCTCATTACTTTAGCTGGAGCTAAAACCATGTCCTTACAAAAACAGTTCTGGGGTCTGATGTTGGTTGGAGGATGAGCACATATCAATGTAATTATTATTAGGCAGTGAGAGAAGCCTCCTTGTCTTGATACCTAATGCATCATTTGGGGATCTTGGGATGCTGGATACAGCTAGACTGAAATCTGGTTGTCTCTGCTGCGTGGCTGAGGGTCTGGAGTGTCCTGGGAGAGGGAAAGGATTGTGATAATGGTGTAGCTGTTATAGTTTAAGGGTGGAAAAACCCCAGAGTTTGTAGGAAGAGATAATACCCTTTGTTTAACTAACTGATACTAGTGAAAAGTAAGCAAAGAAACTCCTTTATTCTAATGTAAATCAGAGTTTCAGAAAATGGAAGGCTTAGAAATTAATCATTATCTTTGGGGCCAGCTAAACTAGACAGAGTCTTAAAGGGGCTTCCCAGGTGTCAGCTAATATAATTGTCCATCCTTGGTGTCAAGACTTGGTGGAAAAGCGTGGATTTGTTGGTAAAGGAGTCCAAGTTTTGCCCTCTCTGGATGAGAAATTTACATGTTAATGTAAGAGTGACATGTTAATTTAAACTTAATCAATGAAAATTTTGACAGTTTTTTAAAGTTATTTAATCAGAAAAAATTATAGTAATGAAATTTTATAGTCAGATATTAAATATATTAATTTTAGTATTTTATAGTGGTTGTAGTTGTAAAATAAAATTAGATTTGCATGTAGAATGTCTTAAAATTGTAATGTGATACAAGTATTTTTAAATGGTATTTCTAATTCTTAGATGGCTAAAGTTAAAGGCTATTTCTTTCACTGCATTGAGAATTGAAGTGTAGTGCTGCATCCAGCTCTGGAGCCCTCAACACAGGAAAGACATGGAGCCAATGGAAGTCCAGAAGATGAACAGAGGGCTGGAATGCCTCTACTATGAAAACAGGCTGAGAGATCTGGGATTGTTTGCCCTGAAGAGAAGGCACTGGGGATACCTTAGGGCAGACCTCCAGTACCTAAAGGGGATCTATAAGAAAGATGGGAACAAACCTCTTAGCAGGACTTGTAGTTATAGTACAACCATATAGTAAATGGCTTTATACAAAAAGAGGGTAAATTCAGACTAGATATGAGAAAGGAAGTTTTTTTAAGTGAGGATGGTGGAACACTGGATCAGGTTGCCCAGAGAAGTTGCAGATGTTCCATCCCTCTGAATATTCAAAGTCAGATGTGGGATAGCTTTGAGAAACCTGACCTAGTTGAAAATGTTCCTGCTCATTGCAGGTGGTTGGACTATACAAGCTTTAAAAGTCCTTGCCAACCCAAACCATTCTATGATTCTATTCGCTACTGATTCAGAGCAAAAGTCATGACCAGTAGTTAGATTTCATGTACAAGAATAATTTTAATTGTAGCAAAGCACTCAAATGTGAAATATTAAGTTCCTTACTTTGCCTGTTTTATCAGTCTTGTCCAAAGGCACAGGGGAACTGTGGGGTTAGAATGCACCATTTAGTTTGGTACCAAGGTAATTCACAAGGAAATTAAAGATGGTACAGATGGAATAATACAGTGCTGGGTTGTTGTAGCTGAGCAGCAGCTGTTCTAATTTTGGAGCATAAAATCTTACAGATCTGGAAAGTAACCAGTATGCTTCCAAAGGAAATGGGAAACCTCCTGAGTTACATGATATATTTCAAGATGGAGAGGAAGATGGTAAATCTTTAATGTATTCTACCTCATCTGTGATACTCAGGCACTTTATTTTGATACTTTTAAAAATGGATCTTTCTACAGAATTCTAGACAGCTGTCTTTGCTGCCTTTTAACATTTGTTCCATTTATTCCTTCACTCTGCAGAGAGATTAGTTAAAATTTTGTCATGTATTGGCCTCCTTCCACTTTTTAGTTGTCACTCAGGATGATGTCAGTTGTCCTGTTCCATTTCTGTGCTGACCACACCCCCCTGTGAGCTCCTTGCTCCTGTCTGCCCTTATGGGGCTTCACTGCAGCTCCCCCTGAGCAGCAGAAGACAGCAAAAAGTTAAGATACAGCAGGAACTGAATTCACACAGTATGAGTTGCATGGCAAAAGCAGGTAACATGCTGTTTGCTTAGTGGAATGCCAGTTTTCCATGGGTATTTAAGGAAAAAAATATTCTCTGATGTATAGGAGGACATTTAAGTTACTGAACAGGACTTTTAACTTATTTAATGCAGGGCCTTATGGATGTCTAAACTGCCTAAGAAAGGCTTACTACCTGACAAAATATGCCAATAATAAATATATTCAGGTTTTGGGGAGAACTGAGTTATAAATATTGAAGCAATGAATGAAGAAAAACATGTTAACATGATTTCATAAGGTTAAATCGTCTCTCCATTAGTGACTAATATTTTGATGTGAATCATTGTCTCTTTCTTCACAGAGTCTCTATGCTGATATATTTTGAATTATATACCTTGGGAGTGAAAAATAATACCAGGAAATCAATAGGAACATTTGTTTTTACTCATGTCAGTTATTGTTTAGGGGACATCAAAATTATTGTAGTGTTTATATAACAGCAGACCTCTTCCAGTAGTGCCATATTTTCATGAGTGATGCTTACTATTATTTTCTTATTTTGTTCCTCAAGAGAATGAATGAGAAAGCTTAAGCAGTGATTATAATTTGAGTAACTGAGTGAATAGGCTGAAGTGGGATGAGTGTTGTCAGAACTTATTATTCCAAGGGCTCATTCCAAAAACTTCAGTTCTTAAAAAAACCCCAAACCCACACCTAAATCATTAATTTATCAAAGCTGCAAAATGGTCCTGGCTTTTCTCTAAGATGATCCAGTTAGCTGAAATCTTTAAATGTGGATCTCTTAGTCTGTGGATTTCCACCAGGCTGTACTAGCCAAGCAGCAATTCCCAGGTAATAATCTTGCTTCTGAAATGTCCAGCTGGCTAGTGACATTGCTAGTGTGAATGTGGGGAATATCATGCCAGTGACTCATGACATCATTTCTGGCTGAAAGATGAAAAGGTCCAACCTGATGCCCTGCCCAAAGAACTACGACTGGGAGGGTGTTTCTTGTGCTGACCAAGGGCACATACCAGAAAGAACTTTTAGCTTTGTTATTGGCTAAATCCCTGGAGATGTGGAGTGGTGGAGGCACTTACCATGCCAGACCTCGACTTGGATGGTCTGCAAATAACTTTTATTCCAAGAAGGCCATCAGAGAGAGGATTTTAAGCCAAGTAGTCTGTCACTGGCAGCACATTTGCATCAGGAACCAATGACTGAACCATAAAACGCAATGCAAAGTGTAGCTGCCACTATGTGATTTAAAACTCCCTAAGCAGAACAGAAGGAGATAAAGGAAGCCAAGAAAAGTGTATTTGGAAAGATAACAGCAAGAATGTTGTAGCTGAGGTAGCTGAAGTAAGCACAAGTGTTACCAGACTCAAAAATCTGGGTACTGTAAAAGGTGACAGCAACAACGACCTGATGATCATTCTGAATATAAAGAAACTGAATATGCATGGAGATTTCTTACATAAAGGGTGTCCAGGTTCCCAAGACTCCCCAGATGTGTGCCAAAAGACTGATGAGATCTTGTTAATGCAGACTACAAAGCTTCTTATTTTTGCACAACTATATGCATTTTAAATAAAGTGCCTCTGTCAGAGGTCGAACTGTCTGTTTCAGTGGCAGCTTCACTGGCCTGATTGATTACTTTGCCAACCATGCTTGTAGAGCTGCAATTCCTTTTCAATAATGTTTCTTGAATGTTTTGTATCTATGTAAAATGCCAGCAAGTCTTATAGCTGGACCACAAAGTATTAGTATGTTTAGAACTACATTTGTCATTGTTATTTACTTCTGTTATTCATATCCCTTGAGAAATTTTGCATATTGAGAATCGCATAAGACTCTTATTGTGACCTATTTATATACTGAATGTACATGATTAGAGAGCTGTGAAGCTTCTCAATATTTCTGAGATATATGAATACATAAAAAATATTGAGCTTGAAATCCAGATGATAGTGAATTTTGAGACTAAGCAGATTTTCAAAAACCTCTTTCTGCCTTGCCTGGCTAAAGTTACCTCATTGCAGATGTAAGTATATATATATAAAATCAGGACTTTCACTGCTCACCCATTTAGGTTCAAATCATGACACTAAGAGCTGTGAAGGTCTGCATTGTAGCCTTGTTCTCAAGTAGTATTTTCCTTGAGTTCCGTGGATACTCAAGGATCACGCCCAATGCCTAGTTGCTGATGTGTAGTTACAAGTCAGAACACTTGAACAGTTAATTGATTGCTTCCAGAATAATCATTACTTGTAATTACACAGCTGTGCGGAACTTACACACTGTAGCTTCAGAGGAATGATGCTGTCCTAGAGTTTGTAAAGTGGCTAAATATAGTGAATGAGCACCCTAACCTGCTCATTGGGATGGAAAAAGTTACCTTCCAAGCCCAAGGTTTATTCTCTAAAAGTCTAAAATGTTAGCAAATTAGCACAATTACAGTGTTCTTGGAGATATTTGGATATTGCTTTTGGATGAAAGACCAAGATTATGTCAGAAAATACTCCATGATCCTTTCTATGAAAAACATTTACCAAAATTTGTCTACTCTCTGTCACATAAATTTTTTACTTTGAAGAATATGTTAGATGGCTAAATTTCCAGTTTGGCTGGCCTCCATTTTTTGTACTTTTTTAAAAAGCAATTGATTCTCAGGGCATGCAACACTTTTTTGGGGATAATTTCAAAGTCCCAAATGCTTTGTTTATAGTTTTCCATTTCACAGCTGACACGCAACTGCGTTGCTTTATTCTGTTCTCTGAGTAATCACAGAGTAGCCATGCAATAGTTTCTGAGATACTGACAAAAAATATCTTGCAATAGAAATTTTCTGAATGGAAAAATATAAACTTGGTGATACACTGTGGTTAAGAACTCTTCATAAAATAAATATCTTCTTTTCCTTCCCAGCTGTCAGTGCTTGGAGCAGTGGAATAGGCAGAAACCTGATGGTGTAAACCCCATCCTCCATGCCTGAATATCCACATGGAGATAGTGGAAATAGGAGATTTTGCAAGATCATTAAAATCTTGCTCAGTTCCTTGTAATAAAGAACTCTGAATAGTATTGTATCATTGGTATTATAGTCAGAGGTTTGAAGGTTGACTCAGGAGTTGAAAAACCAGTGGTGATGACAATCAGTACTCAGACACAAACTCACTTAGTTACAGACCCTCTTGGTGAAAGTTCAGCTTCTCTGTTTAGACATGGCAGAAGATTTTTCCTTTTTTGCTTATAGTCCAGTCACCTGTGTGCTCTTTGTCTCCAGGAGAAGTGTGTAAGCCTTAAGATCATATAGTCTGTACTACTAGACTGACAAACTATAAAACTTGAGTAAGCAGCTTGAAGGCCGCTGCTTGTGTCAGTCTAAGTCTGGTCAGGCATCAGGCCAGTTGGAGGTAAAATCCCATTCTCTTTTAACGGCAAGTGAAGAGCTGCCCTTGCTTGAGTCTCCTGCCCTTGCATTTGTTACAAACTCTGCATGGTCAAGGTTTGCTTGTGAACTAACCCACAGGCAGTTTTATCATTGTTTCAGCTGAAGCAAAAGTCATGTTTGTCTTGTGCAGCTGGCATGCTCCAAAATTCAAATCAGTCTGTTTACTCAAATTTCAATCTACAAAATGACTATAAGGATTTTGAAAGTGCTATGTGATTGCCCAAAGTTTTTTGGACAGGTAATTTTAATGATGGTTAAAAGACTGGAGATTAGAGATATACATATAGCCAAAGCCCAGTCTTTCTGTAAGTGAAATGCATGAAAATGCCAAAAATACACTTTGCAGATTATGATAGTGTAAATAATGCAGTTAAATGCTACCCTGACACCCGATCCTGACAGATCTCGGAAGGCAAGCAGGATCAGCCCTGGTTAGTACTTGGATGGGACACCTCCTGGGAATACAAGGGACTGTAGGTTCTAGTCCCTGAGGACTGCACTGTCACCGTCCAAGCTCACTCGGCCATGGCAGATGAACCTTAGGAGCAAAGGATGGGGCCAGTTCCATGCACACTGTGCCTCACCTAAAAAATCCACTGCGCAGGCTCAAAGAACACACCCACAAGGGGAGAGCCCTTCCCAAATCTGCGTTTACCAAGCCATGAATGAATTAATTAATTTAACATGATTGTGTATGTTTCATGGTGATTTTTTCTCACCGATCTTAATATAATGCAGTGAACACAAATATAAACATGATACAGTCAACTCAAGGGTTGTATTATGCTTGGGCATTGAAAAAAAAAAAAACAGGTCTGGAAGAATTGCTGAGAGCAGAAAGAATTGTTTTTGTCTCACAAGCTCTACAGTAACTTTACTACTCAAAGAGGCAGATAAAGAGGGAGAGTTTTTTGCATAATCCACTGACTCCATTTGGACACAATCCTGTGCAGTGTGCTCTAGGATGACACTGCCTGAGCCCGGAGCTTGGACCAGATGACCCACTGTGGTCCCTTCCAGCCTTACCTTGTCTGTGATTCTGTGACTTTTATCTATCCAAGCAAGAGCACACATTTCCCTCCAGTATGTTTCTCAGTTTGCTTGTAACAGCGATTTGGCTAAATGGTGATTGAGATGTTAATTAGAGGTCAACAGAATTAGCAGATGTGCCTGAAAGATTCCAACAGCGCTGCTCCCTTCAGCAGGGAGTAAAGAATTTACTCTGCAAGGGCCATGGTTCGGAGCCTCTGTGCAAGCATCTGTATTGTCCCTAAGGGCTGTGCTCTAATGGGGTCTCAGGGGGAAAAACAGAAAAAAACATATCTGTGATGGTCCCTTTTCCCAGGTACCTTTGAATACAGGTAAAGTAACCTGTCTAAAGTAACCTGAATGCAGCTACACAGCCTGATATTCCCTCCCATGAGCTATTCAGTTGTCATAGAATAAAAATTGTGTGTGCAATCTCATTGGCCTAATTATGATTTACAGACAGCCTAGGCCAATAAGCATAGCCTAGGATAAGAGATACAACTCTAATCTGAGAGAAAGTATTTGCCAAATATTTGTCTCCTTTCAGTGACAGAAGCCTAGCTCTTCAAACATGTTATTACTCTCTGTCTTAAGACAACACCTTTTTTCTGCCAGGAAACAGACAGCACTGTGAGATGAGTGTGGAATTTATGTACTATAAATATGGCAAGGAAACTAGAGGAGATCAGTCATATTTTTATTAAAATTGATGTTTATTTGGATGAAACAGTGAAGCAAACACGAGTGAACAGTGTCCCAGATATCAGTCTGCTAATAAACTGTGAAAAGATACTGAAATTCCTGTATTCATCTCTTATTAATAGCATCATAACCATAATGATGGTTATGAGGCATAATGACTCTCCCTCCCTTCCTTTGTGAAGAATATTTAGTGATACCCGTTTTGACACTTTCCATCTTTGTTCTTTATAGCCCATTTTAAAACAAAGTCTTTAAAATTTGATCAATTGTAGTGACTTACATGGGCAGGTACTCAAAAACACATGGAGAATAAGATTTTATGTGCTGATACATATACATCATGCAGTTTTCTGAAGACTCGGAAAACCTGGAAGGAAATAGAGGTCATTAGATAGTGACGTCTTTCTTTACGTTTACAAAATACCTGTGCATGTGCAATAGTCAATCTTATTTTTTTCATAATTAACTGGTATTTCCCTCTCCTGCTTGCCTGCCAAGAGAAATTGGATCAGATGTCTGCTTTTCTTCTATTTGAATTATTTCATTATTCACCAAAGAAGTGCTTGGCAGGGTGGGTAAGCAGAAGAATAATGAAATGAGTTGAGAAAGTTTAATAAACATAAATAAAACTTGAAAACAACAGCTTAGGGATTTTGATCCTTGGATGACCCTTTGAGTACTTCAATTTTTCACTCCTGTGTGTAAGTATGCACTGCAACAAATAGAGTGAGAGAGGGAGTGAGTGGAATAAAAATTGGCATAAATAAAAAGGGAAAACCAGAAAAAAGTAGAATTGGATTTGACCACTCAAGTGAAGAAACACCCTTTGCTCTAACTCATATTTGGCAAATGCATCTGCTGAATAACAGGTTGAACTATATCCTCCTACTTTTGAAAACTTGCTGTTTTTTAAAGCTGAATAAAAAGTATGGTCCAGATCTCTTTCTCATAGGTGCTCTCTCCTGTGGGAGACTTGACTTGTTACCCCCTAGGTGGACGATATGGCTGTGGAGTGGTCTCTGGCTGCTGGACTCTGTGGACATGCACTGGCTATATTTAGAGAAGGTTTGATTTAGGATAAGGAAGTTACCCTTAAGCTGAAGATCCACTGCATTATCCTGCAAAGATTGTATTTGTGAGGGGGAAGCACATTATGAGGCGACTCCAAAGAAGAGCCGTTCTAGAAATTAGATGAGGAAGAAAGTCAGAGAAATTAGTATTGTTATCAGGAAGTCCTAGCCAGAGGGACCAGCTGTTGGGTGATACTGGATTCAGCAGCCCTCTTTTTCTCAGCAGCATTCTTCTGAGAAACTTTTGCTATGATGTATTGGAAACATCTGATTTGTATTTATTAGATTAAGGGTAGAAATATGGATGTCTTTCATTAACGGCTGGCATTTTATTTCATAATTTCTCTTGAAGAAGCAAAAACCTTCTTACAAAATTTATATTACTTGCAACTATGGTTAGAAACCCAAATCTCATGACATGAGGGTTGTCTCATAAACTTTTTTTACTTGCCACCTATGGTCTGCATTTCACACATGTACTAATGCTTCCACTGTTTGCCTGCTAGAAGAAAAGTAAAAAGAATAAGTATTTATTGGTCCTGATGCCTCGGGTTTTCCAGGTTGATGTATCTCTGTCCCTTCCCTCAACAGCTATTGGCTGGGGGCCACTAAGTGTTTGTTTTTTTCACCAAGTTTTTGTTGTTGATTATATTTGTATTACTGAAATGTTGCATACTTTTTTCTGTTTCTAATCTTTCCTTCTTTCAGAAGGCTGGACTATCTTTTCCTTGTACAGTTTTGACTCACAAGAATGAATCCTTACTTTTGTGGGAATACAGGTGAATTGAGGGTTCTGACTGGAACATTCAAATCATTGCAATTTATAAATTGCCAGACTGAAGGTGACCTTCAAACAGAAGGTGTGAAAGTTTCAGTTTTCTAGCAAGTCTTTTACAGCCTTGAAACCAAGAGCATCAACAAATAAACTAATTTTGCTCCCTCCATCCTCAAGGAAAAGCAGATTTGATATTTTGTGAGAGAAACACATATTGACAGAGTCCACAATCTTCTTTATTAATGACTACAAGGTTGTAGTGTGAAAATTTGTCTCAGTCTTCAAGACACTGCAAATGTATTCCTGCATAGCAAGCCTGAAATTGTAGTAATACTGTTTTCTATTATGTAGTAAATTGACCTTCTGCAATAAAAAGGCAGCACAAGAGGAGAGCCTGGATAATGCTGCAGTTGCTTCTTGGATTTCTCAGGGACTTGGTCCTTCCCACCTTTGGACCTTGTGAATTTTATGGCTAATAAAGAAATAATAAATACTTTGTGCAGCTTAAGTTCAAGGTAGTTTAGATCAAAACTAAAAGGGGACTGTGACAAACTGTAGCTGAATTTTAAATGAGTGTAAGACTATTATGACTACTGATGTCTTGAATCCTAAATTCTATATTAAGGTCAAGATAATGGCTTAGTGTTTTATGAGCCTTTGTAGTCTGAGCGGCACCATCTCTTTAATCTTAACTTTGCCTCAAGCCAAAATAAATCTCAATGTTGTAAACTCTATTGTAACATAACTGCCCTGTTCAGGAATGATCATTTTTTCTAAATGTCACTAATGTCTTGCTGTGGCAAAACAAGAAAGGAAATCTTACTCTTTCTTTTGAAATGGCAAATCTGAAAGTGTTGTAGCTTTTCTGTGTGAGCTGAATCTTTATTTTTGAGCATTTTATCTCCAGCATTTTGAGCTGGTTCAGCTCTTTTCATCACTGCATAACTCAGATTATAAAGAAAACTGACTGCTATCTTCAATGGCATTCCTTGAACGAGTGCAGCTTATTTGTTTATGCATCAGCCATAACTTCAGACATATTTGAACAAATCAAGGTTGGACCTCATGAGTGTCCATCTGAATGTTTAAAAAAAACCCCTGCCTCGATCAGGTGGAGGACAGAAATTAGCAAGTAGAGTATGGTCTTCATTCCACAAATTTGGCTGCTCAGTGGTTTTGTAGCCTGAATCAAGAATATGTAAGACTCTGCCTGTGTACAACACCGAGTATAACAGATTTCTCAGAAGCCCTTCTATAGGTAGTACCTTTATAATTTTCCTTAGTGTTGTGCTGCTACACTTGTTTTTCACATATTTTTTTTGTACTTCATTTTTAGCTCTCCCCCTCCCCCCAATTGGCATACATATTTTCAGCATCTGTTTCTTCTTTTCAGGATTTTAAAAATTTAAAAAATTTAAAAATGAACATAAACTCCTTCACAGATAACTGTGATAGAATTTGTAATCTCATGCAGCATTCTTTTCTGAGACATAGGGCACATTCTGGATTATTTTGCACATCACCTGATTTCCATGTTGCCACCCATTCCTTGAAAAACTTGATTAAAAAGTGGATGGATGTATAGATATCACAATTCTTGCCAAAGTCAAACAAACAGTAGGGAATGTTTAATAGTCAGTTTAGTGCTTTGGAGTGCCATAAAGAAATATCATGGGGAGAATGCAATTTCGAAGTCTGTTTTTTTATAAACAATAATTTTATATTCAGCCACTCTCATATTCTTGGTGCTGGTTGAGTGAAAGGTGTCCCTGACCATGGAAGGGAGAGTAGATTAGATGATCTTTGGAGATCCGTTTCAACCCAAATCATTCTATGATCCTATTTAGTCTTAGGTCATCCAGTCTCCCTCCACAGCAGTGGAGACAGGCACTTCCAGAGGATGATTTGTTGCATCCCAAGTTAGTCTGCATGACATAGATGAAAATATTTGTTCTATAGGAGCACTTGCCACTCTTGATTTGATGGAGGAAATACTGTTTGGTGTCATACTAGGAAACATAGCAGGTATCTTAGTGAGATACCCCAGACTGAAGGGAAATTGCTTTTGTAAACCATTTGTTATGGGAACATTCAAGTATGGGAACATCACAGAGGGAAGTCACGTTGGTGTGACTTTAGCACAAAGTACTCTGAACCAATTCACCATTTTTTAACACTGGAGGAAAATCTTATCTCTCATATAAGCCTTCTTTTGTACATAGTAAACAAAGTTTCTGGTTTTTTTAACTGTTGACCATTGCAATCAAATTGAGATCCTTGCCAATTGCCATTGAAAACCTTAATGGGGACAACAATATGTATCTAATTTTTTTCCACTTAAAACTGCATTGGAGAACCCTGGCTTTTATCATCACTTCTTTGAAGCTCAAATCTGCACTCTAAATGCAATAGAATGTTATTTAATGCTCTCTCTGATGTATATTTATATCTTCAATATCTCAGTAGGCTGACATTGGTCATCTATGACAGACATAAGGTCTTACTATTCTCCCTTCAACTTCTTCAACTTGCATTAAGGAGGGTGTTAGGGTAAATTTCTCCTTTTCTGCTGCCATGCTGTATCGTCATTCAACTTGTGTTAAGGCAAAAGTGCCTACTGGTTTTGAATCTTGTATGCTTGTAAAAATGATTCATTAGAACTGAATAAATTATTCTGGTATGATGCACTGGAAAAAGTTCTTCCCTCCATAGAGGAATTGCTCAGCAAATTTAAAGATGACCTGTGTTTACTAATCCAGTTCATTCTGTTAAAACAATAATATTCTTCAAGGCTATTTGATCTGTGAATATTAAAGAATTATGGTATTTTTTATTGTTACAGTAGGATCTTGGGGAAAAAGTTTTTAAAAAATGAATAAAAATGGGTAGTGTGAAATATTGCCCTTTGATCTGGAGTGCAAAAAACTGTGCATAAAAATACTCAATCTCAGGCACTGCACCAAGTGAATTTTGTTTTATTGTGATTTATTCTTTTTTAGTGAAAATGTAAGTGCTTTCAGACAAGGATTTGGAATGCTGCCATCTTCCTCTCCATTGTCTTTCTAACCAATTTGTGTCATAAGAGCTTCTGAGCGTAGAGTGCCTTTTAAAAAATTTTGTACAGTGTTAGGGCAATAAGATTTCAGCCCTATTTGAGATCTCCTGGAGTTACAGTCTTGCTAATAACAATACTGTGGAAAAGCACTGTTAAAGCTTAAAGCCCCCAGGGACTTCATGTTAGTGATGTGATGTAGACTGGCTGACAAGCTTACCTCTGCAGAGAATCTGATTCATGTTCTTAAGGCAACCTGAAGTCTTGGTGCCTTAGACATTTAAACTGTGTAACTTAAACCAAACTTATTTATGATGATGGATATAAATCTCTGCCCTGGGGAATAGTTACCATCAGGACCCTGACCCAGACAGGCCACTCTGCCTTAACCGACTGTGACAGCTACTGTGCTTCTATCTATCAGGTATTCACAATCCAATTGCAAAGGGAACTGGTTCTAGGAAAACCTTGTTTAAAGTCTGCCTGGTGGCAGAACTTAATTGCTGTTGACATTACCAAATAAATTGGTAGTAGCTCACAGAGAATAATGTATATGGCAAAACCAGCCACCAACACTGGGTACAGTGTACAGGCAGAGCTGGGGCGTGCAGCATTGTGAGAACCAGTTTCTGTTATGTTATGATTGGGAAATGTTTTGCAGTGGCCATTGAAAACAAAGTTCCCTAAAGGCTTCTCCTGTGTTTGTCACTGGTCATGAATTTAGAGGAAATATTTCTGTTTCCTGATTGTCTGGATGCAGAGAAGAACCTGAAAGAATAAGCAGTAGGAAGCCTGCAGTATACCAGTGTGAACATTTGCAAAAGCAAGTTTAAAATGTGCTTTCTGCCTACATCTTTGCAAATAAACTACAATCATTCCAGTCTTGAACTAAAGCAAATGTTAAATGAACATAGGAATTCTTTTTTATTCCTGCTGTGCAAAGTAAAATGTTCATAGTGACTTTTATCTCCATGTTATCCCTATCAGTGTGCCCACTGGTAACTTCTACGTATACACTTTGTCAGGTTTCTCTTTTCACTACAAATATTTGGAGAAGAGTATAATTTGTATTCCTCTACCATGTGAGGTATCCAAACAATAAATTTGCCACTTTTAAATATTTTTAAATTAAGAAAATTGTTAATGTCAGTTTTGTCTAATCATTAAGGGTAATGATTTGTACAAGTTGTTTCTGGGGGTTTTTTTTGTTTGTTTGTTTTACTTATGTATGACTCAGTACAACTTTTGACTAAAGTCGTCTGATTTTAAGTTATTTCAGATTTTAAAAGCTTTGATCTCAGAAACTGAGTTTGTTTCTTTTACTGTGGCTATTTTTATATCCAACAGTCCTTGAAATTTAATAGGAAAGCAGATCAATATTTTTAAAGTAATTATTATATGTCCTATACTTGCAGTTGCTGCCACAGGGTTATAAGAACAGGAGCCAGACGTTTTATGAAAGAGTGTTATTTATATGTATATATCATTAGCACATGACCGTCTAGACATAGAGACACTGGTTTTAAATTGACTGAGTGATAACTGTGTTTTATTCCCTAAGATGTCTTCAATGTTCAAAGTCAGATGAAATAGTAGCTGCTAAGAGTATTCCTGGTTGCTTATTTTAATGGCTGAGCAGGTCAATGGAAGAAAAACCCAACTAACCAATAGTAACAAAAATATCAACATACTTTGGAAAGACACTGAATTACAATTTTACTGGACATTATTTTGGGTAAAAATGGTGCTGTGCTTGCCCTGTTCTTATGGTGTTCTCTTTGGAGGGAAGCAGTCACAGCAATCAATATTGTCTAACACAGGCTGGAGACAGCATTCTGGATTTGGTGGACCTGGTCTATCTAATGCCTAATTGTATTGTTCTGTGGGCTGGCAGTATAGCTGTGTAACATCCTTTACTAAGTAAATAAAAATGTGTGCAGAACATAAGAGTTACTGTACCAGTTTGGGCCAAAGGTATATGTACCCCAGAACCTGATCTCCAGGCATATCCTCTGGACAAAATAAAAGCAACATATATGTACATGAGATACGGTCCCTTGATATTCTCCTATATTTCAACTATTTTCTCTTTAGGAAGATTTTTGCTTCTGCTGATTTTTGTCTGTTTGGTAAAATATCTTCTCACATACCCACCATACTGTGAGACAATTCTATCCACTGCAGGAGGAACCCTTTCTTTTTATTTTTTACCCTGGGTCCAGCAAGCTTCTTCTGATATGGCCCCTGGTTCTTGTACAAGGAGAGACACTGAGCAGCCAGTCCCTCTTGCTCTCTCCATGCCAATCTTGCCTCTGCAGACCTCTGCCATAAACCAGATTGTTTCTGTTCCAGGATTAAGAATCCTATGCTAAGCAAAAGTTCTTCATTCTTTGCTGCAAAGCTCTCTTTCATTGCTCTTACTACCTTCAGAGATTTCTCCAATTCAATTAGACCTTCTTTGACATGAGGTGATCAGAACAACTCTAATATTCAAAATATTGGCAAGCTATGGATACATAAGGTAGTGGTCTAGCTTCTCTCTCTCTCTCTCTCTCTCTTTTTTTTTTCTTTCTAAATTTTTTCTAATATTTGACTCAATTTTTTTGGCAGTGGTTTAATGGAACTGTCTGTCACAGCCTGGACATCCCACTCCTGAAGACACCCTAGAGTCCTTCATTGTATATGTGAAGTTATGGTATATTTTTTCATAGATTCATAGCTTTGTGTTTACTTCTGTTGAATTTCACTTGCCATTTTATTGCACAGTGCATACATAGTGGGATGCATAGGGAGTCAAGGGAACACCCACCAGCTGGTGCTGCCTGCTGTGAAGAAGCCTTGGTCACAGATCAAGTGTGATTTCATGACTACCAGAGTGGCTCTTGGATAGTCAGGAAAGTTTCCTTAACACAGAAATCATAAGTGAGTGCAGAACTCCATACAATCCCTCTGTAGTTGACCTCTCAGGCAGAGAAAAGAAGGAGGTTAGCTTTGCCTTTCCAGCCCTTTGGGAACTTGCTCCTCCAAATGGCTGGCAAATGTGCCTTAATCATGAAAACTTCTTAATTATTTCATCATAGAGTTGTTTGCCTGAATTTTAATATACAATAAACCCCAATCAATTTCAGTGTGTTTGAAAGTTCAATTTATAATTTCCTATAACAAATGATTACCTTAATAAAAAACTTTATAGTTGATAATCGAACATAAATTAATTGAAATAATCAAACCGCTTTTGAAATAAAAGAATTCATTGACTATTGTGCAAGAAAATCTGAATTTGAATATTTTAGGTCTTGTAATGTCTCAAATAAAAAGTCCATGTTCATGTCTGTTATACTTCTTTACCAAAGTAAGTGACTATATTTCTTTAGCACATGTTGGTATGTCAGACAAGTTGCTGGCCTATTGCTCACTCTTCAGACTGAGAGATCACTTTACTATTTTCACAGTGGTTTCTTAGACTTTGATTTCTCTGCCTTTAAAGACAACAACAATGATTATTTGCCAGTCAAGAAAATAGGTAGATATGTTTGTGGTAAAATCATGCATATCTGTCTATGTATTTACGGCAGGTACCTTGTGGGAGTTTTTTGTTTGTTTATTTTCTGTTTCCTCTTTATTACCATGATTCATCTGCTTGTGTTGGTGTGTGCATTTGTATGCAAGGGCAGGGACAGACACTGAGATGAAGAGAAAATATAGCCCTTTTGAATGTATTTTGCATACAGGTATTCATTTGAGAGACAACTGCATCTCACGGGTGGGTATGAGAACCCTCAGTGCCTATAACTGGGGCTGGGAGATGAAGACAAAGGACTCACTTTACCAAATGTAAATCTCAAAGGGGTTTTTATTGTTACATGTCCCAGTCTTATTATACACACTTTTTAATCATTGTCACTTTAAGATGCAATTAATTAGGTGTATTTTAACTGTCTGTGTTAGAATGGGATGATCCAGGACCATTCACTGAGCATAAAAAGGGAAGGAGGGTGAACAGCCCCATGGGCAGACCTTGACGCTGTGCACCTCATATCTGCTTCTCACCACTGAAGATCCTCCCGGTGTTCATCTCTGTTCTTCCTGGGGCCTAATATTATGAAACAGATAATTTATTTTCTTACTTATCACTCTTGATCAGGCATGTTGCTCTCTTCCTTTGAGGTTGCAGAGAGAAATACCCTTTTTCCTTTGAGCTAGTGAGTGGTGCCTGAAAAGTGAGAGGAAAAGCTTTTTCACATTGGAGACAAAATATGTTTTCCGCTTTGTCTTACAGGATATTTAGTGGTTATGAAGTGTGTGAAAGACAATATGGAAATAATTTCAGAATAATATACAGAGTTCTTTATAGAATTATTTTGGTACATAAAAATAAAATATGTGATTGTAAACAGTTATTATAGTAGTATAATTCTTCAAAGCAATTGTTTATCCTGGCACCTGAGAATATTTACATTTCTAGACAAGTATTAGACAGCGCAGCCCTGTTACATGTGCAATGGTTAGAAAACACTTTCCTTGGGGAATATTAAATCTGAGGTTACATTCTAGGACACAGCTCACAATCTCTCCTTTCTCTTTAAACAAACCCACATGAGGTATGGCATGTTTGTCTGTGCATTCTACTGTGGGAAACAAACCCTAAGCTGCCCATACAGACTGTATATTAAGGAGTTTATCTACTCAAGCTGCAAGTGACATAGGTAGTAATAAACCCAGGTAAGATTAATGACAGAAGGCTGGGAAAATTTTATGTGAAACCGAACCACTTTGGTGGTACTAATAATTGTTATTCATAACAGGTTAGTTGTAACAGCACAACAAACACTGTTACCAAGCTTGCTAATTCTCTGAGCTTGTTTACCCATTTGTTTAAGAAGATTGGGTGCTTAGTGCTGTTTATTCATGTTCCCCTCTATCCTTTTCTAGGGCTGGTTTTGATTTTAACACATTCTCCAGAGCAAGTGGATATGTTCCCTCTTTGCAGCTCTTGACATGGCACGATCTGCTAAGAAGATGGAGTGAAAAGTTTCAGAAATATAAAAGGAACTCTTCAGCATCTTGAACAAAGAAGGAATGCTGTAAGGTTGGAGACACCTTTTTAGCTATTGAACAGAGGCTGTTATGCTTTGCTTAGCTTGCAAAGGCACAGTTTTTTAAAGACGAAAAATAGTTTTCTGGGCTTCCTTTTTTCCTCCCAAATCTTCAGGAAATGAGTTGGTATTAGGCACATTTACCCTGGAAAATTCACTTCAGCGTTGAAAGATGAATGATTGTCTTATAATAACGATGTAGTATATTTATAATGTAATTTCTGTTTTTATATTCCTCTTCATTTTTTTTTTTTTGATGATACCTGAAATTACAGGAGATTTATGAAATAAATTACATGAAAATTTAAATTGTGCTTAATTCCTCTAAATTCTACATATTGTAACATTTAGGATAATGACTTTTCTTTATTATCATTTCCCCTCCAGTTCACTTTTAATGTCTCCTTATCATATTACTATTCATATTTTCTGATAACAAGAAAAGAATATCAGTAGAAAAAAATAATAATGTGCTAGGAGGATGCTTGTCTACTTTTACTACTATAGCATCCAGAGTTTGGTAAAGAAAAATGTTAAAATTTTGGATTGACTCTCAGAATTCAAGAATCTGATTTCAAGCCAATAGAAAATAAACAAATGAATAAATCAGACCAAACCAAAACAAGGTTATTTCAGAAGCTGAAAAAAAAATCCCTGGAGTGAGGTCTTTTTTACCTGAAAATAGCCATTTCCTTTAGGACTCAATCAATTTATGAAAATAAACAATGTTTCAGAAATGAGACTTTGAAGAATGAACATATTGGAAAAAAAAATCTATTGAAATAAAAAAAAAAGAATATTTGAATTTAAATTACTCTGTATGAATAATATAAACGTTTAGGTCACCAAATCTCCCTTTTTCTTCCACCAGAAATTGATTTAGGATCATAAATTCTGGTTGTCTTTCATGTTTTCAGTGTTGAAGTAGACATAACTTTGTCAGCTGTTGCTCTGTGCTCCTGCCTTCAACCTAAATCCTCTTCAGTTTCGCCAGGACAACCAGTTCCAAATTCATTCACTGCCATGTTCTGAGCAGAAATTAAACTAAAAAGACTTCTTGAGGTCTTTTAATAGCTGTTTTTATCTGGCTCAGGAAATAATATTGTTTGCAAAGGATCCAGAGGAATAGCTGCTCTGCCAAGCAGTGAACTGTATTTTGAATCCAGCTGTGGTTTGGGTGCCTAGAAAGGGCCAGCTGGGGGCTCAAGAAGGAAGAAGGGAGTCAGGTGCTCCTAAAACTAGTGTTTTCCCAGGTAAAACACAGTGTGACTATATAAATAAATGATTCTGCCACTGAATAGATGATAGAGAGGAAAATAGGATTATTATCCTTGCCTTAAACTTGGAGATCTAAGGTTAAGTAGTCCTGTAAGCATGTGAGTGACTTCTGCATGAAGTTCATGTGAAGTTTGTGGCTAACTCTATTGCTGACCCTGGTTTTAAATCACACAATATTTTTGACTGTCCCTTTTTTTTCCTTTCAGACATTATATCTACCATAACTTCACAGAGTTTTAATAAGAAATGTTGTTGACATATACTGCATGAGTGCCTTGGGCTTTATAAAAGCATGAAATATAATTTTGTTTGATGTATCAATGTTCTGAAATTAATTATTTAAAAACTAACAATTATTTAAAATTTCCTTTATTTTTTGTTGTTTTGGTGGCCCCTTAGAAAACTTTTTATCATTTTAACATATTTTCTAGCCAAGAAAATCTTTATTATAGACTTTCTCCAACCCTTCCTGCTGGCTTTTTTTCTAGTAACCACAGGAAAGTCGGTCAGGCCTGAATGAGGCCAACAGTCTGAACTAGTTGGTTTTAGCTCACCTCTTCCTTTCTGTGTTGGACAATCCATGTGAAGAGCAACTCTTTTAGAAAAGAGTATTGAATTTGTCTGCTCTGAGCAGAATGTTGAAGTAAGTGGCTTGTGGAGGTTCCTCCAACTTTCATGGTGTGTGACTCTTCCTTTGTTTTTATGAAGCAAGCTAGTTTTCCTAGTCCTACTGAATTCCTTTTGTTCTTTGAAAAATTAGTATGGAAAAACAATTAGGTTCTGAGAAGGGAGAGATGGATGGTAAGAAAAGGGAAAAATGGTGCAGTGGTAAATAACTAAGGGTTTATTCATATAATCCAAGTTTGAGTAACAGACATAGTTGGCTCATATTTCTAGGCCTTTGATACTGAATGAGGAGATTGACTCAAAGACCCTAAATAAATTTAATGTCCAACATCGAATACTGAAATGCTGGAAGAATGGGAGAAAGCAAAGAAACTGTGACAAAATCTCATCAGCATATCTGAACTACTATCTTACCCTTAAATTGGATTCTAACACAGCATGATGTACAAATGACCCCTTCATAAAGAGACTGCCAAAAACTGCAGTAAGTGGAGACCTGTGTTGGCCTCTGCTTTCTCTGGGTAATATATATCCTGGAGAAAGGACATAGCTCACAGAATAATCAAGTTAGATCTATAATTTCTAGGGTATTTTGTGCTGTCCTTTCAGATAATGTAAGGTCAGTAGATAAATCTAAAAAAATAAAATGTCAGAACAAGCATCAACCTTGTCTCCTGTAAAAAGGGATCTTGACATAATCCAAAACAAAGATTTATAAGATCATGTCCTTGCAAATAATGTTACTGAATTTTAAGATCAAAACGCTCCATAAGGGTTTAACATGGACGGCAAGCCACTCAATTATGAAAAAAGAGGTAAGAGCTTCTTGTTCTCTCCCCATTCCATGGGTTCAGAAAACAGAGGTCAGGTAGCAATGCCAGTGTCCAAAGTTTGGACCAAAGTTTATTTTTTTCCAACATTTCCCTGATTACTTTGTTTATTGACAAATAAGGTTTATATCCTAATTCCTATTATTTTTTATATCTTGAGAGGGCTACTGGACCATGGTGCTGAGGTAGGTCTCCTCCCACTCATAAGTGTGTGTCCTAGTTCAGCAGGTGGGACCAGTTTATCACTCTTCACCAGACTGCAACTGTCAGCTGCATGAACAGGTTTTTCACTTCCTTTTACTTTGGACTTGGCAGAACCGTGTCGGGTTCAGCACAAAGTTAACAAACCCATTTGTGTTTGTGCCCCAGTGTGCTGGGTCATACTTCTGGGCTTTGTGGGTGAAAACAATTTCTCTTTGTGCCATTGCATTTATTGTAATATTGTGACTAAATTGTAACTCTGACTTATAATCTCTTTTGTGTTGGGTTCATTTATCCTGCTGGTTTACCTTTAAACTAGCACAGTGTGTAACCAAGCTTCACCTAAATCTGGCAAAGTGTTGCATTTTTGTAATTCAGTCATTACTCAGTATGCTTTTTGGAAAAACATGATGTGATACAAAATATCCATAAAAGAAATAGGAAATTAGAAAGGTAAGAGTAATTCTTACCAATGAAGCTTTTTACAATAATGGTCACAAGTCTTTACAATGCAAGGCTACCCATTGGAGATTGGATTGTTTCACTGAAAAATGCCCTGTCCTCTAAAATTCTATTTCAGCCCATTCCAAAATATTTTTAGAAACAAGCATTTTTTGGCCTATTTTTTTTCTGTGTCTGTTTTTTTTAGACCAGCATTAGCTGAGAAGCCTGGACCTGTATGTGTATTACAGAAATTGAGATGTGAATTCTGTCTTCTCAAAGTCATAACTTTCAAATGAATAAAGAAAGTTATATGCCTAAATAGCAACATGGGTTTAAATACATACATACATACATACATATAAATATGTGTGTGTGTGTGTGGTTGAAATAAAAATAGATCCCCAAAGTTTTACCATCATTTTAAACAGCTGCAGTGTTCATTACTTTCAATCTTTAATTTCAAGGCTTTTCTGTTTTGGTTCAAAATAAGAAACAAGTCCCATTTTTTGCATAGGTCTTCAGATTGGGTTTCTAGTCCTCACGTCAGATATGGGAAATCAGGATGAGATTGCTCTAGTTCACTGGTGCCCACAGTCTGTACAAGTAAGCTTGTCAAACATGGATTCTGCATATCATCCAGATGATAACTACATATGGCTCTATGCCATGTATGGGTTTTACTTTGACATGTTAAGGTGTAATTGTCAGTTCTTAAAACCTGTGCGGAATCTGTTGTCCTGTAGTCCACTTACAGAATATGTATGATCTTACACAAGCAACTGAGATTATTCCTTTCTGAATGTAACAGTCCTTGCATTAAGACTAAGCTGCTTTTTCAGACTTGTACAGAGAGTAAAAGCTTTTAAGAGTGCATGTGAAAGTTTGGCAAGGGTTCTGATAAAAATCAGAACCTTTGAAGTGCATCAATTGGTATTTAAAATTCCTACAACAGGAATAAGGACTATTCTTTCCTTTTAATTAGCACTGGCTGGTGGATGAAGAGCTAAAAGATAAACTGTTTGTTGAAGCTTAAGAGTACACCACAAAAGTCTGAGTCAGTATTGTTTCATGAATGCATGAATGAATAACAATGAAAACTATATAATGAAAAGTTTTTTCCTCTCCTTTAATTCTAATATGCCATAATGGAAGCTTGTGTGGTATGAGAAGCCTTTTCATATATAATTATATTGTTGAAAGCTCCCCCAAAATGAAAATTGTAAATTCTGAAGGCCACAGAAGGACAGATAAATGAATAGCAAATTCCACTGAGTGTTTTATCAGCTTCCTGCCATTCTCTGAACAGTGCCAGATAAAAACCCTAGTACTGAAAGGTCTTGTGAAAGGCTGAGTATAAGCTTGTAAAATGCGTATTAATTATAGAAAGTACATCTTAGTCTCCTCAAACTTCCTTTAGTTTTCTTCAAATACAAAAACACCTTGAGCATTTTCCTATCTGGCCAAGGTGGCTGCTTTTAAGATTGAAATTACTGAACTGTCTTTATGAAATTAATTGGCCAATGAGCCTTATTATTTGCAAATAGACTTTTAGCTTATCTCCTGCTGGTTTTCATATCTTTTTCTATTAATTACAGACAGAGCAAGTGGTGAGCCCTGCACTTTGTTCAACTGATACTACTAGAAGATACTGATCTGAATAGCTTAGACCTCATCACAGGCACTTGGTCTCAATTTTTTCATGAGGGCTATTCATGTCACCAATTTTCCACTTCCAGAATATGAAATTAGGAAACCAAGCTATTCTGTCTGTTTTACAGAATTTGAAAATTCTGTATACTTCAGCATTTAGGAATGTGACATTAGGGAATGAGGAGGAGAAACAACCTGAAATATTTTTTTGGTAATCCCTTGAAAACAAAACACTGAAATACTTTAGCATCAGGTACACTCACTAGGCAGTGAAGTGAAGAATGGGCTATTGCTCTTAGGTGCTCCTACTGCTGCCCTCAGAGGAAGAAGAGGGAAAGCAAAAGAAGTGCAGCTGTAATGCAGACTTTAGGAGAGAGAATGAAAACAGGGCATGGGTTTTGGGAAAAATTGGTGAGGATTCAGAAAAAGTCATATCAGAAGATACCAGAAGATCAGATGGAAATAGGAAACTTGAGATGAATGGAGATGGCAATTGAAAAGACTTGTATGTAGTTCATGGAGGAAATATTCTTGCAGAGTCCAGAACTGAGGGGATCTGGTTGAAGTCTGTCCATGAAGTAAGCCTATTCCTTCTTTTTTCAAGCCTTTCTGAATGTTTTACAACAGTTTCCTGGACTGAAGCAGTTACTTATTGTCTTGGTTACTTTAGTTTAGGGTTGGGTTTTTTAATGAAGTTTTTGTTGCTATGGACATAATTCATTTGCATCTTTCTAAGCATTTAACAGGCTCACTGAATTATCAGTTGGATCCCTTGCAGATTTTTTAATAGTTTTGAAGTCAATATAAAATTATGTTGAGGAACACAATTAGTGCTGGTAGTTAAGTGTGCAGCTGCAGTGCCAGCTGCAGGTTGAGCTCTGGGTGGAAGGTGGGAGCTCCAGGCAAGAGGCTGGGCACTGGTGCTGACCATTTGCACAAAAAATGGCATGAGGACCTGTGATGTTGGCCAGGTGACTGGACACTCAGAGACACAGCAGGAACCAAGACCCCATACTGTGGTGGACATAGACTATGAGGGTATAAAACCCCAGGAATTCCTTGGTTCAGAGGTCCTCCTCAGAGGCGCTAGCTTAAGCTGTTATCCTGTTGCACCATGTCATGGGTTTGGCCAGGTGGGCTAAATTTAGGTTTTAAAGTTCAGACTAGGCCTGAAAATTGTCAGGTGATTTGA
>JAWWEV010000115.1:72655914-72667770 GCA_035583235.1 Hafferia zeledoni
CAAATGTCTGCAGAGATTTTAGAGGGCACAAAAATATTGTAATTTCTCAGGAGGTGACTAAGATATTTTGTTTAGCAGGTCTGAATGCACTTTTAGAGCATTTATAGGCCATGGAGGGCTTGTAGGAGAATCTACTTGGAAAATGCTGATCTGCCCTACCCTTCTGGGTTCTTCTGCTTGTAGCAGTTTTAGTAAAGTCTATTAGAATTGTACCATTTAGTACTTGAAGTAGAGTCAAGGAAGCCAGGGACGTTGCTGGCTTGCGCCATGACAGTATTGATTGTTTCTTAAAGGTCATGAGATGTTTTCATCTCATCTCTTAACTACCACCAGGGGCTATATGAATAGCAAATGCTTCCCAGAAAACTGAGTAACTCTTTTTGAGCTCACACATAAAACTGAATGGTGTAAAGAGGAATAAGACTGGAGATGCTGTTTCTCCATCAGTTTTTGTCCTGTTAGGAGCTTCATCTGCCTCGGGGACAGCAATTCATTAAGAGATTATAATTGCCCTTGGCTACTAAGGTTGGGTCACCCAAAGGACATGGCAAAGACCTAGAAACGGTCCCTGTAATTACTCCTTGTGAATTAATTTCCATTGTTTTTCAAATACCAGTGGACATCAACTTGCAGCAGATAAACTTAAGACCAGGCAAATGCAATCTTTCACATTTCAGAGGCCAGGTAGGAACATAACTTCACATAAATATTTGACTGGTCCCCCTCACTTGGACACTACTTTGCTGTCAGGGCCAGCCTAAGACCTTTGACCTTTTTTCTTATGTACCAAAGATGAAGTTGTTTGCTGCCAGGGTGAGTTTTCAGATTGTTCACTCTGTCCTTTGCCATTGAACTATTTTAAGAGTTGAAAAACTGTTCTTTGGGGTTGCTTAGTGTAGATTGCCTGGTTTGTGCCATGGAAAGCTGATGCAACTGATGCTGATGCTGCTGAGTGCTTCTGGGGACCAGGATGTGTACTTTTCACAGGGAAGCTGGATGGCTGCTTTTGGCAGAGGCTTTATCACAGGCTCTGCACGCAGAAATGATGTGCCAAAATTAAGAGTTCTTTCCCTAATGAGAAATCCTAGAGTCAGACCAAAATTCACAGATTTTGAAAAATGGTTTTCAGCTAGCCCTGGTAGAATTCAATTTCTCCATTTAGTATTTTATACTAACTTAAAAGTGTGTGCATACATGCTCTTTTAATTTCTTTGGTTGCACTAAAAGCATGGTATGGATTGCCTTAAGACAAATTTTTACACTAGTCTTATTAGCACATACTTCCACGGCATTAAAACAGAATATCAGAAAAACTCCTAAAATTCTTATCATATAGATATTTTAAGGAGAAAAGCCCTGGATAAAACCATATTATAAAATCTTCTTGCAGTTTATGTTTCACTGTATTAACAATACTGAAAGTTTATTATGAAATTTTTGGTTGAGTATTCTAGCATTTCTGTTTGGTTACTGCTGTAACTTAGACTATATACTGGTTTCTGCTGTAGTTCCTATTTTCAAGTGAACAGGAACACAACTGTAAAAATATTTGTGCTTTGGTCTCCAGTTTGAAGAAAAAGGGTTCTTTAGGAAACATACTGGAATGTGAAATATGGAAAGGACAAGCTCTGATATAGACCCACATGGAGAATGGTGCTGGCAAGCTGCCTGGACCTGACCAGCCACATAACATGAGAGACTTGTTGTTGGAGTTTAAAAGTTATGCATTTTACTTGTGTGGGTTTTAGTTCAAAAGGTTTTATTGTCACCTTCCTGCAGGGTTGCCACCCCTCCTATGTGTTCCCCCTGAGACATTGCTCCCAATGGGTCATCGTGCCAGTTAGGTGCAGGATTGTCTCACGGATCGGGACTGCCCTGCCAGGGGGGCATCCCCTGCTCCCACATTGCCAATGCAGCTGCTGCTGTGGCTGCCACTGCTGCCAAGTGGCACCAGCCGGGACCTGCCAGAGCGATCCCACCAGTCCAGGCCAGGGCAGCCCCATCTTTGAGATTGCTTTGCCTCAAGGTGCTGATGTAGCTGCCAGCAGCACACCTGCCTCTCCTATCGGTTTTCACCTCTGTCCTAACCCCATTGTTTATCTCACTTGTCTATCCCCAGTCCCTGCATTCCTATTGTGTTTGATCCTTCCATTTCCCCCATTGACTAGCTGAGTGCCCAAGTCACTTCCCCTTCCAGAGCCCTTACCCAGTCCTGTCCAAATTCCAGCACCTTCCCCTCAGAAGCCTTTAAAAGCCTCGTGGTTGTGCAATAAATGAGTTTTCACCTCCAGTCCCTCTGAGTGAGCACATCTCTCTCATGCTCCCTGCCTCTGAGGGACCTGCAGGAACTGTCTCCCTTACCCATCTAATGCTGCATAGGGTTCTGCAAGAGAATAAAAATAACCACTTTTCTTTAATTAAAAGTAATATTTTCACATCTCCTACATGCCCTTGAGATGATGTGACAGAAAGTTAAAAGCTAAAATTTGTCACAGAAAACTTGAATTTATATTAATTTTTTAAGCAGATTGTCACAAAGACTTGAAGCTTGTCAGCAGCAGAAAAAAAAGATCAATTCAATTAAACAAAACAAATTATTAGTCACAAAGATTTTTTTTTTCCTTTTTGGTAAGGAGCAGTGTTAATGAAATCTCTCAACTATTTTTGGTTCCTAAGCTGACTTTCACACTCACCTACCTCACAGGACAGCTGTGTTAGCATAAACCCAAATTCTGGTATTGCATTTGGCTTTGCAGAGAGACCATTTAATGACCATTTGAGGATATTTGCATCAATTAGGGCTCATTAACAAAGACAATTCTGCTCTAAGATGTTCTTAATTTGGTTATATATGAAAGTAATCTGAAAGATTCAAGCTTTCATCACATGGATGGAATGATGTCTAAATTCATAGCTTATTTGTAACTTAGTTAAACATTACTTATGCGTATTCACATTAGTAAGTTCCATCTCAGATCTTCTTCATTTATTAAAGATGTCCATGCTTAACCTGATGCAGATTGGACCAAGCATCACACAATGCTGTCTGGGCACAAGTATCTTGTGAGTTCCAGCAGCAGAGGAGAAAAACTGAGTTCTTGTCAGTGGCAGTGACTGTGCAAAGGAAAATACATGGTCTCTGTGTGTAAGCAAAATTCTTTCTTACCCACTGTCTCTCCCTTTGTATGCTATTGTAGACCAGCAGCTGTCATTCATTTTTCCCGTGTCCTGTTGAGATTTTTCTTTAAGTCATCACTTTCCAGTTATGTTTGCATCTTAGGGAGTTGTTCCATACAAGACCCCTGACACAGGCTCTCTTATCCATCCATGCATATACATTGCTAGTGCAGATTCTCTTCACATCTTTATTCCTGGAATCTCTTCCTTTGTCATCTGCTGTCTTGCCTTGATCACATCCACTCACAATGTTGCTGCAAAGATAATTTCTCTACTAATTTGAAATCAGCAATCTCTTTCAGTTCTTCAGCTGCTATCCCTTCTCTCTCAAACATGACTCACTTATCTTTATTTTCAAGACCTTTTCTCATGTCTCTCACATTTTTTATTTACTACTAAAATGTCAGTTTAAATTCTTGGTTGGTTGTGATGTTCTGATGGGCTGGAGATGGCCACAGACATGATTTTGGTATTTTGAATCATCTTTTGACTTCCAAATGTAGATTGCAAGATGCTATTGTAAAATGAGTAAGTTTGTAGGTTCTCCCTCCTGCCCTCTATATTCAACAATTGCCTCCATCATCCTGATTTCTTTTAAAACAAAGTAGTGACTTGCACTGAGAAAATGCTAGGAGCCAGAATTTCAAAGACTCAAGTGCTCTAATCTGAATATATTACTAAAGAAAATGCATTTTGAGATTTTACAGGTTGTGGAAGCAGGACAATGTCCTTTGTAAATAAATTCAATATAGTTGAATATGGTCTTCCTTATTTCATTGAAAAGAACACAAATTCAAAGACTGAGAAAGATGACACAAGGGAGAGGCTTGAATTCAGGTGGTTTAATCTCTGTTTGAGGTATGAAACACTCTCAGGCCCTCACTTTAACCCTTAGAGCAAATACTCTAAAAGCATTTTGTAGGCCCAGTGTACAACTATGATGGTTCTTGAATGGTCTTGGTTTCCTGTCTCTTCTTCTTCACCTCTTGGGGGAGTGAAAAATCCAGTCCAAGCATCTACCACTGCACTAACTAATGAATTTACTTTCCAAACCAGCAGGAATGCACTTGCTAATTCACTCTTCAAAAAATGATTAATTCTGCAGAGCCATCTAATTTAATTATTATTTGAGCTTTCTAGAACCACAGGACTGGCTAATTATTTTCATTGCCTCCCCTTGGTTGCTTATGCTGTTTGGATCTGCTGTTTAATGAGTCACTCAGAGGCCAGAAGAAACACTGAATTCCTGAAGTATAGGGTGTCCACACAAAAATGCACAAGCACATATTTCCAGTGTAAGCAAGGAGATCGTGTTTGTTAGTGATAAGCTGGTTCTGAATAATTTATTTCTAAGCTTGATGTGAGGTATACAGATTTTATCACAGGAATGAGAAAGTGGGGAAAAAGGACTGTAGTAATAAGGGCAGTGATTTCAGTCATTCATTTAATTATTTTTATTTAGCATGTTGAGAACAGAGCCCCACTGCCTCAGGTACTGCTAGCATATAATAAGAGACAGACAATTGCTGCTGTTCAGCTTTTACGCAGTTCAGCTTTTACACAGGTCAGTAATGGCAAAGTTAAAATTTATTCTTTGGGAGAAATCGTACATGAATGCAATATCATACTTGACACAGGGTTTTTTTATTTGCTACAGTTTTTATTAAAAGTTTACATTGCAAGCTGCTGATTTCCCCTTTTCATTACAAATACAGCCAACACAATTATCCATATAGGATTTATTTTATTGGCGGATTTACTGTATCACACTTGGGGCAACATGCTGACTAGCTGTGTGTAGAGCCAGCTATAGCCAAGAAGTTTCTGTTTTTAAAGTGGGATGCAACACTGAACAAATGTGGCCATGCTGGGTGTAGGGCTGGCTGAGGTCATTGTGCCAGGGCCACAGGCACCAGTGACTGATGGGTTCCTGGTGTGAGCACAGGCTCCCTGCTCTGCTGGGCTCTGGCAGCAGCCCTTCCCCAGCTCACCTGCCAAGACAGTGACTGTCTATGCCGAGCAAACTCACCTGGATAGCATACACATTGCCGAATCATTCCCATACCTCACAACCCTGGGAACACTTTATGGAGATAAACTACAGAGACTGTCATCATCAGAAGAAGAAATCAGCCAGGACTGACTGCTGCTAATAAATTCTGCTGGATGTGAGACCCTGAGCTGTTGCTGCACTGTATTCTTTGGAGCTTCCCTTGAACCTACAATTTCTGTTTTTCCCTCCATCTCCCAGAATATTCCAACCATCTGTCCTCTTTTATAATGTAGGATATGCTACAGGTCTGAATAGGAAATAGTTTTGCTATTGTGTGGAAAAGTTCCCTACTGCTTCTGTATCACAAATTTAATTTTTTTATAAGTTGATGAAAAACTACTCTGTTTCACAGAGTAAGGTTAGGGGTAAATGACATTGTCATTGCCATCATCATCATCATAGCTAGGCTTCACGAATGAGTATTTTGGGAAGGGCTCTACCCATGTGGGTGTATTATTCGAGCCTGCACTGTAGATTTCTTTTAGGTGAGGCATAGCATGGATGAAACTGGCCCTACCCTTTGCTCCTAAGGTTCATCTGCCATGGCCTAGCAAGCTTGGACAGTGATAATGAAGTCCTCATGACTAAGGCCTGCAGCAACCAGTATTCCCAGGACATCTCCCATCCAAGTATTAACCACGCCTGACCCTGTTTATCTTCCAAGATCAGACAAGACAGGATGTCAGGGTGGCATGGCCATAGTTAAATAACATCTTACATTGATACTAAGAACTTTCCTGATTACATTTCTTCACAAAAAGTCCTTAGAATGTTGGCAGCAATTGAAGAAGTTTGATGAAATTATGGTGACATGGTTAGAGATAAAATGATGGTGTATTTCTAGACTTTGGGTAGAAACAGACAGAGGAATTGGAATGTCAGGCCTGTGCATTGTTTACAAGGCTGTAATATAAGTAAGTAAGTAATATAAATAATGTGTACTAAAAAATATATTTGAGTAAAAAGAATAGTTTTGTATTCTTCTATCTTCTCTGGATGTGTTCCCCATCTCTGGTGTCAGGCTTTGTTTTCTGAAGTGTGTTTCTCCTCTGGTAGTCAAAACCATCTCTTTTATCATATGTCATGAAATGATAGCTCATTCTCTTGCCTTTAAGCTATCACACACACTTAGAAAGAAACTCATCAATATAAATGTTTGTGTCTATGTCTGATTGGTTTCTCATGTTTAAAAAGGAGGAAAAAGGAGATTGATTGCAGAGGCCATAAAAGTAATGATGCATTTAATGAAAACATACATTTTATAGGCAAAACACACTTAAAAATTACTTGAAGCTTCTGCATATGAGTTAATGAAATTAAATGACCTTCAGAATTTTACTAATTTGACCTCCAGTCATCCCTTTGAGCCTTCTGCCAGTTTTACATTTATTTGCACACATGGCATGTATTTTCATATATTTGGTCTATCCTGAGAGCTTCTTTCAGCTCTCCCCATCAAACACTGTGGCTACAGTGATTCACTGCAATGGTTAGACAGTGTGAAAACCAGGCTGTTGGTTGTCTGGTTGTCCCTGAAGAGGCAGTTACCCTTCTTTTCCCCAGTCCTTCACTTTATGGTGTTTCTATAAATTTACCTTGAGGAAATGGTCTGTTGCTAGCTACTTTTCATACGAAAACCAAACTGTAACCAGGTCCAATCTGTAATATGGCTGCATGGCTGGATTTCCTATGGGAAATTATGTCAGAAAGTCTCTATGGAGATGAGTAAGTAGTAATATGTTATCACTTCATTTCCTGCTCAGCTGAACAACATTGGGGTTGAGATTACATCTGCTGTCAGGCTAGTCCATCTCTCTGAGGTAGGGCTTGTTCATGGAAAGGATTAGATGAACACAAAGTGAAGGCTATGGTCATATCTATGTTGTAAGTATGGTTGTGCTGATGGCATCCATTCTAAAGACCACTCTCATGCCAAGTGATATTGAAAGGCTCATGTTCACATTGGCCAAAAATATTCCTCTCTACAATGAATGGTCATCTCAGTGCTGCCTACCATATGGACTCTGGTCATACAGCCCTTTGGGCTTTGAGATGTGGCAGTAATAATTGTTAATTTTAATTAATAAAATTAATTACTAGTTAATAACTAATAATAATGATTAGCGGGTTTTTGTTTTCTTCATTTGTAAGCAACTAGAGAAGAGGGCATTTTTCTGTAGTGTGATTTTCCAGATGTGTTGTGCACCCTCAGCTGTGGTACAGGAGAGTGGGTACGTTTGTGACCAGGATCAGAAAGAGCTGGGAGGCAGCTTGAGGTGCACTTGTGTGCATACTGTATAGAAACTAGTTCCCAGAAAGAACTGGCTCCTGAGCCTCGTCTGGCTTTCTTTACAAAGGGAGTTAGAGCTCAAGGGTGAGGTAGCATATGCATAATGTGAATGTGCAGGACCTGTCTTCCTGAGCTGGTACAAGTGGCTTGACTTGTACATAGACTCTGGAATGGATGTGATGCCAGGTTCAGCACTAGAATGGATCACCTCCTTGCAGGAACACAGACGATATTCTTGCTCTCTGCTTCAGTAGTGTCATACCCCCACTTATGCAAAGAACTTCCTCATTCATTTATCAACAAAACACTCATATGCGTACTTGAAACACACATTAAACTTACAAACAACTGAAAACTTTACAGATCATGTTGTTTTCATGTTTTTACATAGATTTCCTGCAGGATTAGGCAGCAAATTTCTAAGTTGACTCTGGTAACTCATCAGAGCTAAATCCTCTTCATGAGGAAAATAACGTAAAAATTCTAGATAATTTTGTGTGAACCATGGAACTGAACACTTGGCATTTAGTATCTTGTCTGAGTAGCTGGAACAACATTAGAGATGAAAAATCGCTACTGCTGTGTGAAGATAAGTCTTGACCAAAAATTCAGTTATGTTACACCTCTTCCACCTTCACTTTGGGAGGGTAAATTTGGCTCTTTACAGATGCATATTAGAGAAGGCTACAGTTGTACTGAAATTTTGGCATAGCTGCAGGTACCCGGGAGCTGGGATAACATGCTTTTCCTCTAACCACGGCAAGATCTGCAAATAACAGACAGATAACACAGTGCATTTCTTACAACAGGCTAACTGTCGGGGAACAGCAAAGAAACAGCTCATTTCTCTCACTTGCAAAGGATCTGGAATGGAAGATGGCAGCTGGATCACTGACTTCTATCTACCCTTTATGGCTTGATGTGGTAAAACCTCTGTGTACAACCCTGTGAGGCTCTGTACCTAGCTCTCTGGGAGGTACCACCTCATCTTTAAGCTCACAAACGGAAGCAGTATGCCATAAACCCCATGAGTATCTGAATCCAGTCTGCTGGTTGCATAGAAACCACTAACAGGCAATTGAGGGACAGCATGAGACTGAAACACGTCTGGTAATCCTTACTTATTGTATTAGTCTAGCTTCTGACAACCAGCATGTTGGAAGACTAATTTAGTGTTGGGCTATCTCTCTCTTTTTTTTTTTTTTTAAATTTTTTTTTTTTTTTTTTTTTTTTTTGAGTCTGAGAAAATAGAGTGCAGAGCCTTGTTTCATTTTAACTGACTTTAATATCTTTGAGTAAAATGGAAAAACTACAGTTTGGCAGGTTTTTTTCTCTACTTCTCTCTCATTCTTATGGGGGGAAATACTAGAATGTTTCTTTAAGTGAAAACAGTGGTACTCATTCCCATTATAAGATTTCTACCACAAGTCCCTGATTATTATCGATACCCAACTCTTCCCCCTCTACTACTAAAGTAATGGTAGAGGTTGTTTCTGCAAATGCAGCATGTTGTCTTATCTGCAGTTTGAGATGTGTAGAGGTGTCATCAGTCCTCTGTGAGGTTTGGATATCATTTCTGAGCCCAAGGTCCCAGCCATATTGGGGAATGAAACCAGTGGAAGTTATGCTTTAAATTCAGTGCAGTGTGAAAACTGAACCCCTGCTGTTTGGCACCCACAGCTGCTCCCTACTGAAAGGTTTTCTCTCATTGCATCACTTCTCCTCCATTCCCTCTGGATGGGTGTCCCCTCCCTGGCAATTTTTCTTGCTGCCCTTGTGGCACTTGGGTCCATTGAGTGCCTAAGGTGAGGTGAGGGTTTCAGATACTCGTGATCAGTAAATTTCACTGTGCAAACAAAACCATAAATCCACAGTCCGTGGGCAGGGTTGTCGCTTTTCAGAACGGAGCTGCTTTTGTTCCTGATGTGCCTATCGAAAACGCAGCATGGACTCTCCATTCTTTGGGCTCTTTCATCTTCTGAGAGTGAACTATGGACCCTGAGTATTTTATTCTGGCATCCACAGAATTTACAATGCCTGTTTTGAAGCAGTCTTCCTGATAAGATGTATTGAGAAAACAAGGAAATAAAAGTAGACAAGATACTTAGTTCAGGTATTTTTCTTCACAGGCTATGAGACCGATATATTTTCTGGCCCTCAGAATAGCACTATTATCCTTTTAAGAAAGTTTAGAACAGAGGGAGGCTGGGGTCCATCTAGGTCAATTCCCCCTAAATCTTCAGACATTATGTGATTATTTTTAAAATATGCAAAATGTAACAAACAGTTTCAAAAGTGCTAGAAATTTACCAGAAAGCAAGAGAAGAGATTTCAAGAAGCTTATTCTTCAAATATACCTGTATCACCCCTTGCTATCGATTTCTTTTTTATGTTTCTGAGTACTTGCTGTTTCTGAGTGCAACCTGCTATGCGAAATGCTGCATAATTATAAGCTAAAATTTGACCGAGACTCTACATCCTAACTTCCATGTTACAACAGAATAATCTTGAGACACTGTTTTCTATCTTTTACACTACAATCTTCTTGTAATGCTACAAATTATATAGTAATTACAGATGGAATAACATGGTCTCTTCAACCATTAGTACTCTGTAATTTGAAGGATTTATGTATCTAGATCAAGTTGTGTATTAGCAGAAAAGAGGGGTTGTAATAACATAATCAAATACAGGGACTAGGAAGGAAGTTAGGAAGGCTTTATGCTGTTTTGTGAGTGTTTCAGTGTTTCCCTAGATTTGTTTACAGTTGTGCCTGCCAGGCATATAACACAGCTATTGCCATTACAGCCTCACCTGCAATAGGTCCCATGAAAACTGAGTATTTGTTATGGATGTCCAAGGAGTTTTTTGTCCATGGTGCATAGTCCTATTATGTTTGGCTAACACATATATTTAAGATTTTTCTATATTTTTATTACCTCTTTGCCTATAAATACCATTTTCTTTTCTGTGTTTGGACCTACACCTTAAAAATTAGCTGACTGATTTATTCCAGATTTGTTCTGTCTCCTGAAAAATATCTGATTTTTCTTTCCAGAGAGGGCTGATCAGGACATGTCTGCAGATAGCCTTTCCTGCTCCATTCTCTCTTTGATATATTTTAAATACTCTTTCATTTCTGGACAGGCTGGTTCCAGCTATATGCCCCTGTGTCTCCAGTGTAAAGGGGAGCTTCTACACAGAGGCAGATGTAAATGATGGACAAAGCTCTATTAACTTTTAACTGATGTTGGATAGGGAGCAGGGAAAGGTATAAAACGGGTTTTTTTTGACACCAGAAATATTCATGCAGAAAACACAATGAGCCTTCTGCTTCCTCTGTTTGTTCCCAGTGCGCATGCAGGTTCCCTCTGACCTCAGTTCCTCCCTGGTGCTTGCAGGGACCCTACTTGCACAGCCTCAAATGAATGCTTGGAAAGGTGCAGCATACTGTCTTCCTAACAGGTAGTGATGCTGCTAGACACATGGCAGGCTGGTTGACAGGCAGGCTGGCTGTAGGCACCCAGAAGCACAGTCCCTGTAGTAAAGTTACAGATCTGATTATTATCTCAAGCCACTCAACCTTTCATGCCTTTGGCATCTTGATGAGATGAAGGTAGTCCTACCCACAACTCTCACAGCTTCTCACTCCTTTGTCACTGTTAGCAATATGGCTTTTCCCACCATCTCCTTACAAAAAAACATTGACCTGAGAACAAGGATACTGCAGGCAGTCAGTGTGTGTGCGGATGTGGAGGGGCCAATCTGGTTACAGCCACAGCGGGCAAACAGTGAGGTGCAAGCCAAGTAAGCCAAACACACCCAGGCAGGGTCATCCTTCCTGCACAAAGCACAGTGAAACACAGATGCAGCACAGTCTGCTCTGGTGATGTCAGACACAGCCTCTGGCAGGCTTCATGTCCTTTCTGTCAGCTGTGTTGCTGTTCTGGGCCCACGCTGACAGGGGCAGTTGTGTCACTCGGTATATGTGGCCAGGGATGTGCAGCAATCGGAAGCTCTGGACAGAGAAGGATGCTCCTGCTCTCAGCCCTACATGCCATTCTCCATATTGTTCTCTAGGAAGGGAAATCAAGTGTCTGGGACGCTATTGCATGAAACCTGGGGCATAGAAGTTTCTTTTGCATCCTGCGGTGATTAGGTGCAGGGCTCATTCAGACAAGCCAAACAGCAGTGTGTGTCTGTTTAACTGGTTCCTTGATCTCCCCATAGCTTCATCTGCCATGCTATACATCCCCCTCATCTTCCTTGACTCCTCCCTTTCTCCATCCTTGTCTCTCCACAAACAAGAGGTCAAACTGGTTATTTATGTTGCCTG
>JAWWEV010000115.1:72677231-72708287 GCA_035583235.1 Hafferia zeledoni
TTTGTTTTTTTGTTGGGGTTTTTTTTGGGGGGTGGGGGTGGGAGCGGGGAGGGAGTTCTAGACTTGTGATTTATAGATGTTCATGGGCAGAGAGGTGCAAGCAGACAGCAGAAGCTTAATTCCTCTGAGTGTTGTAGGCTCTAATTGCATCCTTTAGAGACCCCTTGCTCCCACCCCTGCCAGTGTTGCAACTTGATATGTGTAGCTGTGCATCATTAAGTGCTGGCAGGGATGCACAGCCATCATGCACATCTGCCCTGGGATGCCCGCTCCAATCCATTTTTTCTCTTCATTCATTCAGCAAGAATCCTGGTGTGAATTAAATGAGAACAACTGTATTTAAAAGTGAAAATAAGAATGAAAATAATACAACCCCAAATCTGTATTGACTTTTTTTTTTCCTGCCAAGCATATGCAAATGGTGATCTTACTGTATTTATGCAAATGCAACTTTTCAAGAAGCTTTTCTCTAAGTCTTAATTATGAAAAATCCTCTTGAGTCAGTCCACAGTGAGTTATGTTGCTGTTTTTCATAACTGAGACAATTTGAGTTATCTTGGAAATCTTGAGCTGCCTTCTGCTTGATGCCCAGAAGACTTTTCTGCAGCTCTGCTCAGGGTTAATTGCTCCTTAAACTTCTTTTAGACTCTGTTCAACATGACAGGCAAATCAATCTTTTCAATTCAGTAGCTGATGAAACTCAACATTTTATAAAGCGTTGCCATGAGAGTAGGAACTGAGTAGATGGCTTTCAGACCTATTCAATGTTACTTTACACTGCTAGGATTTCTCCAAATGCAGAATACTAGCCTGTCTGAATCGGTTCAACACAAATAACCCAATCAAACCAAATAATAAAAGGTCCTTTTTATAATAAAATGACTCTGTGATATACTTTTTCTAGCTTCTCTCTCACTTCTTTATATATATTTATATGCATACAAACAAACTCTGCATTTAAGAACTACCAGCTGACTATATATGTGTACTCTACTGGGCATAAATGGTAGATTTGATATAGTGTGCAGTTTTAAATGAGATCACATGGGATAAATAATTGTTTACAGTTAATTGACCCATATTATTCTAGTAGATTTTTCCAAATAATAACACTAGATGGTCACATGAATTTATAACTTTATCTTGGTGCATGAAAATTTCATCACCTGTCTGTCATTAGTAGTAAAACCTCCATGCTTAGTAAAGACACTTATGATCATGTCTTGAAAAGATGGTAACTGGGTTTTTCTTTCAGTACTCATCCCTGAGACTCTCCTGATAAAGTGATGAGTGAAGTTTTTGTTTAGGAGCACTCCATAATTTGTGGTGAAGATGTAAGATGTGATTCAAGCTCATGAGAGTCTGAATGTGACTATGTAGAACAAGATATCAAATGTACTTTGCAATTTTAGCGGTGTAGTTGTGGGGCATCCAACAAAGCAGAAAAATACTACTTTCTGAAAATGAAATGTTTTTAAGGCATTTCAAGTTGTACCCTAAAATTGCCCTGTGTATCAGTTATTTCCAAAACTGAAGTCTGAGGGAAGACACAATTCTCTTTAGGTACACAGTTGGCCAAACATTACCATCAGCTGTGGACTGTGATGCCTCTGAAGGCATGACATGCAGCAGAAATGAGCCTCTCAGCTCTGGAATTCCTTCTTTGAGAAGCTCTGTGTGTCTGGAAAAACTATTCTAAACCTCTTGAACTTTATTTTAAATGAATCTGGATTGAAACATGGTGGGGTTTGAGAAATTTTTGTTGTTTTGGATTAGAGGGAATTAAATTTCAGCACAAATTATCTACACATACATGCATATCCCCTCACCTCTTTCCCACTCCCTATACCATCAGTAATCTTCATCTGTCTTGTTTATCATAACAACCACTTGAGAATTTTTATTTGTTTTGATATTTTTGGATGATTTCTTATCTAACTAAGCTAATGACATTGACCTTAAGAAGAGTGGTGCAATACCAAATATATAATGTTAAGGTTGCAATTTAGTGCATTGGTTCAGACACTGAATATAGGAGGGGGTTTGTCATCTACAAGATAGTTACTGCTTGGCATGATGGGAGTCAAAATCCATGCCAAGCCTGAGAAAAGGACAGCCAACTGCACATGCCCAGGAGATGGACTTCAAATCTATTGGTTTCTATTCAAATCTCCACCCCCTTGAAGCCACCCCTTCCCCGGGGTTCATAAGCGTGGGTTTAACAATCAATAAACGATTCACACATATGTCTCCCATGGAGATGTGAGTCTGTGTCTTCACTACCACAACTGAAGACTACAAATTATTAAATACTCTTTCCTCTTACAATAAGTTATTGAAAAGGCAAAGGGATTGTAATATAATGGTTGGCACAAAGACTTCTGAACATACTTAGTCATAGTAGTTAACATATTCTCAAGTTGTCTTTATGCATGTGCTTATAATCTACAAAATTGTCAGACCCAATAATTCAACTTCCAAAGATGCTTACACTCAGTATGTATGTCAGTAAAGATATATCTGAAAAGGTCTGCAACCTAAAGCTTTACGGAAAAGTCATCAGGAGGCTTCAGATCAATTTCTGTTACAAAAATTCTGTTATTGTACTTTCAATAAATCCTGTAACATTGACCTTTATGACATAGCTTTCCATGCTTGAGAGACTATTTGGATTCAGCAGAATCCTTTCAGCTGTCTCTGGGTTATAAAAGAATCCTATTTAAATATATGAAGTAAATTCAACATTTTTGTCCAGATATGAAGAAAAGGAAGTGTTTCAAACCAAACCAAGTTTTACACTGCAAATTGTACAAGTAAAATAGCTCATAATGAGCAGCTGAATCAGTATGAAAAAAAAAATTAAGGAATGTTCACATCATCCAGTCTTAGGCAGCGGATATGATCAACCTATCATCCAAAGTCTTCCTATTGTCAAGCTCTTCAGAGAGCCCTGATGTATATAGTCTGAATCATCTCCAGGGAAAAACCTGTTTCTCTCTCCACTGGCTATTGGCTAAAACCTAGAGAGAATACTTGTTTAAATAATATGGCTAAATATGTGTGATATGAATAACTTCTTCATCATGGACAGAGTTATTATCATTATTTAAAAATGTCTCCTAAATATGTTGTGCAGTCATCCTTTTCCAAGGTTTCACAGAAATCATGTAGCATGCCAGAATGATGTGGAGAACTCAGAGCCTATCATTTAGACCACTTTGGATTCAACAATATATTGTGGTTTAGAAATCATATTTAGCTAGTTATTCTGATACCTTTACAAGGAGAACATGACTTGTTTAGTTCTGAGGAGTGCCCATCAAAGATGGGCTTATCAGGGAGCAAGTGAGCTTGTTTCTCCTTCCCTCAGCATATTGCCTATGGTTGCATTGCTTACTTGACATCCTGTAGTGGAGGAGTAGTTCTGCAGCCTTCTCTTTATTTTAAGGGTTTCTGTGGCTTTGGTACCTTTCCCCCCAGCTCTTTTTCTTCTTTAGACACTGTCCAGTGTTTCTCAGCCATTGAGTTAGCGCGGCATTTGTCATGAGTTATTTAGTTTTCATCAAACATATAGACATGCAGTTAAAAATTTGTCTGTTGAGCTCCATTTGAGTTGAAGAAACTTGAAAAGCAACAAAAGAGGTAATACTGTTGCTCAAAAATAGTCTATATAGCACATGTAGGCAAGAATTTATACATCAAGTGTTTTCAGTCATGATTTCCATCAGGAGGAAAAAATCTCAATTGAACTAATTACAGGTTTTAGTCTTTTGTTGTTGATTTTCCCTTCCAATTATTTTCTTCAGAGGTACTTGATCATTATTATTTGTTAATTATAGAGATGTTGATTTGCAACTAAATGTAAATGACACATTAAGTCTACACACTGCTACTCTTTAATTTAAAATTTTATTATTAAAATGTTAAGTGATATTTCTTGTTTATTGTCATGTACTTTTACTTACTCGTTGTGTCAAACTACTGTAAATGGAAATGGAAAGATTATTAAATTGGAGTTCTATTTAATTTTGGAAGATACATCTCCTTTTTTATTTATTAATGAAATAAAATGACTTTTAATAAACTGGTGGCATATTTTTAAATTAAAACACTTTGTTGTGGTTTGAGCTAATTAGTTTATTAATAAGAAAGTATTAAGTGTAACTAGCGAATTAAACAAGTTGCTTATTGTTACATTTTCCCCAAGCTTTTACTCTTTCATGGCTTGTTTTTGTTTGTAAATTGGATGTGGAAAACAAAGCATTACTTTTTAATCTCACTCAGTTTTATAGTTTCAATGAACTAAATATTGTACAAAACTGCTAAACCAGAATAAAGATGGAAAAAAAAATCTTTCAGCTGTTGAAAAATTGCTACTAAACTAGCTAAGCACTCCAGTCAGTATTACATGTGATCTTACTTGATGTTACCCATCAGTTTCCTGGTTTTACCTATTGTAAACACTTAATTATGAAAATGTGCTACTTGCATGCTGATTTTGACTACTTAAAAATGTTTTACAACACTGTAAGAGAACTAACCTTAGTCATTATTGTAATTTTTTCTTTTTTGACCTATTTCAGACCTTTTCTTTAAATAAAATTCTCTTAGATTTGAGTTCTCAACTGGTACTTCAATGTGTCTTAAATTATAATAGTTCTCTTCTTCTTCAGAGAGTATAGACTAAACCTGAATAACTTACAGGGTGGTTTTTGTTATGAGGAAAAAGACTCAAAGAGACCAAAGCAATTTTGCCACAACAGTCTCAGGTGCAACTACAACTCCCTAAGGATATAATTGAAATTGATTTAATTTATAATCAATTGAATAGAATTCATTCCTATTGAAATCAAGGAGACCACAGAAAATAGTAAAAATTATCTGCCTGAGTCAGAGTGACAAATCTTTAGTTTCTAGCCATACAAATACAGAAACTGAGTGCTGCATCAGGAAAGAATGCTAATGTGTATTTTTGCTTTTGAATGCAGGAATTTCTACAGAAGCTACACTTATTTTGGATGAACTAAGACAGAAGAGGTAGAGTTTTGACACAGGTGCACCTGAGAAGAACAAGGTAAGGTACTCAATAGTTCTTGTCACTTTGAGGGTCTAACTTCAGATTTTTTAATGATTGCCTTCTGAATATAATGAAAGTGCTGTAAAGGCCTGTAAGTGGTACCCCAGACTGGCTGGGGATGCCTCCTATAGAGTGACAGAGTGTGTGTGTGTGTGTGTGTGTGTGTGTGTGTGTGTGTGTGTGTGTAAACCTGACATAGGTAGTTATCATAGTAACTCCTCTTGCATCACAAGTTATTTTGAGGTAGGATGCAGAGCTAGAGTGCCACTAGGTGCTGCTCTAAGACAGCATCTAACAAAAAAAGAACCCTAAAAACATGCAGTCTCTAATACTGCATCAATCACCACAGTTCTCTTTAAAATAATTTGCGGATTAAATCTTAAGCTTTTAAAACAGGTGCCAAATTTTTTTTAAAAAAGAAGAGGGAAAAAAGCACATCATGAACTGCTATTAAAACTTACAGTATCAGAGCTACTGCATTTATGGGAACAGAGTATGAAGAGTGCTATTTTATCAAAACCTTTGGTTTTATAGAACTGTCTTATCTAGTTCTTGAAGTGCTTTCTGTTAAGTATGTTCACATACTTTAAAAAAGCAGAGCATAAATTCCTTAAGTCTTTCTATTTCAAAATATGAGATTTGTGCTTACTTGAGGTCAGTGGCTAAGTGAGTTTGCTGGTCTTGACTTAAATACCATGGATGCTTCATGGTATTCAGCTAACTTCATCTTGCTGCATGGGCATTTAAAAGTTAAATAGAAAAAATGTTAATTAGGTGAATATGGAAATAAATTGCAGAGCTGTAAGAAGCTGCTTACACAGTGTCTACTGAAGCAGGTGTGGTTTTAGTCTAGGCTTGCAGTAATTCACTTGCAGAAACAAGAAGATTAATAAAAGTGAAGGGAAAACCTTTGAAAAGTAGAGAATTTGCTCCTATGAGAATCAGTGAAGGTTGGGACCAAGGTCTTCGGTAAGCTAATTCAGAATGGGAGGAGATATGTGTTTGGAAGATTTTTACAGCTTAACAGGCTAAAATGGCAGCAGAGCAGATGACACAGCTAGATACTCCCTGGCATGAATATTCAGTCGTTCTTTGACCCCACTGAACAGTTCTGTTTATGCTTAGCTTTCAGTAGTCACATTGTTAAATTTTCAAAATTTTCTCATTTATACTTGATTCATCCAACTGAACAATGTATGGATATGATATAAATCAAAGACAGGTTAGTTTTTTTGAGGAAATGTTAGTAGCTCTCTGCTTAAATATGAAGTGAGCATTGAGAGATCATTAACAGTGTGAAATGGATTTCGGACATTTTAAAAAAGCTGCATGTACCTTTTCTTTAGCTCTGTGGTGGGTCTTAAATGAACAAAGTCTTTCCTGATCATTTTCTTTTTGCATCTGGAGATGATATGTCCTACCAGTTATGTTCTCCACAAATGGTTGAAATTAGTTTTCATTAATTCATTTATACTACACTCACCTGCAAGATTGCAGCTTGAGTTCATTATACTGCAAAAGCTTTTTTAAGCCAAACACTTACAAATATGTAATTTTTAAAAGAATTTGAGTGAAACAGCATTAAAATATAATTCTTTTCAAGGCTGTTTCCACACTGCTGTCCAATTATAATAATATGTTTTAAAACTCTCAGTATCTATTTTATAATAGTTTTCCAATCAATAGGATACAGAATTACTCTATATTAATGTGTTCAAGTTACCTTCTACACATCTGCTATTTCTTTTCCTCAGGGCACAGGCTGCTGCACACACGTGTGCACACACAGGACCGTATACCAAGTCAGGAGCTAATAAAGATGTCAACCACTGCTCTCTGTTATGAGCTGTGACACATAACACAAAGCAGCCTGCCTGCTCCTGATATTGTCATTTTCTGTAAGTGCTAGCTTCTCTTCTGTTTTTATTAGCTGATGCATCAACATCCTGCACCCAGAAAGAGATGCAATAAAGCCAATTAGTTAGGCTGCCCTTTTAGGCAGCAAGGAGGCAGGAGTGGAGGAACTGTTTAGGGCCACAATCTTGTGCAGCTTGCATTATTCCCAAAGAAGAATCAGCAGGTCTGGTTTTGGGGGATAGACCGAGGCAAAGAGAAAAAATATCAAGGTTCTCAGCTGCTTGCAGGGCTTTTGTATCAGGATTTGTTTAGGTGATGCAGTGAAGCGGCAGGACCCGTGCCTCCTGGGACCACTGCCAGCCACTACAGCATACAAGGGGAGGGAGAGGAGGAAGGCAGGGGCTGCCTGTGAGCAAACCGAGCCGAGGGACAGTCATGCCCCATTTTCCACAGAAGCAGTAAAAACCACTAAGGAGATTTCTCCATCTGCACATCTATTACGTATCAGAGACAATGTCTGTATTTTCAGTAGATATATAAAGCTACAGTGTTTGAGATTTATTTCTGGCTGGTAAAAATAGTTTTGCCTCCTTCTGGGTTTAGTGTATTAGGTGGCTTTCTTGTTTCTGTGATTCAGTAACAGCGTCATTCTTTTCAGACATAATGTGCATATTACTGACATCGTTCCAAAAGATAGATGGCTAACGGCCACCTTTGGGGAGTTCTCTAAACAGAGAAATCGGAAATGATCATCTCACACTGGGTGTTGAAGCACTCTGCTTGCATGCTGAGACTGCTGAAGGAGGACCTGGAACAGTCCCCATGCATGTATTTACACAACAGACTATCGCTGCTGTTGTCAGCCCAGTGGTTCAATAATGCTCACTCAAAATCCTTCAGTGTGCGTTTACCTACCAGAGTTTGCATTGTAAAGAACCTGTAAATAATTGTGCACCTCACTTGGAGAGGAGGCCAGTGCCCTCTCAGGAGCATGGATGAGGTTTTTCTTCCTTCAACAGTTTCCCCATCACAGCAATGGGAGCAAAAGCGGGACCCTGTTAGCTGGAAATACTCTCTCCCCTGAAATCTGAATGCAAGTTATCACTGCACCTCAGAAATACTGCAGAACTTTACCCCTTCTTTCCTCTTTCCAGGAAAGCAGTGAAAGTATAGGATGGATGGGGATTGCATAGATTAGTCATATGGATGGTACTGTGAAAGGACTTCAGAAAAATACTTCCAGATTTACAAGTCTCACAATTCTTTCCCCTATTGTGCCAGGAGGGAAGTGGAAGTAGCATAGTCGTGTCTGCACAGCAAAGGCACAGTGACCTGTCCTGGCAGCTCTACCTCTTGTGGAACAGCCAGCATGGGGCCAGTGGTTGTAAGCCTCCTTTGCCCACACGACTCTTGAGAGCAAGGCAGCCCGCAGGACCTGCAGGAACCCTGCACAACCCTCTGTTATGGTGCCCATATAGAGCTGGTCAATACTCTGCTCTGGCTCTGCCTCGACTGCTCTTCAGAATCACTGCCTCTTTGGGGCTGCAAGTAGTCTTACTGTGTGCCTTGTCTTGTTCTCTGTGAAATAAGGAGATGGGCTAGGATAGCTTTAGCTATCTAGAGAATCTGCACTTCTGTGTAAGATCCAGAGCTCCATGTGGTCCTGAAGGACAAATGGTGAGCTGGTAAGGACATAAGATAATTGAAGGGCAGACAAAAAGACCTGGCTCAGGTACCCAGATTCTGCTGCCTCCATCAGGTCTGGCTTGGATGTGTCCTTCCGAAACCTGCATTAGGAGACAGCTGCCATATAGGGGTGTGGCACAAGTAATATAATATTTAAATTAAAATGGAATTCTCCTTTTAGCAACACCTAATTCTGGAGGTGGTTTCCCAACAGCATCAATGCTTGAAATTTAACTGCAAAATTTGTAGTAAGAATTTACATTAATTGTTGTGTTTGAAGAATGGCTTGATGGCTTAAGCATAAACCTGGATGGGAGATTAGGTAATTCCTCTTCACTGCTCTGCCCCCTTCATTCTGTGTGTGGCCTTGGTGGGACAGGCTAATCTCACAGGCACAGAAATGCTGCCACAGCATTTGCTGGTGAGACATAACTGAAGTTCTCTGAGGCTATGCATCAATGGAGCTGGAGGAGATTAGTACTTTCTTCTACAGTGTTATAAAATCTTAAAATTAGAACTTAGAAATTCACCCATCACTACCAGTTTTTATTATCTGTGAGAAGTTATTCTGTGCTGCAGGCACTTATCAGTTATGAAGAAAGATAGGCCCACCACGTAAATAAAGTAAATCCATCTCATTTTACATGGATGATCAAACAGCCATCTTATGATAACTCTCAATCACTGCCAAAGTGAATCATCCCCAAACATATTATAGGAGTAAAAGAAGTTTCTCTTCTGATTCTTAGGGTCTGCATTCCAGAAATCTGAAATCAGGTTGCAAATATGCTGCATTGTCACATGCTGTATTCCACAGCTCCATTTATACTGATGTGTGTTCTGTGTGCTCTGTGCTGCTGTAATTCCTAACTACAGTGGGCGTATCAAAGCTTGACTGCTGCCTTAGCTCTGACTTTAATGGCATTGTTGATTTTTATCATAGGTGCAATGAAGATTAAAAAGGGGGGGAAAAGCTAAATGCATTATAATCTGTGCCGTCTTCAGTTTGTTCTTTATTGGTACTAGAAATCCCTTCAGTCTGAGGTAAAATAAAACTAAAATAGCAAAATAAATAACTTGGGGGCACTTGGAAAGGAATGAAAGCTGTTTCTTGCTCCAAACACTTTTATTGTTATAGACCTGTAAGCATACAGCAGGCTCAGACAGCAAATACTGTAACCAATCTGAACAATACAGTACCTCCAGGGCAGGGAGAACCTGTAAAAAGCAAAACAGTGGATTAAAATATAAGTGCAAGTAATATGCATTTAGTTATTTCTTACAAAATAAATTACTGGCACAAGAAGTAACACTGTATTTTTCTGTTTGAAATGTTACAGAAGTAAATACCTTTTTTTCTAAAGGGCAGCATGGAGTGTTGGTCTTGCATTTCTGCCATGACATTTAACTCATTGAAATGTAGTGCACTTTCTGGTTTCATGCAATAACTGTCTCCTTCCACTGTGTTTACAGACAATCTAGCAAGTTTACAGGACAAATGACTCTGAATGTGAGACCAAAAACCAATGAATGAGGCAGTACACTGCTTAGGGAGATCCCAGCACAGCTAGCCAGAAACTGGGCATCAACAGTGGCATTAAAACAAAAAAAGGCGTATAATTTTTTGTTACAGACAACCACAATAATTAATTGTAGGCAATGTTACATTGACTCATTATTCTTCTCTTTCCTTGAAATCAACTGTCTTGTTTTTTAGCAACTGATCCGTGGTTAATAACGGTTAGCATTATGCATCTGAGCTCCTGGTTTACTAAACATGATGAATTATTCTGCTTCATGGGGAGCCAACATAGCATTTGGTGTGTGAAATAGGACATCCTTCACGGAGGACTGCAGGCACAGTGGGGACTCTCATGACTCCACTTTGGGATTGAGCAGATGAAACAGTACTTCGAGAGGGAGTCCTGGCCCCTGCAGCTGGGTGGACCTGCCTCTTCCCATCCCCTAAGGGCTAGAAAAGGACCTGTAGCTTTGTTGCTGAAAGGACTTGGGCTCAGGTCTGAGGTTAACACACAGTTCCCGGGCAACTGATGGTGTTGTCTCTGTGCCCCAGCTCTCCATCAGCTGCATGGGTGTAATGTCGCTGTTCCATGCTCTGACTGGGAGAGGTCTCAGTCCTGAGTGTCAGTCTGATCATCTGAGATCTTTCTACATTTACAGAAGCAGGGGGAAGAGACATTCATCTTGGGTAAAAGCAGTGCCTAAGACATCTCAGAAAAATGCCTCCTCTATGTACATAACTTTTTCTCTTTGAAGGGAGCCTATGTAACGAGCTCAGGCTCCAGGCTGGTTTTTAAAAGGGTGAAGTTAGGTGAAGAAATCCCACCTGCTGCATTTGCACCTTTTGTTAAAATTTTGGTCCTTAAGCCAGGAACTGTCATTTGCCACCATGGACTTGGCTGTATGTCTGACATGGCAAAGTCATTATTGCAGATCGAGCTCTTACACACAGCTGTGATATGAAGAATAGATATAAAGACTCTTAGAACTGCTGAATGATTTTTAATACCTGAAGACATCACCTTATACCCATATAAACAGAAAGGTAATGAAAAACTTTTGCATATTAACTTAGCACAGGCTATGTAGTCAGTCTCAGACATGAAATCATGCTTTGGCATCTTAAAAAGCTTCTGCAGGTCTACCGAGTAGCTCTTAATATCCCTATGCTGATCTTGTCCTCACCATCTCATATATACTCATGTGGATGGTGTGCACACAAATGGATGCCTCAGATGGATGCACAATAACTTGTTAAGCCAGTTATCACTGTGCTTCAGCCCATAGACAGCTCTCACACTAGGTCTTTTCTTACTCAGGTTTCATGCTGACACTGGGCATTTATCAAAATCTGCTGTGCAGCGATATAGATTTTTTGCTAAATATGCAACAAATGTCAGTGTGTATGATATACAAAAGGGAACAGAATGACTATTTGAAAAAAGTTTAGCATATGTTTGGGGAATTTTCATGCATGATTTTGTAGGTAAAGGTTATCAGAGAAGTCAATACAAGTATGAACAGAAAGGATAATATTAGTTAAACTTCTTGACAGGTGTGTTACGATGCAGCAGAAAATTATTCAAAGCTGAGTGGCAAAATTCTGTTGCTCTTGAAGGCAGAAATGTCCTGTCATATTCCTGGGCTGCTTTATGAACCTTCTGGCTGGCTAAGCTGGAAACCACTACTCTGCTCCCAGATGGCAGGAGGTTCATTTGGATGCAGTGTCTCTCTTCTTTGCAGTGTGTCCATTTGACACTCTTTGAAAACACGTGAATTAACATAGTTTTAAATAAGGATTTTTATGCTTTTAAAAGATGCCAGCTTGAGACTAATGGAAAGTTAAGTTCTTTGCTTACCTGTGGAATTTGCACAGTGTAAGTTCTGGCAGAGGTCTGTTTCTGAGCTTCACTCCCAACTGAGAAATCTCCTCCTTTCATATGGTGTAGTATCTTTCTTGTTTCTGCTTCTGGCCTTCTCTCTTTTCATTGTAGTACAGCCAGGGAGATACTCCTATCCTTATAAGTGTCACTGCCTTTTATCAATTAAGTGTCTAATCAGGCCAGCTGAAATGTTAGAACATTGCAGCAAATGATTGGTTTCTCAGTGTTTTCAGCGGCAGAGCTAAAAACCTGGTTTACTTGAGCTGTGTCCTTGCCCATGATGCTCCATTTAAGGAGGTTCTGTTCCTTCTGCTCCTCTTCCTTCAGTGCCACCTGAAACCTTTTCTTCTCCCTTTTCTTAGTGTTCTTACCTGACTGTGGAAGCAAAAGATCAGGAAAAAACCAATCATTGCTCACATTCAGTATGGGATCCATAAATGACTTTCAAAAAGATTTTTCCAAATAGTGCAGCTGTACTTCAGGTCATTAAGTTCTCAGCAAAAAGTTTTGTGTTCCTCCCATTTCAATCCCTTGACAGGTCCAATTGCTAGATGTAAAACTTTTTAATTACATATTTAGAAATCTTTAGAAACTTGACATTACTGAGCAGAAGCCCAGCACAGAGAGGGCCATAAGGTCTACTCAGACAGGAAAATCTTTATAAATAAGTATGCACTGAAAGAAAAAGCAAAATAACCACTACCTCAAGCCATGAATCAATGTGTTCCTGAGAGGTTAAGGCCCTGGATCAGTAAACTCTTTAAGAATATCCTTAATTTTGACTCCCTTGACTTCAGTTGCATATGTATAAATAGTTTGTTCAGTTCAGACTTTCTCTTATGAGATGAAATAAATTTGGTGTTTTTTTTTTTAAATTCAGTTTTAGAGTCTGGAATTGTGACCTCAATGCAATTTGCAAACACAGTGCTTAGAAAAGTGCAAAACATGTTTTTTGGTGTGCAAAATACTACCTCAATTTATCAGTGTGAGGCGTAAGGACCCAATGGTTTATTTAGGTCCACACAAGCAGTATATGGCAAAGCCAGGAAACAAATACAAGTCTTCCAGGTCCTGCTCTCTATATGTTAATCCTCTGGTGTATATCTTATAGGAATTCCTACCTTCTCCTTTAGACCTTCTGCTAACATCTGAGTAAGTGGAAGGAACATCACAGGTAATTAGGTAGTACTTCACTTACTGGGGATCAAGAAATATACCTTCTTCCTTCCTAACATTTATTTAGAAACTGAAGTAGGATATATTTGTAAAATACATATATAATAGTATAGTGTGTATAATATATAATTATAATAATATAATAATTATATAATAATTGAATTTCAAAGGAAAAGGGAAATTTTTTGCTTATTCACCCAGATAATTTTACCCAATACAGTACTTCTAACCAAACACATTAACCAGCCTAGTGCAGCTCATTTCATAGCACAAGAGTGCAAACAATAAGAAGACTGCCAAACCTTGAGTAATTAAACATAAGTAGAGCAGACATAATAAAGAGAAAAAAACCACTAGGTTTTTTCATAAGTTTTCATAAAAGAAAAAGAGATATAATTACTTTGGCCAAAGGACAGCAATAACACAGACATTGACAAAATGCAGGGATTTTATGTGCTTATTGACTCAACCATTTACTAAAAGCTAGTCATCTTTGCAAATGTCACATTACATGATAGTAATCAAGCTACTATGCTGTACCTCTGAGATATAAAGCTCCTTTTACTGTAAATCAAAGCATTTTTCTGAATAGTTAAGAGAAGAACTTTATGCTTCTTTGATGATATGGCCACATACTTTTTTTTGCTTTTCTAAAATTTAGAGCTGTTTTTTTTATTCTTTTTATTGACATGAAGCATTCTCAGGTGTTTTTGCTGGCTTTTGACAAAGGAGTTGCAGACTTAACATAGAAACTTTTAGCATGCCCAGGTAAGGCACATTGGAGCATCTCAGCTCTGAACGATAAGCTTGCAATGTGAAATGAATGAAAAAGATAGAAATGACCTTATCCTTAAGCCATAACTCTCCTTTTTTCACACATCCATTCCTAATGTTAGCAGTGTGACTGGTGGATTAATGATAGTGAACTTCCATTTTAAGAGAAAAAGGATCACCAGACTCTGGAAAAAGCTGATGAATGCTCAGAGGGTGTCAAAATTTGTACCTCTTGTGGGTGATGAAATACAGGGAGAGACAGGATATCTTTGGGATAAGTGGTTCTGTGACTGTCCTTGGAAGTCATAGGTAGCCAGTTCTGTTTCCAAAATATAGATGTCACAGTCATGGTAAGATAACGTTGCTCAGTATAAAGAGTATTAGGGATTTTTAAAAATTTGGTAAACTTTGTTTGTTTGTTTGTTTGTTTGTTTTGGAGAGAGGAGACACACAAACATTGGAATAGTTTAACTGAGAATGAGCCATTTTCAGTCTGCATATAAGGTCACTGTTAGGATGAAGACTCTGGAAATCCCAACCAAATTCGGAATATTGACATCATTTGAAAGATTGAAATTCCTTCACTCCTTTCATATTGGTGTATTTTCCTAAACAACTATGATCTTATCCATCTTAATTAGGTTAGGGAAAAAAGCCTTCTGAAAATTGAGGAGGAAGAATTGCCTTCCTCCAGATGCAAAAGCCTGATGTCTTCGTCTACAACTGGACTGTAAATTGCAGGTACCTAATATTTGCTGTTTCATAAGTAGTATGTCTGTAATGGATTTTAAATCTATGCCTATATATTTTTTTTTAAAAAAAAAGCCTTATATACACCAGTTTACCCGAGACTTTGAGGCATAAGAAAATAATGTTATCTTGGCTGTGTAATTTCCATTACAAATCAGCTGCAGAAATGTAAGGAGCTTTATTTGCTGATGTTCACTTCTTTCTCAGTTGATACAATATGACAGAAAGAAAATACAACCTCTAAGGTCTTTGGGATGGCCAGTGTGATTAAACTTCCTCACTGCAGCTATACTGTGTGTTAGGTATTTTTTGGGGGTGTGTTTAATTTTGGATGTGGTGGTACTAATTAATATCTGGTATCATGTTGTTTTTCTTTTTTTTTTCATAAAAAATATCACTCTATTCACAAGACTTTTTAAGATGAGGAGAAGACAGGAAACAGGTTCTTTTTCTATATCAAATTTAACATCTACTGTATCTATGGATAACAGGTTCTGAGGTGAACTGCTGAGTGTGTCACAGTAAGACCAGCAGAGTTAAGTGTGGAAAGTCAGTCTGAGCACATGCTGTAATGGATTTGACCTCGAAGAGCACTGTAAAGAAAAGTTGCAGATAACCATCTGAACTGACTTCAGAAGCCAGTAGCCCTGACTCCCTGGATACCAAGAGAAAAGGGAAGGACTAAATAGATGGAGTGAACAATCAGAAATACAAGGTTGAATAAATGCTTAATATTTGAAGTGTTGGCTGTAGAAAAGAAGAGAAGTACATTTCCCTGCTTGATTAGAACCACTTTAGGAAAGTAAAATTCTTTAAGACAGTTTTATAAAAGTAAGATACATATTCAACAAAAGTGAGATGTGAAAGTAATATAGGAATAGTAAAGATATGCAGCTGGGAAGATCTTAAATTTACCTTTTCATGGCAAGTAATTCCTGATTAAGAATACTAGGGAGAAACTGTGGAAAATGGGAGTTGCATTCACCGTAGCACTCCTGAGTTCAAGGCTTCAGCCTTAAGGGCAGCAATAGGGGAGCTGGAAGGGCTCTGCCATGGATACCTTGAAATATCAAATGATAAAGCATGTGGGCTCTTAGAACAGCCATTTTTGGATCATGTTTTGTTAGCTTGGAGTGGTAAATATTTTTGAGCATCCCCAATTCAGAGGCTTCACTTAAAATAACTCTTACTCATTATTTCCTTGCAGGTGAGGAGTGAAGAGGGATGGTCTAAAGCATAAGAGATGTAGCTATGCAAAAATTAAACCTGACGGTGAAAGCACATCTATATGATTTATAATGAAGTAAAAAGGCAAATATTTGGAACAGGTATGATTCCCTCAGTTTGACTTTCCTAAAGTTACCTTACTAGTGCAAAACTCACAGTGCTGTAGACCTTATGGTTTAAAATAAGAGGACACACAAGAAAAAGGAGGCTAAGAGAGTCAAAAGTACTTTTATGCTTGTAGTCCCAGAAGATATTGAGACAGAAATGGGAATAGACCCCCAATTCGTATTATATCCACTTCTTTTTTATTGGTTAGGTTTTCCACTTGGTTGTTCTTCATATTACATTTATTAGCAAAAGTAGGGGTTAAAAAGTGCTTTGAGGATCCTCTGGGACTGGGAATTGCTGTGAGCAAGTGCTACTTGTTTTCTCTCTATAGTGTTTAAAAAGAAGCAGAGAAAGAAAAAAGAACGTGTGCACATGTTCACTGCCACATCTGCTCTACAAAACCCTGAGCCAGAGTCAAAATAAGCCTTTAAAGAGAATATAGACAACAGTGTATTTAGTTTTGATTTATTAAAATAGTTTTCAGACTGCAGTCTTATTTGTCCTGTGAGAACTGCACTCTCTGGTAATGGGAGGATTGAATTTTCATGTGAAACATTTTAGAGAGCATATTTTTTTCCACCTACAAGAGTGTGACAAGAATTTGCTCTTGTATGATGATATGGAAGTTATTATAGCTGCTATGCTAAACATGTATTTATGATCACTGCTGGCACGGCTGCTGTGTGTGTTGTTTATGTTGTTACAAACCTAGTTGTGACACATTATAAAAAATACATTCTTTTGTAGTAGTCTGACGCTAAGGCAGAATAAATCATGCCTCCTACAACCGCTCAAGCTTTTCTGATATTGCCCCTTCGCTGCTCCTTACCCTGGAGAAGGGAGGGCCTGTTTGATTCTCAGTCCTTGCCGGATAGTGTTGAAGGCCTCGTGAAAGGGCAAAACCAGATGCCTTAATATGGCTGTCAGAGAGGCAAACCCCAACCATGGTATGAAGCAGCTACCATCCTTCAATCAGAATAGCCTGCTTTCATTAAATGCTAGTTTGGGAATGGTCCAGACGTTCTTAAAGCACACAAGGAATAACACGATGAATTTCAAAATGGGGCAAACAAAACAAAAATAGAACCAAAGCTTCCAAAATGCCAGATCCAGCACTAGGCAAGAAACACTCAAGGATTTCATTTCTGTTGGTCTTTCATATTAGCATGAATTAAAACATGACCACTACTTTTGTGTATCTCTATCACAGACATCTCCCTATGACACTTAAAAAAAAAAAAAAGAATCACAGTCAAATATTTGCAATACAGTTTTAAAAACTTGAGTGGATTTTTTAAAAATTATGTTTGTTTCTTTTCAATTTTCAAACTAGCATTTTTCAGTCTTCCTTAATTAGGAACATTCTGCATTTTTTATGAATATTCTTTATAACTTTTCTTCTATTTGACTGTTAGTATTCCCACTGACTTCAATAATGCAAGACCAAACCCTATTACTTGATGTTTAAAGGACATGGTTTTGTACAACACCTGTAGAGAAAAACACTATCTATCTATCTATCTATCTATCTATCTATCTATCTATCTATCTATCTATCTATCTATCTATTGATTGTGACTGGGATTTATGCAGATGTGTGTTTGCAAGACTGGTGTCTCAGTGTTTATTTTCTTTTATACAAGAAGAAAAAGTTACATGAAAGCAGCATTTGTGATATTTTATTGACCTCCCTAATAGCTGATTCCTATTTCTAGGAATGAATCCAAAGCAACTATTACTGAACCCTGAGAAAGAAATGATGGGAACTTTAGTGGATGTCATAGTAAAGCCACCACTTACTACCTGTTATCATAAGTGTTTTTAAGCTTTTCCCTTAACCCACAAAATAAATTGCATCCATATGCTATGTACCACTGAGCTGTAATTTAATTTTTGGATGACACTGAACTTTCAATGGTGTATATGTTCTGACTCTTCAAAAAATAGCTTGTTGTGAGGCATTTTGTTTAATTATGCTTTGATGTTTTGACTCTCCTGTATTGTTTACCATCCTGAGGAACACAGTTGAAGATATAGGTCAATGACCCCTCTATACATTATAGTCTGACACATTGATCTACAGGGAATTAGCTACCTAAATGGAAATTTTATTCATTACATCTTTTGTGCTGCTATTCCGAATAACTTTTTATATAAGGCTACAAAAGACTAAGGTTGGCAAAATTTTGTTTGATCAAGTACTTTTAGATGATGTTTTGTGGTATAATGTAAGGAGACTTTTCCTGCAGTGTGGCACATCAGATTTCAGTAAAGAGAAACTAAGGGGAAGAAAGGAGCACAAACAAACCACAGAGCAGGTTGTTGAATGTTCTTAAATTTCTTTTGACACTTCATGGTGACAGAAAGCCCTGTGCTAAATATGTTTGTGCTGGTCTGCTGTGAAAAATCACTGCTCAATAGCTTCCAGAGTTTCTCATCTCTTACCTACGGTGTATGAACCTACACCTCTGACCATTGGGCTCCCTTGCAGAGTGTGGATGGTTACTGAGTGTCTCAAAGACATTTAAAAGATTTTTGTAAACTCTGCTTCCCAGGTACACCTCTACTTTTAATCTCATGACAGGAAATTTCAAGTTTGTCATGCGATTCATGAGAGGCAAAGTGAATAAATTCCTGAGAATAACTGTGGGGTCACAAAAGCAAATAATTTTTGCTTAATTTTTACAAATATGATTTCATTTGGCAATATAGTGATTTTTTCTTTTTTCTTAGGTCTTGTCTGTCTCACAGCTGGGCCCAAGGATTGAAGGTCAAAGACAGAGAGGTCATTTAATTTACTATCCTTGATTTTGCCCAGCTGCTTCTTTGGCTAGGCTCATTTTAACACTGCTGGTGTTCTTCTCTGATTATTTCCTTTGGAAAGTATTCACAGCTTGAGGCTAATTCCAAGACAATGTATATTTTAAAAGGAATACAATAGCCTAAGTGGAAATGCTATCACAGGATTCTATTAGTTATGTTCTAAGAGGAGAACATAGTCAAGATTACTGCCAATTAATTGTTTGGTTATGCAATCCTTGGGTCCCTTGTTTGTATTCTAAGGGACAAATCTGTGATTCTGTATATTCATATCCTAATTATACTTACAACATCATGATATAGGAAAGTGTAGTGATATAGTCACAAAGACTATTTTAGTTTAAGGAGGTTTGGAAATCTCCTGGTAGCTCAGTGTTAACTGCATGTACCACTTTCCATATTTTTTAGGTTAAAGCTAAAATACCTTTATGGTATGCATGACTCTAAATTCTGGCACTGCTTGGTTTTGCTAATTCTTATCTTAAAAGACAAACAAAAATCTATTTGATCTAGAAATACAAATCTGTCAAGTCATACCAATAAAGACTGAGTCATGGACAAACCACTTTGAGCAAATACTGAAGCTGTTTGAAAGTCCTGGGGTAACTTCAAACATCCTGCTGCAGACTCCATTTGCCTGTAGATGCCCTATATTGTCTCGCAGGTATGCATGGAACTGTGAAATTTGGTATTCTAGCATGTTATTGATTACACCTATCTTTAGTCTCAACCTCAGTTTACTGCTGATGAATCAGAGGTTAACTTCACTAGAACATTCAAAGTTACTTGTGGAAGCTGCACTACATTGTCATCCAGCTGCAACTGAAGTAAAAATTCTGATTAGTTCTCCATGGCTCACTCAGCCATACAAAAGATGGTTGCGAAGGTATTTTTTCTTTTGGAAATGGATCATGGAAAAGAAGCCAACGGGATTCCAGGTTGCTCTCCTGAGGCCTCAGCAGGATAGTACTCAGGGCAGTTGGCAGTCTTACCTTTCTACCAGCTTCTGTGAGGTGACCAAAGCAGCACTTCTGCCTCTGTGTAGCTTTGCTTTGTCTGTGTCTTCTGCTCATTCCAAATAAATGAAAGCCACACATGTTTTATTACAGATTTCTGGAGTGCAGACAAAGTACATGGAGGGGGGATAAGTAGACTTCAGGGTGATATCTCTGTCTAACATTATAAATCAAAATTACTTAACACTGAATACAATAGCATGTATGTGGACCCTCTTTCTTAAATGTACTCATTTTATTTTCTCTGGATTTTTTGCCCCTTCCCTCTCTTGGCTGAACTTTTCTGCTAGAATATTGAAACTTAGCAGTATAAAAGTTTCAGACAGTGAAGCTGACTTTTCATCCCTTAGGCCTTTGATAATTTAAAAATGTGAACAAAATTTTTTTTGTCTGTGTGTTTGAATCAAACTTGCTGGACTGTGACTGACCCTGTTTGACTGCAGCATGGTGGGGGGGTTTGCTATCAGTCGGGTGCAGGGGCCTGGACTCAGTGCAGTGAAGTCTGCTGACAGTGGATATCAGCATCTCGCCTAGCTGTAATCTCTACAGATCTCATAATGATTGATAGACTTTTCTTATCCAAAACCATCAGAGAAAGCTTTCAGCCATTTATGTTCAAGTGAGCAGTGGCAGTCACATGTGAGTGGATACTGTCCTATTTTACTCATGTAATATTCCAGCAGAACAATTCTTTGTGGATATCATTCTCATGACAGGAAGGCTCTAATTATGAGAAGCACCAGATCATGGAATGGGTGAGTATTGGCTCCCAGAGAAAGACTGGCTTACTAAAGAGGTTTTCTGCAGCTATCTAGGTTTCCCCCCAAATTGCATTTTTTTTCTGGATGATTTCAGTGATGGCAGATTTAATTACTATTTTGAGTGTTGAATTTTGTAAGAACATTTTTTTTTCTTTTCTCTGGAGAACTGTTGAACTAAACAACACAATACTGAATATAAATACACCGTAATTTTTTTTCTGTACCTGTCATGTAAAGCTGTTCAAAAGAAAAAAAAAAAAAAAGAAGAAAAAGCTTTCTTCTCAGCGCTAGGGGTAGACTTTGCATTCTTATTCTAAAGAAATTTCTTTGAAGTTGGGAGAGTTCTAGTTGCATAAATGACATTCAGTATGAGTGTAGGCACTTTTCCCATAAAATGAGTTGCATCTTCAGAATCTCAGGCTCAAATATGATTATTTAGAAACTAAATCTATTACATATGTATATTCTGGCATATCAGGATAAGACTTTTATCCTTTGTTAGCTTTCATCCAGGGAAAAAGAGGGCTGGGAAATTGCTTGAAAAAAGAATGACATAAGAAGCAGAGAAAATGGGCTTAGTGGAGATGAAGACGTAAAACCCTGGGAGGCATATAACTGAGTCATGCTGTGCCAAAATTAGATTTTATAATTGTTTTTGTCATCTTATGAAAACCCACAACACTTTGTTCTGAATATCCTAAAGCTTTTATAACTTCTCTTCAAAAAAAGTTGGCTGTCCTCATCCTTGCTCCAGACATTTCTACGCACCTAGAACCTGACATAATTCTGACACATTTCATTTGAACAAATAATGCTTGTTTTCCTCACCTGATGGAACAGAGGCCTAAGTCTGGAACCAGCTACCAGGGCCAACTGAAAAGTGTTGCAAAATGCTTTGGAACTGTATGAAAACGTTGCTATTTGTTCAATTGGACTGATTTTCCCATTGGTGCTGCCAATTACTTTGCCCAGTTTAACCTTTCAAAATGTCATTCTTTGCCCCCACTTAAGGATAACTAACTAATGCATTTTTCCCTCTCTTGACTTCTTAAAAGCTGCTGCCCTTTCCATGGCTGTAGAAACTTCTCAGGATGATTGTGAAAAGGAAAAAAGGTATTGTAAAAACAGCTTCCCTCCTGGGAAGTTAATTTTGTCCCAATTAAAGTCATTGTAATGTAATTAATTCAGTGCTTTTAATCACCTCAAAATATGAAAATACAAAGTACTAAAAATAAAATTATTCAAATTTCCATTTAAAACTGGCTAATGTCTGTCCATGGCATGGTAGTCCTGTTGGTGTCTTATTTTAATAGGTATTATGAATTACTTTACAATTTTGAAAAAAATTATCTATCATGTTGATATATCTGTATCATGTTGATATATCTATCATGTTGATATATGTGTAGACCCTTTTCTGCCCCCCCTCCCAGTTATGAACTTATGTATTACGTTCTGAGTGTACAGTTCTTTCTTCTTTTTGGAGACATTTCACTCTTAACTGTGATGACCATTAGTATTTCATCCAGGGAACTATGAAAAATGATGATACTAAATGCTTTACAAATAGGTTTTTATTCATCCAATTTGCCATAATGCAGAATGACATGATTAGTAATGATTTTTAACTGGCTTCTAAGAAGGTGTCATGTATCAGTTTTTATGTGAATTAGTTGTTATGGTAATGAGAGCTTATCAATTATTCCTTGGAAGGTTTCATTAGATCAATCATATAATTAATCTGTCTTGTTTCTTTACTTATTTGTTTCTCCAGTAGTTGCAAAAATATTGGTGTTACTATATGCAGTTAGTACTTAATTTTTCTGATCTAATCACACATTATCTTGTAAACAGTATTCTATGAGGTATTTTTATGTTTGTTTTTTTTTCTTCTAAAAATGGGTTCATTTTATTCAGTTCCTAACTTTTTTTTTTTTTTTAATAAATTGTTGACATGTTTTTATTTTCTTTAAAACCACAAGTTTGCCAGTAAGAGAATTTTTCTCCAGCACTGTAAAGGACATCTGAACTGAAGGTATTTGTTGACAAAAATTTGAGAGCCATGGCAGAGTCCATGTGTCTCCATTTTTATATGCAGTCTCTAACCATCAAGAGTCAGGTTGTTTTTCTACCTCCATTGTCCACTGTTTATTGCCTAATTTTTTATTGCACAGTGGCCTAACTTGAAGGAGGAATGCAGACAGGTTCAGTTTCAGTCTTAATACCCATGATTTGCTTCAGACATTGGTACGAAGTCCACTTTACTCCAAACTCTTCTATATTCTGAGCACAGACTCCAACTGAATTTGGTTACACCTAGGCTTGGTTATGTTGAAGAGCAAATGTTCTCCACTGTTTTTTATATCTTGGCTACACCAATCTTAAACAAATGGAGATCTGAATGTTTCTGAGAGTGTGTAACTGAATTATTTATATACACATAGGGCAACTATATCTATATAAATTATTCCAAGACAAATATGGTCCTGAATTTCTTTCCCACAGTAGAAAAAAAGGAGCTCAATTTTCTGCAAATATCTTGATTTGATTAAGATATATTTAGACTTCTGTAAAATACGAGAAAGTCTTGTACAGTTTGATTTAGGAAATATGCAACTTCTAAAGGTACATTTGTGCTCAGAACAACTGTCTTTCTCCTGACATTTAGGCAAAGATAGTTTGGACAACTCTACCAGCTAACTGATAATTTTGTTAAGTTTTTATGTCACTTGTTATCTATTGAGACAGATAATTGTAACTATGCAACAGATAATGAAATAGTTGCTCAAAGGTAACATTGTAGTCATTCAGTGGAGATCATCACTAGAGAAAAACAAATAGCTTCCAGTAGAGAAAGTCCCAATGCACTCATTTAACACAGAAGGGGAAAAAAATTAAGCATCTTAGTCCCAGTCTTCAACATACAGCAAGCCTTGTTTTACTACCAGAGTAAAACATGACTGCGTACACTAAAAAGTGACATTGTCTTGTGAACCAGGGGTGATGTCAACAAACATATGTACACTCTTATATTTGTGAAGAGCTGAGTTCACCCCCAAACCCAGACATGTCTGCCTGCCACAGCAATCAGGTGCAAAGACTCACCCACGAGCAGATTAAAGCCACCTCCCCATTAAGGCATGGGGCAGCCAAGTGTGTTCAACCCACCAGCACAGCTGTCAGCTCTTGCTCTATATGGGCACAGCAGACCTGGCTGAGGTGGCTGTCCTGTGTCTTGAGCCACTAGTAGGTGTTTAAAGCACTTAATCAGTGCTTTGGACCATAACTACAACTGGGCCCATGAGATGAATGAAAAGTGTGTGAGCCACAGAGTTTGTTGTGCTTTAACTTGATTGAGATTTAATCAGTCAAAAAGTCTAAGTGCTTTTTTAAGGGTATGGGTGTTGATGGGAAACAAAGAGGGAACTTATACAATCCAGTTGGGTTGAGAAGAAGCTTAAGTTCTCCAAATTACCTGGCAAATGGGCAGATAAAAGTCTGGGCAACTTCTCATTTCTGAAGTACTTCAAAAATAAGTATGAAAAAAGTTAATTATAATGAGCAGTTGAGATTGCTTGTTTCTTACATTAATCACTGGCTTTGATTTTGCAAGAAAAGAGATGGCAGTGGAGACTTAAACTGTATCAACACATGTAATTGTGGCTATTATCCAGGTAAATGTACGTTTGGACTGACTGCCTTTTACCACGTGACAGTCACATCACCTCACAGAGGTAGAAATGACAGATGAAACATACAGCCTTAGAGAAAAGATCAGAAATGAAGTTACCTTTACTACAGTGTTTATATAGTTCTTCAAAATAATAAATGTCAGAATATAATGACATACCGCAGTAAGTGGTGTCCTCAGCCAATCTAAATTTTATGATTACTGTTTCTGTCTCTGAACTTGTAAGAAGATTTAAAGATTATCAACTTTGATCTGACAATCCTTTGTGCCTATTCAATTGCCATTCTCTCAATGTCCTTGCCAACATGACATTATTAAAAAATGTAAAGCTGCTTTACATTACTAGTTTCTTCAGCATCGATGCCATATATTTAATAAATATTTGTCACCTTTACATGGTTTCTCATCAGGACACTACTACAGTGTGTGCCACTAGCTGTTTTTTGAAGACATAAAATTGAGAGAACAGAGCAATAATGTGTCTCATGAGAACTCAGTACTAAAGCCCAAAATAGCAGCTGGGGTTCTCAGCTTGTTACTCAGTATCTGAAATGCTTTGTACTTCTGTGATTTAGCACAGCTTGAAAGTGGTACAATGTAACAATCACATATCCTTTTGAAGGAAGGCACAAATGTACAGGCAAATATATTGTCAAAGGAGTGAAAAAAATATCCATATGATTGCATCATGGTGTGGGGTGTTAACCCTGACTAGGATCAGGAGCCCCTCAAGCTGCTCTCTTACTCTCCCTCCTTATCAGGACAAGAATAGAAAATATAATGAAAAAAGCTCATGGGCTGAGGTTAGGACAGGGAGATCACTCACTAATTATTATTAGAGGCAAAAGACATTTGACTTGGTGAAATAATTTTATTTATTGACAATTAATAACAGAGTAGGACAGTGGGAAATTAAACTAAACCCACCTTACTACCTTTTCCTTCTTCGTGGTCTCAACTTCACTCTCAACTTTTCTACTTTCTCCTCCTGAGCAGGTCAGAGGGAGGAGGAATGGGAATTACAATCCATCCATAATGATTTGTCTCTCTTGCTCCTTCCTCCTCACATTCTTCCTCTGCTTCAGCATAGATTCTCTCGCACAGAAGACAGTCCTGCACAAACTTCTCCTTGCTCCAACATGGACTGGTCTCTCTCACAGCTGCTGCATAGCATTCTTTTACCCTTTCTGAGATGTTTTTACCAGTGGCACTTCCATTTTGGAGCTGACTAAATCAGGCTCTGCCCAGCAAGGGGCCAGATCCTGGTATCTTCTCAACAGAATACATCCCTGCAGTCTCTTTGCTACCAAAACATTGCCAGGTAAACCCAAAATACATAGCAAAGAAATATATGGCCTTCAATGATGTGCTTTGCTTTTAATTTATTTTATTGTGTGCACAAAAATTATAAATACCATCAAAAAGGATAGGTAATAAAAATGATCTCCACTTTAAAGATATTATTGAAATATAAATTGAACAAAAAGTGGGTAAATTGCTGTGGTATCTGTGTTCTTTGGCAGTCCTGTACAAAAAAAATGCTGCAAAATTTTCTTTGCATGTTGGAAAAATTTCTTTTTTCCGTCTCCCTTAACAATAGTTGAACTATTAAAACTCAAAGTATATCTGCTTCCAGGCATGAGCAGACTGAAAAAAATCTACTCCAAACCTGGGAAAATTATTTAGAAAATCATAGCCATCAGGTCGTATGGAAACTGTTTTTGCAGTCATAAGGACAACAGTTTGGTCCTCTAAGTTATCACTGCAGGCCTACTCCAGAGGAGAGTACATCTGACAGCCCACCCTTGACTAGTCTTGCAGCACTAGATACATGAATCTGAATGCTGACATAATTCCCAGAAATTTCCTATATATTAAGAGTATGTACTTTATATTGACTCTTTCTGTCTTTGCTGGAGTGGTTTGCACATGATACTCATTTGGCTTCACAAAGAGTTTTAACAGACTAGAAAATAATAGGGGACACTTTGTGACTGGTTGTTGGGGATATCACGATGCTGAAACTCGACTCACTATGGGAAGTTTGGTCCAGTAGCTAAAGCTTAAAGATAGAGAGATCTGTGGGGTTTTTTCTGCCACACATTTATGATACATCCTTAGTGAAAAAAAAGATTATATGAAGTTTAATTAAAAATAATTTTATATGTTTCCTAAAATGCTATAGTAGTAAAGTATTTAAAAGGGAATAGTGTGTCAGTAAGACAGCTTCTAACATCTTTGCTGCAAATTCTTTCATGGCTCTTCAAAATTGAAAGATTTTTAATCTGCAAATTGTAACCAATAAGATGTCTATGTCACAGTGCACTGTTGTCCTATCTGAAGTCCCAATAGCTTTTTATTCTTACTTTTTCTCTGAGGAATTATGGACTTTTCAGTCCCAGATGTATCTAGTAAATGTTTGATAATAAAGCAGTCCAAACTACATTTTATTTGAAAAAAACCTTACATTATGCTATGTTTTAAAAACCTAAATATATATAAAATTAATTTTTCTGTCTATAATTTGTGGCAACAAGTTACCACATCAAATATTATCAAATCCTTTCCTGAGCTTTGCTGCCTTATTTTGTTAACCAGCCTTGCTCAATAGCTGTCTCTGTTACACAAAAATTGACATCAGAATTGGAATGATTCCTGCACTTAAACAACTAACTAACAGCTAGGATCTTACTTCTAAATTGAGTATATCAGGCCACCAAGATAGTTCCAAGTGTTGTTCAAAAAGTTATTGATTTATCCACCAAAACAATAACTTCATGCAAGAGTAATTTCTGCTAGCTGTCTTCTCTATAATGGCTTAATAGACAAAATGTGTTTCATTTTACAGCTCTCTGAAGGCCAGATGTATTTTCCTGTCCCTTTATGAAAAACAATGTAGTCACTATTGAATAGAGTTCTCCACTTGGGAGGGTGTGCTCATAATGCCACCCTTCCTTTGAGATTCAATGACTTGTTAAAAGCTCTGAAAGAGAATGCATCTGGAAGGATGCACCCTAAACCACTGTGCCCACCCTATTGGCCAAGGTTTCAACAATTTCTCCTTTCAGGACACCAAAGTGTTGTACCTCAGTCACTGGAGCAATTCCACAACTCTGAGATAAGGAATTAGAGCTAAAGTCTTATCACTGTACAGACCTACAGAAATGCGACAATTTAAAATATATACCTCTATATCTAGTAGATCTGCTTGGACAGAAATTTCTCCACATGCTGCTTATAATTCCTTCAGGGGACATACTCATAGTATTGATGGAAAAAGGTACTCACTATTGTCCATTGTACAATATATCTGTACGTAATCTCTAAGTAGCTTATATAAATACTGGATTACATTATGCTTGTCTGTAATAATAATTGATTTGAGAATTGCAACAGTCTCTTATCTGTTGAATTATAATTAAGACTTATTTTAAAATAATTACATGTATCCTCAGTTATCTGGGTATTATCTTGCTCATATGTCTTACTGATGTGAATTTCAGGTTCTTCAATACTATAATTTGAAAGGCTGCTTCCAGACCTACAACTCAGTCTGTGTAAATCAAATATCTATATGTATTAATCAGAGGTGAAAATTCTAAATATTCCTAAAAATAATAAAAGGAGCTTAGATTGAAAAGAATTTCTGGAGCTTATATAATTAACCTCAGTGTAAGGATATATCAGTGCAAAGATATCCTCTCTGGTGAGTAAGGAAAGTTGCGTTCTTTTTTAAAACTGTAGAACTAAGCTTTTCTATTCTTCAGCAGCTGATCAGAAGGTCAAATAGTTTTGATACACATTTGAACTTTTGAATAAATATATTTGTGACTCCTACATGATTTCAGTTTCTATGAACAGTTATATAGCCAATTTGCTGGCAAAGAACATTCATTGAAAACACATGTCAGTCTCCAATCCTAATTTTCTGCATATGAATATTTGAACAGAAATGCAGGATACAAAGCCCATTGTAATCACCCAGAAAAACACTCACTGACTTCAGCTGACTTTCTTTTATTGGCTTCTGGAAGTATTAAAGTAATTCTCCAGACAGGGAAAAGAAGTTACTTTAGGGGTTTTCTTTTATTATTTTATTTTAAATCTGTCTAATCATAACTGTTTCAGAAATGTGTAACATTTTTTGAAAGTACTTTGATCTTTTATTGAACTCAGAGTTCAAAGATGTATTCTCTTGCATAGAAGAAAATCAGCAAATTTAGAATTATCTTAATACTTCACTGTCAGACCAGACCCACATTCACAGCTACAATTCCATTTCTAATGATTTATGCGTGTAAAAGCTTGAGACTTGTATTCTAGAGCCACAATGCTCTTTACTTCTGAAGAAATACTGTAAATGTTCTAAGACTTTTTTTTTCTATTGGTGTTTTTTAATTGCAGATAATTCCCAAGAGTGAAGACGCTTTCATTTCCTTGTATTTTAGAGATTTTTTTCAAATATCCTCAGACAATGTTATTGTACTAATTGTCACTGAAATTAGATGTCTGTGCTCTAGAGTGTTAGAGATCTCATCAATAAGACATTGAGAATAACACCACACTGGAATCTGCTGTCCTCTAAAATGGTAGTTCCACTCAGTTGGCTGTACCATTACAGCTCTCCTTCCAGTACTGCTACTTCCAGGTGTACAGAGGGGCCTCTCTGCTGTAGCCTCTCAGAAAGACCAGGTGATGCAGCCAAGCTGTTTCAGTCAGGAGCTTTGTACACTTAGCTATTGTCTGCAAAAGAGAGAAAATAGTGTCTTAAACACTGAAGGCGAAATATGTTCAGTTTGTTTGAACTGTGTTTCAGCAGTTGACGAATTATCTACTCTTAAGTTAGTTTTTCTGCTGGGGTTACATACAAACAACAATTAATTGTAGAAAAATGAAGAAGCTCTCACAAATGTTGACTCTTTTCCCCACAATGCTTCCTTTTTATTTAGTACCATATCTAGTTCCCTGCCTCTCTTTCCAGGTGTAAAATTACTATAATGCTCATTTTCCATGTGGGCTTAAATAATTTTTTTTCAAGGACTCATCATAACAAATGTAGAAATTTTATGGCAGACTAGACAGAGAATAAATGTATGTCCTCACAACCCTTCCACAAATGAGTAGAAAAAAGAATAATGAAAAATGAATATTGTTAGAAGTTTTTTGCAAAAGACAGGAAATGGTTTGGGTTTCTAGTTAGTACATGACTGAAAATACTGTTCATTAAAAGACTATTTTTTTCATGGTAAATAATTAAAGAAAATGTGTTGTTCTCACCATTGCCAGCTGCTGTGCACAGATTTCCATTCAACTCTACTAGTGTTAAAAGGATTTCTGGAGCAATTCCATCCAGGAACACAAAACTATCAAACACTTATCTTCAAATGGGTAAAAGTTCATAACTGGGAAAGCTAATACAGGATGGGCTTGTTATCATGCTGTTTTGAGTATATAATTTGTGGACATCTCACATCAAGACAGTTGATTTGAAAAGTTCAAAACTTTCTTGAGGCAAACACTTCATATTTGGAGAGAAAAATTGCACTTTTCACAGCAAACCACTTTCTTATTCCTTCTTAGGCAGATGAGGAGGAAAAAAACCCCTTCTCTCTTTTCAATGCACATATTAATGAAGAAAAATGCTTTCATATGGTCTGTGGATGGAGGAAAAATGGGTTTAAAAGCTGCCTGTACTGTCTTGAACAGAAAAAACCAGACCTCTTCATAGATTACTTAGTGTTTAAATAAACTCATGCATTTTTTATTGTATTCATCTAATAGGTTACATGGTAAGAACTGAATTCTGAAAATTTATTTCATTTTGGTAAATTCCTGAGAATGGGATTTTTAGAATAGCTTTTGTTCATTAGGTTTTATTGTGTGATAACACTCTAAATAAAACTTAACCTAGTGAAATTGAGGCTTTCTACTCACTTCATGCAGTTATTTATTTAATTATTTTTATTAATTAGAACTCAAGCTTTTCAGAAGTTTTGCCTGAACTTCATTAACTCACACAGATCACCACTATTGGTACTTTCTCAGAAGGACACTTGTTCTATGAGCTGGAGCTTGTTGAAGCTCTTATCTGCTGAAAATTTTAAGTCATGATGCAGTTAATCATTAAACTGATGCCAAAGGGGTTTTTGGTTTCTGATTTTTCATGTTTTGTAGATTTTAGGAACACAGTAGTTGTAGATTTTTAGAGGGTTAATATTTCTAACAGTTTAAGTTTAATGCGTTTCTATCACTACCCCTGTCCCAGAACGGGGAGCTCAAATTCCTTTAGTTATTCAATCTTGTTTAGACTCTCTTCAAGGTAAAGAGCTGAAGGATATCAGAAGGCCTACAGAACGAAACATAAACACAGGTCAAAGTGACCCAGAACTCAGAACATTGGATGAACTCCAAGAGACCTTTGTGTGCCCGAGAAAGAGGAGCTGATGAAGATGGAGGGTCTTGACGACCCCAGCCCCAATTCCAGGGGTTTGGACCAGGGGTGGAACCAGGGCTGGACTGAGAAATGTGTAAAGCAATGATTGGAAGGATCTTATTATAAAAGCCATGAAAACTAGAACTGGAACACATGCATGTCATCATGTATTCCTGTGGGCCGTAGGCCTGTGGTATTAAAGGACCTTTACTTCTTATCTCACCCTACACTAACTTGGCTCAGAGTCCTGCTTTGGGGAGGGGGGGGGGGGGGGGC
>JAWWEV010000115.1:72708387-72724061 GCA_035583235.1 Hafferia zeledoni
GGCGGCCCCCGCACACCCAGGACCCGCCACCGCTGGGGGCTGCCAGCCCTTCTCCGCCGGGAGGAGATGCCACCCTTGCCCCCCCCCCCCCCCCCCCCCCCGGGGGCCCGGCACTCAAGGCATCAAAACAAATGTATAACACACAAATTCCTAAAATGAAGTAATAACCTGGAGTGTTGTTGACCAGTTCCCTCCAAGCAGTGTTTGTGTTGATGGATGTTTCCACAGATTCTGAGAGGAGATAGGAGCAGAACTGTGGTTTCTATAGCCCACATTTGTTTACTGTGATGCAAATCAGTGGGCTCTAGTTTACTTCAGAATAAAAATTGCTATATAGAAATTTTGTGAATGTTCTCATTACAAAATATTTGAACACAAAGAACAGCCAAAACACATGAAGCTACTGTTGAAAAGTACAGTTCCCAAGGTGTAGTCTGACAGACATGTAGACTGTAGTTCTACAAAAGATTTTTTATAAGCATTCAGTGGTACTTCATAAAGATAGAATTATAGGAAAGAGTTCCTTTTTAACTGGACTTGAATGCAGGCCTGTTGCCTCAGAGTTTCTGATCTAATCACTTGAATTTTTGGGGGAACTTTTCTAATTTGCATATCAAACCCAATCCCTCTGAAGCCCAGGCAGCTTTCTCTCTTTTTGGTTATTTGACAACAACTCTTAAGAAGTGTGGCATATCTGTTAAATCACAAGACAAGTCAGACACTGAGTTATGACTATATATATGACGTCTTTCTAATATTTTTTCATGTTTCTTTTTTTTTTTTTTTTCTGTTGTTGTTTCTGCCCTTGCATCAGCAGTACTGGATTATGCCCAGAAGAGACAAAGCCAAGGTTTTAAGCATCGTCTGAAAAACCAGCTTCTATACTCCCTACCTGGTATGAGGACTTGCATTTAGCATGGGCCATGCTCAGTAGAGGAGTAATTCTCTTCTGATTCATACTTCCATTTTGTTTTAGTGTCACAAAGACAATCTTCTCATATGACACTCAATATAATTTTCTTCTAGCATTAGAAAATGAAATTTTGTTTCCATTCATGATGAATGCCTGGGAAAACAAACAATAAAATTCATTTTTCATCATGATAATTTTGGAAAAGTAGATTTCCTACTGTTCTAGCAATAATATTTCTGATAGGGCATGCCTGGCTCTTTCCTATAAAGTGCAACAAGCTAATCTTATCAATCAGAAAATGCATAAGAAAAAGAGAAGCAAGAGGAGAGGACACAGGAGAGAAAAATCTCTGTGGGACTTCTCTTTTGCTCTAAGGGAGCAAAAGGCACTATTTTGCATTTGCAATAACGTGACTTATCTGAAGACTCAGAAGCCTCAGGAGTGGTGTAATCATGGTGCGATGGGTTGTCATTGGCTGGATGCCAGGTGTTCTCCAAGCCATTCTATCACTTCTGTCCTCCTCAGAAAGAGGGGGGGAAGAATATAAGATGGAAATAAAACCCTTGTAGGTTGAGATAAGGCAGTTTAATAAAGCAAAAGTGAAAGGTTTCATGTGCGCGAAGAAAGAAAAACCCATGGAGATTTTATTCTTTACTGTCTATCAGCAAGCAATGTTCAGCCTTTGGTCAGTGTGGTTCAACTGTCCTTCTATGTCTCAGTCTATGGGAGACATCTCAGTCTATGGGAGAGTGGGGAATGCTGGAGGGACAGTGCTAGTGCTGTGCCAGCACTCCTCAACAGTAGCCAAAACCCTGGGGTGTTATCAACACCTTTCTAGCCATGCCTACAAAGTGCAGCACTGAGTGCTGCTATGGGGAAGAACGAAATCTTCAGTTGTGCCCTACAGAGTAGTTTTACAACTACTCTGTCTCAGTCAGACCCAGTATATGTGGGTTCAAAGGAGCTGATGAAGCAAGCTGGACTCTCAATAGCCTGGAGTTGAGGTCAGGCCCTGATCCTCATGTTAAAAGGGGCTGTGGTGGCGTGCATGCTGCCAAAGCCATTCGCAGATGCTGGTCTTCTCACCCTGCTTCTTAGTTTGGCAATGAGAAGGAAAGCCATTGTAGCAGGGTCAAGGAGCTGCTTCTTTTTATGTAAGCGATGCCCTTTTTTATGGCAATATTCCTCAGTTCTTGCCAAGGAGAAGAGAGTTTTAGTAAAGATTACGAAAAATAGGCACATGGAGCCTATATGGTAGATGGAGAGGGAAATCAAAGCAATGACTTTATGCATCCACTTCCATTATTTGTGTCAAACATGAACTTGTTTTTGCAGAAAGTTACTAATACATTCTTTTAAAAACTGAGTTAACCAGTAGCTGTATCCATAGGGATGAAATCAAATACTTGTTCTTCCAGCAAGGGTAGTGGGCCAGTGATCCAGAAGTCAGTTGCACTGCAAAAGTTAAAGCAACTGGGCTGCTTTCTGTCTCTTGACATCCTTAAACAGATGTGGATGCAATTTGCCACATAGTCTAGGTTTCAGACTTTCTTTTATCTGGTTGTGTTTTGTGCTCAGTTTGTGTGACTGATAAAGCAGAAGCTTCTCAGATCTCAAGGCAGAATGTCATGCGGTTCTGATCATGACTAAAATGACTAGAATTTTCTCCAAAATTGCATAAATGTAATGTTATTTGAAAAGCTTGAAGATTAAACCCAGCACTAGACCAGACTTTTATGAAAATATAGTACCTTGCTTCATTATATTAGTTAGGCATGGGACATTTATTATAAGGTGACTCAGCATATCATTTTTTGCTGCTTCTTATACCCACATATATTTTTCTCTTCTTTCCTCCTTTCCCATGCTGTTTTGGGGTCAATTTCCACTGTTTCCAGCTGCAATTCATAATTTGTGCACATAGAACACTATGTTGAATTTCAAGTTATCAGTTTTACTTTGGCTTTAGAGTGTTTGGATTACATCTGAATTTAAAGTTCAACTTCAAACCCAACCTTTTTATCCTTCCTTGATTAGTTTAGTTTATGTTCTTGTTTAGCAGCAGGAGATTAATTCAGATGTGTGCTCCTACTCAAGTAAAGGTTCAGTTTAGCCCTGTTTTTGTTCTTGTTTCTTCACTCCCTTGAGTCTACATTTATATTCCAAAGCTGTTTTAGGCAGAGAATTCTGTGAAGCTTTTATAGCAGTCCAAGGGTAAATGAGTTTGAAAATAAATATTTCAGCAGATATGGGAAGTACTGTTATTGAGTTGGACTCCATACAAATAGTGGTTCTGTTTTGCTACATATGCATTTAATAATGTTTTTGCAAAGATAAGTTTTACTGTTAAAATGCAAAGCATTATGAAGTTTGAAGAGGCTTTAATTTTACAGATTCTAGTAAAATGAAAGTGAACAGTTTTGTCTTTGCAACATGAAAAATGAAGACTCTCAGAAAATCCTGATCATTGTTACTTGAGGAAAGAATGTCATATATTCCACTCTTTTACTTCCTTCATGTGTCACTGCACACTCATTTTCATGTGTAGTTTATGTGTGATTTCTGTTTAGATTCAGCAGCACTGAGAAGAGTAGGTACCCAGAAAGGGGAGGAGGTTCTAGTAAAAATATCTTATGATATAAAAAAATCTTGTTCTTTAAGGAGAGGTTGACACAAATCAGTTTGTTTGAAACAGAGAAGGCTAAGTGAAAATCTAGTTATTGTCTTCAGCTACCTAAAGGGTTCAGAGTACAGAACCAGGATTCTTTCCTACAACAAAAGGCAAGAGGGAACAGTCACAAGCTGCAGCAAGGAAAATTCCAAGTAGATATCTGGAAGAAAAATAAAGGTCAAGCACTGGAATGGGTGGCCCAGAGGGATTTTGAGATCAGCATTCTTGGAAGTGTTCAGAGCTTGACTGGCTCTTGTTCTCATGATAATAGTTCTCATGATAATAGTTTTGGCCCTATAGATGGGGAATAGAGGGTGTTGGGACTGCTGTTGGAACTAGTGGTTCTTTCCAAACCAAATTACTGTACAAGTTTGAAATGACAGAGATAGAGCAAGGAAGACAGAAACCTTATCTGCCCCACAGGCATGCAGTCTTTCACCATATGGTACTAGTAGGAAAGGGCCATCCCTGCTCTGAGCTCTGGTTCTTTAAGAACTGGCAGGATGTCTAGCACCTGACACCTGTTCCCTGCTGATGGAAGGAAGCTTCCATTTGAAAAAATGCTACATAGATATAACACACCAGCCCCAGGCTGTTTCCTCTTGGGCTCTGCTAAGAATATTACTTTAATACTTATATATATATATATATATATATGATTATTTAATATCTTAAGAAAGCATCCAGTAAATAAGCCACAAGCTTGTTTCTAAGGAGTTCCTTTATTAATTTATGGGAGAAAATAAGGAAACTTGGCAGCAGTTTAAAAGGGCAATACAGAAGCAAAATAAAAGACTCCACCACAATACCAGCTTAACACATATTAATCAACAACACCCAAGGCAATATTCAACCAAATCCCTACACTTAAGTAAAATCCAACAACTCCTGCTCTGAGCCACATGAAGCATCAAGAAAATGAGTCAAGAAAAGGAAACAGAGGAAACAAGAAAAGAGAGGAGAAAGAGGGAGTGATGTTCTCAATGTCCCTGCCAATCCAAGCTGGGTCAGAAGCTCCAGGAGTTGTGGGGTGTTATAGTTTTCCCAGGCTGTTTCTGACTGACAGCTGCTCTGGGGCTTCCTGATGTGGGCTCCAGGAACTGGCATGAGGGACACGATGCCACTCCACCTTGGTGAGGTTCAACCCATCCCTTCTTCCTCTACACACAAACACGCATCCCTCATAAGGTGGTTCTGACCCCAAAACAACTGATCTGGTGTATAACAATAGACATGAGGGTTGGTGCCAGCTACAGTGAGATACCTCAACTTAGTTATTTAGAATGTGAGTTTACTCATTTAAGGTCAGGGTTTGATCACCTGTCCTAGCCAGTTGACTTATTCACCTAAAGCTGGGTGTACATCCCCTTCTGAGAACCTCTGTTGGAGTCTATGTTCAGTCCAGGCAGGTCACCTGTGGGTTCAACCTGTGTCACATCTGTCAACCTTGTTTTAATGCAATATTAATATGAAATTATTACATAATGACTAGTTACTGTGGCTACATTTGCCATGCATTTGATATATATATTTGTCTAGGAAAGCTTTGATCTGTAGATGTATAGTCTGTGCTGGAACATAGACATATTCCTGAGAAGAGAGCTGAAGAGCACTCTGACTTCCTCATTCTTTGCACTTAGCCCTTAGTCTGCATTAGTTCCATATGCTGGTGGGGTTTACAACAGGAGGAGAGAATTAATTCATTCTCACCTCCCCAGATGTCTTTCAGATGGGCCCTGTTCAGATGAGTTTGCACCTTTGCTTCTGCTGCAGCAGACACCTGGGAAAAATCTAGGTTTACTGGTGTTTTTATTTTGATAAAAAATAAAACCAAACATTTTCTTCCTTAAATCATAAGATAAATTTCTTGACATCCTACACATATAACCTATGAGGTAGCATGCTATAACTAAATTGTCTTTCTTTGAAAGTAATTGCATCTGAAAGTATAGTTGTCCAGAAATACACCAGGTTTTTTTCCTACAAGTCTAAAAATTTAGCTAAGAAAACAGAGGGACATGTGCTAGCAGATGTAAGTGTTATGACTTTAGGATCTTTGACTCCAGAGGAGCAGGCTGGTCTTATTTCAAATTTTTTAAGGAGCATTGATCATTAGCACTGAGTGCAAAACTAGTCTGGAGCCTTTTGTCCTTCCTTCCAGCTAGAAAAAAGCAGCAATACTACTAAATGGTGATATCTACTTAAGCAAGACAAAGAAAACCGTGGGTAAAGTGTTTCAGAATACGTAAGAAAATGTTTTATTTTCATAATGTATAGAGAGGATGATATGGCAATATATTCTGCATGCCAGTTCAAAGAAGTTATGAGTTTCCATCTATGCATTTTCATCCATTTGGCATCTTAGAATGAGTACCAAGCATTCAGTTCACTGTGTGTTGGCATAAAACAATTTGTAGCAATCTGAGGTCAAAGGTACCACCCAAATAAAAAAAAAAACAAACAACACAACAAACAAATAGATTCAGAAATGTCTTTGAATTGATCGTAATTGTACAAAGGTAGTCAGATTTCCTGTGACTAGCCTTTCCCATGAATTTTCAAGTTCTTATTTCTTAGGGCAATGACATTGTAAGAAAGTGTTTTGCTCTACATGTCACTTCTGCTCTTTGAGCCAGACTGAGTAACAAGTGTGACTAGAGGAGCAGCATGTGAAAGGATTTTTGTTTCATGACTACATAAAGATTCATGTAATTACATTTAACTGAGCAACACAAAATTGTAGCGTTGGTCAGGTACTTTATAAAAGACTCTTATTTTTGAGACTGGAAGAACATCAGTATTTTCAGATAGCACTATGTCAGCAGGATCACCCAATAGCTCAGTGGTCTGCAGTAGTAGTCAAAGGATGCTCCTTAACCAGTCACAAGGGTTTTGTAAGGGTTTATGTAGCAAAATGTTAGGGAAAGGCAGTTTATGTCAGTCGAGTCAGATAAGACATTCTTTTTGCCCTCAAAATACTACAGAGTAATGAACAACTTACATGTGAGACAATCCAGGATTTGCTGTTATTCTTGCCATATACTGTTGTAGAGTTCACAGCATTCATGGTCCTCCAGAAGGAAAGTAAGGAGCAAGTGTTTAGCTCCTGTAGCAGTAAAGCAAAATACAGGGAGAAAGCACTGAAGAATATTCAGACAGAAAGCCTAACTAGTCTTTATTAAGATCCACTGTCTTGAAGAAACACACCATGAACATTTTCAGAAAAGTCTTATGGAAAAATCAGCATCATGCTTGTCATGGTAGAAATTGAAGGGTCTATAATCCGTCCCATAAAGCACTTTTTAAAACACCAGAGATTCAAACAGAAGGACTCTTCTCAATGAGTTCTGCCTCCTCGAAGCAGGGTCTTTCTTGCCTTTCTTCTCAGCCTCAGCAGTAGCAGGATGGTCTTTGTTTTAGCCAAGTGTGTAGCCTGGTGGTGAGCACAACCTTCAAGGCATCAATATGAAATTTTGAACAATTTTCTCCTTTGGCTGAGGTATTACAAAAAAATGAACAATATATTGCTACAGATATTTTTATAGAACAGAAAGTATGTAATGTTGCATTTTGTTTACTGTTATATCTTGACTAATTCAAAAAACAAACAAACAAAAACCAACTGACTGTAATGCAATGTGCTTTACTGTATTACCTGAATGCACATGTAACCTCCAAAAGGCAAGCAGAAAACATCAGAACTCAGACATATTTTAGTATGAGAATATTGGACATTGCTAAAATATGTGTGTCTATCTTTACTAAGATACATATACACTGCCTACTTTAAACCTGAATAACAAGGACAAGATGATGAGGTTCTGAGGTGTGATAGCAGGTAAGATTCTAGTGGCATTTGATGCCAATGTTTTCTAAACTACATAAAAGGCAGTTTTTTGTCATCAGAAATTAGCTTCAAGCTCTCTTACTCAGTTTTGAAAAACAATAAATTATGTGTATGTGTTTTTTCTCACCAAGAAGAAGTTTTGATCAAGTTTTAATCGTTATTAGTTCAGGAGCACTGAGCTGCTTTTGACATGTTGCTTTTTCTTATAAACTGAGCAGAAATGTAGCATTCTAAAGATGCTCAGTAGTTTCAGTTCAGGATTCCTGGCAGGAGGTGCAAGGAAAAGGTCTCAAACCAAAACCAAAACCAAACCAAAACAAAGCAAAACAAAAGTGCTAGTTTGAGGAGGATTCCATCATCTAGATTACAGACGTTGTAAAATTGACAGACTAGTTAGGCATATAGCTGCTTTTTGAACATTGATTGAATCATTGAATCATTGATTATAGATATCTTTGTATGGAGATAGACATTTAATAACATACATATTCTTGTAGAGGAAAAACATGAAACCAACAAAATTTATCCTTTGAACTATCCAAATTTTTATTCTACAGGCATATATGTATTTAGGCAGTGTAAAGATAAACTGAAAGTTGATAATGGGGCTTCTTGAGTGAAAAATTTTTTAAAAGTTTGATATAAAAATTGATGTGAAAATTGTAGTATATGGCTTTAAGAATTAAGTGGTTTTTAACTATATGGTGACATTTTACTGACCCATTCACAGCTATTATTTATTCTGCTGCATGAACTGAGTTCAGGTATCTGCAATATGAAAGTGTTTGAAATGGATTTGGTTTCTTATTTCTCTTGCTAAATTTATTAGTTAATAACTTTTCATAATATATATTTACACACAGTCACACATGCAGGCCTTTTCTCCTTCCTTTCAAGAGACTACATGAAAGAGTAGCAGACAAAGATTTTGCTAACTCCTTTGAGGATGCTTCAGGGGTAGTTTGTGTTGCATTTTGTGCTGTAATCTGCCAAGGTGATTTCTATGGTAACCTCTATTTGTATTCTTTCAAATGATGGTAAATTCTGAGACATTCCATTAAATATTGATAGCAGTGTTTCATCTGCTGGAAACCCACATGGGAATATTTAACTTTATCTATTGTCTGAGACTATTCTTTTGTATCAGCAAGCTTTATGCAGTTAAAATGTTAATTAGATTTTTATAACCATTTTTATCATTCTACTCTTCATCTAGATTGCTCCGAACATGTTTATTTACAATTCCAAAATGCTTCCATTAATATTCCATAGCATCTTACTCATCGATTAGCTTAACAACAAACCTCAAAAATGTACTTGTAGGCTTGTGAAACACCTACATAATCATAACCCTGCTGATTTTTTTGGCTAATGGCCAAGTGATTTGTAACTTCAGCTTAAAGAGAAAAGAGACAGTCCTGAAAGAGCAAATGTCATAATTAGTTTCAAAATTACATTGGTTTCTGAATCATAAACCAGTACTGAAACAGTTTACATAAAGGATTATTTTATTGATATGGTGGGGTAAAGCAAGCTAAGAAAAATGGAGTTCATGTAGTTTTATCCTCCTGAGTGGCACATGAAACATCTCCAGAGAATTAAAAAAAAAAAAAAAATCCACTGGAAAAATAGTCTTTCATCACAGTATGGATTATGTGTTCATTTTATATAAAACAGTTTGGGGATCTGGTTGCCGACTACTTTTTATGAAGAAATTAGCCAACATGAATTTGTGGCAGCAACTCTGAACTGCTATAATTTTGTGTTTTGCATCACTGCTTACACATTTGAATAGTAAATACACACTGGATTTAAAGCACCACTAAGTAAAGAGGACATCACTGATGCTCACCAGTACGTAGCCAAACAAAGTGCCAGCATCTCAACAAGCGGTAACAACACAAGTTTAAATTGCCATGACCTTCTGTTATGTGACCTGCTGGCCTACAGGTGGAAAGTGTTGTACAGTAATTTGGAACTTCTGACCTGTTTTGCGCTTCTGAGCAGGTTCTGTGGCGTGATGTAATTACAGGAGATACTTTTAGAAAATTGGTGCTAATATCAGGGTTTTCTGGGTTCCATTAAGGTATGGAAGTCAGAAATCCTTGTGCTGAGACAGAAAATTGAAACTATTTGATACTAAGATGAGTTTCTGAAGAGAAACATCACTATACAAGATTCTACGCTGTGAAACTGCAGTTCTTTTGAACTGTTTGTTTCCATATCCAACCCCCAAACCTTCTCAATCACAGGTACACAGCTAGTACATCTCATACAATATAATGAAATGCATAGGTCTTGAAATGTTACCTTTAAGATCTACTGCATTATTGCCAAGAATTCTGAACCTTGAACTAACCAGTTTAAGCCACATTATGTCCCTTCATTTAAAAATCAATGGTGTGATATTATAACCTTATACTATGTATTTAGAAAAATCCTTAGAAGTTGTTAAATGCTGTAACCTGGTCTCTCTGGAGCCCACTCTTAGAGTTCTTCTAATGAAAATCCAACTGTATTTGGATTTATGGTAGTGCACAACTCTTCAGAGCAAGGATAGAATAAGATTCGTCATATTTAAGGCTGTGGAAACTGATTGCCACCTGAAATATTTGGAACAGCACTAGGATACTAAGAAGGGAAGAAGAAAAGCAAGAAGAGGGTCTACCAGCCAGTTGCTCTGTAGTGGAGCTGAGACTTGCACCACCCAAAATGGTCTTAATTACTTTTCCATGGCTATGGTTTTCATCTGTCACTTGTTCAGGGACCAGACCAGTACACTGGGGTGATTACATTGTCTGCTTTCTTACAGGATCAAAGGGAAAGTGCGGAAAAGGAAGGAGAGTGGAAAGAGATGGATAACACTGCAAATAATGCAAATGACCCTTCCACTCATAGCACTGCAAATAATGCAAATGACCCTTCCACTCTGTTTCTGGGAAGAACTGAGCCAAATGCCTGACCTCGGGGCTTATTTTTTGTGACACTGTGGCAATTACTCATGTGTCTACAACACGGAGAGAGCAACAGTGCCTGACTGTCCTTTTGCTTCCAAGACTGATTAGGAATACTGTTATTGAAAAATTGGGAGGTAAGGCGGTGGGCATGGGTGTGGAAGTAAGATAGGAAAGTAAAAGTGGGAAACCTAAAGGTGAAGACACACAATATAAAGAGAAGGAAGGGAGAAAATGTTGATACAGGTTTGGGCTGCCAAAGCTGATTAATGCAAATGAAGTGGCGTGTTTCCAGACTGAGTTTAGGTTAAGTACTGTTAAGCACTACAGCAAGGCACAGAATCAGATCTCATAAGCTCTATGGACTGGAGCCAGTCAAATGCTCTTGCCACATGGTCCTGTAATCACTGGGAAGGTAATGCAGAAAATGCCTTTGAATTATGATTCATATTCTGTGGGGATTCTTTAGGAAGAACAGCAAACTTAAGACAATTTCATTCTATACACAGCTTAAGTAAATAACCTATGCACTATAGAGCATAGCAGAGACTGCCCAAGCTCTGAACAGGAGCCAACATGGTCCAGCAGAGTCAGGGCTGTTCCGATTGCTGTAGCCTGGGAGATGGAGGACCACAAGAAGTATCTACCTGGGTTGGATGTGCTACACTGATCCAGAGTAATATTACTTTCCTGAGTAGTCATGAGTCTTGCTTTGTCACAGAGTTGACCCAGGGCTTGTGACCTTGGGCCCAGTGCTGAAGAATATAAGAATGATTCTGAACACAAATCATAATAAATTGTGTTTGTTTGGTGTTGTACCTGCATTAGTGAAATTTCATGGATCTGAGCTGGGCCAGTACGCTTTACCTGTTCTGCAATATGTTTCCCTTGCAGCTCACCAAGCAGCACCAGTGCTCTGAGCAGTGCTCACCAAGCTGGACAAGATGTGCTGTTTGGCTGACTAACAAAAATGAGGGGCAGGTAAAGGTGCCTTGCACGTTTCATCCAGTCTTCAAGTCTTTAGCCATTCCTCATGTAGCTTATTGATAACTGACATGTACTGAAATTTTTTTTTTTTTTTTAATGGAATAGATCATACTGTCCTAGAACCAGACCCTAACCTTTTGAAGCCCTTGACAAAATGCAATTTATTTCAATAGAGACAGAATTTACATATTGACTTTTCAAAAGAAGAGGAAACTTGTTTTAGTTCTCTACTCGCACAGGAATGAAAGGACTTCAGAACCATAATAAATGTAAAAATACGTTATTTTATAAGTGTATGTTTTATAATTAAGACATGAAATATAGTGTCTCTGTGAAATCACGTCCTGTTGAAAGGCATAAATAACATTTGTATAGTGGGATTTTAAAAAATATTGCAATGAAAGCAGAGCAAAAAATTACTCTATATTTAATCTAAAAAGTTTAGAAGCCATGTTTTTCTAGCATATAATTCTAAAGTTAATTAAAATATCAGTACTTCATTTACTTCTATCATGAATGTCCTTTCAATTTATAGAGTATAACTCTGTAGTGTTATAGGGATAACTCTATAGTGTTGTAGGGGATTTTTTTCCCTATGTGAAGTGAGGAAGATAGCAATGACAGTGCTTTTAGGCAGCTACAAAATGAGTGATTTCAAATTAAATCACTGCAAAGTGATGAAGATCTGACTCTCATGTGAAGTTTTCCACTGTGGTAACTGAATGAACATAAGCTGTGCTGGTTGCACCAAATGCAGAATGGGAATAAGTATCAGACTTCTAGCTGGTGTGACAATTCCATCTGCTCTGGGTTTACCTCCCAAAGTCACATAAGGACAAGACCAGTAACACATATTAGCTCTTTTTCACAGAAGGAAAGCCTGAATATGTGAGCCAGAGGAAAGGCACAGAAAATTCAGTCACATTTCTACAAGAGAACCAAGACTAAAAGGTTTCTCTCTTTAGATATAGCCCAAGATGACTCAAGATTTGGCACTGAAATTAAGCATATTTATATGTGCTTGCACCTACACTTACATAATGAATAGGTTCCCCTGACATATACACATAAATATCAGACACTACAGGGTCTCTAAGACCTCCCCATATCTACAACATGCTGTTAAGGGTGAACCACATTGCCCTGGCTGGAGGATAACCAGGATTTCCTACAATGCCTAAAATGATTCTTGGCAGCTATGTTTGTGCAGCTGAACCCTGTTTAAGATGTCTAGCTTGGAGAACTCCCTTATGAAGTCCTCTCTAATATCAGGCTTTTTCTTGGGAAAACCAGTTCACAAAATATGTGAACAGTGGACTTTTCTACACTGTGAGAATTTGTAAGGGTGATGAGATTCCAAGCACAGACAATTAGACACCACTTTTTTCACCTGAACAAAATCCTTTACACTGTGAGAGAAAGACTGGGAGAAAGGAGGTGGAGAACTGATATCTGTGCTAAGCATCAATGTATGTTCCTAGCAGGACTGGTAAAAGTTGACCAGTTTATCTATCATTTGGGATTGATGATTTATTTCTTTTGTACTAACACAGCACAGTCAGATTAAGAACCAATTCAGTCTTCCAAACACTTTGAAGGGTCAGGCCCTCTGTTGGGATGAAGAAGAGGGAGAGAAAGTGAAGAAATGGAGAGAAAGATCAGCAGGAAGTGGGGACAGATTTCCCAAAAGCAAAACTGCCACTGACAGAATAAATAATTTTGCCTTAAGCAGGAGTTCTCCACTGGAGGTGGCCTGTCATTTGTGGTCCTCTGTAGTCCCCAAAATAAAATCAAATGTTTGCACAGCTCTGCTCCAGCTGAGGGGCTGAAAGCCTCATGTAGTGAAGATAATGCATTTCTTTGCTTCCCCTTCTCTCTCCCTCAACCCCCAATTGATTATAGATTGTACTTGGAAGGTAAAATTAGCAGCTTTAGTTCCCAGCATCAGCTCTAGTATAACTAATGAGGAGGGGCAACAGCTGTGTAACATGAATTTACTGCTTCTGTATACAGATGTCACTGACTACGGATTTAGCTTTGATGAGCACTGAACTACAAAGGGAAATTTCATACATGTCTCTGAAATGTTGTCAAACTGAATTATGGTCAACAACCACTCCAGTATAACTGAGTGTCCAGATATAAACTCTGTCATATTTCATTGCCTCTTTAAGGCATCCATTCCCTAGAAGTACTTTTCAGTACCACTGGAATATAGTAATGTTCCCAGGTTGGATTTCTATTGTGCTCTAGAATCTTCCTTCCCTTTTTCCTTCCTTCCTTCCTTCCCTCTCTCTCTCTCTCTCCCCACCTCCCTCCCTCTGTCCCTCTCTTCCACCATCCTTCCTTTCCTTTTACATTCCTCTTCTCAATCTTAGAAATTTTAGACTCTTTTGATACAGTCCCATGACATTGCTGACGGTAGATTATAGTTTAATATAGAACTTTCCTGCTATTACTGTTAGATACATTATACTAATGAGTGTACTTGCCTCCTAAAATATCTCATCTTCTAAGATGTGTTTAGAAATCTAACTTCCCTGGTGGGCTGTCTGCCCTGAGAGCAGAATGCACCTAACAAAAAGATAAATGGCTGTGAAAAATAAAAAGCTAAGAAGATGTTAAAGCATATCAGGTTATGCTCTTTATAAATTAAATTTGTCAAAATTCAGATTCACATTTTTCTTTTTGTGTGAATCAGAAAGTCTCTGAAATACTGTTAAAAAACTTAAAAAATATCCCGTGGAAAAAAAATACTGTTTTGAGTTTAAGATGAATAGTTGAATCTGAAATTCAGTATTGTTGAAGTGCAAACAGGATTGACTCTGTAGGTTAGGTGAAAGGAAAAGGTCTTTATTGACATGTGCAGACAACAGAACTCTTGTTCTAATCCTTAACCACTTGAACATCAGGCTAATGAACTACATTAACAGAAAAAGGATTGGTTAGGAAAAAAAATAAAAAGTTTTTAAGTAGAAATAGGGAGGGGTTTGAGAATACTGTTAAAGCAATTTTAAGCAAGTTTCAAGCAATGTTAACATGAGGGCAGTCTCAGTAAAAACCTTTTCTTAGACTTCAAGTGTCCTTTTTTGTATAATTACTGGTAAGATGAGTTTTCAAAGAACATCCAAGTTTGGTCAAAACTTCTAAAAGTCTTGGAGAAAAGTGTAAAATTTTCAATGTACAGTGAATATGAGCACTCTAGAGGTTGTTTTAGCTTCTGTGTTAACTGGGCTCGGGTTCTGGGAAATAGCCATGACACTAGCTAACTGGCATAGCCTGAAGTTTCAGTAACTCTCATATTGACTTGCCTTTTGATTCTGGTCATGTTAATTATCTCACTACTCTGAGAAACCAGACAAATCCCATGTATTCTAATCCTATTTCTTGTCCACATGTGTTTAAACTCAGTGTATTTCTCAATCACTGGGAGTAAGGATTTATGCATTTTAACTACATTTTTTAAATAGATTTTTTTTTTTTTTTAAGCACAGGTGTTTTTTCTCAGGACAAGTTTTCCAGGTGAACTTGGGTTTCTAACTGTCTGGCATGACTGTCAACACCCCAAAGAAGTACATCCTCTCCGTTCCTCTTCACTATATTGAAGTCTTCATCTGCCATTCCACTTTTGTAATATCCTTTAATGAGCATAATAGCATCTTCATCCATTGGTAACCAGCAGATTGGTTCATAAAAGATTGCCATATACTTCTGTGTTGTAAATATATATTGCAGCCCCTGCTATTCAAAAGCACAGCTGTACAACTGAAAGACAGCACATGTAAAGCTGTACAAAGAGAAGCGGAACCATACAAAAAGAGGATCTTAATTTCTGACAGGTATCCCATGGCACAAATAAGGCTAAAATGAGATTCTGCTATATATTTTGAAATTGGCCTCTGTCATGTTAAAGGGGGGAGGGAGACAGAAGTGCAAAGATTTCTAGTCTTAACTGTATTAATAAGAAATTATTAGCTATAAGCGCTTCCAGACAATGAGATCCTTATGTCCCCAACACTGTCTGTCGACTAACAGACAGCACACAGGTTGGAAGGGTTTCTGACCTCTGCTTATGAAGCCACACTTAAACTAGAAAAGCACATTCCCCACAACAGCTCCCGAAATAACACTTATTAATACAAATATGTGACAGTAATTGTGGGTTCGCTTTGCCGGTGATAACGTTTAGCTGCAAGATTGTATTTAAATTGATAATAAAAGACTGCAAAAGAAACCAGCACAAAACACATTTTACAGAGACAAACACACTAAACTCAAGTTACAATACAGCAATGTATCCCA
>JAWWEV010000115.1:72725394-72735752 GCA_035583235.1 Hafferia zeledoni
ATAAACAGTTAACTCTTTGGGAGTCTGAATTTCTACAATTTCCTTCTACTTTTATGGAAAAGCTTCTGAGCTGTATTTCTTAAGAAAGAAGGTGATAATGAAGAAATGTGACTGCTTTTACTGTATACTTTTAATGTAGCCTTAATATTCCCTGCGCCTGGAGCTCATGTGAGGTGTAACTCCAAACTATATAGACTGTTTTACAGTGGCCCTACCTTGTGACACATGCTTTTCATTGCTACCATGAGTAACCCAAACCAACATCTACACCTTCTACTCTCTATCTTTGCACTTGGAGTATTATTTTCCAGAGTTTCCTTGTTACTGTTATTTCTCTGATCCGCTTCTATAGGAAGCGTTTCCCTATTCCTAGCAGCATATTCATAGTATCCAGAGGGGAGGGCAGAGACAAAAATCAGTCTTAGCATGCATAAAATCCTTCTGCAGAATATTATAAGAATTCAAATTTTTTTCCCCAGCTGTTCCATTTGGTGCATGCTTGAGAGAGTCTGAGCCAGGAAATGGAATAAGCTGCTGCAGCCATGGCAGGTATATTTGGTGCAGTAGAGGTAGCATGACAGGGCTCTATTACAGTAAGCAATACAATTCCAGAAATAACCTATGCGGAACATATTGCTTCTGCTGCACATGTCAGGAAACGGACTTTGATCGATGTTGTTGCAACACAAAACCACATACTAAAACTTTTTAATTATGATGACAATGTAAAAGTGTAGATGGTGTTCACTGGCAGTGTTCGTAGCCTTTATAATTAACAAATGGACAGTGCAGATTAATTCTGCATACTCTTCATGTTTAACAATTCATTCTAGTTGCTGTCATCAGCATATATATAAGCAATAAGGCATGAGGGACGGCCTGGTTCTCATCACCTCTGGGGTGTTAACAGGCATCCTCAAGGGGAGTGATTATCTCACGATAACCACACCACCTGGAGCTACCATATTGCTGCTATAAAAATTTATTGATGTAAGAGAAAAACATGTACTTTTGTGCTAGAGGATGGAGCAAGGAGTTCAGAATGCTAAAGAGCATTATCAGTTCTAGTTTCAACTGCAAATGAGAATATTTCCTAGGCTACTGTAGAGCTTTCTCAGTTTTGTAAACTAAACCACCATTTTAGCAATACTTTTGCAGCAACCTAATATGATAGTAAAAAATTAAAGAGATGGCACAGCATCAGAGAACAGAAAGTCACATACCTCAAATTGCCTTCTCAAGGAGAGTATCTCAGTTGGCAGAAGACATTCTGCACACAGTTTTTCAGAATGAAAAGCACAAGGAAATTACAAATCACATTAGATAGGAGTGTCTATAATTTTAAATTTTAAATAGACTAATTTCTGCTCAGCAATGCATTTAGAGTATATTTGATTTGAATTTATCAGAAAAGTATGGAATGAAGTACAATAACTCATTGTCTGCTCTTCTCTATGATAATGTACCAAACTGTTATCTCTTTCTCTAATGACTTTGATGTTAATGGAGTCGTACACTCTGCCTGACCTCTTCAGTATTGGATAAATGTGTATGTGATTTTTCTGTCCATCAGGTTTTATGCTTCACTCTCAAATTTTCTACAAATCTTTTATCTTTGCTTCTGCTTCATTTCCTCTTTAGTAGGGGGGTAGATTTTATTTAAATTAAGAGTTTTAGTTTTACAATTGTAAGAATAATTTCCTGGATTTTAAAATCAGTAAATTTTGAAGAAACTGCTTAATTACTGATGTGGTGACTAACCACTCCCATGAGTAATTCTTGCTCTTTCAGAGAGGTTTATCCATTTAATGAGATTTGGCTTGCTTGTCACCCAAAGACAATAGGAGACATACAAAAAAGCATCTTTACTCATCTCTTTTTACTTACTTTTTTCTTTGTTGTCTGTGCTTAGCATTTGTAGCTCATGGTGGATGTAAAGAGGAACTTTACTCAGATTCTGTAGATGGTGGTGGCAACCACGTAGACAGTCAAAAGAACGTGGCCCAGAGATTGCTAAGTGGCTATAATGGCATAGAATGGTTTAATTTACAGCCATTTTCTGCTCACCATGTGTTCTTGATGTTTAATCAACACACAAGAAACTAAGGAAAGCTTACCCTTGGGAGGGGGAAGAACTTGAAGATTGTTTGTTTGTGCAGTACTTCTTAGACATTTAGAGTCCAGCTTCAGTGCATAAAAAATAGAGGGCAATTAAAGTTGAAGGTTTTTTTCATGAGAGTACAAGGTACTGGGAAATTTTAACTTCCCTGTTTAGACTCAAAGTATCTAAGCTCTGCAAAATGCAAAGGTGTTTATGAGACAGGACCTACTCTTGCTAGTCATCAGTTTATGGCACAACTGAAAAGGTATCTACTACCTGTGTTATATCATAGCTCTGTGGCAGGAGAACGATATATTGTTGCTGCCATATCAGCAGCAGTTCTTAAATTATTATAATTGTACAAAAAGTGGTGGCCCAGATAGCTTCCTTTCTATGGTGCAAGGATGGCTGAAAGAGAAAGCTCTTTTGTTAAGGCCACCAACACTTACATGTTGTAAATGGAACTGTGTTTTTATCATAGTATGAAGCACTTTATCACATTCTGAGAGTATAGAAAACCATGGCAGAGAAGGGATTCAAAAACATGTTCTTTGCCTCCCCAGGTGGTTGTATGGAAAGACTTGTTAAGATACATTTTTGCAGATTTCAGGTACTATGAGAATTTGCTGGGATTATCTCTGTGGCTGTTAAAAGCTAATTCAAAAGAGAATAACTGTATAACTGTTCAAGCTTGCACTTGAGAGTGTGGCTATCATTTATACCATTTTGCATGCACAAGTCAAAAGTTTTGGTTTTGTGGATTGATCTAGTTCACTATTCTGGCTCAGATTGTGAGAAGTAACTGTATAAAACACAACACCAGAGTAAGTCCTCTGCAAATTGGTTTTACATTAGGTAGAGTCTAGGAGCATCAGAAACTCCTTGTTGCCTGCTGACCCCACCAGCTGTCCAATTGGAAATCTAATCAAAAGTAAATACTGTTCAAGATCCTCATGCAACTTTACTGCTATGGTCAGGATTGGAAAAAGGACTGAACTAGAGACATGAGAGTTCCTGTAGGATTGGTACTGACAGGGGTTAAATGAGCCTGCAGTACTCTATAGGGGAGCAGCCATCAGCAGGGACCTGTCCATCTGTTTGGTTTCTCAAGATTACTGTAGAGCAGCTGTGCCTTATCATTGATGTCCAAAGGAATAATTTCTTATAAATTCTGTAAATTAATATGCAGGAGACTTGGCTTTTCTACTCTCTTCCAGGATAATGAAAAGCTGTTTTAGACTGCCACAGAGTCACTTAGTGTTGGTCCTTGTTTTCTATAATTTCTAGCATCTTGGAAATATGACATTAACTCATGCCTAAGGCATAGTACAAAGGTAATATCCAGTAAACAAATGTGATAAATTACTAATGCCAGCCAATCATCATGGGTTTGTTGTTTCACTCTGTTCCTGCTTTATGGGGTTTTTTTAATGTCTAAGGTAGTCCAGACCTGCAGACTGTGTTGCCTCTATATGCCACTGTATAGACAAAAAAAGTCAGATAATTTATGTCATGACATTTGCCCTTCCCGGGTTTTTATCCTGACTGATATTATTGGTTTCTGTGACTTTTAAAAATGTTTTTAAGAAGTGTTCAGACTCAGACTTGCCCCGTGAAGTGCCATTTTGTTAAAAATCTGGAACTTGAAGCTTTCACATGCTGGATTATATGGTTCATGAGTTCCGCTGGGTGAGTTTTCCTTCATTGTGTACTGTAGCTTGTAGTGAGCTTCACAGATCTTGAACAGCTTTGCTTTTGATGGATGTTAGTACATTTTCTTAGTGGTTACCTTTTATTAGTTTCAAAACACAGCAGTCCACAAACAGGTCTTTATGTGGGCACCAGGAGGAAAAATGTGAATTCTCCTGCTCTTTGTCAGATTTTGCCTTTCAGAATATTTACATCTGCTGGGTACGATACTTAAAGTAATAGTGAAACTCTAGGAAGGCAAAAGTGCCTGCCTGACATAGAGATAGGAATAGCTGATATTGAGTTCATTCATAATTTCTGAACCTCCATGCCTCCATGACCCTCTCTGCACAAAGAGTATAGTGGTATTCAAACCCAAAGATTTTTTGAATTAATAATTTTAAAGAAAATTACCAGAGAGGTCACTCCAATGGAATCTGAATTCCTGTGTTATTCCTGAATATGGGCTATTTGGAGACTGATGAAGCCTTTTCAGAGAACATACGCTGCATATGTCTGTTTCTAGGTCAGCCCAAAGTGAGAATAGCATCATGGTATGGTTCTTGAGACTGAAGTCTGTACATACAGCAACAGGACAGAAGCCATTTTATGTGTGCAACAGCATTCCTGCATATTCTTGAGCACCATCTGCTGGCATTTTCTCATCTAACCAGTATTTGCATAATTGGAGGCATCTCTATTTATAAAATGTTCCTGAAAGAAGCAGAAGCTGAAGCCCTCAAGAAAATAAAGTCTGCTTCTTTGGCATGCTTGGAAAGTGGCCATATAGAAAAGGTCTGGAAAGGGCTTTGGAAAAGCCTAGCAAGAGGCATGAAAAAAATCCTAAATGCAGAATTTGTACAGAGGTGGGCAGTGCCTGGAGTAAGGATTTTGACATTGCCAAGCTCGTTCTGTTTTGCAGCAGGTGAGATACCAGCCATCATCTATTGCCAAAATGGTCCCAGGCCAAGGAAAAGGACTGTAAAGGGTTTTGCATAAAGGTTTTTTCTATGAGTTACTCAGCAGCAGAGATGTCAGATTAGTTTAAGACCCTCTTGAGAAAACTTTCAGAAAAACATGTAAGGAGGAGGGCAGGAGAGATGAAGGAAGCAATAAGATCTTGATATTAATCTATTTTGGCTCTTTAATACATGGATATTCAATATTTTCTTCTGTCCTCTTTCAAGACCTAGAAATCCAGTAAAGTCTCCAAAACACTTGTGAGGAGATTATCTCTACTATAGCCAATAATGAAACATATAAATACACCCAAATTAGCTATAAAATAACTCGCCCAGGTGTATATATCTGTGCAGATCTGTGAAGTCTTCAGAATCTTCCCATAATTTGGCTGTTTGCCCTTAGCAGGTAGTAGTGTTAACTAATGCCTGTGTGCTCACCAGTGACTGTGGTTTAGTCTCATTTCACAAATGTGGTATTCCTATATCAAGCAACAAGAGTTACTTCCATACAACCTATTATTATATATTTGTGTGTTTTTATTATTTTAGCACTTGTAAAGTCTCCAAATGTTATGGGTGCTATTCTGAGTCCTGTGATGGTATGAGGACTCCTTAGTGGCACCTTCCCTATTTTGTAATTAGGATTTATAGAAAGGACAGGAAAACAAAAAAGGAAACACAACACAGTGAATGGTGTGTCCCACACAAGCTATTATTTTTACTGAGATTCCCTAGACTTCAGTGAAGTGTCAGATATGGCTTTGCCTTGCTCTATCCCTTGGTAGTTTATTACACAGATACAAAATGGAAATGTTAGAATTTTCAAAGGTACCAAAGAATACAAGACCTGAAGCAATCATAGCTCAAAAATATTTTTTTAGATGTGTCTGAAAAAGTTGATTTCTGGTAGAATACATGTACATGAGGAAAAAATATTACATAGTCAATATGCAAAATACCAAACCACTAACAATGATTTTAGACCCATGATTCTTTTTGATGCAGCTCCCTATTTCAACTGCAAGGAGTATCTACCTCTGCTCAAGAGCTCAGTGCTTTTTCTGAAAGCAGGATGAGTACTTGCATTCAATAAAATTGTGTATTCAAATGATAATGTAACTCCATTCAACTTCATTTAAAAAGAATATTTATTGAACTAAAAGAATGTCAAAAATATGTACCGTATTCTTATTTATACAGCTATGGCATATGCAAGTTTAAATGCATCTATGAGATGTATGCTTGTGCTTTTTTATTAACCTGGTGCAGCTAGAGCTAGGAATACATTTTGCATTGACAGGGAGGACAGAATAAGCCATTAAACCTAAGCTTTTTAACTTCCTTAAATTTCAGCATAAAATACTTTTAAAAAAAGATGAGTAAGTACATCCAGAGTAGTGCATTGTCTATCAGAAACAAAATTGCAACTGAAATTTAGCTTAATTTCCAAACCCCAATTCTCCATATTTTCTTTTTTTCAGTCAGTTTTTTTACTTTCCAAGGTAACATATCACTATGAGGAACTACAGGAGCCCAATTAATGATTAACTTTAAGCTAAATCTTTAATTTTAATTCAAATCCTCCTGTACCTTTTTCAGTGGATAATCTGTTCCTCAGTTCTGAGATGAAAGTACTTACACATTACTATTTCTGTGTATATAGAGAAGTGTGGAAGGGTACAAACATCAGTATTGTTTATAATCCTTATCACTGCTAAGTAAGGAATATAAGCTCTGATACCTTTAGTCTTCAGATATAACTACTTTCACAAACCAATTTATAATATCTTATCGTGGGAGTTTTATGTAGAGATTTTAAAGTAATAAAAGAAAAAAGAAAAGTAGATTAATGGTCTTGTCAGGCCTGAACTTCTCAGTAGTACTATGCACTTACTGCTTTCTTTACTCATTTTTGCCTAAGCAATGTAGAAGCGCAGAGTACTGCGTGCTTGTACCAGTTTTCTTGCTGCTGAAAGAGCATCAAAAGTTTGTTACAAATGTGGGTTTTCTGTGAGGAAAAGGAAGACTTTTCAAAATTGTATTGATGAATGATAACTGCTTAAGTGGATTTAATGTGTGAAATGCAAAGTTGCATTCAAGACAAGAAATAGCATTAAATGAATGAACTTCAAACCAAACCAAACCAATCAAACAAAAAACAGAGGTCAGAGAGAAATCAAATTTCCATTAAAAGGTTATAATTAGTGAGACTGTGAGACAACACTAATATAAGCCAATTTGGAATTGTGGCTTTTTACACGTGCTGAAATGAGGACTGTGTGCCATGTCAGTTGCTCTTAAGCAGGTAAAATAGAGGTTAAGCTCAACTTAGGTGGACCAGTCCCTGTGCTGACCCAAGGCCACTGTCATATAGGTGCTCCATAAGACTGCTTGGACTGAGATTTTTTCACAGGTAAACCAATGGGTCTAGGATCTGGTTTTTCTTCTTATCTGAAGAGTATGGCTTGTAACCTTATGTCGACTTCAAAGACATTTTGTCAGCATAGCACAGCTTCTCTGTTTGCCATTTAAGGTAAGGCAGTAAAATTTTTTTCTGACTTGACAATCCTCAGGCTTGCCAGCTTTTCAGTTTTCATTCATTTGAGAGGAGTTCTAGAGAAGTGGCACATTTTCTTACCAGTTTAGAAGGTGTCTCCCATATTGAAATAAGAGACAGCTAGAGAAAATTCAACAACCTAATGCTACAATTAAAAAAAACCCCAAAACAAAACAAAACCCGCAAAGAAGAGAAATACATTAAAACCTAAGAAATTGTGGCAACTGATGCTGCTGATTATTGCCGGCTCTATAAGACAAGTCTTAAAGCAGTTAAAAGTTACATTACATAACTCAAGACTTCTGTGGCCTGATTAAAAGTGATTGGAACTAATGAGAAGCCTCATGGTGTGTGCCAGAATCATGGGAGGCAAAGACCAGACTGAAGCTCAGGCATACACCGTTCAGACTTGTCACACATCTTTCTACTCACACAGCTGACTATTCCCCACACCTCAGTGTCCAAAACCAGATCCACACTGGGCAAAAGGAAGTCTTTAAGCCAGGTGTCATAGAGTAGTTGTGTCCATCTTACCCAGAATTCAGTCCTAGGTCTCCTCTGATTGCATATGGTACCCTGTGTGGCCCCAAACCAAAATTTTTAATTGTGTGCACTTGTGTGGTTTTTTGGTTGACTTTTTTTCAGATCAAAATGTGCTGAATACCTGAATGCATCTGTGTCTTCACCCCAGGGAAGTGAGTGTGCATGTTGCATTCACTGAGTAGTGGCAAAGCCACAGCAAATGATCTATTGGTGCACAAGTGAAAAAGTACCCACTTCATTTTGGTACCCACAGAATATTATGTTTCTAGATTGGCTTATATGATTTTTTTAAGAGTAGCTGGTGTGCGAGGTAGCCTGGGTAGTGGGGACACTGTGTTGAACCAAAGGAGGGTAGCTGCTGCAGGGAGCAAAGTGAACCTTAACTCCTGAAGAAGGGATTGGAGGTGCCAGCCCCTGTGCTGGAGTTCCCAAGAGACTTGTAAGCTGGGAAAAAGCATCCCAGCTAAAGTAAGAGCATAAAGTAACCTTGGTTAGTGAGATACAAGGCTAGCAATTGGGAAGAGATAGATGTCTGTCTACAACCATGGTACCCAAAACCTGTCACCTCTAGTCTTTTCTAGTTCCTATCCGTTGGTCCTACGGCTGCTGTTCAACTATCTCTCCAGTTGTCTCCTTCTCCCACGGTGCTACTGCCATCTCCATTGCAAATTCAAATTTTGCTGCTCTTCTTCCTCCACATACCATGAAAGTAAGTAAGTTACTTTCTTTATCCGTAATCTTGGAGTAAAATTCATCTATACTTATTCTGCTGAAGAGTGTTGAATGGCTCTGGAAAAAAAAACCCTGTCAACCTTCCAGCTAAGCACAAATGTGGTTGTAAGCATGTTATATGTAGAGCTTGGGCAGAGGGAGATTTGGGCTGGCAAAGAGCTTTACTGCATTTTAAAATAAGTAGGCTCTTGTCATGGCAACAGTCTGCTTCTGTGTCCTGATCTGTCATATCAGGGTCTTGTCACTGAACCTCATATTGAACTTGAATAGTAAATTCTCACCTCAGCTAAGCATTGCAGAGAACAGAAAGGTTCTTATGATCTCTGACCCTTTCCCCAGATAAGATATTCTGTATTCCAGTAAAAGTAAGTTGCAAGTGTTTGTGATCTGCTCCTTGAAAATCAATGTTCTTTTGGGGAGGGAAACTAACTTTTCTAGCTCTTCTGTCCTGGTCTTGAATTGGAAAAGACCTCAAAGATCGCTGAGTCCAACTGCTAGCCCAGCACTGCCAAGTCCACCACTAAATCATGTCCCTAAGATCTACACATATTTTAAATACCTCTGGGCATGATGACTCAACCACTTCCCTGGATAACCTCTTCCAATCCTTGACAGCCGTTTTAGTGAAGAAATTTTTCCTAAAAATATGTGATCATACTCTTCTCCTCTCCCATACTCTTACTGGGTATTGGGTACTGGCATACTTTATGTAATTCCTCTCATTTATTTGGGGAGGCAGTAAGGAGGCACAGAGCTCTCTCAGGTTCAGAGAGACATTTTTCTGTTGTCACCCACATGGTTCAGTGCTTTTTAAAAAAATTCTTTCTTCATTGATCAGGGAGCACATTTTTGATGTCATATTTTCCTCTAAATTTAACAGTCCTTGAAAGCCATCAGTGCCCTTTATGCTATAAATGGGATGTTACTGGTAGATTTGTTTCATTGGATTCCTTCTGTAGAAATCCACTCTCCACCCTCAACAATGATTTATTAAGCAAGAAGGATGAGAATGGGTTTTATGCTGCTGCTGGTCAAAACGTTAGTACAAAGCCTTCCAAGCAAAGAAGCATTACTGTGGAAATCTGAGATTTAGTAGATCACTGGAAGGCAAGGTAACCATCAGAAAATGCTACAGTTTGACATCACAAAAGTAGCCTCAATCTATGAGGCTTAATCTTGCATGCAGTGATTCATGGGTAGTCCATTAAAAAAAAAAAAAGTGACTCTACCACGGTGAAGTAAGTTCAAGGCTGTTATGAAGTGAGGAAGAGTAATCTTGGTGGATGAGAGAAGAGAAATGAGCTTGTATTATGGAAAAATCAGTCTGGATTTTAGGAAAACCTTTTAAATGGTAGAAGTGGTGAAACACTGCAATAGATTTTCTGGGGTCGGTATAGATCTGCAGAACTGGAAATCTTTAAGAAATGATGAGTCAAAAATACATGAGATAGGACATCACTGAGGTTGATACTGAATTAACAGAGGACAGGCTAGATGTACCCCTGAATTTCCTTTAGACTATTTTTGTCTTAAAGTGTGCTTTTTATTGCATGGCACTTGACATTTTATGCTTTGCTTGTAGTATTGCATTCTGGAAACAAGGACTGTAGCTGTCGCTTTACAAGTTTCTAAGTGCTGTGATTCTGAAGATGAATTCCAAAGTGTGGTCAATCAAAGAGAGATAAAACAAGTCCAAATGGAGAGACAGAGACATTTCAAACCAGGCCTGTGGTTTGTGAATACTTTGTAGTGATAAAGCTAGAAAGGTCCAAAA
>JAWWEV010000115.1:72735852-72748173 GCA_035583235.1 Hafferia zeledoni
TGGAGAGACAGAGACATTTCAAACCAGGCCTGTGGTTTGTGAATACTTTGTAGTGATAAAGCTAGAAAGGTCCAAAATATAGAGTAGAGGAACTTCTCACTGATGAGCATTACATATTGTCGTGAAACTTGCATTCCAGTAAGAATTACATTTTGCTAAAAGCAGAGATTTTTAATGCTTCCCACTGCAAGAGAAACATGGAGGCTGTTTTCTATGCATATTTATTTATCCCTTTTCCACCAGGAAAATACTTTTATAGTCATTATAGCAGTGCTTTAGAGTGTTTAATATAATTGAAGTGCTGTAGGCAGCGGAAAAAAAATTTGTTTTGGAGGTGGAGTTCCCAAAGGAAACTGAGTTCTGGCTCCAGCCACATTTTCTTGCCAGAATCCTGCTTTTTAGATAAATGTCAGACAGGAGTTTGAAGCTGAAAATAGAAGCAGATGATGAAAATAATTCTAATCATTAAAGCAAGATACAGAAACAGTAGAATAGGAAAGTGGTCCTAGGTGAAGCTAATAAATCCATGTTTGACAGCCAGATACATTGGAGTGTACAAATTATATGCTTTTATCCAGGGAGATTTTTTGAGCAAGATTAAGGTTCTAATGTGATGGCTGTCTTGTGACAATTAGAAGGAACTGCTTTATTCGTTGCAGTGAGAGGGCACTGAGCTAAGGTCACTGAGTGTTCAGTCTTCCACATTGCACTTGAATCACCTTCAGTAGCAAATTGCACACTCCACTTTAAACAAGAAAATAGAAGCAAATCACAATAGCCGAGAAAGAATGGAAGCATACACAGGCTCTTCTGACTGTAGATGAACACTGAATGTCATGCTAATACAAAGAGTGGCTAAAAGACAGAAAGAAATAAAAATGACATGTCCTATTTATATTTGTTTGTGTATTTGAAAGTACAGTTGCTTTATTCTTATGTTATTGCTGAGATACATGGATTTTAAGTCACAAAAATATAACAACACATGAAATGCAACTCCTCCTTTCCCTATACCCTCCATTTCAGCGATTAAAGTACTTTGGATACTTTGATGTTTTAAATTTTAATTCCTTTGGTGGTTTTTATGCTGGCTTTGAAGGTTACTTTGTAGTTTTTTTGTATTTTCTTTCCTAATAGTTTTATCAGGATATGCTTCTATTACAGCTAAAGCACTTAAAGGAAATACATTATTTAAATGTGAAATGGAAAGAGAGAAAATGTAAGACTATGGTGCATTTTTCTTTGTCATTCAGAGACATAATAGACCAACTCAGAAGACATAAAAAAAATGAATGAGGGAAACTGCATACTCTCTTGGCTTATCTGCTGGCCACATCCAGATGTGGTCCTTCTGCCTTTAGCTAGCACCAGCTTTGTTTTCAGAATATAAACAAGAAGCAGTTTAAATCTATACATTATGAAAGGAAAAAAAGCAAGGTTTTTAAAAATGGCTGAACAAACCTCCTGCTTCTGACAGTCGAAAAGGGTCTGTCTTTCTGACTGCTTCCATGCATTTATACCATGCTGACCATTCTCAACTCAATTCATTTTATTATAATAATAATTGTTCTTTATTGCAGTAACATGTAAGGATTCCAAATAGGGTTCAAGACCCTATTATTATAGGCACTGTCCCTGTGCATAATAAAACCATCTCTGCTGTAAAGGGCTTATGATCTTGATATATGACAAGGGACAACAGTAAAAGAGAACAAACAGTTGCAGGGGATGGGTGGAAGAGAAGATATCAAGAAAGCCAATACACAGGGTGAGCTAAGTACCAGTGTCAAACACTAGCTGATTAGCTATTGTCAAGGGCTTTGTATAATCTGTAGAAATAGTTTTTCATTGTGCCTTCTATATCACTTAGTTTCCAGTTTTTAAAATGCAAATGTGGTTGCTACACTTCTTGAATAAACTGCTGTGGGGAAGTGGGGGAAGGAAAGCTAAAAGATGGAAATTATGTATGAACTCTAAGGAAGACATAACAATAGGTGAGGTTAGTGCCAACTACACCTGATACCTGTACCCAAGTACATTAAAGGAAATGTACTACTACTCTAATCTTAAGAAAGTCTAAAGGCAAATGGGATCAGTTTTGTTGTTAATAACTTTGCCATACATCTGCTGCAGATATGAGAATACAATTCATGCATGTGCAGTTTGTGGGTGAAGTATCTTATTCTTTTTTGATTCTTTAAAAGTTTTTAAATTATGAACATCACCATTTGAGTAAAAGGGGGTTGAAATAGCTTCCTTGGCTGAAATACAGGGATCTCAATTTTCTCTTCCTACTCTTGAATTACATGATCATAACATCCCTTCCCAGAAGAGAGTTTATACGGATTTTCTATAATACACATGGGTGCTAGCATCCTGTAAATTTTCTGCAAGTCAGTTATTATGTGAGCATATCAATGAGAAGTATGACCACAGAAAATGTGGAAGTAGAAATAAAGATAGCTGATTTTTTTTTTTTTTTTTTTTTTTTTTTTTTTGGTCTCAGCAAAGCTTGAAGAGAAATTGTAACTGTTGGCATTTCCTCAGTTGAAACTATTAAATGTGGTGTTTCAGAAGTATTATTATTTGCTTCTTTGAAGGGAAAACGAAGTTGTGGTAAAAAAAGATGTAGTAAAGAAAACAAATTAATATGCCAAAAATAGGTGACATGTATAGATGTATATACAGATCAGTATAAGATTATAAAGTCCTGGCTGGACCAGGAGGAACTGTGCTCACTAGAGCACTTTGTGATGCTTTACAAGTTGTTCATGTTCATGAGGGTTCTGAAAGCTACCTAAATTTTGCTGTAGTTGTATCTTTTGCCCAAACAGCACTGCCTGTTCTACACTGGCACACGTGCATTTTGTCACCAGTTGCCCTGTGAATGATGCTGCCAAGAGTCTTCATGCCACATGAAACAGTACAGTGATTGTAGAAATACTGGGGGTGCCTAACACATACTGTCAGAGTTATCTCAGGTGCCTAATGCTGAACTGTGCTGAGTATCTGTCGGTTGTGGAGTAGGAGCACCAGGCCAGGGGCTGTGGCTGCAGTTGCTCCAAGGAGAACAGGATGCTCCTGGGAGCTGGCTTGAATGTGAGAAGACTGAAGATGCTAACATGACTGCAGAGCTGAGGAGAGAGTGTGGCTCCCAAGGGGACTTGGCTGTGGTGGTAGTAGTGAGTAAGGTTCATGGGTCCAGTTTTTAATGGCCAGCCATGGGCTGAACCACTTTCAGGGGATCATTGGTTGAATTTAGACAGTTAATATCCTAACTAGGCTGGAGGTGGACTTCTCCAGATGGACATGGAGAGGAGACTCATTAAGTTTCTCTCAACATAAATTCTGTGTAGGTAGGATAAAGTTATTCAACTCTGTCTCTGAGGAATGGTCTCACTGAAAGAGAACTCCATTACTTTGTTGTCTTGCTTTGTCGGTATAGTTAGTATAAAATTTTACAATACGTTAGTATAAATAACTAATAATAAAATTGTTACAATAAACCAATGTTTGTAAGTAGCTTTTTCCTTTGGGTAATGAACAGGGATAGGGTTGTGCAATTCATTCTCCATTGGAGGAAACACGTCTGAGAATGGCCTTCTTATTTCCAGCAGCTATTATTACCAAAAACGTTTGCTTTCAATCTGAGATAGCTGTCACCTCTAGAAATCAGTGACCATTGTGAAGTGCTTTATCCTTCCACTGAATTCCAATAGCTCTTTTGCAGCATAGTCCAGATGTCCTTTAGATGGGTAAAATAAACTGTGATGAAACCCTCCTTGGTGTTACCTCCTTTGAAGAGATGTGATGAGTAATCAGCAGAAATTCTGTGGCAAAGCATCCCTCCATTAAAAGAACTCTTCTGAAAAAGCTTTAGCTGGAAAACTGAAATACCTGGTGTCTCCATCTTTCTGACTTAATGTGCTGAAAACATTAAATGTGTGTCTTAACTTTTGCTCTTTTCCTATATTTTCCTCCTGGCTAGATGAGGTGCTGCCTTCTTTGATATAATGGCTTTGATGTATTGTTAAAATTGTTGTTTACAGGTGACATGAAGGACCTGTGAAACCAAATCCAGCCGAACACTACACTAGACAATGGCTTGTCTGAGAGGTAGGTACTGCAACAGTAAGCCTAGCCACCATTTTCTCAGATTTAGCCTTTTATACACTGCTGTTTTTTTATGAATTTAAAATGATTATTTTTTACTTTCTATATAAAACACATACACACACACACATATACATGCAAATGTTACATGTGATGAGTATGTGTGCACACACATATCTGCTTTTCCCCTGAGTCGTTGAAACAAGCAAATATTCTTTTCCTGCTAAGCTGAATTGTGTTCCACGGTCTGCTACTGTTTTACAAGGTGAATTTTAAGAATTAAGCAGAAACAATAAAACCCCTAGGAAAAAAAAGCTAGCCTACAATTCAGTCATTGTCAATTAAAAGGGAGCCTCTGATGCAAATGCCACATCAGCACCAATTTTGTCACTTAAGAACTTTAAGATCAGAAGCAATTACCTTCAATAGCACCTTGTTTTTATGTGTCTACCCTTCATAGCCTTGGCTAGTAACTCGGCCTACACCATAATTTACACTGACATCTAATTTCAGTGGATCTGCAAGCAATCTAACTGAAGATGGAGATACTGAGAGTGAGTAGTCTTGCTTTATCACTGCAGACATAAAGATTCATTATTTTTTGCCAATTCAGAAAGTGAGAATTATGGGAATGAAGGTTTTTTTCATGTGCGTTTGTGCCTGTTTTGCATAACTCATTATTTGAATTATTTTCTGGTTTAGGCAAATGATTACTGTCTTTAACTAGATGATTAAACACTCTAACAGCTCACAAAGGAAAAGAAAAGCAGCAGCCAAGTACTACTAGCACTCAGTAGATTTACCATTTTCAAGTGTCTCTGCAAAATGAGAGCAAAAGAAAAGGAGTGCATTTATCGCTAATCATATTCTTTGAAGTATAGTAGAGACCTGGCAATTTTATATTGTGTGTGAAAGTAACAGTATTAGACTAAGATTATTTTAAGAAACACTTTTATCATTTTCTAACTGACACAGAGGGCAAGTCTGCCAGCCATGCAGGTTGATGTTTCCTCGTGAAACAATGAGGGACCCTACAATGATATGATTAATGACTTGCATCCATTTTCTCTGATCCTCAAACTTGAATACAGAAAGCAGAGCTGATCTGTATGCTATTATCCAGTTTTCTATTCAGACCAGGCTAATACCAGCACAGCTTCTTTTGTGATCCTTGTTCCCCAAGCCAAGAAATTTGCATATCACAGAGAATAAGGTTATGTAACCCGGTTGTTGATTTTGATGGCCCAAAGAACTGTCAGGGTTGTTTTTGTCACAAAGAGTATGGTTTTAAAGTAGGTGTTAAAAAATCATGTATTCTTGCTTGTTATTTTACAGTATGCAAAACTGCTTATTGTGAATACGTAACTGGTAAGAGAAGCACTTGGAAGTTGTATGTCGGCATGCACCTTTTCCATTAGCGTTATGCAGATGGTGAAACAAGACAATTGACACTAAAGGCAATTCTTACCTCTCTATTTGAAAATGCATTTGCCTTTACAGCTCTCTTTCCCAGACTGCTTTCAGATTGTTGTAGGTCACTTCCTTACAAACTCTTGCAGAACAGTTGTAAATGCCATAAATCAAGTTTAGGCATCTTAGACTTTTGGTTTGTGTTCTTAAGGTCCACCAGAGAAAGTGACCCATTTCAAATTGGACCAAAAGACAGAGAGCCTGAACACGGAAGGACACTTGAGTCTGACAAGCATTGAGTAAGGACCATGATGCTGAAGGCAGTGTACTTGCTCAGCACGACTTATCATTTTTGTCCCCTTGCACATAAAGTGATCACCCTAAGGGGAGGGAATAAGAAAAAAAAAACCTGCAGTGAAGCGAGAGAAGAAACATGGGAAGAAGTTCCTACTGACGCCAATTTTAAAAGTATTGGCTGCAGGTTCTTAAAGTATAAACCAAATTGATGAAGGGATAAAAAGAGGACAGTTTTACCACTTTAGTCTCTTGCTGTTTTTCCATGATGGGAATGCAGGTTTTCTAAGGCATAACCTGAAGTACAGAAGTTATAGCAAACAAACAAATAAGTACCAATGCAGATGAATATACAAAATTGACACAGTCAGATTCCTGAGTTCCTAGTACTTAATCTTCTGCAGTAACACAGCTGAATTCGCAGAAGTGAAAATGCATTTGGAAGGTTCAAGCATTTTTAATCCTGCTGAATATATTGAGCTATTAATTCTAAATTACTGGGGGAAAGCACTGTTTTGGTCAGAAGCAACATTAGCTCTTTCCCTACAGAAAGCATTCTATCTAGCATCATTTAAGCAGCCCTAATTAATTTAGGTAAAGGAGTAATAAAATTAATTATCCACCAAAATTTAGATGCCCATACAAGGGCATTTGGGATCATTTTTTTTTGATGTTTCATGATATCTTTTGATACTCCAGGCATTATCTTTTCTGCAAGGCAAACACTATAGGTATGGAAACATAAATGTTATCAGACCTAACTGCACCTTTTCTATATGCAGACCAAATATATATTTCTGCCTTCTTGGTAGGTTGGGAAGTTATTCACCATGTGACACACTCACAGAGATGGCTTGCACCTGGGTAGGAACCTGGGTAGGAGGCAAAACACAACCCTCTCCTGCCCTGCACCTCCACAGTCTCCACCTGGGGAGGTGTGCCAAGTGGTCTCACTCCCCTCATCAGACTTCATTTAGCAGGACCAAATGCTCTAGTCTTTCTTTAGTGGAAGCTTCTTCTAGATACAAGGCAGCCTTCTCAGGACTGAGGATATTGAGGCAGAACAGAGACCAATGACCATTTCACCTTCCTTGATTGATTTTCTTAGCAGTTACAGAAATGAAGGTTCTGAGAGCTCTGAAGGATAGCAAGGTCTTTACATCATTCTTTGGTGAACCGTCAGTGTTTCCCTTTGTTTTTTAGCTCTCCATTGACTTCTAATGACCTTTCTGAGACACCAATTTATTCCATCAGAATAGGAACTTTCCACATGAGAGTTTCACAGCACTTGGTGTACAAGTTAAAGATAGTTTTATACTACAGGTTTCAGAGGATACAGACATAGAGGAAACTCCCTTTAGTCTTCCAGACAACCAGACAATATATTAATTCCTAGAAATTCTTCCTTTTCAAGTTTTTGAAGTTGGAAACTTCATTAAAAATGTAATTTTTGTCTATATTTTTGACATCATTTAAAGCAGATGTAATAACTTCTTTCAATAACTTTGTATGATTAGCTCTCCACTGCTGATCTGAAGATGACCCAACATTTTTGCCTTCAAAGCTTGTTACTAAAGAAACTTTTCACATATAGTATGCAGAAACATCTGGGCCTTTTTTTTTTTTTTTTTTTTTTTTTTTTTTTTGTTTTGTTTTGTTTGTTTCCTTGATGTAATTTCAGGTATCTTTTATTCTCTATAGTAATAAAATGAAGTCTCTATCTGAATGCAAATCTGATTCAGGGGTTTTAGAAAAAGCTGGCATGATACCAGTCTTTCCTAAAAATAGTTCTTGATAAACTAGTTCCACTTTATCTGTGCTATTGTTATATAATTTTTTTCTTTGCTCTCTGTCACACGGCTAATATACAGTGCAACTGCACTACCTTAACATTTATTTATGGTTTTCTGAAAAAAGCCTCTACCTGCTTCCCATCAGGAGTGCTATTTCTCCATTTTTCTTTAAAGCTGTTACAACAGCTTAATATTGTGTACTATTCTCCCCTTTGTTGTCCAGGCTTTTTGCATTAATCTAGCAACAGTTAAATTGTTTCTTTCAGACCTCATCCCATTTTTTTTCCAAAGTAAATGCAGCAACTTTCATTAGCTGTATTGACTTATATTCTCTTTTTTTTTTTTTTTTTTCTCTCTTTGTTTTGTGTGTGTTTGTTTCATTTTGTGGAGGATTTTTTTTTTAATCCTCCTGTCTTCCATGCCTTCTTATCCATTATTGCGGTCTTGTTTACCTGGCTTTTCTTTTCTCTGCATACTGAAAACAGGTGTGAATTATGTCTCAATGATATTCTTATTTCCCACATTTTCTCTTGACAAATGTCTACACTGGTTGAAGAATCTCAGTACTCCAAGGATTTAGTAGACGTCAGTCTGATGAGAAGGTGTAGAGACACATTTTCGGTTGCAAAGTCCCTCACAGGCCTTTTAGGGCTCAGACCCTTTAGGGTCTAATGTGCCATCTGGCAAGGATGTTCAATGTTTTGCTACTTCCTAAGCTGGTCCCCTACCACTTAAGTATCTTTAGCATTACCTAGATGGAATAGGCAGTAATCTGGTTTTAATAATCATCAGATGCGAGAAATGTCTGGCTTGCCAGTTCCCTATGTTTACTCCTATAGCCAACAAATGTTAAGATAGAATAAAATATGTATGAAATGCAAATATTAGTGACTCACTATGTTTAGAGAAGAGAGAACACATATAAAAGAATATCTGTAGGTTAGATCATATCTAAATGTTTTCTTTCTTTTGTTGATCAAACAAGTTGTCAAGATGGTTGGACGAACTTGCACACACAAGAATTTATTACGTAAAATCCTTCTCCAACAGTACTAGATATACCAAAGAGAGTCCTTATTTTGAAGATACATATTACTTAATGTGGCATCAGTTCTTTCTGGGCTTCTCCTTGGATTCAGATCTTCAAATATATATCTGAAAAATTCTTGTGAACTATAACTTGACTTGGATCCTTGTCTGAACAAACTGCTGAAAATAATTTATTGAGCTAACTCATTTTCATATAGATTTATGCTATTTGGGTATATTTTTTAAAGCCACTAATTATCTAGGTTTCAGGGTGACTATCCTAGTTCATAACTAATCACAAATACACAAATCACTAGGAAGGTTCTCCTTTCCCTCAGGTGAGAGGGAATCAACTGGCAAGTTATCATCGTCATCATCATCATCATCATCATCATCATCATCATCATCATCATCATCATCATCATCAATCATCATCATGATCAAATCCTGAGATTTTATTTCTGGTAAAACCCATAATTGTCTTTACTCTTTTTGCTTATTTCTGTGATTTTCAAGAAAGTAATGATTCCTCTAAAATTAGTTCAGAGATCACTGCTTTTAATATCCCCTCCAAACTTATTATAATTTAATTTTTTTTTGTCCAGAAGGGATATCTGAAGCTTATTTAATCCTGCTTAAAGTAAGCTCATTTTCAATGTCTCATTAGGATAATTTTGAACCAATTGTGAAAATCTCCAATCATGGAGACACTGAAACCTCTCTGGGGACTTATTCCAGACCTTGATTACTCTCACTATGAGCACAGTTTTCCCTTGGTCCAGCCAAATTTCCTTTGCTACACCTGGTAACAATGGTCTCTTATGCTTTAAGTTGTCAACTTGAGGAGAAGTCTGGTTCTGTCTTCTCTGTAGCTCACTTTTAGGTAGTTGGAGGCAACAATCTGACATCACATCTGCCACCCCCACCCTGCCACCCCTGTTGCCTTCTTTTCTTCAGGCTGAAAAACCAATTTTCCTTTGGTCTCTCTCTGTCATATACTGTAGTCTTCTCAGTAATCAGTGGCTACTGGGAGTATCAGAAGCTGGACACTGTTTTGGATGGAGCTTCACATGGGTAAAACAAAGAAGATAATCTTTCTCATAGATTCTGAACACTTTTCCTGCCCAGAATGCTGTTATTCGTTACTGCCATAAGAGTGCACTGCTGCCCCATGGTTAACTTTCTGTCCGCCATGCCCCTACCGCAGTGTTGATTTCTAAGCAGTCACCTTCAGCTTTGCTATTACCTGGGGTTAAAGTCAACCCAGATGCAGGACTCTGCCTTTGCTTTCCTCCACCTTCATGGGTCAGCTGTTCATTCATCTGTCGAAGTCCCCTGTCCCACCTCCAGTGTATCAGCTGTTCCCCTCTGTTTAGAGTTGTTCATAACTGGATGATTCTATCCCAAATATATTTAGTAGTATCAGTCTTTGTGCTGAGATATTGGGACAGTCAGTTTTATTTGTATGCTGTTAGACTCTGAACTGTTGACTGCAGTACTTTGAGTGCAATGATCCAACCAGTTTCTCCTCAAAGTTTGCCCATCTTGTCTGTATGCACTCAGCATACCTACAAGAATGCCAAGACAGACGGTGTCCAACACCTTGCTGCAGTCAAGGTAAATGACACAGACTACTTTCTCTTTCTCTGTAGAGCCAGCTATTTCATCTTGGAACGCAATCAAGATTAATTAGGATAATTAAGTATAATTATAGATAAAGGATAATTATAGAATTTCCCCTACCTTCCATCAAATTCAGAACCACATCTTATATCCTTACTCTTGTGGTTCGTTTGCTATTCCAGTTTCCCTGTCTGCACTGGTGACAGACTTATTAATTTCTCTTCCTAATTAGTCCCCAGTTGCATAGATTTGACTCTCCTCATGAGTCTCAGGTAGTCTCTTCCCTGTTTCATCACCTCTTTTCCCTTGAAACTCTGTGTATCACTCACATTTCTCTATGGGCTTTAGTCTCTATGTCTGTCTCCAGTTCTTCTGAGAGCCCGGTTGCTTATTTCATTAGTTGCACTGCAGCTTCTGCTTGGCTTTGCATTATCCTTCAGAGCTTTAAAGCTCTCTATACAGAAATACATTCATAACTCAGTTGTATCTAACTTTGAGCAGATTACTGGCACAAGTATTGCTATATGTGACTTCGTCATGGAGCTATTCACTAGCTTACTCATAGCTTTTAGATATTTCAAAACCATACTTTGATTTATATAGACTAGGAACACACATAGCTTATTGATAGGCAGGCTAACATATTTAAAATTGGTGCACAGATTTAATATGCAAAAGATGGAACTGCATACTTAAGCTGAAATATTCTGTAGGTTTGTATTAGGGAAAAAAATACATATCTACATTTGCAGTTTTGGTTGTTGAATGCCCAATTTATATGCTTATGCTGCAGATGCAGGTTTTACAAGAAAATAGCAAGCTGCTTTATATTGGAGTTGTGGCTTTAATTTGCCCCCAGGTAATTGTCTTATACTGCAAACTTGAAGGATCATTCATAAAGCTTTTAAATGGTGACCACAGCAGTATTTAGGTGTAAAAGAGATTATTATAGTAAATGAATCTTGTCTAAAAATTAGAAGAAAATTTGTTTGGTGTTCAGTTAAAAGCACGACTTTATTATTTTTCTTGACTTAGAATTTTGGCTGTAACTCTTCTGGCTCACACAGCTGCATAAAGGATGCATGCTTCCCTGTCACTCCATTTTTTATCCAGAACGAAGTGATTATGTTTTAGAAGAAACCATTTAAAGGACAACCAATTTCACTGCAAGCATCTAGGCCTCCAGCAATTTAGCATGACTCTTGCTGCAATGACTTCTGTAAATATGTATCATTGCTACAGTGTGCCTCCTAGTGTTTTCTAAAATTCTGTGGCAGAAACCATATTATTTACTGCCTGCTGCGTTCAATACTGTATTTCAGTATTTTCTGCCGTAATGGACATCTTATGCTCACCAAAACATTATGCATGGGAAGAGAGGTGGACACCTCTCTGTATGTCTGTAAATGCAAACCGCTCAGACTTACATGTTTTAATCTACACAAGAATGCAAAATTGAGAAAAGTGAAAAGATTTTGACAGGTATATATATTTCCTGAGAGATAAATACATCATGACATGTACAACATTCTCATTGTCCAGTGTATTACTTTTGAAACGGACACCTTTTTTTCTCTTGACTAATGAATTATTTCAACAAAATGGACTTTTCCCCCACAGAAATGGATGATGATAAATGAATAGAAAGTGCTGTACTTAACTCATAGGTTACCTTTCAAGTAACTTGATATTCCCATTGAGTATTCTTGTCCTTATAGCTGACAGCATCTGAAGAGTGGCAAACGTCCTACTGTGGGTACTTGGCATCTTATTCTCTCTACTTAAGATAGCATATATGGATCCAAACTGTTTGTGTCTATACTGGGAGAAAGGCATTCTAATCCATACTGTTTACATATATCTGGCAGAGCTGTTGCATTACAGCCTACTTCTAAATGATTCAGATGCAGGGCCAGAACTAAAGTCCACTGATCCCACTGATTGCCAAAACCTGACATGCAATAAATGAAAACAGACAATAGCTAAATACAAAAAGGTTCTTATGGAAGTGTTGTCAAGCTGAAACTCTACAAGCATAGTGGAAGGCAAATGGTTTTCT
>JAWWEV010000115.1:72749806-72769211 GCA_035583235.1 Hafferia zeledoni
GATGGACCAAGGGTTGGACTCGATGATCTCAGAGGTCTTTTCCAACCCAATCAATTCTATGATTCTATGATTCTATAGAAATCAGTCCCTTTATGACAGTCTTCCCAAATCAGAGTGATGTTCACAGAAACAGCTATTCTGGCATTTGGATTTCTATAAAGTGAAGAGGGGAAAAAAATGTTGGTTCTATTAAGTTGCAAGCAAATAGGTATTACCTGGATACTTTGCAATCTTTTGGGCTTTTCTAGTTAATAGGATTTATCCTTCTTTCTTTGCAAGATTTATGTTTCTCTTATGCTAAAAGATACTGTATTTCAGTGCTGTGAGACCTAGAATGATGTCTTACTGCAGCAATGAATCTATGTAGATGACTGCAAGAGGAGAAACATAAAGTAGAAACAGTTAATTCATTTTGAAACCTATGTATAATTTTAGATATCAGCCTGAATCTGTACCTATTTAATAGTAACATTTGCATTTACCATTTTATGTATGTGCTTCATTCCTTTGGCATTTAGAGTGATTTACATTACTGTAGCCACAAGAGTGATTTTTTTGAATCTCAGGCCTTGTGGCTTTTTCAATATTTTTCTGCCTTTTTTTTAACTTTGAGACTTTTTATTACAGTGATTAAGAGGTGAAGCTAAAAAACACCCAAAACAAAGTCCTGAATGTATTTAGGACCCAGTGTGAAATGTAGTCAGGGATTCATTCTTTCTACGTCCATAATCCAAAACAAGAAAAGACAAATTATAAATGACAGTACTCCAGCAGGTAGAATGCATGCAAGATTAATAAAAGTGGGGCCATTGATTAACTAGATCACTCCCTGAATGATGATATAAAAAGGCTGAGCAAATGCCAGAATTTTACTCATTAAAAATGCTTAGGAGCATGATGATGGTGTTCAGCCTTTTCTGTCAAATACAGTTTAAGGCTTCAAATTCTGCAACAAGCACATTTAAAATAGCACTGTAGATTTGGGATGAATTTCTTCATAACATTGCTCTTGAGAATTAGGCTTAATTTTCCAAGATAAAAAAGTCACAAATGTTGATGCATCATTATCTCAAGTGTACTGCACACTTAGTTTTTATGTGGAACAATAGCATTAAGGAGCCAATTTGAGAAGTTGGATGAAAATACACCAGTAATAAATATGGATTGTTTGCAGCTGGAATTGGTTTTAAATTGCTTTCTTCAGTTTATTTTTTTTTAACGACAAAAATGTTGCCTATTTTAGAGAACAAGCAGTATGTAGTATTGCTAATGAAAATATAGAAAAGTAAGAGATCAAACAAAATTTCTCTTATGCTTTACTCCATAGATATTACATGTCTAATTTTTTTCTTTTTCTATAAAATAACAATTTGCTTTGTTTTATTTTCTTTTTTCTCTCTTTTTTTTTTTTTTTTTTAAAGCAAAAATATAATCAAATTACTAGAATATTCTAACCTATTCATCTGATTTCATATTTCAATGCCACTATTTCAACTTGTAAGAATCACCTTCTCAAGTGCTTGAAGTTAATGAATTTGTAGTCTAATTACCTTGGAAACAGTGAAATATTTGGAACCACAAAAAGCACCAAATGGTTTGGAATTAATAAATACAGAAAAAAGGTGAGTAAAGTTTTAGCCCTTATTTTCTGTGGTCAAAAATGTATCTGAGCTTGTCCAAAATCTAACAGCGGCTCAAAAAATCATGATCTCATAAGATGATATAGGCGCTAATGCTTAATTGAATATACTGGGTTCTTGGAGGATGAAAAGATGCTACCTTAAATATTTGTCCTGCTGTGTGCAGTGCTAATCTTAAATGCAACAGGTAAACTAAAGTGTAAAACCAAGCCAGAAACCATTTGGATCAGAGAGCAATAAGGTCCTTTTACTGTTTTAGGTTCTTTAAGCTCTGTGAGAAAATGGATGCCTTTAAGCTCTCTCACTTGTAGCTCTAGTTTCATTTCTGTGCTCAATGGGAACTTGTGTTGAGAGTAGACCTCTTTGGCCTTAAAACCAGTTCTCAGTGCAGTCCAGGGAACTGTGAATCCTCAAACATTAAATTCATTTTCTGTGAGGTTCCTGATCCTATACCTACCCTAATCCAATCCTGACTGTAGCTAAAGACCTCTAAAAAGCACAGAATAATATGAAAATTATTATTTTCTTCTGGAACAAATCCTTTTTTCTGAACTAATACCCCTCCAAAGTTCTATATGTATCATAATAGGATGAAACTCTCACTTTACATTATCATCTAGTGCTAATTTAATCTTCAGCTGCCGTCTCTCCAAACAAAACTTGCAATATCAAATCTAGTCTAGTGACTTCTTTGCAGGTTAAAAACTGCTAAACAGAACCCACAGATTTGCTTTTCTCCTCTTCATCACAATCTCTCAACTTCCCTTGGCAGGGCTTTTGCACCCAGCAGACTATGTAGTTCTCCACTTTCTCCTTTTTTTTTTTTTTTTTGGATGAAACTCTTACTCAAGACTCAACTATTTTTGAATATTGGCCCAAAGAACCAGTTCCCTGGACAACAGAAAATAAAGTGTGGGTTTGTTCTTTTTTTTTTTTTTTTTTTCTAGAACCAGCCTTCCTCCTTTCAATGGTGGACCTGATAGGAGAAGGCCTCAAAAACAGAGTTGTTCTGTTCCTGTACTAAAAAATCCTTATTATGAATTTAACTACAATGTCCTGGATTATGTTAAAATGTGAACAGTTTCCTTTCCAGAAATTGCTTTCTTTATTACATGGAGCCTTTTTGAACATTTAAATCCGGTATTTTCTTTTCACCTTTCTGCTGCCCAAAATCTAAGCCCTGATCAGCATCCAGAACAAGTAAATTTAAAAGGCCTATTTTTCCTTTCTGAAGCCTTAATTTCAGGTATAATTTGCCAGACCATATACTGACCCTGTCTCTTCAAGATCTGCTGTTTGTATTGAGAATTCCCAACTAAGGAATAAGTGTCTATCCACGTGCTCATGAGCTTCATAGGATCTTGAATAAATCTGACTCCCTGGCTTGTCCAGTCTATGACCTTAGCCATAGCTTGACCACAGTCAAACAAAATGTCTCAATGAGTCCTCAAGGATGAAAAAATATGAATTTATAGTCATGGCTTCAGGCCCTGTTCCCAGGAAAGTTAACATGAACCACAGTTCTACTCATATGGTAAAACGTTTGACATGTTTACAAGAACAGAACAAAACAGTAACAAAAAATCTCAATGTGGAAAGAAACTTTCTTGGGGTTTGGCTCTCTGAAACCTTCTGCTGTGCTGTCTTCTGTAAACATCAACAGAGCCAATTTCCTAGTTTGTGCTTCACAGTGGCCAACCCATACACATGAAAGGGCAAAACATAAACTGCTGATTTACAATTCATGTATTGGAGAATGCTTTAGTAACTTCCCTTATTCATGCTTTGCTCTCAGAAACTCAAACAGAACTCAAAAAATGGAGAACACTAGCATTCATCTCTACTCCATCAAAAGAAAATAGACATAATTTCTCAAAATAGAAGGCTGAACCTTTCAGAATAAACCAAAACAACTGAGTCTGAGAGGAAACAATTGTAAGGACAGTTAGAGAATATCTATCTATCTATCTATCTATCTATCTATCTATCTATCTATCTATCTATCTATCTATCTATCTTTAGGACTAGAGGGTAATTTTCTGTCACTGATTTTTATCATAGGTCAGAGAAGGCTCATTTACTCTCTTTTCTAGCCTACTAGTGGTAGAGTTTAAAAATAACCCCAAGATGAGAGCTACAAAAAAATTGAGCAATTCTTATGCCTGGCATAGTGCCTCACCCTATATCAAAGAAGTCTTGTAAATTGTGCATTTATGATAGTCTGCATCTGAGAACAAGAGGATATTAGTGAAACTGTTCTCCTTGGTTACTCTGTTGTCATTAAAACCATAACCCTGTGTTTGCCAACAAGTTGCTTATTGGACTAGAAGAAAATATTAGCCATTCTCTCGAATAGCTTCCAGGAATTCTGCCACAAACCTGCAATCCTCAGCTTTCCTGTGCTTAAAAACATACTGAATAACCTCCAATATATTTATAACAAAGCATAAACTAAACTGCCTTGGGTTTTAATGTAGGCTGGAATCAAAGGAAATTTTTCAGACACTATTGTAAAGCAAAGGTAATTCATGATATGGCCACTGTTGAACTTAGTCTTATGCCACAGGCTTCTGGGTTTGTTTTCTTTTCTTTTGGTGCAAGCCACAATTACAGGGAGAAGAACTGGTAAAGAAATCTGTCCCATAGACTTTGGTAATCTTAAGTGAAGCTTCAGATCCCAACCTAAATGAAACAGAAAGCTAGAGACTTCAATAAAAATATGAAGTGTTCTTTCCCTCTGACTTGGAGATGCAGATTTTCAAGCTGCTGTGAAGAAGTAGTGCTTCTCCATAACCCTACCATTAACCATCCACCAATAGCTATATTCCTTTTCCCCATATTCCATCTGCAGTTGTATACTTTCCTGTTACTCTGTGTTTAAGAATGGAGATACTCAACTCTTGGATGGTGAATGAAATAGGAATTACTTCTTCATTGTAGCACTAGATCATATTGTATGTTCCTGAGACTTGAAAGATCCAGTAATAGAGTATGTACTTCATTCCCTTCCCTTTCTAATCCTAACCCCAGCTATAAATTTAGGAAAGGGAGCCATCTTAGGAAAATCAGTCACAGTGAATCACCCTTTACCATAGGTTTACAGAAAGTCTATACAAGGAAGAAAATGAAATAGGAGCTACTTCCTTGCTCTGACATCTGTTATCAATTTACATCACTGCCAAGATTAGGGGCAAAAAAATCCTAGAAGTCACTGTCTTCTTCCTGAATCATTCTTTACCACCTCTGAGTGAGTCCTGCAGAATCAGCTGGTTCCTGCTGTCCACGACCCTGAGCCTCCCTCAGACTTAAATCAGAGTTTAACAGTAAATCAGAGACCTCAAAATAAACTACCACTCTCTCTCTTGATTGAAGGGCTTTAGTCAGCAGTAACTGTAGTTTCTAACAGACTGTTCTATTTAACTAGGACCCAAAGGCTCCCGAACTTGCCCTTCAACTGTACTTTTGGAAAATAACTATCCTAATATCTGATGTAAGGGAGTTTTGAAAGATTCAATAATAAATCAGTGTCTTTCTCTAATTCTGACACAGTCCTCACTCTGATTTTAAGGGTAATGCTTAGTCAGTGTTGCTTTTAGGTTAGGTAAAAAGCACAGAAGCCATTCTCCCTTCCAGAAACATCATTCATCAATGACTGATTAACTTTGTGGGATTCAGAACTTCTCAAGGCCTTCTCTGAAATCTTATATTAGGCCTAATGAAAGAATCCTAGTCAGGTGTCATAACATTAAAAATTATTCTTCATTTATAAAAACAGAATTGTATAAGAGTATCTATCCTCTGGTAGCTACAACACTGGTTTTTAGTGCTGGAGATCTATTATACTGATTAACATTAGTGAAGGAATAAACAAAACCTCTTTTTTCTTCCACCAGGATTCATTCTACTTCAGAACAAGCACTCAAGAAGCTTTGGTAGTTGGCAGCCTTTTGGTTGCTCTCCTTCACAACTTCCACAGTCCTAAAAAAACCCCAGAGAACAATCTCTGGGCAGGGAAAAAACCATAAACCAATTCTTTCTTTCATACTCAACTTTCAGGAAAGTGAAAGTCACATAAGAGAGGAACATTTTATTTTTCTGCAGCTCACAAAATAGCTCTTGCTGAAGGGTAGGCTTAGCAACAGGAGACATTTTAGTCTAGCATTCAGTTTATAGTGAAAAAATCATAGACAGCATAGTTAAATAAATAATTCTTCTGGCATTGAGCCATGTTTTACTATAGCAAAATCTTTGGTGTGAAACAGCACGATGTAATAAATAACAACGCAATCCTGCTGTTGTGGCCCTGAGTACACTACATGATCAGCCTCAACAGCACTCACATGGACTCTCTCTCTCTCTCCTTGTCCTTTGTCCCAAACAAAGAAGGAAAAGTTGGGAGTGGAGGAATGGTGATAGTTCCCAGGAAGGGAAGGTCTGCAGCATATCCTGAAAGCAGCCGTGACTCCTCTCTCTCTCTCTCTCTTTCTCGGGTTGCTGCGGCGGTGGAGCGGGCAGGCCGTGACCCTGTGGGCAACGGTGAAGCCGGGGTGGCGACCCAGGGCTGCAATGCCGAACCAGGAGAACAGCAGTGGCAAGAAAAAAACCAGCTCACTAAACAGCAGCAGTGATGAGCAGGAGAACGGCTTCTCTCAGACAGCAGCACACACAGCTGCAGCGTCCAGCCAGTGCTGTGGATGTCCCCAAAACCAAGAGACAGTGCAAACCTGTTCCCTGCCACACCTTCCCCCAGTGGCATGGGGAATTAGTGGCAGAGAGAGAATTTTTCCTGTAACATCCTACAACACAAGGGTTAATAGTAAACCCTGTGATAATAGTTAGTAAAAATAACTAATAATTATTTTGCAAAACTCAGCTGTGTGTGACCCAGGTCCCTGTTTTGAGAAATGCAGCTATGTGACCTTGTCTCAATTTTATTGAAGAAAGGAAAAGAACTTTGTGAGAATGTGTCAGTTGTGCAAGGTACCAAAAGCAAAAACCAAGTGAGAAGTAAAGCCACTTGACTCAATAATAGCAGTAGCACAGGAGACAAATACTGGCCTGAAGAAAGAAATAAAACTCTGGGAGAAAATATAGAGAGTAGAAGAATGGCAATTTAGCAAGATCAAGGATCATCCTGCTGTAGGCAGTAACTAAACCTGATACTTCCCATCTGGCTGATAACTGCTGGTCATCAAAGAACCATTGGGAGCCTGCTGCAGGACTGTGTGTTTTACCATTTTTTCCAATTATTTTCCATGTATAGAAGACAACTGTCTTGTACTCATTGGTTTTGTATAATCCTGCATGCAAGTCCCCTTCTTTAACACTGTTAAAGGTGCTCAAATAGAAGTGTTCTTCTAAAGAAAGAGTTATAAGTCTTCTAAATAATAAGCCAAACATGAACTACTAGAAAAAACCATACCAGAAAATATTGTAAGCTATTTCTCTCTGTAGTATCTGGACCAATCTTCTATTAAGAGGGTGTGCAAGAATCCATAATATAGCCTATCTATCTATAAATCTTCTGCTTATGACAGCTTACAGTTTAACTGAGAGACTTAGTGATCCATCCTGGTATTAAAGAAAAATAATAATGTTTTCTGACATTTAACATCTCAGGGATGTTGCATGGGCAAGTAACAAAAGAGGTTCTTCAGCCTCTGATTTCCTATTCCTGATCCTAGGAGCAGCTCTTTGTTGATCTTTAAGACATTGCAAGATCCAGCATTAAGTATTTTAATTTTAAAACTACTGATGTAAAGTCATTCACTCTTATGAGATTCACAGATATGCCCCAGGATTTTGCATTTTTAGTATGGCAGACAGAAGATGCTACCACAGAAATTCTGAAATGGCACTAAGTGCTTGTGCTTATTCATCTGATCTCCAAGACTGTGGACTATAGTCCTCACCAAGACTGCAACCTAACCTATGTTTAACTTTAGTCTGATCACTCAGCTGAAAATTAAAACCTTCTCTCCCTGCAGTATGATAGCAAGTGAGTCTCCTGGACCTCTGAAAAGCAATTCATACATACAGAAATAGCCAGTGCTATGGGAAGGGGGTTGTTGCCTCTGGCAGAGCAGATATTGATATTTATTGACAAAAACTGGCAAATGTGAAGTTAGGCTGTAAATTCCAGCCTAACTGTTGGCCTCATTATTGACAGTTAAAAAGAAGAATACCTGATTATTTTTGAATTTCCTGCCTTTTGAAACTCTTCTTACATTTCCTTTGTAGATCTTCTGGGTTTACCACATCAAATAGTGACATGAAAGCCTTGCTGCATCAGTCAAACTTACAAAATTCAAACTCGTAAAGTCTCTGCTCTCCTTTTATCACACCACTGTCATTAGGCTCTTCATGAGATAGTTGCACATATTGGTCTAATATGGTGTTACGCCAATATTTTCTTGTGATTTCAACAAATTACAACTTTAAAAAAATTTATTATTTGTACAGAGTATATCTGAGTCTGACATTTTTAGGGAGTTCGTGACACTAACAAAAGTAATTTCACATTTATAAGTTATACATGCTGAACTGAAGAAGGAAATTCAATGACACTCTGTGTAGAGTGCCAGTTGAGTGCCATTGCAATTCCGACACTTTTCATGGGCTATGGGTATTATTGAACTCTTTAAGGTATTTTATTTGTGAAAGAATGTTGAATACAAAAAGTCCAGGATAAAAAATATGTATCTTCTGATCATTAGGCTCTCAGAGGCTGACAAGGATACAGACATACAAAATGTTGTAGTTGCTGTGATTGTCATATGTGATCATGTTGTTGATATGCCTATTTATTCCAGTTCATGAGTGTTTGAGCAAACACACTTTTATTTGTGCAACTGCTAGGGGCACAACAATTTTTTAGCATATCAATTACTATTCTAGTCTAAACAAATATAGTAGTTTGTAAATAGGTATATTTTCTATTTTCTTCTGTTTTTTTAAAGAGAAATTTAAATCCTCACAACTAAAGAGCAAAAGTATTCACATGTGACCCTAATGACTTGTTACCCACCATGAAATAGATGAAATCAACATTTAATGAACATATTGAATTCTTTAGTGGGTAGAGATTGTATTGATATAGGTGGAGAAATAATTCTAAATGGCTGACACATGAATCAATCTTATGTTCCTCAACAATAGAATGGAAGTCTTTTTAGGACAAGAACCTTCTTTTTGTTCTCTGCTAGTCCACCTAGTGCAATGACATGTATCCGCTCAGGGCTCTGAGGTGCTTTTACATTATAAATGATAATCATAATAATCTTCCAGGGGATGTAGTAGATTTAATAAACCATTCTCAAGTCAAACTCTAATTTAGAGATGTCATTATTGCATACACTTTGAAAAATCTATTTAAGGGATGTTGAGTGACTAAACCTAGGAAAAACTCTAAATGTTTAATTAAATTTTATTGGCTTTGCAATCTTGACAGTGATTTCTATGTCAATGCAGTATCTAAGAAAAGGGTGGCATATCCCCTCAAAGAGACACAACAATGATTTATGTGTATCAATAAAGGGTTTTTTGAAAGGGTTAATCAAAACAGCTGTGAGGAATGGAAAGTTATTTTTCATTTAAATAGGGCAGATTTCTTCAAGTGTGGTTGAGACAATCAGTTCTATAGTAAGAGCACTGATTCAATAATGATTTTCCTGAATCATGGATGTTAGATATTGCAATATTAATGAATTTTGATGAATGACAGGAAATCAGTAATGAAAAATTAAAACCTTAACCCTCTGCTAGAAAATTTATTCCTTGAGAAACAAACAGGAATAGAAACACACTATTGTATGTATAAAAGAATTAATGTGTGTATAAAATGAGTATATATACACGAGATACATATTTTAGCATTCTTTCTCTCTCCTAACCTCAAGTTATAAAAGACCTAGAACAAGGGTCATTATCTGAAACTTACTAGTAATTTTTTTTTTTTTTTTTTTTTTTAACATTATAAAGACAAGTTGTCACAGAATCAAATAATGGTTTTAATTGGAAGGAACCTTTAAATATCATCTAGTCCAACCCCTCTACCATGGGCAGGGCTACCTTCCACTAGGCCAGATTGCTCAATGGCCTGTCCAACCTGGCCTTGAACACTGCCAGGGATGGGGCATCCACAGATGCTCTGGGAAGCTATGCCAGTGTCTCACTACTCTCACCATAAAAAAATTACTTCCTAATGTACAATCTAAATCCATCAGTTTAAAACTATTGTCCCTTCCCCTGTCAGTACGGATCTTGGTAGAAAGTCCCTCTCTACCTTTTATCCCCCTTTAGGTACTGGAAGGCTGCTATAGGGTATTCTCAGAGTTTTCTTTTCTCCACATGGAACAACCCTGGTTCTCAGCCTGGGTTCATAGGAGAGGTGCTCCAGCCCTCTGATCATTTTTGTGTCCCTCCTCTGGATCTGCTCTAACAGATCCACATCTTCTGATGTTCAGGGCTCCAGAGATGGATGCAGTGCTCCAGGGGAGTCTCATGAGAGTGCAGTAGAGGTGGAGAATCATCTCCCTCAAATTGCTGACTGTGCCTTTTTTGATGCAGACCAGGATTTAATTTGCTTTCTCAGCTGTGAGCTCACATTGCTGACTCATGTTCAATATTTTGTTCATAAGAATCCCCAAGTCCTTTGCAGTGCTGCTCTCAGTCTGTTCATCTCCCTGCCTGTGTTCATAGTATTGTGTGTACTGATTCCGGTACATGACTTGGCCTTGTGGAGCTTCATGGTGTACTCACAGGCCCACTCCTCCAGGCTGTCCAGGTCCCCTTGGATAACATACCTTCCTTCTAGTAAATATGATGCGTTACTCAGCTTGATGTTGTTTTAAAACTTGCTGGGGGTGCACTTGATCCCACTTTCTATGTCATTGCAGAAAATATTAAATAGTACTGGATCCTTGAGGGACACCAGCTGTTAGTGGTTTCCATTTGGAGGCCGAGCCATTTACTAATTCTTTAGATGTGGTTATCCAATCAGTTCTTATCCATCTACCTGTTCATCTGTCAAGCCCAGATCTCTCCAATTTACTGGCAAGAATGTTCTGGGTTATCATATAAAAAACTTAGAGAAGTCTAGATAAATGACATCTCTAGCTCTTCCCTTGGCTATTGCAATTATTCCACTGTAAAAGATGACTATATTAGTTATGCTTTGCCCTTGGTAAAGCCATGTTGTCTTCAGTCATCTCTCTGTCTTCAATCACCTCTCTGTCTTCCATATATATCAACATATTTTCCAGGATGTTTTGCTCCATGATCTTACTGAGCATGGAGGAGAGCCTGACTGGTTGGTAGTTCCCAGTGTTTTTCTTTTTACCCTTTTTGAAAATGAGCATGGTGTTTCCCTTTTTCCAGTCACTGTCAACTTCCTCTGACTACCACAGCTTTTCAAATATGATAGAGAGTGACAGATTTATCCTGTTGGATTGGTCTAACAGATAGTAGTCTGTGGCAGTGTTGTGATCCAGTTATTAAAATTATTAGAAATGCCTCTGCCTGAATTAAGGTGCAAACAAGACCATTTACCACAGTCAACAGTATGGATTTCACTTAACAGGAAATGTGAGGCAGACAAAGAGAGATAGAAAGAAACAGGAAAAGTAGGAGGGGGAGGGAAGAAAGAGAGTGACACAGAGAGAGTTAAAGAAGAAAATGTATCACCGCTGTGGAATCTGTAGTGTCCTGTGGGTTCTCTTCTTTGGTCTTCTTGACGGTAAGGATACCTCAACACATAGAGTCCAATGGGTTTATATAGCTTCAGGAGATGCCCAGGCACCTCTCCTGGTGTAGGGGAAGCTTTGTCATCTCTTCTGACAGGCTCTGGATTTGTTGTATCGCTTGGGTCATGTGCAGTTCTCTGCTAGTGGAACATCTCAGGAATGACTCGGGAGAGCACTTTGGGGGTCTTTGATGGTTTATGACCCCTTCTTGGTTGCTTCTCACATGAATGTTCCATGGACATGTGGTCTTCCCAGAGGGCATTTGGTTTGGTGTGGAAAGATTTCACCATCACACACCCAAAACCCTTCTCCCCCACCACACTGAGCTCAGCTAGAGTGAGTTCTTAACACAGATACATTCCTCTTTCCTGAACCGTGTTTACTTCCCTGAGATGATTAAACAATAGTCTTACCTCAAGTTCCCCTTCAGAGTCCAAATTCTAATCAGAAAGCATATTGGGGAAGGGGAGTGCTTCAACAGTTGCAGACAGGCTGTTTCTTTCTTGCAATTTGCTGGAAAGGTTTTCTGTGATTTTGACAATGTTTAAGACATTACTAACATTTCAGTCTATCACAGGCAGTGGCAGCAATGAATTGACATTTAGGGTGCAAGTGAGCCTGGTCATTCTCAGAATGCTCCCATTTTACTGTCCCTCCATTCATGAAAGCTGGATGAGGTTGGATGAGGCTTGTTGGAAGATGCATCTCAGACTATTTTTAGTGTATCCTAATAGGTCTCTTCACAAAGTCACAGAATGTTTGAAGTTGGAAAGAACCTCTGCAAGTCATCTTGTCTAAATTCACTGCAGAAGGGCTACCTATAACCAGTTGCCTAGGACCATGTTGAGATTGCTTTTTAATATCTCCAAGCATGAAGATTCCACAGCCTCCCTGGGCAAACCGTGCCAGTGTTTGGTCAACCTCACAATAAGAAAGTATTTGTCCACCAGGAGCACCAGGTCCTTCTCTGCCAATCTGCTTTTCAGCTAATTGAACTAACAGCTCAGGAACATGGGCTCAGATTCTAAGCAATACAAGACAAGCCATACAGTAATATTACTAGAAGTTCACTGCTGCTGCTGCCAAGAAATGAGTATGTAAAAAGATATAGCTTTCTAAATTTTAATGATTATTCCATCTTATAAAAAGGGTAATACAGTTGAAATGGTAATAACTTAACCTGTGGCTTTGAAACAAATTTAATCTCAAACTGTGTCTACCCACCATTTCACAGCTGGCAAAAATAAAATGGCAATGTAGAATGGTAGTATTTAATCACAGACTTGGCTTATAAATGTGATGCTTTATTTTAGATCTTAACTATTCTCAACTCTTGGTTTAATAGAAACTGCAGTGAGAAATGGCAGTTATCTGTCATGAACAGCCATATGACTGTGTAGATTTTTCCTGCATATGGTCTGGTTGTAGAAAGTGGTTATTTTAGTCCAAAAAAGCTAAATCACTTTCTGCATGTAGTTAATATCCATGTAGTAAGAATCTGAAGACTCCTATTTAGTGTGCCAGCACTCACCCACTTTAATAAACTCACTGGATGCAATGGAAATGCGTGCAACATCTACTGCACGAAAAAGGGTTTTCACTTGAAAAAGAAGAAACATGACCTCTTTCCTTCAACATGGATAAGAGTTCAAGAATCTTGTTTTACTTAGCCAGTGTAGGCAATGTGCACAGGAAAAGTAAGAAAAAACAAATGGTTATCAAATATTAGAGCATCCATAACAACCTGAGAAGTAGTTAGATAAATAACAATGGCTGAGCAAGGATAAGGTAATGCTTCTTTGCAGAGAAGGATTTGCTGATCCAGAAAACCACTTCAGTAAATTTTGTCTTCACATTAAAGCAAAACCAAATAATTAAGTTTCCAATTTTCACTCAGTTGATTGCCTTCCTGATGTTTAAGATTTTGCAAAAATAGAATGAAAAAAACCTAATTTGCAATAAAACAGGGGAAAAGGGAAATGTCTTTGGAGATCTGACACATTGCTTGTAAACAGGACACAACATACAGTGCAAATTGAACTAGCATGGGCAATCCAATCTTTTATTATTATTTCACCTCTGCTATTGAACTGGTGGTAAACATTTCAAAAAGTAAAATACAAAATTCCCTAACAGTCACCTCTTATGTAATTTTCCAGAACTACTATGCAAATATTAGTTTCTGCTCATTGCAATTGTATTTGTGATATATGCAAGCTGAAGAACATCAGGGATGAGTATTCTGCTTAAGAGTAACACATTATAAATATGACGAACTGTAACATTTTGCAGAGCACAAAAGGTAATTGAGTGCAGTCAATTCAGAAAGTAGGAGGGCTACATGAAGAAGAGGGGAACAATCTCTAAACTACTGTGACAATGTTTTTTGGCTAGGTTTTCCAAAACATCTTTGTAGGCCATCCAGCCTTAGAATTTAAAGGATATTGTAAGCAGCTTTGAAAATTCTGGCCTTTGAACTTATGAAAAAATTGAAAATCTGTTATTGTAGAAGAAGGAGTGTAATTTTCAGAACAATGTAGGTTGCAAATAAATGCATTCCTTAGAAATGTGACATGGTTCAAACACTGTTCAAAACAAGAGTTTATTGAATGCAGTCATTCATTGCAATAGTTGCTATACTTGCAAGTTAAAAGCACTACTTCTGGCCTTGTATTTAGCAAGCAGCTCCTTAGAGTAAGTTACTTCTTTTTAGTTAGGTCACACAGTCAATCTGCCCTTGCTGGTTACTTTCCTGACTGTGATGGTTTAAAGGTAAATTGTCAGGAGAAATGAACCCAACACAAAAGAGATTATAAGTGAGAGTTACAATTTAATAAAAATATTACAATAAATGCAATGGCACAAAGAGAAATTGGTTTTAACCACAAAACCAGAAGTATAACCCAGCACCCTGGGGCAAAAACAGAATGGTGTTTATTTAGCCCCTGTGCTGAGACCCCTATGGCTCCCCTGAGTTCAAAGTAAAAAGAAATGAAAAACCTGTTGGTGCAGATGACGGTCACAGTCTGGTCAAGGGTGGTGGTCTCCTACTGTCGAGATTCTGATCCTCCTCTGGATCCGATGAACAGTCCCAGAAATCCCCAAACCCCAAGATTATATATGCTCAGGTTCAGGAGGGAGCAGCCAGTACCTTACTCAGGGCAGGGAGCTCCACAATGGGTGATCTGACTCTGTGAGTCATGGGGTATTTTTGGAATCATTGATGGCCCATTAGCAGACACACACCCCCAGATGAGTGTGAAGGTGCTGACCACTCCCTGGAGGGGAGTTATCACAGCTCTTATCTCACAGGCTTCTTTAACACCCAACTTTCAGCCTGAGGGGTCAGATGTGCCCTGGGCAGGTGCTACAAATGGTCCATTGTTAACAGTTTGTGAGAGATTACAGAGGGTGGAGAATACACAGCTTTCGTCACACCCACACAGTGGTCCCCATTGCTGAACCAGGACACTGACCAAAATAATATGTCAGTTGCTTAAGCATTCCTGATTTTCCTCATCATGTTTGCTTTTGCAGGGTCAGGAGTTGGACTCAGTCACCATGGTGGGTCCCATCCGAGTCAGCATATTCTGTGATTATGTGAATTGATTGAGAAGACATGTCTAGGATCACCAAAAGAAAATGATGGCTTGAACTCCTTAGAACTTTCCTTAAAGATATTCTTAGCATGCTGCTAATTAGAGAAAAAAGAAAACACATGATATCCTGCTACTTTCATCTTACATTTTAAAGGTATTGTTTCATGCCAGCTGATCTTCTAAGTTATACATTTGATAGGCACTGCTTTAGCACTTTCTTTTTCATAACACTCAAATAAAGGCTTAATTTTAATAAGTAATTTCAGAAAACCTTAGGAGATCTACCTGACAAGCTAAGAAAATATCCCCTTAAAACCCAAAGCAACAGCAACAACAATTAAGCCAACCAAAAGCCATAGTGGCTGATTATTAGTAATCAGTATTTTTAAAACCTTAACAATAATACAAAATGGTATGGGACTCTGCTGCCCAAATAACATGTGATCTGTCAAGGAGACACATGAGAGATGAATTGACGAAAGAAAAAACATCATTGTTTAGGCTTAAATAAAAAGTAATTTTATTCTCAGGACTAAATATATACTTTTTTTCCTTTTATTTAGAAATTTAAGACATGAATATGTCAGCAGTAGAAAGGAAGTGCCTTCTCTTATGGAAAGCATAGTTGGTTGCTTGCTGCAAAACACATGAAATAATGTGGAAAATGGCTTCTCAGTACTTCACTTCAGAAGACTGCTAAAGTTCTAAAGCATAGGAACAGTCTGTGCTTCAGTTTGTTGTGTGGAGTTGTCACTGGATATAATGCTCCTGGCTGGTTTTGTTTGTTTGTTTTTTAATGGAAATACTGATCTTAATAAGTGGATAAAAACAAGCCTCAATTCTGAGTAGACTCAGTCCTGGCACAGCAGAATATGTAGTGCTCTTCAGAAGTGGTTATTTGCAAACTGAAAGTCACAGTGCCTGGATAAGGAAAAAGCAATTCAGAACAAAAAGCCTCACTGCATTTATTTATCTGCAATAATATCTTCATTGAAAAATTCCTATGCCAGCTGTGATTATGGTTTTAAAGATTAGGTATACTGTTAAATTATCTTAGATCTGAGAATAATAATCAGCCTATGAATAAGAATTTTTACGGTGGGAAGTAGTACATTTCTGAATGTTCCATATTCTCAGCTATATTATTTGTTGCTCTGTGTCCACTTTTATTTCATACATATCTATCACAAGAGAATCAGCCCCATTTTTTTTCTTTTATATATTTCAGCATTTAGCTCTTGATAATTGTAATGTTTGAATGGTAAAGCATTCCTCTGCATTATTATTACTATCATGGTTGCCACTGTTATTACAACTGTTACTATTATTATTATTTCTTATTATTTATTCTTTTTGTTTTTGTGTTACTATATAGCTGTATATATACATACATACATACATACACATAGATATATACAAACACATATATATACATACATATATATGTATATATAACTTGGAAATCATTCCAATAAAGTAGTTATGGATACAATTCTTTCACATAGTGACAAATTACAAAAGGCAAATATCTAAAACTAGATACTAGTTATTGGTTAGTAAGATTTTCAAAACTCTCAGAGTTCACTGTAGGCTCTGTTTTAGAATTCCCATCACATTAAACCTGAAAAGAAGGACTCTGTAGATGTAAATGAATTTCTGCCAATGTATATTACTGTGTCCTTAACTGTCTTTAAAAATCTGTGCTAAAGTACAATAAGTCCATATTCTCTGACTATCTCAGGTTATGCATATGAAGTCTAGACAGTTCCTATGGGCAAAAATTATCAGTCTTTGTACAGGGTGAACTTACACTGCTATTAATTGCAGCTTGTACCATACAAAGACTGAAGGATTTAATGTCCTGCACTAAATATTCATTAATAAAATTATATATTTTTCCTTAATGTTACTGATTAATGTGAGAGGAGAGATGGAGATATAATGTAAACCACCAGCTTCTCATTGAAGTCAAGGTAGTAGTTAAGCAGTTAGACACTGGATTTCCATTTAAGTCAGTATTTGAGCAAAATCAATAGAAAACTATCTCAGACAAAATCTTTAATAGGAACTAGGTAGTGGATTTTTACGGTGGTTGTGTAGTGACCTATGACTTTACATATGTGTAAGAAGATGCAGTTGCTCAAAATTACCTCAGAACACTTGAAAACACAATCCTCTACCATCTCTTTTTCTGATATTTTCTTACTGTAATAATATGAACTGCTGTGATCTTATTTGAGACTAAATCATGTTTGTGCAAGACTTTGCATAGTCTTTTTGCTTTGTGAGACTTACCACTATTGTTCCGTCCAAAAAACCCATTTCCATTACTTGCTCTGTTCCTCACTACTCTATGCCCAAAGGAAAAGCATCTGAGGAGAAATTATCATCAGGTGGATGCTCAGCTGGACTTGTTCTTTGCCAAATTTATTCCACTTTTTTTTTTTTTTTTTTTTGCTAATGACTTGGATAGTGTAAAGGATGGCATATTAACTATCATGTCTGACATCAGACTGGGATTACCATCTCATTCAAGGGTTGATTCAGATTTCAAATACCCCTTGACAAAAGGAGAGTAGAAAGGGCTACACTTCATCAAGGATAAATCAAATGCACAAATGAGGAATGGCTGGTTAAGCCAATATATGGGCTAAGGGTCTCACAACCTATGTATGAGCCAGTGTCATGGACTCAAAGTAATACTTTTGCCTCAGACCTTCTTCCTCATTTATTGAACAAAGCCCATCTCTTTCCATCCGTGGTGATTATTAAGTCTGCACAATGTGCTTTGTAAGATGTTAGTCAGATCCTACTGAAAAAAACATCCTAAAAATAAACTGAGGATATGGACATCACCTTGGACTTGTTACAGAAAACTTTAAGAATACTTTTTCCATTGCCTGTTTAGTGGTCTTAAAATAAGATGTGAGCAAAAGGCATCAGAGTCCAAGAGAGATCCCAAAGATAGTATAGGGACATGATCTATGAGGAAGGTTTGAAATAAGTGTTTATTCTAGGGAAGAGGAGGCTGAGTCATTAAATTATCTTCTTGTGTTTAAAGGCTGATATAAAAAGAAAATGAACAATTGTTCTCTGCTAAACAAGGACAAGATGGAATTAACTCCACTTGAATCAAAGATTACTTAAACTGAATACTAGGAAACAATTGCTATTAGGATAGTAAACAGTCCATTTAGAGAACATCTTTTCACTGACTGGCTTTAAAAATTGTAAGCAAACAGCTGTCTCAGTCTTCCAGTGAGTTGTCCTCACTCAATGTCACTTTATGTCTTGTCCTCTCTTCTGGACACTTGTACATCTACAATTTGATAGTAAAAATCTCACACTCATTCCTGTTCAGAAACACAGGAAGAGGAATAGAGTACTTTTATTCTCTATCCCTCCCTCTCTACCCTGCCTTATGCTGCTGTATGACAAATCATCGTAGAATTAGTGGCTTGCATGTCATAAAGGACATTTATTCTCTGCAAATCACAACTGATTCAGAGAAACCCTCTTGAAGTTACGGCACAGTCTATAGTAGCAAGAGCAGTGCTGCAATCCCCAGATAAATTCAGTTGAATTGCAATTTTGTATGGGGAACAATATTGGCAGTTTATTCCTGCTAATTGAGAAAGTATAAAACTTTATGCAGCCTGATATCGCATAAGGTAAATTTCAGTATAAAATGCTTTCCAGAAAGGATCTGTTGCTTGAGGTTTAGTTGAATTCAGGGATCTATAAACATAGTGGATAGTGTGTACTAGTTTGACTTGGCCGAAGAGAGTCAAGCTTTAGATTGTCACACTGTGACCAGTAGGACCCACCACTTATTTTCAATTATGTCATGCTGCTCAGTTTTATGCCTTCAGGTTGCCAATTTTAACATCCAAATATTATTTTGTTTAATAGGACTTCTGCTCAATTTTTCCTTCTGTGGATGCATTGAAGGGGATGACACTCAGTACAAGGTCTTCAGAAATAACAGGTACTACTTTCATATGAAGAAATGTTATCGCAAACTTCTGCAAAACTTCAGCAAAAGCTGCTAGTATTTTTAGAACTGAAAAAAAAAAAAAAATAGCAAACCAGGATTTTCTATGGTTTCTGGCCAAAGATGCTACATCCTTTATAATTAGGCTGTGTCATTCTGGCTAACAAGTTTCTCTTACCAGACCTTTATACTTTGAAAGGATGGAAAATGGCTTTGCTTTGACCTTATCAAACCACAGGCAATCTCTGCAACAGGCTGCTGCACTGATCATCTGCACTGGCTTCTGCTAGGAAAGGCTGCAGCAAAAGAAAACGTCCGGAGTAAAAGGTTTTCTCCTTGCTCTCTCTCTCTCTCTCTCTCTCTCTCGCTCTCTCTCTCTCTCTCTCTTTTTTTTTTTTTTTTTTTTTTTTGTTTTTTTTTTTTTTAAAA
>JAWWEV010000115.1:72769311-72794296 GCA_035583235.1 Hafferia zeledoni
CACTAGATTTCACTTGAGCCAATAATGTCAAATCTCTGAGACTGGGCCAAAGCTTCAAGATCCTCTTGTTTGCTATTCGTGCTGCATATATTAGTGTAGAAACATTTCAGGTGTGGTACATTGTAGCCAAAACCTCACAAAGCAGATTGAGGGCTCTCATTAATGCTTGTTTCTTCAAGCTTTGGTTTACCATCCTATCATTCATCACTGGTGAGCCCGGTTTTGTCCTTTTCCCCATTCCAAACTAGTTTAAAGCTCTGTCAATGAGCCCCACTAGTGCCTGCACTAGAACAGTTTCCCCTCTGAGACAGGTGCTTCATGTCAGGTGTCAGTAGATCAGGTGTTGAGTAGATCATCCCAAGGTCAAAAAATACAAAATTTTTCCAATTACATCAACCTTGGAGCCACTCATTGACCTTAGGGGTCTGCCTATTTTTATCAATATTATTTCTTTTTACTGGAAGGATCAAGGAAATCACTACCTTTGCTCCTGACCCTTCAACTAATCATCCCAGGGTCATGAAGTCTTTTGATAAATCCTTGGAATTCTCTTTGCTATTTCATTGCTCTGAGTTTGAATAACCAATAGGGGATAGTAATCAGAGGGCCTTATTAGACTGGACAGTTTTCCAGTAATGTCCTTTATCTGAGTACCCAGAAGACAGCAGACTTCCCTGTGAGTTGGATCAGATCTGCAAATACGGCCTTCCATCCCCCTTAGAAGGGAGTCTTGTATTGCAACTATTCTTCTTTTCCTCCTGATAGAGGAGGTCTTAATGCATGGTACAGGTGGTGTTATTTTAGGAGCCACTCTACCCCAGAAGGACCTTTGCTCACCTTATCAGTTGTCTGGCCTTCTAGTTTCAGAGCCTCCTACCTGTTGTAGAAGATACCAGTCCCACCTGTCCAATTCTGAGGAAGAGGAACATTCCTTTTCATATGTGCAGTGACCAGCTACTAGCCTTTATCTTCAACAGACCCTTGACTAACAGTGCCTTGGATAATTATCCTGTAGGGTTCTGATTTCTCCTGCTTCTCCACTGCAATAAAGGTTCAAGACTCCTGAGAACCTTGAGACTATAATCGATCTCTCTCTTGGCTCATTTGCTGGAATATTAGGAAGCCTGGTCACTTTCCCATAGTTCCTTCACCTGGTGACACAGCTTGTCAACCATGACACACCTTCTGCAAATAACTGTTTGTCTGCCCCAGCCTCATGAAGAGGCATCAGGCACCCCTGGCCATCTGTGACCCGGAGAGCTGCATCTGTCGTCAGCAGGTCTGTCTGTCTGGAGGCCTTTGGCATGGCTGGTCCAGTGACTGCTGCAGCTACAGCAATCGAGCTTTACAGATACTGAACACCATAACTAAGGCAGCTTAAACTAATTTCCTGATAAGATTGGGGCTGAAAGGTCTCTTTGCTCTTTCTTACCAGCTACTGAGTCTGCTGCATCTATTGGCTCTCCTGGGTGGTCAGAGAGTAGCCCTTCCTGCTTGTCCTGCATGCACAAACTGCTGTTCAAACTGTTATGACACCCTCACTGCTGTGCCATGTCCCGGTTTGGCCACTCCTGTTCATTGTACTCTGGGTCAGTTGTGCTCCCTGAAGCCATTTGAATGTCCCTTGGTCACTTCCGGCACTGCTCCGTCCTCTCCCAATTGGCTGCCAAGGATATTTATCAATTAACTTTTCCAAAGTTTTCTGGAGTTACAATCTTCATCTTGTGCTCCTCTAGACTTTTCACACATCTCTCCTTTTTCCCAAAGGTCAATTTCCAGAGCTTACGTCAGTACTTCATCTATCAACAGGTATTCCTTACTATGTATTTCTAGAGCTTTTAATTTCTAAATGTGATTTTTAAAATTTTATTTATGCTAAAGCACAATATTATGTAGACTAAATTCAACATTTGTGTTTTCAGTTGAACTGGCAAAATGCCAACTACCCAACAGAGAGTCAGAACCTCTGGCCACCAAGGGAAAGGGAGGGAGGAGGGGAAAAAAACCTGGAAAACTAAAAAAGGCAAGTCTTTTATTTTTACACAGCAGAAGGAAAATTAAAACGTAAAACTACAATATAATGCATATATAAAAAGGTAAAAAGAAACAATAACTCCACACCAAGTTACCCACCCAACAATACAGATTCCACCACTTCAGCCCATAAAACACTCCAAAAGACACCTCCCATGAGACACTCTGCAAGAGAGGAGAAAAACTTATAGTATGCTTACTTTTCTGAACTAAAACAGCAGCAAAAGTAGCGATGAGCGACAATGAGGCCTGGCTCCCCAGAATAACACACACATCCTTCCCAGTCAAGTATCCATGAAGAAAACAGACAGGCACCCCCTCCTCCACCGTATTTATACTGAGATGACATCAGAATATGGTATGGAATACCATTGGCCAGTAGAAGTCAGTATCAGCTGACCTGACCCAGCTCAAGACCGCTGATAATCCAAGGCCTGCTCTAAAAATCAAAGCCTAAATTTAAGCCTACTCTAGACCCAGAACACTTTGCTAGAGTATTCATAAACATGTAAAACATGTAAAAACCTTTTTTCTCTATTTTTTAGTTAATTATGTAAGATTGTTTGAACTATAGCAACTTCACATGACATAGCACTTGAGAGTAAGCCACTAATAGCTATTCTTTTTTAAAGTTACTTAAAAACATTTTCATCTTTCTTATGAAACTTTCACTTAAATTACATCATGCTTTCTAATTTAGCTTGTATAAACATTATGCAAGACAGAGGTGAAAGCATTAGTACAGTATTGATACTGACATATACCTTCTTTCTCTGAAAGTTTATTTAGTCTGCTTTAGAAGGAAATTAAGTAATTTTGATATGATATGCTTGGAATACATTTAAGTTGTCCATTTTTCTTCTACTTGTTTTCCTACAGATATGCAAATACAGTTTATTTTATTATCTGTACCAGTGTTTTTCTGAAAACTGAAGTTTTTGTTGCTTGTTTATAATTCTTCTACTACTCCTTTTAAAAGCATGACAATACACTCATAATTTTTCAGTCTTCTGGAACCTGATCTGTTCTCTCCATGTTGCCAAAGATAGGTGTTAATGAATGCATGAATATGTGAAATATTTGAAAAAGCCTATTGTTTTCCAAGTAGTCTCAAACTGTTCCCTATCCATTGTACTCTGAGGTCTTATACATGCTGATCTAATGTGACAATCCCTGCACTGGTCTTTTAGGAAAACAAAGATATTCAGTGATTCTTCTCTCTCATCTGTGTGTTAATAGATTTGTGATTCCTTAGAGAATTAATTAATATTCTACTTACTTTTTCTCTTACTACCAATGTATTTACAGTTTATTTGATTGTTCATTAAATTATTAATATGATTTTAAACTGGGGTAATCTGATATCTAGTTTTTTTTTTTACCAAATCATACAAATGAAGAGCCTGAAAACTTTGAATAACTGTATCAACAGCAAATATTAAACCATTCTAAGAGGAAATTACTCTTTATTAAGAGAACATTTCAAGACTGAGGAGAAAATGGTGGATTAAGGGGTTTTCTTCAATTTCATGGAAGTCTGTGCATCAGGCACTGAAAATAAATCTGGTGAAGAATCATAGTAGAATGAAAATGAAAGTACTTGGAAACAAGTATTTTTAAGAATTTACTGCTCACAGTTCGAGATTAATTTCTCTTTTTCCACTCTTCCAAAACTGAAAATCACCTTGTCTCATCCTTGGGAACAGTCCCTTACCCTATTTTGGACTAGGAATAAAGTCTTTGGGAATGCAAGTCTGCATATGAAGGACAGTAATAACATATTCTGTGAGACAACAGATAATTTTCAAGCATAACAAATAATATTGTCTTTTTTTTTCCATAAATGGAGAACATTTATAATTTGAAAATATTGACCAATACAACAAGACACACATTGACAAAACCATTGATTTTCCTGGAAGATCAGTGGTAGTTGAAATTTCATGCCAGCTACACACTTTATTACAATAATAAAAACAAATAAACTTCTTTGCATCTATTTTTTACCTTGCAAAAAAGCCAACTAAAATCATAATGGCAGTTAATTTGAATGATATTTGTGAACATTTTTTTCTAGACGTGTAAATTAGAAAATTGTTTATTTTCGTGGTGAGGAAAGTATGCAGAGTCATAATAATGTTTTTAATATATAATTGTGATTGAAAAAAAAACCATAAACATTCAAACAAATTGTTCTTTTATACTTTTTATGAAACTGTTATGCTGTGTTTACTGATTACACAGAAAATGAAGCATCAGGTTTCAGTTAAAAAGTCGTGTGTTAAAAAACGATAATTATTTTTCTAGTATTATATAGAAAAAATGAGTTAATATATTAAATATTTTAAAAACATATTTCCATGTGTATATTTCATTATTTTCTAGGGTCTTAAGTTCTTAACATAATTGCAAATCAAAAATTTTAAATATCCTAGAATGAATCTTGCTTTATGCATCTGCAAACATTTTCTGTCATGCACCAAGTGAACTTTATTAAACTAGCACACACTGATTATTTCAATACAGAAAAGAAAATTACTTGATGCTTCCTATGAAGTTTAATAATAGTCTGTGTAAAGAGAGAAATAAGACAAATGACCACTTAAAGACCTGAGGCTTCATCAATGTCTCTTCCATTTGGTTGACAAATGTAATAAAACAACATGCAAATTTATAATGATATATGTAGGCTCAAATTAGAATTCAAAGGTACAGGTTGAATGACAGTCTTTAGCACTAGCTCAATATAAATAACTCAACTTTTCAGTTGAAAAGATAGTACTTTAGAAATATGTAAAGTATAGTAATAGTTCAACATTTACAGAAGGAAATAGAAATGTGAATGGGAAAATAATGTGATTTTGTAATTATATGTTAATTGATATGTCAATCATTTCTTATCAAGACAGAGGCAAGGATTATTTAATGTGTGTAAAGTCAAAACTGCTTGTAATCAATTCAGTTATCATTCAAAAGTGTCAGGTACCACTATCCTTGTAAATTTGTTTAAATTCAATTTTTTATTCTTTCCTCAGTAAATTATTAATATTTTCAGTATTTTGATATAAAGTGAAAAAATTCTATTTGCATTCTTATTATTACAGTACTGAACTAGGCTTTAAAGTATGTCTGTAAGTGATTTTTTATTTCTAATGTTTTAAAATTCATTTGGAAATGCTGGAATACACTTTTTTTGTGACACCTCAGTATATCAATGTAAAAAAATATTTCAGCTGGAAAACGTAAAAAAAAAAAATATAATCCCATTAATATGATACATTTTACTCATGGCCATACCTTTTAATTAAATCACATTGAAAAAGCTTATCTAAACTTACTTAACTTTGAGATACCACAAAGTTCCCTTGATTAAGCAGATCAAAGAAAGAACAAAATTGCACTGGTTAGTAAATTACTTAAAAGCTATTTTGATTAATAATGGTAGCTAATAATCAATTTAATTGCATTAGACACAGCACCTCACTGACAATAAAGGTAGGGCATCTAGTTAACATGTTCTCCATAAGTTGGATCTACATTTGAGATTGATATTTTTCAGTTCTCGACACAGATTTGCAGTATAGAGACTTGTGGGTAAAAGCTAAACTTAAACTTATGCATAAAGAGAAGCTTTCATTTGAAGAAGAAAAGGAAGGAAGAAGAGGAAAACTAAATAAAAAACAAAAGACTTCCAAGTTATAAACAGAGGTATGTTATCTGAAAACAGAGATCCACTATCTTTAACTTGATTATATTCCCAAAGTAGTGTCATTGTTGACCATTTTCTTTGAAAAATATGGGGTTTATACTGAACTGATGTTCAAATGTAAGCACCATACTCTTCTGTTTCATTCAGGTTTCAAAAGTATTTTAAGACTTATGTAATAATTTTTTCTCTTTTTTTTTGGAACCACCAATACAGCTAGGAAAATAAAGTTTTAGTTTAGGTTAGAATGGTAGACATAATCCCATTTTATTCTTTTATATCTTGCACAATATGAAGAGGCACTTGCATGATCATTCCAGGCCAACACTAAGGTTATATTTAGGATTCCGCTTTGAAAAGAGGTGAGGGATGTTTAGAATCTCTTTTTATTTCCATATTGAATGTTGAGCCTGGCTCTATGTTCATGGAAATAAATGACTTCTGAAAAGAGCAAAGACTTCACAATCAAAATGTACGCACCAGTCACTTCTCACAAACCATTTCTTGATAGCCCTCTAGAAACAGAGCAGCCAAGGCTGCCTCCTTGAGTAACAGCACAAGAGAATTCTTTCACCTACCCCTATGAGAATAATTCAGCATGACCTCTTTTTTAAGAGTGAATGTGAAAACACTGATTACAGGTATATTGCACCCATTTTACTTCTTGCTTTAGAATTCATGGGTCCTGAGTTAGGTAGCTGATATATGGGGGCATTCATACCTTCTGTCTTGTTTTGCGGGTTGGGGAAGTGGGAATGCAAAGAATATGATAGACCTTAGCATATACTTGCTTCAGATTCACTTCTAACATTCATGCTTGTTATCTCTTCAGTCTGAGTACCTCAGCTGCTAAATGTTCTTCAGACTGAGACAAGTTTTGATAATATGTTTCCTGCATTTATTCCCAAGACTTTTGACTACCCTATCACCTGTCTGCACCAGAGCAATCACAAATGTGCATACATCTGTTTGAAAGAACACTGGGTATACACCTTATTCCAAAGAATCCCTTCAGGGTTTGGAGAACAATTTAACCTTTCTATATACTTGTTTAGGATTCTACCATGTGTCATATGAATTTCTGTCTCACTGTGAATCATGAAAAATAAGTTTAAAGAAATAGAGTTAATATATATTAATAGCATACAGTCCTTATGGAAATCAGTGGTACAAGGAATTCTACCATGAATATTAAATTTATTGCTTTGCATTACATCCAAGAAAACCTTCCTGCATAAAAAAACCTTAATATAAGTCAGGGTAGTGGACTCCCTTTGCATGTATTTTAGAGTCTTTTTTTTTTTTTTTTTGGTTGTTTTTGTTTTTGTTCACATGGACTGCCACTGTGATATCAGGTTAATAGGGTGAAGCACTGTTCATTCTGAGATAACTCACTGCCTCGGCTGAATTATCAAGCCACTGTTTTGACTGATAGTTTTCTGCTGCTCAAAGTGCCCTCTAACAAGCTCTAGCCTTTCATATGCATCCTTAGTTTAAAGGGTTTGAGGAAACTCAAAAGGCTGACATTCTTCATAAAGTGCAGCAAATATGAGCTATCCATAGGAAACCACTGCATATCAATTATGGAAAATGTTAAAAGAGAAAAATTGAAACTGCAGAGCTGTCTGTAAATACTTAAGGAAGATCACTGATCTCATTTACTGTTATGGTGCTTTTATGAGTCAATACATAATGTAGACAGAAATATCTAATTTAACATTGTCTCATCAAGTTGTGGCAAGCCATCCAGATGACATCATTAAAACACAGTGGTCCTTATCCAGCCTGAAGGTTAAATTCTTTAATCATGTAAAATAATTTTATGCCCTTGAACATATGGTGAACCTATAAGACAAAACTTATTGGAGATAGCTTTGCCATCTTCAGTGTTCAGCACCTACTGTGGTGTATAGGGAAGAAAGTGTAGGCCATCAGCAAGAGATGGAATGGATGATTGGAGGAGAAGGACTTCGTGGATCATTCTTCTCCAATGCCTTTTTGAACAGGTCAATCTCTGTTCAATCTCATCTAAAAGTGACATTTCATCATGGGGAGACTTGCTTCCTTGGTCTTAATATGATCCAATAACTTTCAACCAATATGCCACTTTTCTTTAATGGAAATCAGGAAAAAAAATGTATGGGAAAAGGAAAAAAGGGTTCCTGTATGTACAGAGGGAACCTGGTTTTCAACCCAGAAAATGGAGTAAGGAAATCACATCCTCTGCTATTACTTCAAAATCCTTGGCATCAAAATTCATTCTGTTTGACAGAAAAAGCTCTTAGTAGAATCTTACAAGATGTTTGTACATCCCAGTATATTTAGTGTTCTCATTTAAAATGCACATCATATCTACTGATCTTATATAAAAATGGCAGCTCCTTGGTAGGGTGTCCAAAGGTCAAGGGGAGAGTGCTGGCTGACCTTATCACATTTTACAGGGTTAAGCATAAAAGGAGAGATAAAAGAAAAAAATGAGGTCTTGTAATGTAACATAAGAGAACTAATATCTGTCAATGTTTTCCAAATTTCATAAAAGAGAATTAAAAAAAAAAAAAAACACAAACAAACTCTTCTGTTTTAATAGGAGTTTGTGTTTGTGTCAAGAGGAAATTGTTGATTAAATTCTTCATTATGACCCTTTTGGCTGATGTCAAATGTGGCAGATAAGTTAGGCTAGGAGGTAACATTAAATTTTTAATTACTCAGACAACATAATGCTTGAGGTAAAGACCACTATGAATTCTAACTAATGCATTGCTGTGCCTCACTGTGCAACAGAGAGAACTTTCATGAAATTTAATTTGTAACATTTTATGCTCTGCTTCTTCCAGCTTCTTCTCTCATTGCCCCACAATTAGTAAAGATAACCTTTTTTTTTTTTTTTTTTTTTTTTTTTTTTTTTAGAATACGTGATGTTCTTATGCATTAAAAATATCTGCTGTCTTGCCTGGCTAAGCTGATGTGCTGTGGCATTTTAGAAAGTCTGTAAAAAATAAGGGACAAATAAGGTCAACAGAAAGCATAATAAATTATGAAAAATTAATATTTTAATATTTAAATTAATATTTTTGTTAGTTTCTTGTCTATCTATTGTGCCAAATTTTGCATGACCCAATGAAACCATAATATCTCACTGTGTTAGAAATTTTGTAAAAGGAATCTATATGATGTTTGATTCTTTTTCAAGTTTCATTTCCATAATTCATATAAAATAGCTACAGAAGCATGAACTGAGAAGAGATCATTCAATTCATGGGTCCATTATTAGGGGTTTCTATTACTGGAGCTGGTTTTTTTTTTTGTTTGTTTGTTTTTTTTTTTGTTTGTTTTTTTGTGGTGACTAAGGAAAATCAGCAGAATAAAAAGGTTTACTGAAGTGCAGTAGCCTTCTCCAGCTTGCCCAAATATTCTATTTCCCTTGGAAGACACAAGTGCTCCTTGACCATTTAACTCATTCTGTTTGGCTATGCTTACATATTTCCGAGAACACACAGTTACTTCAGGAGCAGATGTCCCAGCCTTGTCTGTGCACTGTCAATATGAATGACTTTGTGGCCCCAGTCAACTAAAAGAGAAGCTGAAGAATTAGGAACACTGGACTGTCATAGCCTGTTTTGTTGCTCTTGCCACCACTGGGAGCCTCCATCATGCACTTCTACAGCTGCTGCAAGTTTCCAGAACAATGAGAGAGAAGATGCTTTACCTGGGACGAGTGCAGCGGGCCCAGGATGTTTAAAGTGCTGGTCAGTATGGCAAGTAAAGATTACCACGTGCCCAAAAGAGGTGGTGATGGTGATGATGATGATGATAATCGCGATGGCAAAGTACAAAAACTTGAATAAATAAAGACAGGATAGGCAGAATGAGGTAAAATTGGAGGCCCAAACACACCTAACAGTTTCTGCTGCAGGCAGATAGCTGAAGCAGAGCAATGTTTTTGTGACTGCTGGCTGCTTAGATGAAACGATGCTAACCTTTCTGAGGTCTTGAAAAATTATTTACTTATATGAAACTTATATAAAGTTCCCCTCAACTGTCCTCTTCCCCTGGGCAGCAAGGAGTCTCTAAATTACTTCTCAGAGCTTTACCAGTAAATTCTTTTAAATGTTGGAAAGTATAACAGATATTTCTTTGAAATCTTCTCTGCTTATTTAACTCCTGGCTTACCCAACTTCGCTACAGAAAAAAAATTGTAATTTTGAAAATTTTCTTCCAACGCATTCAGAAAAGATGTTTTAATAGTATTGATTAGCATGAAATGATTTAGGGCTTCAGTCAAATTTTGGGGTTTTTTAAAATTTTTTTTTCTTAATTTTTTCGTTGCTAGTTTTTATTGAATAAAAGGCTCTGTCAACCCTCTCCCTAAATTATTCATCTACCATATGATGAGAGAAATAATGTTTATGCAAACTGTTTTCTCTGAAAAAAACCAAAACAACAAACAGTCAAAGTACAATAAGCAACAAAAAGCCTTGCTCAGGGTCACAGATTAAATATTTGTTTCAAAATTCCCCCAGGTTCTGGATATTTTACTAGGATTTTTCTGGGTATAATATGTTGCTAGTATATGTACACGAAAGTTTTAAAATAAGTTTGGAAAGTACAGGATTGCTGTGTGAAACAGAAGCTTGCTAATCATTAATTAGCACTGCTAAAGTTAGAAAGTGCTAAAGCTCCTGTCAGAATCAGACTCATTGTTGCCAGCTCTTGTGGTTTTAATGCAGTAAGTATCTTTTCTTGAAAGCCTGCCATAAGTTCAGTGATTACAGTGAAATTTCAACTTTTATTTAAAAAATTGCAAATTTAGGTGTCTTGTTAAGCAAATAAGCTTGAAAATACAAATTATATATAACATTATGAAATTGAAGCATCTCATGATATTTAATATAATCTCTTTATTTCTGAGTATTTGAGAATTAAACATTCTCAGGTGGGAAAGAAAAGCTTTTGTTTGGCATGACTGGACTTCAGAGGGTTCTTTTTTTGCCAAATTTGATTTCTTGTAGATTGATCTTTTTGCTGCAACAGTCACTGTCATCTCTTAGTCTTAGCTCACTGTTTGCTACAAATAAGTCAGATAGCAGTCTGTATTTCTCAGGTACAGAACTCATTTTCACTGGGAACTTGCCAGACAGTGTGTCAGGCCAATACTCTTATTGACTGGCAAACACAGTTCATTATGTGGATACATGGGAGGTACCTGTCTTCTTTTTTGCTTTTCAACCGCAACTCAGTAATGATTTCTTTTTAATCAGTGGAAAAATTAACTCTCTGTATTCATTACATGATTTCTTCAATTTATTAAAAGTATGCAAAGAAAGGGAATTAGGAAGGGGAATATCAGATAACTTGGGAACATGAATAGGGAAATGGCATCTTTTTTATCCCAATCACTGATCTCGTTTGTTTCAGAGCCGTTGTGAAACGGAAGTCCCCCAGAGCATTCTGCATAACAATTTTGTGAAGCTGATTCCTTGGCAGTTTCTGTGAATTTAATTAGTATTCTCAGAACAAACAAAAACATGCTCTTATGCTCATTTCTACTCATGAAAACAAGAGTCAGCATTTGCTTAGTTAATTTCCCTTGTGTAGTACTTCCCAAATAAAATGCCCCACAATGCTGTAGTAGTGAGTAGTTGTTTGTAGAGCAGGACTCTGCTCAGTCTAACACTATCCTAACACTGCAGTCTTCTACATTCAAAATTACACTGTGGAAAATGCAACATGCGCTATCTGGAGAGATTCTGTCCATCCATTCAAAGCCTCATTCACCCATGTAATATGGATGTGAGGGTCATAATACAGTGTTTGGGGAAGGAAAAGAGCCTCCTCTCTTTCTGATCAGCTACATAAAATTTGGATGACCAGACCCATCACTGGCTCTCAAGAGCCTGTGTCACCTGTTGTATGTCTTGTGTTTTTGTGTTTAGCAGGAGTCATCTATGTACTGCATACTAGCAGGAACCATCATATGCTGTAGGATATATGAGTTTCAAATGAGTGGAGGCTGGAATACTGAGTTGTTATTTCATTCAGAAGCATTTCTTTTTGGAAGGACTATATATATTGTTTTCCATTGAAATCAATTTAGCACTGAAAAGCCCCAAAAAAGATTTCCCTGGATGGTTTAGTGGAATACGTATGCCATAATAAGCATGATTTAAATATATTTGTCTGTATATATTGGAGTACAGTACACCAATATATCAATACAACAGCAATAAAATAAAAATTCTGACCAGAGTTATGGTTTCAAATTTTAGTGCAGTACTATTGTTTTGTTGGTGATTATTTTTTATTATCAATATGCCTACATGCTCTATTCATGGGCAGGAAGGTTACAACACAGGCATAAACAGAAAGACTCTTGTTCTCCAAAGACTTTACAGTGTAAGTGTAAGTCAGCTCTGTGCCCTCAGTATCCTTAGTCAGGGAAACTGGAAAATACCCTTACCATATTGCTCCAGTAGAAGGGTCACCTCCTCTTAGAACAGTGGTGGAAAAATCCTGTTTTGATAAACTATGTGCCAACTGTTTTGTATACATTACTGTTCCATAGTAGCTGGATACTGTTTCTTTTTGCTTCTGAAGACTGCTGGGATATGAAGGCAACTGCTTAGGTGGGCTGCTTGGAGGAGTGCTGGGCAGTTGCCAGGTTGTGTGTTGACATAGTTAATTTAGGAAGTGGGAAGTTGAGATGCCTCAGTGGAGGCTGAGAAGCAACAATACAGTCCTCCTTTGATAGTGGTGGTCTTAGGATAGTGGTCACTGCAGTGATTTTGAAGAATCATTCAAATAGATATGTTATCACAAGGGAAAAATTTTATGCAGTTCAAAGGCAAGTTATGCAGGTGTTTTGGTGGAGATTTAAATATGTATGTGTATATATATATATAGGTAGCTTGAAAATTTTATTTTTAGATTTTCTGTAAATAGAAAGAACCAAAATGATCCATATGACTGGGCAAGAGTGAGGTAATGACTTTTGTGCCCGATGAGCAGAATGTGTGGCAAGGTAGACTTCAAACCTATTTATTTGTTTTTATTGCTCAAAAATGCTGGAAAAAGCATGTTCTCCCTTTAAAAAATATTAATTGCAATCTCCATTAAATAAAAGGTTTGTTCATGCATCATTGGATTATAAAGTTTTTTTCCTTCAGACTCTGTGATCCTAACAGCTCTTAATTTTTTTTAAGCCTCATTTAGCTCATCTTCTTAAGTGGATAAATGTAGAGAGAAAACTGGATGCCACAATACAATTTACAGGAGCTGGGTAGCTTCTCAACATTTATCAGAGACTCAGTACCTGTAGCTGGTCTTCAAAATGTATGTGTTTGTTCCACTCAGCTTGATCAAGGTATAAATCAGAGAAGAGAATTCTTCCCACTGAACATTTTAAAGACAGAGATGCAGATGGTTTCAGTAAAACACGAGACTGAATCTAAATGTGAAATGAAATATAGATGAAAGTGCATTGCCTCAGACAGTTTTAATATTAATATCAACATCTCTTGGATGAAAAAGACCAATATTTTGTGGTTGTGACATTTTCTGCAGGTATAAAACAGGCAGATTTCCTATGAATATTTCTGAACTTGATGGGAAAAAAAAATCTGTTTTGTAAATGGTGGTGTGGTTTTAGACTCAGTTCAGGCTGATACATTAAGTTCCACTACCTGCCTACATTCCGGGGTTTAAACTTTTATTAGGTTTAAAAGTAGATGTATATCACTCTGATTCTTCAATATCTGTTGAGTAGACTTACTTGTTTTCATTGCTTACATAAAAATTCTTCAGAATCAAACATTCTATACAGATGGAGATTATGTATTATCTCTTTGTCCTAGATAGCAAACCCACAATTTCTAATGGAATTGGATAGCATTAATAATATATAACTTTTCCACCGTCTGCTGAAGAAGTCTTGTGGGAAACTTTTTAACAGAAAACAAGGTCTGATTTGAAAACCTGACTCAAGATCAGATGTTCTGTGTGTTTGATCTTAAAATAAACAGTAGGTGGCTTCAGAGAGCATTCCCACCAGTGATTGCTGGCTGCAAATAAAGACTGAGGATGCAGCCACAGACCGTACAGAATGGCCCCAAAGTGTTGATGTGGGAAAGTCAGATTTTCTTATTTTTGCATACACTGCTAGGAAAAAAGTTTAAGAAATGGGACTGTTTGAATAAAATGAACTGCCAAAATTCCATATGTAATAGCATTTAAAGCCATAGCAGTACTATATTCCCATAAATTCTGCTGAGCTTAGTGTCTCCCATAAAAAAAGAGTCTTGTACAAGATAGGGAAGGGAAGAGGTTTCTGAAGAGGCTGAGTGTTTACTGAAGGTTACCTTCATAAGCCTTTCCACCTTCTATTGATCTGTTGTATCCATGATGTTGTGGCCATAATAACTGATTCATCCTTCTTCTGACAGTCTACAAATCCATCTTTAAACACACAATACTGGTTTTCACAACATCATAGCAATTAACTATTTAGGTACACACTTCATAGTAAAGTCTTTTGTGCCTGTAACTTAGTGAGTGCTTGCTTCATGGAATAATCACTCAGTTTCATGACAATCATGATGTCATAGGCTATGTCATGTCTATGTCATGATGACATAGAATCTGTTACTATTTCTTCTCCAGTTGAAGTTCTGAGCAGTTTTCTCAGTCTTCCTCAGCTGTTCAGTTACTTTTTTTTTTCTTGTCACCTTCTCCGTGCTTTTCCATTTCTGCTAATTTTTGAGATGGTGTGATCATTGGGTTTGTACAGTGCCACAGTGGCACTTTCTGTTTTTCTCTTGTCTAAGGTGGAAAACCTCAAATGTTGTATTGTTATATTGCTTAAAGTACTTAAAGTGGTTAAAAACCACAGCATAGCACTAGCAAATTGAATTTTGTTGGAGAAGATTTTACCCTAATGATTTTAGAATAATTTTAAATGTGAAGATATACCTTTTCCCAGATTTGTTTGACAAACTCTGATTTAGTATTTGGTTAGGCTGGAATAGATATCTTTTAATTCTGTGTCTTAAAAAAATGTATAAATTGCCTCACACCGTTTCCAGTGCTGGGTCACAGTATTTTGTTCCATGTGAAAAACCTGTCCTTGGGACCATCATTCCCATTTGAGTTTTAGGAACCGGCTCCTCTCCCTACTCCCTGTCTTTGCCTTGTCAGAGGCCATGAGTCACTGCAACTGCTGCCTCCTGAGGTGCATCATTGCCTACTGCTGTCTGTAAAATAGCTGCACCAAAGGGACAGAGATAGGACTTGATTTGTTCCAAAGTTTTGGTTATGGGGTTGGTGTTTGTTCTGTTTTGGGGTTTTTTTGTTATACCTATATATTTGTAGTAAAAAACTGTTAACATTTTCTCTACATTTTCTGATTAAAATCTCCTGATTGAAAAGGTTGTGGTGTTTTTTGAGGAGAGCCCCCTCCTAGTCCAGACTGATTCCTCACTTTCCTTGATAGACATCTTTGTTTCCTTTTAATATTTTAATACATTTAATACACTTTATTCTTTAAATTCTAAGTACGTAGTCTAGTGGCCTGTCATTAGCAATGTCATTTCTTTCAAAGCTTGAGACAAAATGAGAACATACCTTTATCTAGCGTTTCAAGTGAGTGGGTTCCTTTGTAATATTACATTTATAAAATGTTTTGGTAGTCATTCTTGCTATTAGATTTTATAGAGTGAAAATCATGAAGTTATCTAGATTTGGAGAACAGCTTTTCTCATGGTCTAATGTTTTAAAATAAAATACACACTTGTTTACCAGCTGACTGATCCTTTGCTGTTCTATGTACTTGTTTTTTGCTATTGTTCATCAGTGAATTATGTCTCTAATAAAAGATGATTAATTTAATTTCTTCTCTATAACTTTCTATAAAGAATAACAGAATTCACTTCTATTTAAACAAGTAAGAATTATGCAAATAATTTAAATTATAAATTAAATTTCTTCTTTGAAGGAAGAAAAAAAAATAGAGTATGAAATCTGTTGGCCCTTTATCCTGCTCTGTCTTTTTTCCTCTCCTCATATACATTCATGTGTGTACATGGATACACTCACATAAGAATTTTTATCTAGCTTCAGAGGCCAATAAATTTTATCACCTAGAAATCTATGTAATAAAATTCTGGGGAATTAGTTACATCAAATAGATAGAATGAGCCGATTTATGAATACCTCAAGCCTCCTTTCTGCAAAGGGAAAAATATCTATATGCATGGCATTAACTGTGTGCACAGGAATGGTCTTCTCAAAATTCATTTGCAGGTTTGAGGACAACCATTGTACCTACATGTGCTGACCATCAAATTGGTGCTGTCAGGGATCTGCAGATTTGCTGAATTAGAGCAACACATTGCCTTCCTAATGCCTCACTACCTCCTCTGATGATGGATATTGACAACAAGGAAGTTGCCTGGTTTTGTTGCTAATTTTTTATCTTATTTATAGGTCTTTTGTATGTGTGTCACTTTTATGTATGATGTTTTTCCACTGTTGATGTTGTCTTCCTTCTGCTCTCAATGGTGTTCTTGTGTCCCAGCAGATTCATGTGTTCGTGGCAATGAAAGAGACAGAAGTGACAACTCTTCTCCTAGGACACAGCTCATAAATTATCCCTTACAACTGGAGCACCAGACAAAACAGTTTTTTCAAGTAGTCACAGATGAGCTATGTCCAAAGGAGTTTTCCTCTTCAGATGTTCATTATTGCATCTGTTTACTGATCTAGGGCATGCAAACTGGAAAAAGGTCATCATTTGCAGGTGCAAATATGTTTGCCAAAGACCCCTGGAGACCAGCATGATTCTGATGATGGTGAATGCTAGGTAAAACTGAAGGTCTTAACCATAGGGTTTCAATGGTATTTTCTGGTTAAAGAGTTACATCACATTGAGTGCAAAATTATATCTCCAGTGGGGAGAAAGCACAAAGTGAAACATGAGAGAGAAATGGAGGAAGAAATTAGAGCAATTAATATTGCCAGCTGTGACTGAAGCTGCTATGAATATGGTGAGCTCAGAACATTTAACATATTCCAAAAGAAGTTTTAAATAAATGTAATTATATAATTGAATGACATCCTGTGTAAAATTGCACCACATAGAATTACAGATAACTACATTCTATGCAGTAAAATAAAGGTAACACTAAGATGGAAACTATACATGGCATATTCTCTCTGCAACATTCCAAAGAATGGAAAAAGAAAACCAAAATAATAATAAAAATAAGAAAAAAGCAAAAAAATCTCCCCCCTGGAGTCTACTTACTTCTTTTTAAAATAACAGTTTATGTTGTTAAGAGATTCAAAGACTATACTCTGAGGAAACTAACTTTGAATAAGAAGTTGCATACTCCTTCAGGAAGGAAAAGCAGAAAGGACTGGAACTTGGAACTGGGACAAGTTAGTTTCTTGTGCTGCTACCTTCCAAGATACTTTGTTTCTGGGTATCTGAAAACATAGGGAAGACTCACCATATTAAGTAAGCAGCAGGAGATGAGAGTGTCTGATGGGACACTGGTTGTGTTCTAATACATACCTTTTGCATTAAACAGTTCTTGTGTAAGTCTTTGTTTTTGAGAAGTTGGTATTTGCAAAGCAGGTGGCCTGAGTCATCATGGGCCCATCGAGCCATGAACAACTCCTCTTTATGCTAGTCCAGGTGTGATGTTCCTCATTTGCTCGGCCTTTGGGCACATGAGCATCCACACGACGCATCTCCAGAGATTCTACTCAAGCGTCAGTGTCCTCCACACATCAACAGCCCACATGGGCCTTTTCACACTTTCAATTAGTCGTCTTCTATTGGTCCAGCCACCCTCAGAGGGCACTGACTATCATTCACAAGTCAGTGTAGAGGTACAGCCTTGGCCACCTCTCAGGTTCAGCAATGTCTAATAGTCTCACTTGTCTTCCTCCTCCTCCTGGCTGGAGGCAGGGTAGCCTTATTGCTGTTCTTGAATCTTTTCTGGAATCTCTACTTCAACATGTAGACAGCTTTTTTACCAGCTTTTGTTGTTTTGATGTCCATATCTGGGTTTCAAGCACAGAAGTAGGTGCACTGTCCCACCTCCTCCTGTCTTCTCCCTGGTCACACAGGAATGACCACACTTCACTACATGCCTCACACTTGGGGTTTGGTCTTTGTTGAGGTGGGGCAGGAGTGAAAGGCTGGTCTCTTGGGCTGTAAGGAGCCCTAGCCCTGGAGTAGTTACATTCACAGCAGGTACAATTGCAGCTGTCTGAGCTGACAAACACAGTCAGTAAAACAGTTAAAGCAAGCATCTAGCAACAAGAAAACATTGTTTATATTATGGTTTCTCCATGTACTCAAAACAATACAGATAGCAAGATATGTTTCTATAACAATGTTCCCGGGAAACCTGCCAAGCTTCTGGGACACTTGCCAATGTCCTTGGTCTTGCTCTCATTCTCCACCATTTATCTATCTTGGGTTGAGCTGGCAAAATGCCAACTGTCCAAGTGCAGAGTCAGCTTCCCTCCTTCTCGCTGAGAAAAGGAAGAAAACTAGAAACTCATTTATGCTTAAACTAACTATATATTTATAGAGAAAAGAGAAAATTAAGAGAAAACTACAATATAACATACACTTACACAAGTTAGATACAACAATTTTCAACTTCCCACCAAAACCAGATTCTGTCACTCTAGATCTATGCACCCTAAGAGACACCCAGCAAGAAAAAGAAAGTATGACAACAAAATGTTTCTACTTCCCTGAAACTAAAACAAAATATGATGTAGCGGCAGCAGGAGCAGGGCCCAGCACATCAGAACAACTGCAGCACGTTCTGCCTGTACTTCAGCCATGATGGAACTGAACTAACACCTCCCATTGCTGCACTCATATCTTAGGCTTGCGTCATCTGGTATGAAATACCTCCCTGGTTACTTAGTCAGGTGATACCTGTCTCTCCCAATCCACGCAGACTCCTTGAGCCTGCTAATTTGCGGCCTAACTAAAACTACCACAACAACTCCTTGCACTGCCTCATGCTGGGCTTGTTCTCATTGGATTTTTCAAAGTAAAAGATGTGGGTATGTCTACACTGCTCTGTGTTTGCACAAATATGTCACCAGTCAGTAACTCCAGCACTTGACAATGGGATGCCTTTATTTTCTGCCTTGCTGACTCTGTTTTTTGCACTATTGTCAAGTTTCTGAGCCACCCTGGCACTGATGGATGAGCTCCTGCTGCCTCCTTGGGCTGAGGAAGAACTAAGTCTTCACATGTACTGATTTTAGCACCTCTGTAATTTATTTTAGTTACCCAAGACATCACTGTACAGGATCCCATAAAAATTATAACAATGGGTTTTAGTTTTGCAACTGAAGGTCATGTGTAAAGCTTGTGTATATTATGAAAGATTTTTCTAAAAAGCCAGAGGGATGGCCTTACATTGCACAAAAGAATATGAAATAAATCCAAGTGAATAATACTTCACATGCTTTATAAGACTAAAGAAAACAAAAGCTGTTTTAAAAAATAATATATTTTCCCAATTAAAAATAAATTTCAAGGCCTTTAAGATTGGTGATGTGGCTGAATTGTGTTGAATTTCTACTATAGATATTTGGTGAGAGAAAGGAAAACAAGACACTCCTCTAGGTCCGTTTACGAGGAATTGGTCGCACAAAGAGTGGGAGACTGACTGCGAGCTCTTATGGAAACCTAATTCAGGTCTCCTGGTTCCTGCCTCTGGAGGTAGTTTTGGCCCCTTCTGAGGACTGCGTAATTGTGAAATGGCTGTGAAGTTAATTGATGCTGGCAAAAAGTAGCATTCAGTCCTTGAAGCATTGAAGTGGGAAGATATTTTTGCTGTTTTTTCAGGTCATGCAACACCAACTTTAAATCAATGCATTTTTTTCTTTGTAAAGCAAGGAGGAATGCTGAATTCCCCTCTGTTACATGCAGATTAGGTCTCTGCTTGTTGTCAATATACATATCAGCTACACCAAACTTGGGCAGCCCTCTTTTAAAGGTCTGTGCTGGTTTTCAGGTTGTCCTCCCTGTTGTCATTTTCAGTGGCTGGTATCTTTCTTATTGCTTTATTAACCTTTATTCACTTGGTTTTATTTGTCCCAATCAATGGTAAGTGCACACCTTTCTGTTCTGGACTCTCTGTGGACTATAGTACAGTTTTGTTCCACTGATTGAGTTTTTCTATTATCGCTATTTCTGTTTTCACTCTTAAAGCTTGCCTTTCTTTAATTCACTTTAAACAAATATCTGAATAGCTGTAAAAGGCAGATGATGCCAATACTGTCAAGATCCCATTGATCCTCCAACTGAAGCTGCTGGAAAGCAAGCTGGCTGGTTTCTCCCTGTGTTTCAGTTCTTAATTTTTTGATTATTTTGATAGCTTAGAAGTTTTAGTAGCAATGAAGGTGAACTCATCCTTGCCTTTTCATGTACATCTCCTTTTTGTGTTAGTCCCAGACAATATGGCACTGTCAGAAAGTGTTAGATACAGTTTTCTATATTGTCTGAAACAGTTTTTCAACTGCAAGCTGGAAATAGCAGTTTGAAAGCCTGTGTCCCGGAATGAGTTTAGCTTGTTGTGTTAACACTTATCTTCATTATGGTTATTTCTGCCAAATATGTTCTGCTTTTCAAAGAGTTCCAGTTTTCCTGAAGGGAAAGATCTTTTGGGCATTAGCTGTGGAAGTAAACAGCTGGTCACTAAGAATGTGAAGGACAAGAATTAGGGTGTAATCAGTTATTTTTGTACACACAGAAATTCTGTTATATTAGATTAAGTACAGGTAGCCATATTTTATCCTTTTATACTGTAACTTTTAGTATGTATTTCAGATTGGAAACTTTAAAAACTGACAGCCTGTTCTAGGACAAAGAACAGTGATGACCTCAGGGTGGGTGTGCACCACAGAGAGAAGGAGCTGCAAAGGCCCCTGAGCAGCTAGAGCTGTGTACCATTAAGTCTTCAAAGCTCAGCAGCAGCTTCAGGGTTGGATATATGCTGTGTTCAAAAAAGACCCTGCTTTTGGGGTCAGCGCAAGCAGAGCCATGTCAGATATCTGTGTCCCTGATGCGTGAGTGTGGAATTAGAGGGTAAGGGAGCCAGGCATCTGGGATCACCTACTAAGGAGCCAGGCATTGACAAAACAGTGGGAAAAAAGACATAAGTCCTTATTCTCTGGAGGTGACTCTTATCAGGCTATGTACGGACAGAGTCCATTTGTACTTCTGGAGAAACTGGCAGGGATCAAGCATGTGGCTGTGCGGTGCCTAATTTCTAGCCGGGCTTAAAAACATGACAGTGAGGCATAGCCCTAGCTTTTACAGAGATGTTTATTCATCAGGCTCTTCCAAAAAAATCAGAACTTCACACATTCATTCATTACAATAATATACTTATCTGATTAAGATAATCTGTTGTCTTCTTTGAAATAAATCTCACTTTCTTGGTCTGAAGCAGGATAACAGAGTAATAAAATGGCTCTATGAGGCTTGGCAGCTTCAGAATTCTTAAGGAATTTCCCTGTCAAATTAGTAGGGATGTTTTCTGGTTTTGCCTTGTAGTGTGGTGAGATCTACATTGCAGGATCATTTGGCAGTTTGTATAACCATGCACATGGGAAACAGCAGGTTCAAGGACTGAGTCCATGCTGTACTTTATCTTATGCCTCATTGTGTGGTTATTCTCTTGGTCTCATCTGTTCCTTTCTTCTGTTTCTTCTTTAAGAACTTGAAAAGAATGAATAGATCAAATAAATCTGAGTTCATCTCAAAATCTCTGTGGACTGTGAACATCATACTGAGGCCAGTATATAATACAGCAGAAAACATCTTAAATTCACAGTTTAAACTTACGTCTGTTTGCATGTTATCCTAAATCATCTGATATGGTTGTCCTACTCTGAGATAAGGGCAATCCAGTGAATGTAAAGAAACACTTAAGTCTAATAAATAATTCATACATATGTATAAAAAACCCCCACAACCAACAAAAACAAACACCCCACCTAAAAACCCAGGCCCCAAATCAATAACATACTGTGGGTCCTCAGTAGTATCGGTTATTTTACATCAGTGTTTTTCTAACACAAACAGTTTATTACCAGCTGAAGGCACAAGAAAGCTCTTCAGGCCACTGACATCTTCACAATACTTCACCTTTGAAGGAGCTGAACTACCAAAAGCTCTGTGATTAACTGTAGAAATGCACAGACCTGCCTGAATGAGAGCTGCTGATTGCAGATTCAGAACTTCCTGCAGCGATACAGATAGTATAATTTTAAAGTATGGTTGTTTTTTGTTTTTTTCTTTTTTTTTTTTTCATAGAAAACACAAAGTGGAGCATGCAGGCTCTTGTATAGTGCAGATGGTGTGATAAAATTTGAGATGCTTGAAAAGTGGAGGAATTTTTAATTTAATCATATCAAAACACTAAAATGAAAATGGTATCATCTGTAAATATTAATGATTATTGCAATATAGTAATCTTTGAGTGTTTACATATGTATGCATACATGCCTACATACTTTATCTCACTGATTTTCCTTTCTATCTAGGTAACAACTGTATTTTTTATGCTGTAATAGTAATGTCACCATAGAAATACAGCGCATGTCCAGAGTTTTAGCTTGAAAAGGCAAATGTCATTACTAAATTTACTTCCCAATAAAGGTAATAATGTCCTTACTGACACTGTTGCCTTAATGTTACTCTGACCTAAGACATACACTGCCAAACAAAGTATCTTTGAACTGGAAAGAGAATAAGTAAATTAGATAAATAATCAGACTGCAGTACTACATTTTGGAAAGCAGTATTGGGAGTCACTTAGGTGTTGGGGAAGGGATGCGTTGCGAGAGGGTTCTTGGTGCCCTCGCCAGCCCACCCCGATGGGACCCCAGGCTCGGCGCCAGATATCAAGGTGTGTTCTCATAGAGATATAGCCTTGACTCCAATGGTTAAAAACAGCAACGTTCAACTTTATCGGGGGTTAAACAGGTTTATATAACTCTTTGGGATAAACATGAGGACAATAACAAGTTCTGATAGGGTAAGGGCCGCTGTCCACGTGGCAGCAGTCTGCTCTGATTGGTGGAAGGAGCTGTGTGCACGCGGCAGTCAAGACACCCCTGATGACGCTGAGGCCGTGTTTTTCTCGGGCTTCGAGGTTGTTTACCTGCTTTTCGGCTGCCTCAAGGTTAGACTGACCTTGGCTAGCCTGTCAGCCCTTGGATCGTGGGCTGTGCATGTGGGGCTTAGGCCAAACCTCCCCTACACTTAGGGATTATAGAGGACAAGTAACTAAACTTGTACTTGTGTCATCCAGCAAGGAGATGGAAGATCCTTTTGTGTATGGGTGGGGGGCCACAAATGGGAGCAGCAAAGTGATTTTAATTTTAACTCACAGCAGTGGTGAGCCTGGTACAGAATTATCATGTGCTACTCTGGTATAGACATTTTCTAAGAGGACATTGAAATGGTGGTACAGAAAAGAATTGTAAAATGCCCTTTGGAGACTGCACAATCTGAGAGATAATTTGATTATAGTATGTAAGTATCTTCAGGGGAAAAATACAGAACACTGAACCAATGACTGGGAGCTGCAGACAGGCAAGTTAAAATTAAAATGAGGTACAATACCCTTAAAAGTGAGATTGATTAACCATTGGAACAAAAGAAGTGCTTGAGTTCTCATTGTATTGCAGTCTTCAAATCATGGTTGAATGTCCTTTCTGAAAGTCAAACAGAACTTGTGGGACTTGGAGAGAAGTAACCGGCAGATTCTGAATGACCTGTTTAACAGAGTCTGCCTGAATAACCACAGAATTTGCTCCTTTTTACTTTATTCTGTAATGTGAAGCCATGTATTTCACAGACAGCTTCCGTAAGACAAGTTGATTTCTTGGTCACATGTCTCAAAATCCCCCTCACATCAGACAGGGAATTCAGAAGCATTCAAAATGTGTTCTCCTCTGAAAATGACACCACATTTCTTTCTGATTAATATTGTTGATATCAGAATACCCTTTATATTGTTGAATGTTTCTTACATTCCCTCAAGGATGAGTGTTATTGATGCCTAATGTATATATGATATAAAGACTTTCCAATGTATATAATATGATATGATATAAAAACTTTCTGTCATAAGTGTATCCCTCACAGACAGACTGAAATATTTAAGAGTTTATATGTGAAAATTCATTGTTAAGTCAGTGTATGCCCAACTTAGTCTAACTCTAATGAAAACCTGTTGGACTGTGGTGGAACAAGGAAAGCCCTGCCTCCATAAGTGAAATATTGTAATTCTGTGCTTAAAGTTACATCTGGTATTTGCAATTTGTATTGCACCTCATCACACCTAGTTTTAGAACTCCATCATAACCTAGGCAGCACTGTGCTATGTACTATACAAACACAGAGAAAAGTTTATATATTAAAGTAGTGCTCTATACAAAACCTTGGTGTACCATCACATAAAGGACTGAAACAAGCAACCAATTAAATGGTACAGAACAATGGTAGAGCTGATCTGCGCAAACTATCATCACACACCATACTACTGAGTCCTAATAACTTATAATCTCAGTTACAGTCCAAACGAGGGCAAGGATGGTGAAGGGCCTTGAGGGGAGCAGCCTGGAGAAGATAAATCAGAGGAGAGACCTCATTACAGTCTACAGCTTTCTTGTAAGGGGAAGAGGAGAGCAGGCACTGATCTTTTCTGTGTGGTCACCAGTGACAGGACCTGAGGAAATGGCCTGAAGCTGTGTCAGAGGAGGTTTAGATATGATATTAGAAAGAGGTTCTTCACCCTCTGGTTGGGTACTGGAACAGGCTCCTCAGGGAAGTGGTCACAGCACCAAGCCTGCCAGAGTTAAAACATTGTTTGGACAATACTCTCAGGCACATGGTGTGACTCTTATGGGTGGTCCTCTGCAGGGCTCAGGGTTGAACTCTATGATCCTTGTGGGTCCCTTCCAACTTGGTGTATTTTGTGATTCTGTGGGATTTGACCTTTGCTGTGGACTAAGAGCATATATATGGATAGTTGCCATGGATCAGTGGAGGTGTGGAGACTTGCTTCCCTATAATATGTCTGTTTTAAATCTGTATCTCTCCTGTTAGCTCAACACACCTGTAAAGTGGTGTGGTTTCTTGTTGTAGCCTCGTTATCTGAAGGTTATCTGCAACGATATGGTGCTTCTCCTAGGCAG
>JAWWEV010000115.1:72794396-72848302 GCA_035583235.1 Hafferia zeledoni
GCTGGTGTATCTTCTTCATCTATCCATTTCTGGCACGACTCTTTCCAAGCTATATAGGGAGAATGCATTGCTACACACCTGCAAAAGTTACTCAACTCAGGATACATTTATGCATGTTCAAGAGAAACAGTAAAATGAAACAGTTGATCATAGTAAAAATTGCTATGCTTTTTCTTCTTATCTGTCCTGTACAAGTAAAAACTGCATTTGAAAAGAAAATCTATTTGTTACAAATTAATAGCAGGCATTGGACAGAGATCATAGTTCATAATAATACTTTCTCGTGTGGAGTTAACATGTCTGTTTTTATAAGCAAAGGAAATCATTAAATACATAGTTTTGGACTTTTTTTTCTTCAAAATATGAAAATCTTTGGCTACTTTGCTGAACTCTTGATATAGCATGACGTGGGGGAAAAGGAGGTGGCTGAATAGGAATTCTTGAAAAATAATGATAAATAGCCTACACAGTTATGGTTGAAAGTGCATGCCACCTTGGAGTTGCCACAATGGTAAAGAAAATAATGTTATTAGTAATTATAGACCTTGTAAGAGGCAATGGACAAATCTTCAACAAGACCTTTCCAAACACAGTATTTTTGCCATCTAATTTCCTGTTAAGCTCTGAAAAATTAGTCAGATGTTGTGAATATATCCAGAGAGTAATGGTCAATGTCTCAATGTCCAAATGGGGATCAGTGACAAGTGGTGTCCCTCAGGGGTTCATAGTGGGACCAGTATATTTAATATCTTCATTAATGACATTAGACAGTGGGATGAAGTGCACTTTCAGCAAGTTTGCAGATGACACAAAGCTAAATGGTGCAATTGACACACCTGATTTATGGGATGTCATTCAGAGGGACTTAGACAGGATGGAAAAGAGGGCTCATGTGAACCTCATGAGGTTCAGTAAGGACAAATGCAAGGTGCTGCACCTGGTTTGGGGCAAGCATCAATGCAGGCTGGTGGATGAACAGATTGAGATCAGCCCTGCTGAGAAGGACTTGGAGATGCTTGTGGATGAGAGGACATGAGCAGTCAGTGTGCACTTGCAGCCCAGAAAGCCAATCGTATCCTGGGCTGCATCAAAAATAGTGTGTCCAGCAGATTGAGGGAGAGGATTCTGCCTCTCTGCTCTGCTCTGGTGAGACCTCACCTGGAGTGCTGCATTCAGCTCTGGGGTGCCCAGCACAGGAAGGACATCGACCTGTTGGAGTGAATCCAGAGGAGGGACATCAAGAAGATTAGAGGGGATGTTGCACCTCTTCTATAAGGAAAGGCTAAGATAATATGGATTCAATGAAAAGGAGAAGGCTTCAAGGTCACCTTAATGGAACCTTCAATTGTCTGAAAGAGTTTCTAAGAAAGAAGATGACAGACTTTTAGTAGGGCTTGTTTCTATAGGACAAGATGTAATAGTTTTAAACAAAAACAGGATAAATTAAGATTAGATATACAGAAGATTTTTTTTTTTTTTTGATAGGGGTGTTGAAATACTGGAACAGGTTGCCCAGAGAGGTGGTGTATGCCTAATCCCTGGAAACCTTCAGTCAGGTTGAATAGAGCTCTGCTCAAGCTGATCCACTTGAGGATGTCCCTGCTCATCTAGTTAGTTTGACTAGATGACCTTTAAAGGTCTCTTCCAACCCAAACTACTGTATGATTTTATGACTCTGATTCTATGATGATCTTTCTGCTCCAAGCCTTGTAAGTGCAAGGAAAAAGATGGAAAAAGCAAACTTCTTCAAATTAGAATGAATTGTGTTTTTTAAAAAAATCTGATAGTATTAATACATAATGTCTAAAACACTGTGGTTTGTTTGTTTGTTTGTTTGTTTGTTTGTTTGTTTTTAATTAATGGGAATATACACCTTTTTCTTTCACAAATCCACATTTCTTTACCTGTTGTCACACAAGCAAAATGATTCAGTAAGGCCAATGCACTCTGGCTCTAAAGGCAAAAATTATTTACAGGACTAAATAATGGCTGGGGTCTTTTGGTTTCTATTTCACTTTTTGAAGGGAATTTTTTTATAATGTCTGTTTTCTTGATTCCCAAAGGAAGTCCACACAGAATAAAATTTTACTAATTAATTTTAAGTGGACTCAGCTGCATAATATGAAGTTAACCTACCACTCACAAATCATAAAAGGTGAATCATTTAATTTGCATCATTCCATAAGGTTATAAGACATTTTTCCAAATAAGAAGAAACTACATTTTTCAGTCCTTAAAAATACTAAACTGAAAGTAATATTAAGGAATAGGTGTATTTGGTTCTTAAATATTTTTGAGGCACTATTGTCATTTCATGGTCAATGCCAGGTCTATTCTGCTAATAATTTTTTGCCAATTATCATCCTGAGACTTATCTGGTCTATTACTCTCTCTCTAAAACAAAGATGAGTTGCACTGGCTTGTATCAGATATGATCCCAAGGAAGGGAATGGCTGAAGGCAATTTATCCCAGAACAACCTCCATCTGCTTGCTTTGAACACTCAGGGACTTTCAGTTTCATGTTTCCCTTGACCAGGGACTGTTAACTCCTTTGAAGTACTGTGATTTCCACAAATGGATGCCAAAATGAGAAGATCAAGCTAATTTTCTTTTATGATCCAAGTCTGGATTTGAGTTTAGGTTCGAGGAAGATGGGGACATAAAGCTAATACCCTCTTTCATTCTATTGTTCAATTGCTTTTTGTTTCCACTTAGCTACCCTGTGCCTTACTCATAGATTTATGTTATAGATTTAGGTCACTTCCAGGGTTTTACATCTGGAAATAAAATTTTGCTATAAAACAGTAGCAGTCATGGGAAAGCCTATTTTAATGTCACAACATAAAAGCTGCATATATTATTTTAGGTTCAGAGATAAAATGAAGGCTGGTGTTGTGAATCTATGGTACAGTAAAAGAGCAAATGAAGAAGTTACAGCTTGTTCTGTTGTCACACAAAACAACAAAACAGACAGCTGAGCTTAGGATTTCCATTTCAATTTCCAGGAAGCTTTTTCATTTCAATACATGTGGAAATGTAAGGCATTCCTTGTTCTGTCTGACTGCAATCTAACCTAAATAATCAAAGGCACTGTAAGAATTGAGAGAATGGAGTATTAATTTATTTCTTCATTCATTCCTGTAATACTTTCATTAAACTAATGTACAAATACCACAGAGGAATATTCTTCATATCTTTTCATGTTCTTATTGAGATTTTTTTATATTATGTATACCTATCCATCGTATTCAAGTTAGTGTGAAGAGGGATTCACTCTGATAGATGAACTGCTGAATCTCCAAGATACTACACTGCAAAGATAAAGGTTATTTGTAAGACTTGTTAATTTGTCTAAAAACTGTAGTATTCACATTGTGATTTAGTGATAATGGCTTCGTTGTATGTCCTGAGCATACTTATTTTGTCCATTCCAGTAATTAGACTGACCATAACTGACTTCTTAAAAAATATGTTTACAAATGCTTTTGTAGATGACCGTGAAACAGTATCATACTAAAGAAAAAGAACCAAGACTAATGTTGTGGGATATACATTCTATTTTCTATGTTCCTAAACTGATATGCTTACAGAAAGAATTTTCTTCAAAGCTTTTATCACAACCATAGCTGTAAGCATGTACATTCAATACACAGCTATTGATGCAATATAAGAAATGAATTTATATTGTGGAGTGAAATGTATAAAATGATTACTCTAGGTTTATGGCTTGCTTTGGTCCCACATTTATAGAAAACAAACCAAACCAGTTCCCTCTTTAGCTGACCCCATATTTCAGTAGTAATAGTGACTAAAAAAAGCCTGAAGACACTAAATTTAATTCTTCACCACTTTTAGATGTCTTATGTTAAACTCCAATATTGCCCTGAAGTAGTCTGTTTTCTCCTTCATACTTCACAGAGTAAATAAACAAAGAGAGAAAACCTGTTCTAGTTCCTGAATAAGGGGCTCTGGATTTGTATTATGAGAGTTAAGATCCTAATAGAGGGAAAGATCATCATACACGGGAATAAATAGGTCTGTAATTTTAAACTAAGGTGAAGATGTTATATGCTGGTACAATAATGCAATTCAATGATTGAAATGATTATACAACAGGTGGCATTCAACAGCACATAAAATCCTGTGCATCAATCATTCTGGAAAGGCAAACAATTAAAGTACTTAGTGAAAATGTAAACCAGAACATTTAAGTTTTAAAGCTATATTATGGAGTCTCTATCCATCCCAGGTTTCTTTTCTGTAGCAAAATTTAAAAAGAAGTCATTGAAAGAGGAATTAAAAAAGATTTACTGTGACCTTTGGGGCTCTATAGAGAAATTAATGATTTGATAAGTACTTTGTGAACTGTGCTTGCTACAGTGATATTTAAATGATATTTTTTCAAATAACAACTGAGAAGTTTTATGGCTAAATATGATGTCCTTAATTTATTTAAAAAAAAAAATTAGTTTGACTGTTTAACTGAACCTAATAATAGCAATTAAAATCTCTTAGGTATTTGAAATAAGCCAAAGCTGCAGTTCCATTTATGATGGTAGCCCAAAGAAAGAACAAGGCTCACTGACACCTCTAACCATTCCTGAAATGCAAGAACAATAGACACTCTTGAAAAGTTCCTAGTGCTCATGTAATTCTTTATCTGGAGCTAAATTTCACTCATTGTCCCCAGTTATCCTTCCCCTGATTTTAACAGTTATTCAAGGAATGTTTCATAAGATAGTAATTACTAGGTTTAATAAGTACAAAATGCCTGGTAATGTGGCACAATAACAATCATGTCATTGCAAAGAATGTTAATAGCTGCTGTGTCAATAACTTTCCACCATATTTAATGAAAATAAGGTTCAGAACTATAGTACTGGTAGTGTCTGAAAATGATGGGGTTGACCACAGGGGAAAGTGGTAGAGGCCATCTTTTGTTTGACGAGCAGTCCTGATCTGTATTGTCTGCCTCAGTGATCAGCTCTTCCCTTGTACAGGTCTGCAGGGGCCAATCTCAAATTACGTGTTTTAGTACAAGAGGAAAGTAGGTCAGTGCCAGCATATCTCAGTTTCAGAAAAATGATTCCCCTTGACTTGTTTTATGCTACAAGATCCATCTAGTTAACTGCAATGGTTAGAACAGAAAGGTTTGCATTCTCAGTCACAGGGAGAATTGTAAAGGACCTCTGTTTTGTGCTGTTCTTCTGCTTTTATTCTGCCCTGTATGTTATAAAGGACTACCATTCAGTAATGGTTTTGGCTGGAATAGAGTTAATTTTCTTCTCAGTACATGGTATGGGGCTATGGACTGGATTTGTGCTGAAACAGTGTTGATAACACAGGAAGTTTTTTGGTATTGCTAAGAAGTGCTTGCATGGTGTCAAGGCCTTTTCTGCTACTCACACCCCACCCTGCCAGTGAGGGGACTGGGGACACACAAGGATTTGGGAAGGGACACAGCTAGGGCATCTGGCCCCAACTGACCAAAGGAATATACCACAGTATATGACATCATTCTTAGTATTTAAAGTGAGCGAACTGCTGCATGGGGCTGAGCTGCCTGCTAAGACTAAACCCACACCACTTTACCTTGGGAGAACATACACACAGCTATTTCTATCTCATGTATACTGGTGCTTTTCCCCTCTGTGTCTTTATAGCACAATTTCTCTGTGTGCAGTGCAGAGGTGACCAGTGATGCTGAGGGAGTGGTTCACCACACTGTACTGAGTTCCTGATGTCAGCCATCCAATGCACTGCACCCTGCTGATTGAGGGTGTCAGCTTCATGCTACAGTAGCCAGCAGGCTAGCCTGAAATGAAAAGAAATAAATAAGGAATACATGAATAAGGATAATTTGCTGTGTTATAGCTCACTGTTAAGAGCAAAGAAACAAATAAAAGGTTGACCCTTTACGTTATGGAATATTTCTTTTATTCATCCATCTAAACAGGAGAAATTAGCATAGTAAATGCTTTACTGCATGTGAGTTATTCTTCTTTTTAATAAATATTCTGGGAATAGTTTTATACATTTTGGAAGCTTGAAGTTCCCTGGTTATAAATCATCAATGTTCCTTATGGCACAAGCATGTTTTAAACTGTGTACCCACTGGAAAAAGCTGTATATTGTTTTTCTGAGTGCTTTCCCCTTGCCTCCTAAATTTATAAATCATATTGTCACCTTCCTAAGTGATTTATTTTCTAAATTTTTGTCTGTCTGCAGAGAAGGCATGAAAAACAAGAGATACCTGGTCTTTTCTTATCACTGTACTATTCAAGCTGGTAGAAGTGATGAAAGGCTAAGACTGCATTAAGAATTCAGCTCAGTTTTCAGATCTCCTGGATTGCTATTGAATACCTTTCCTTAAAACAAGTGCAAAGAGCATTTGACTGGCTACCTAAAAATAGTGCCTTTTAATGGAAAGTAGGAGATGCTAAATGTGCAATAAAGAGTGTGGGAAGCAGCTGGAGCTGTGCTGGCCTGCATGCAGTCACAGAGGATGCTATCAATAGTAACCTGGGTGATTTGGTCTGATCTCAGATGATTAGGCACTTATGACAGTCATGACTGCTGCCAGGTTTTAGCTCTCCTTCAGCAAATGACCTTCAAGATGCCCTACGGTAGGAAGTTCTTCAATAAAACTTCTGAAAAAAAGGAAAAGATTTTATTGATTATTATTTTATTTCAGCAGCTTTATATTTAATAAAATGCTTAGACTGTGGACATAATTATATTTCTATCCCTTGGAAAGGATACAGAGTATGAAAAGATGCTTTTCTGTAGTACCTTGCAGTGATTATGGCATTACTTGTACAGAGTACATTGCTCTATCATACATGTTTTCTTCAGCTTCTGTTGCACTAGTGTAAGGGCTTTACTTTTAATTTAGATTATCAATGGAGCATAGAGGGGTGAGAGATAGTTATAATATGATGGGAAACCAGTCAGAGCATTGTACAAAATATCTGTATGGTCTCTTGTAACACTAGCATGACACTGGCTGACCCTACAGTAGAGCATGCACAGACTGTTGCCATTTATGTAATGAATAGGTGGTGTTTGGCTGCTGTCTGGGCATCACCTTACACTATGTACTGGCCCTAAGTAGTGTAATAAAGAGCTGCTAAAATGGGGAAACCAGTGTCACGGGTTGAGAGACACTCATCCTTCCACTGAGACCTTGTTGGCTCTACTGGGATGCCCACTAAGCATGTGTGCCGACCAGCTGCTGCTGATCCTGGTAGTCCTGGCCTGTCTGCTTGAGTAAGCATCAATGATAGGAAGCAACCACTGAAGCTGCAACTGTTTTGTATCCTTTTGTATCCTTTTATTAAGTATTACATCCTTTCTTCTTCTTTGCTAGCTAGCATTGAAAAAAGGTTGCTTGTTGTACTGTATGACTGCTTTGCTTGTCTTTATTTTGGACATGTATCCAAAATGAACTAATAAAACCAGAACCCTCTGCTTTCTTGGTGCATGAGTTAAAGCAGCTCTAAATTTAGAATTTTGCTCCTGTTCTCACGTATAATATATCCCACTTCTTGAAGTGGCCCAGAGACTCATCTTAGTAATTTTATCACGTCTTGTTTTGTGAATTTGAATAATATAGAAGACTTTATGCTGTTTCAACAATAAATAGCAAGAACATGAACCAAATATATCCTATTACACTAGTCAGAAATTCCTCAGGCAGGGAGGATTGTCAGAATGATACAAGTCCTAGGCGCTGGAGTACTCTATAGTAAATGCAGCCATCAGAATCATACTGACATCCAGCTTCAGGTTACTTTGCTGACCACCTCTCAGAACAATGACATGACCATTTCTTCTTTCTCCCATTGATTTCCTTGTCTAAGCCTGTGAATTTGAACCTACTTACTTCCTAGAAACTTCATGACATTGGTAGCAAATTATTATTTGCATGAACAGTTTCACTAAAGTCAACAGTACCACCACTTCTACAACAATATGGAGTAAGACCTTTGTAATTGAGCCTAAAGCTGAAAAAGGGAGCACTAGGTGAGATTCACGGCCTGAGGCAATGTAGGGAGTATGTTGCCAATTAATTTCATTAATTAAAAGTAAATAAATAAATAAATGCTATATGTGCTATTTTTCTCCATCTCTTAATTGTATGAAAACGTGTAGAATCTCTCACAATTCGTGACTGTCATGAGAAATTCTTTCTTCACGAAAAAGACTCCTCCCTATCCTCAGATCCCAAATGTTAGAGACTTGACTAATTGAAAAATTCCTCACAATTCCACAAGAAAGTCACAACAAAGGCACAAATATCAGTAGGGAAAAGTTAGATCAATTAATGCACCTACCTGTTATATTGAGATGAGAATGGTTACATGAAAAGCACATTCTTATTTTGCTGTAAAAATAAATACTGTAGCAATACAGGATAGTGGCCAAAACAAAGAGAACCTGGAAGCTCAGGAGGAAAGTGTCGTGTTTGTATTGGATCTGGCTGAGATGGAGTCAATTTTCCTCATAGCAGCCCTCGTAGTGCTGTGCTTTGTATCTAGCAAGGTGTTGATAACACAGCAGGGTTTTGGATACTGCTGAGCCAGAAGGCTCGAAGTGGTCAAGGTCTTGGGAGGGGGCATAGCCAAGATAGATGACCCAAACTGACCAAAGGGATATTCCACACTGTATGACACCTGCTCAGCTACAAAAGCTAAGAGAAAGGAGGGGAAGGGGATCATTCCTTATTATGAATTTATCCTCCAGAGCAACCACATCATGGTTCCTGCTTCCCAGGAAGTAGTTTAACACCTGGTAATGGGAAGTAGAGAATAAATTTTTGTCTTTTGTTTCTGCATGTGCCCTTTGCTTTTCCTTTATTAAACTGCCTTTATCTTGACCCATGAGGGTTTTTTTCATTTTATTTTCTCAAATCCTTTGTCCTGATGACAAGGGTAGCAATAGAGTGGCTTGGTAAGCACCTGGCATCCAGCCAAGGTCGACCCACCACAGTATTGTATGAGAAGAACCCCACAGATTAATGGAGTGGAAATAAAACCAGTAAGATATGAAGAATTCAAAGTCTGCCTAAAGATGAATAAGGCTAGAGGAGAACACTTCTGTCTTATAAACAGAATAAAAGCCTATAATGAAATTAAAATGTACTAAAAGGTGTACAATTCATAAGTAAAAGAATAACAACTCTAAAAGTTCATGACAGCTGAGATTAGCTCAGTTGGTTAAAACTTGGTTATAATGATGCCAAGGTCATGGATTCAATCCCCTGTATGGGCCATTGACTTAAGAGTTGGACTTGATGATCCTTGTGGGTCCCTTCCAACTCAGAATAGTCTGTGATTCTGTGATTCTATGATATGCTCTAAAAGATATCAAAAGACTTAGGTTAGCAACTATAAAACAGATATCTCTTTCACTAGACTTTTTAGTGCCTGAGTAAAAGGATATGTAGTAGAAAAAAACCCCCAACAGTAGATCCTGAACCTATTATAGGTTTCCAAATCTTCATTTTTGTGGATTTCACAACTTTTGTCAGGTGTGTATCTGGAAAGGATCTTCTCCATGAAGGGGATGAGATCAAAGACACCAACCAACCCAACAATTACATAGGTTGGAACTAACCACCTAAACAGAGAAGAAATACCAGACATTTGCACCCCATCTTGTATTTGTATTACAGTGTAGCATCCCTAAGCCAACAGAAATGGACAAGCCATTTTCTGCTTTCCCAAAACATTCCTACTGCAGGCAACTGCATAGGTTACAGAGAGTCTGACTGTGTCTGGTTCTTGTTCACAATCAAATTGCTTAATTATTACAGGGGATTGTCTCAGTGAAGAAGCCAAAGCTAAAACATTGGTCTTCTGAGATTCAATGACCTGTCACTGGTAATCTTTGAATGCTTTAAAAACCCCACAACTTCAACAGCGTGAAGCCAAGTTTAAAGTGTTTCTGGAGGTCTTTTACACTCTCTCTCTGAGTACTTTGCACTCACAGCTTCCACTGTAACTATTGAAGGCACACATGTGGCCAGGGAGCCCAGCACTCAGACTATTTTGCCTGCACTGTTGATCTCAGCAAGCTCCAGACAATGCCTGTGGCTTTACTTCCTAAAAATGGATCTATTTTTTCCAACTCTCCATGTTACTTGGGTTCTTTGGCATTATAACATCTCTTCCCTAGTTCCTCATAGAGTCCAATGGCAATTCTGTGTTCAATTAGCTATCACTCTGTTATCTACATGCTTTGAAAAAGGCAAGCAATAATTTTTAAGGGATGTACTTATTCCTTGTGTGAATCAGATTCCCTTGAATTTGAGCTAAAATAGTATTTATTAAAAGGTGCTTAAGTATTTGTTCTACAGAACACTGGAAAGTTAAGATGACTTGAAATAAAAATTGTTCAGTCTTCTTAAATATAGTGAAAAAGAATAGGGAGATAGTCATGCTGTGTAGTTACTGTACATGCAAATTTAAAAGAATTTGTCTTCTTTCATCTAGGATTTCGATACACTTTCAAAGAAGAATTTGAATAATGTTATATGCAATGACTAAACCTTCTTCAATGAGAATGTCTGTATTGGTGTTGCTTTTAGCAACATTCTGTAACTGTTTTTTTGCTGGATGATTGAATTAAAGTTAGGGTAAATGAAAGAAAGAAGAAAATTATCTTACTGGTATAGAGATTGCATAGAGCTTTGTGAACTGGGGAATTTTGATTCAAAGATCATATGATCTGTTTGGGGTTAAATATTTTTCATTGTAAGAACAGATCTTCACTTTGCTAAAAATGATATTACTATGGCATGCCTAATTATAGCTAATGTCTATATTGGTAATTTAGAGCAGAAAGACTCCGTGATAGTTAATGTACTTTCTTCCCTGAAATATGTTGTACTTATTATATACAATTATTTAAGCAAATCTGGAACAAATTTCTTGAGATTAGCTGGCACTGATTTACAAATAGCAAGAGAAATCATACTTATGTACACCCTTGTGTTTTTGTGATAAAGCCTTGCTTCTGAATCAGAGAACAGGTTCTTCGTATTATTAAACAATTTCTCTTGTGGATAGAAAATTACTCTCTGCAGAACACCATCACAGCTGTGAGTCTATCTGCAGTTGGATAGAAGTCTGCTCTGCCAGATAAATGTCAAGGCCTGAATAGCCCTATTGTGTCAAAAATCCTTTTGGGTGGAATATGGAACAGATTTTGAACAGGAAAGGAAAGTATTTCAGGCCAGATGGTTATTCTGAGGGAGTAATATTCTGACAGAAGGAAAGAGTAGTATCGCGTAGTTTAGCAGTTATATCAGGGAGAGAAGAAAGCCCTTCTGATAAGTTAATGGAGATCCATGATTGTGCTGGACTCTAGGGTAATATGACAGTTCCTAATAATACATAATGGGAAATAGCTAATGTAGTATGATAAAGTTTTCGTGCTGTTTTACTGTTTCAGCATTTCCTGAATAGCAATGGATGAGAACCATATTCTCGCAAACAATTCCTTATTATTTGAAGATTGTATCTCCTTATACGTGATCTGGTTTTGGTTGTCCTATTATGTTTTTGTAATTTTTACAAGATGTGTCTTATCCATATGAAATTCTGGAGAGGGTAGGGTTAGTCATTACATTGTAAAGTTAGAAAGGGTTTATTCATTCTATGGAAAAGATTGAAACTGAGATTACCAGCTCCTGTTATAGTGTCTCTAACTTGTCATCAGATGCAATTATTTATAATATTGGTTTGAGAATCAACAGCTTATTAAAGAACAACAAGGCCTGGTATAAAGGCTGGTTTAGGATTTCAAATAAAAGGGGTAAGAAAGCCACAGCATCTTTGGCAATGCAGCAGTGGAAGGCAGAGACAGCTTACTCCTGCTGAGATCCTCATTTCCTGCTATCTGGGCCTCTCAGAAAGGCTGATGCACTTGCTGATAAGACACCTGTGGTTTCTGAGAGGCAATGTCTTCTGGTCCTCACCGATATTACTCTTTGACTTCTTTGATATCTAAGTTAAGAAAAAAAATTGCAGGCTGGCATGCTGACCTCAAAAGATTGCCAGAATTCTCATCAGAGAGTGGTCCTTGAGAAATCAGGACCAACTTTATATGTTGGTGTTTTATTAGTACAGAAAATGAATGTAAATCTGAAAATAAAATGCATGAATAACAGGTTTCATTACAGCCTCATAAAAGAACCTTGATGAGAGAGCTCAGTGGGTTGTATTTGGAACATGTGTGTGGTAAGTACCCAGGAAAGGAATTTATTTTCAGAATATTTAGTCAGTTTATGGAAGCTCTAATTAATCCTTCATCTTTAAATGTGATCTATGATTTTGAAGACTGAAGTAATTTGAAAATATTGTATGACATGTACTATGGTACCACACACTAAAAAATTAATTTCAGTGTTTCCTTTCATCTAAGCATGCATATGATATTCTTTCAACAAGTGATACGAATCATTGGCATAAGAATTGGGTAAAAAACAGCAGAAGGGACAGCAGTCTTTTAGTATGCAGATGCTCTTAAAAATATAAAATAGAAAAGATGCAAAGAAATCTGGTAATGTAGACACCAAATTTTCCAAAAACCCCTCAAACTCAATTATGTGAATATGTATTTATTAACTGAATAGCTTAGTAAATTTTAACCCTTTGTTCAGATTATATTTTAAAATTACCAAAGTAATTAAAATAAACAGGTTATTTATTTTCCATATCTGATAGATACATAGATTAACAGTTTGTGTAGTTGCAAATCATGGAAGAATTCTGGTGGGAAAGGACCTCAAGAGATTTCTTGTCCCATTCCTGGCACAAGGCAGGGCCAGCTGAGGGATCAGATCAAGTTGCTTACACATTTATGCAGCTAGGTGCTGGAAACCTCCAGTGATGGAGAATGCACAAGCTCTCTGAGGATAGCTTGCTACCCTCCCTGCTATATGGAGAAGAGATTTTTATTTTGTATCAAATTGGGAACCTCTCTAATTTTTAACTTGTGCTGTAACCTGTCTGTCCACCATGCACAACTGACAAGATACTGGTGTATCTTCATCAAGATCTTCCTGATGACCTCCTCATAGGAGCTGGTGTATTGCCATTAAGTCCCCCTGAAGCCACTTATCTAGGCTCAATAAGCCCCATTTCCCAAGGCTTTGTTATGAGGCAAATGCTCCAGACCTCTTCCTTGTCTGGCAGCTCTCTGCTGAACTCACTCCATTTTACTAAAGTCTGTCTGGGATTGGATAGACGAAAACTGGGTGCACAATTAAGATGTGTTCTCATGAGTGCTGAGTCCCTCAATCTATCAGCTGACAGGTTGTTAGTACAATCCTGGGGTGCTGTTGGCTTTCCTTGCCCAGTGCACTGTTTGTCACCATGCCTGGAGCATTTCTGCAGACCCATTCCCGAGACAGCCAATCAGACGCATGCCTGTATTGCTGCAGGGGGTCTTTCCTTTCCAGCTGCAGGACTTCCCATTTGTCTTGTTGAGTCTTTTCAGGTTCCTGTTGACCTGCTCCTCCAGCTTTTCTGAATCACTCTAAATAACACCCTGCCTTTTGCCATGTCAAATGTGTTCCCCCAAATTTAGTTTCACCTGCAAAGCTGGTGAGACCTCAGTCCGTTATGTTCTCCAGATCACAGACAATGATATTAAACAGGACCCACCTGGTTGTCCATCCATTCAGACTGTGATGTTCTAATATGATTATGTGAATACTATGTGAGACAGTGTCTTGCTACAGACAAAAGTAAATGACATTCACTCCTCTCTCCTCATTAACAAGTTGCAGTTGCAAGGTTATATGGATTTTTCTTCAAACTCTCTATAGTGATCATTTGAAGAGATTTCTCCACTAATCAGAAGAAGTTACTCAAAGGCCAAATCAGAGTTATTAAACTGTTAAATCTCTGTGTAACCTGCTCACATTACACTGTTGATCATAATCATGATCATGGTCCCTTTCACTAGAAAGATCCAATAAGATGTGATAAACACTGTTTTTGTGACCTATCTTCCAGACATATGTTTTGGAGTTGTCACAAATATGAATTTGTTGTATTCAAATATGAAAGAGAAAAATCTAGATATCTTAATTTCTGGAATTAGTTAGGGCTCATCTGCAGTGCAACAGTGTAGGTAGTGTATGCAAAGTGGTTATTCAAAGGAAATATACATGAAGTTGTTACTCAACGGACTGCGGGCATTTTTGATGCTTGAGCCACTGTAGAAACATCACTGCAAAGGATATCCTTAGATATTTATAGGATTGTACAAGATGCTTTTATCATCTCAAATACACACTGACAGTTTATTATTTTCTTCTAGTTGTGCAAGTTTCAGAGTAGCTCTGCTGAAACATGCTATTATATCTATGGAAATTTCTCAGTAAGGTAGATCTGCTATAGGTTTAACATATAATTGTGGTTTAAAAACAGAATAATGACTGGCACCTTTTACAGAGCATAAAAACTGTATTAATATGGCTTATAATTGAGTCAGTATTGCTTCTAGAGCCCATTATATGAAGACCATAAGCTTTTAGTGTTATCTTAAAAAAAGTACAACATCAACCCCAATATATGCAATATAATTATCAGTAAAAATTCTTTAACTACTGCTTGGTTTACTAGGTATAAGGTTATGGTACAGTGGGAGCCTTGGGGAACTGGAGATAATTGCGTGGACAAATCAGTTCTGGTCTTGGGTACGCTGTTAATTGGTTATCATAAATTAATTTATTAAACACTTCAGCATTTGTTTAATGAGCTGCCTAAATTAGAGAGTTGAATGCTACCAGTAGCAAAATATTAATAAATCCTATGTACAAAAAGGATTTTACATCATTATTGAGTCTTTTTTTTTTTTTCCCAAGGTAAGGGTTATTATTTTCTCATGTGAATTTCTCTTGCTACACCATTCCTTTCAAAACCAAAACGTGAACAGTACTTAAATCACAAACAGCAACACAACATTGAGTTTTATGCATTTATACAACAGGGTTCTTTCTGTGCTTTCATATTGAGGTTTTGACATTAACTGGATCAAGTGTATCAGCACAGTGGCTATGTTTCTGCTGACAATATGCAGCTTTAGAACTCTTTATAAATGTAGGAAGCCAACAGCACCCTTACAGAAACCTTGCCTATATTTGTTTCTATCCAGACAGAGGAAGCAGAAGGTTTGCCAGACACTGACAGATGCAGACACAGAATTTGCTATGCAGATTCGGAATGGAGGTCTATTATTCTGTTCCTGGCAGTGGACAGTACCACCTGTTAAAAAGAATGATGAGAGAAAACAAGAGGCGATGACAGTGCCTTTGGAAAGAAATATTCTTCTCCTAATAGTCTACTATTTCCTCCTATCACAGTAAGCAGCCTGGTTCATAGGCTGAACTGTGGCTACTATATCCAGATGTCAGGGGAAGGCTTATATGTGAGAGCTAAAAGAGTAGGTGGAACTTGTGATCTTTGAGAAGATACTACAGCTGAAAGTTAACCTATAGCTACAGCTATAAAAGGCTGGACCACTTTGATGAATGATACTTTGGGCTTAGGTGTATAAAAACATGTCTAGCAAAATTCCTGATTAGGTTTTCATTCTACTGTAGCTGATATCATTATCATAATATTTTTCCAGGTTTGATCCTTCTCTGGAACCTGGCTGTTTTATTGGCTTCAGCAATAACTTGCACTAGAAGACTCCATAGCTTAATTGCTGTTGGGTGAAAAGGTTTCTCTGTTACCAGATTAATGTTTCAGCCTTTCAGTTTTATACAATTCCCCTGCGTTCTTCTTTCATGAAAAGAGGTTAGTTAACAAAACCCCATGTAATTTCTCTGAACTTCATTTAGTCATTTTTCTGTTTGTCATTTCTAGAGAAAAAAAGTTGTGTTGTTTTTTTTTTTTTCCTTTCCTTACTTCTTTGGTTGTGTTTCCCTTTACACAACCTCTCTATTTATTGATTTTTTTTTTTTTTTTTAACTGAAGTCATGATGACCAGGGTAATTTTTATGGTAATTGCCTTTGACTTTCAAAATAACCCCAAGTACTGTGAACTGTTGTGAATAAACAAGCTGATTAAAGAGTCTTAACTTCATTATTCCATATATATATTATGGATAGTAAATCTGAGATTACAGGAAAAGCCCACAGTTTTGTCCTGTACTTACTAAGGCCATCCATCAGCGATCAGAATTTCCTACTGTCCAAAAGCACCAATTTAGGATCACATAAAGATAGGAAGATTTTCAGGTGTCAATGCCTTTGTAGACTTTGGATGAACTTGTGAGATGCTGGTATCAAAATGCTAGTATCAAAACAGAACATGGCATCATCAGAATGAAGATTTATTTTAATTTTTTAACTTTTCGATAACACCTATTTGTTCAGTAAATGCTTTCTAAGCCCCTGAAAAAAGGCTGCACTACAAATGAATGCATGATGCGAGAAACTCATGGTGATTGGATCAGTGTGGAAAATAAATATATGCATCTATTTATAGCAGGGATCTCATTATTTACCTAGTTAAATTGTTTTATTTCAGAAGATATTTTTATGTAAGAATTAATTCTTTCCAGTGGTAGTCTTGTCCATGTCAGTTTTAGCTTTATTCCTTTGTCTTTTCCATCATATTCATGTTAGCCTAGTTTTTGTGAGGTTAATAAAATATTAACAAAAAGAAAGGATACAGGACACAAAAAAGGCATATTCATTCATTGTATATTAAAATTATTGGTGCAGAGTTGAAATACTTAAATTTTTTTTACTGCATTGATAGCTCTGAAACAAGCAGTTTATTGAACTGAGTTATATCAACAAAATATGTTTTTCATAACCCAAATCATACAAAAAGACATAAATCCCTCATTAATCATAGTTTTATCTTACATAGTAACACAGGGTGAATCTGTTGCAGCTTTCCTGCATGTCTTTTTCTTGCTGGCATATAACATGTCTCTGAATCTCTTTCAGGGCTCATTATATTGATATGAATAAGTGAAATTTTTCATGGTTAGCATAGCAAAACCTCTATTGGGGGTTCATCTTTCTTTATATAAACGTGAATAAAATATGGGTAATCTATAAAATATTTAGTATTCATCATTACAAGGCATCAGGTACTTGCTCTTGATCTATATCTGTGAATCCCCAGTCCTTTCCAGATTAGCAAAGCTTTCTATCAAGGCCAAATTGCAAAATTTTGCAAGTACTTAGCAAGCACTATATGACACAGCAACCACTGGTCTGGCAGAGAGAGGCATCATAAGGGTTTAATCATGAGAATGTACCCATTTCTACTTTAGCCAAAAGAGGCAATATTTTGTTGCAATTTTTGATGGGTTAAAAATTTTGATGAGGAGTAAAACAAGACCATCAGACCATGCTATCTCTCTTGTTAAAATGTTTCCATTTGATATAAATTTCACTTTTTGAGGCAGTGGTATACACATGGGTTAACAGACAGGCCTATTTTTATTTGTATGGTAATATCAATCAATAATCCTAGAATAATTTGGTTTATGAGAGTAAAATGAATGTTTACATGAATTTGTATTTTTCTGAAAGACTGAAATTCACAAGGAACAGAAATCCTAGGGAAAGTATGCAATGTTAAGTGATTCAAGAAATGAGTAGTACATAGCAGCAAAACAGCTGTGTTACTGAACACCTTTAAATAATGATTAAGATGGATAAACTATCTCAGTGATTTTGTACTAAATCAGAACATAGGTGGAGAGATTTGATGATGTGTTATGTAACATAAAAACATAAATGCTCTGAGGTACTTCATAGGCAGCTTATAATATTCTGCTTAACATTGCTTGTAATGATAAAGTATGAGACTCTTTAGTTTGCAGCCTCATGAGAATGACCATTGATCTAATACTTGTGATGACAGTGATCTTATCACTGCGTGTAGCAGATAGAGGCATGTTCAGCATTTGGAGCAAGGTCAGGAGTCTTGGAAGTGAAAATGCTGGGTCAGCAACAATCATTGTAGTATTCATTATCCTTTTTACATCTTCATTAGGTTCTACATCTGCAGTAATTATGACATGTAAAGCACTTTTCTTAATTCATACATAATTTATAATTTCAGTTCGAGTATTTGTATTTAATTTTTTGTTATAAAAGTATTATTTTGTCAAAAGCAAAAAATTATAGAGGAATTTATGTATTGGATTTAGTATTTAACTTTGTGCTGGTTTAAAGGTAAACCACTGGGAGAAATGAACTTGATTCAACAGAAATTACAAGTCAGAATTACACTTTACTTAAAAATATTGCAATAAATATAATGATACAGAGAAAAACTGATTTTAACCCATAAAAACCAGATGTATAACCCAGCACCCTGGGGCACAAACAGAATGGTGTTCACTAGCCGCTGTGTTGAGTTCCATGTGGTCCCCCTGAGTACAAAGAAAATAGAAAAGAAAACCTCTTGGTGAGGATGATGGTTGCAGTCTTGGCAAGAGCGGCAGCTGCAGTTCTGTTGAAGTTCCGGTCCTCTTCTGAGTCTGACAAGTGGTACCAGAAGTACCCAAACCTGAAGATTATATATATTCAGGCTAGGATGGAAATGCCTAGTACCTCCCCAAGGGCAGGGAGTTTCACAATGGGTGATTTACTCTGAGAGTCATGGGATATTTTTGGAATCTTTGATGGCTCATTAGCACAGATGACCCTTCAGGCTGGGTGTGAAGGTGCTAATACCTTCCTTGAGAGGAGTTACCATGGCTGAGTCATTGATGTGAAGACAGGAACTTTCCTATCTCAGAGGGTCCTTTAACACCCAGCTTGTAGCCTGAGGTGTCATTGTGACCTGGCCAGCTGCTGCAAATGATCCACTATTCATGAGAAATGACATAGAGGGTGCAGGATCCATAATTTTGGTTATATCCACACAGTGTTATCACAGTGTTGCTGGTCTCAGTCCCTGTAACTAGGACAAATTTTCTAAAAAGCATATTTTGGTTAAGTATTTTCTGGAAAGTAGCATTGTTCCTGACTGATACAAAAATATTCATTTTGAGACTATGTGACATGTTTTCCTACACAATTATTGCATCATGAATTATTAGTTATTCAACGTCTTCATAACAGTTTTGTTTCCAGAAAAATAATGTCCCTAGTTTTGGCTGAGAACATATTTTTGAACATTCAGATTATAAAAATGCCATGGTTTTTCCAGATTTATTGGCATTTTAAACACTGTGGACTATTATAGGCATTATATGACTATTAAAACATTTTCTAAATGGTGGTTTACTGTACTTTCATCAGTCTTTAATTACTTTGATTGCATAGTATTCATAATAAAAATCACATAAAAATAAAAACAAATGTTTTTGATGATTTATGCTTAGATCAGGATGTGATTATTATCTTATATATAGGATGCTACCTCTGAGAGGCATTTGATAGTGCACAAATCCACAGTGCATTGAATAACTTTGTGCTTGTCAAGTCAATAAAATTAACTAATCCCAGTTTGATTTGTTAAGTTCTGTGTGATGCTTCTACCTAAGTCTAGGCGTATGGCAAGACTGGGCCACAGGGAAGGACACTTGCAGAGTAATTAAGTGAAAATTTATTTTCTTTCTCTAAAAATTACTCTTACCTTACTATGACCTTCTATTATATTACTTTCTGAATTTATTTTCTCGGCTTTTAATATTTTCAAGGGCTTGATTCTTATTTGCTTATGAGACAAGGTTTTGGTTTGTTCCTGATGATAAATTAGCTGTTACTAAAGCTCTGTGTTTGGGATAGTTCCTTACAAAAAAAAAAAAAAAAAAAATCTCTTTATGCAATGCAGTAAGCATCCTCAGTAAAGCAATAGTGTGAACAGAAGAGTTATAATGGGATGACACCTACACACAGTTTTATCTGGCATCTTTATAACAATGTGCCACTTGTCACATCTGTTTGATCAAGCAGACCTACATGTGTATCAATAGCATTGATAAACACAAAAGGTTTCCAATTTAGAAATAATTTGCCTTCACAGCTGGGCTTACTTCACTATGTGGATGTTGTAGCAAAGATTTGAATTTCAGCAGAAATGAAATGAGAATAAGAGTAGTAGACGAGGTTTTGTGCTGGAAACAATATTTCAGAAGCTTTGAATTGTTTTGCCTTGTTGCCCTCTGACCTCTTCAATCTAAACGTAACTCAGATTTTCAAAACTGATGTCACTGAATAGCCAGGGCTCTAAAGGTACAGCTGGTCTGAATTTTCAAATGTGCAGAATTAAACTCCATGAAAATGCCATTTATAGATACTTTACTCCTTTCATAGCTCTCAAGTACTTGAAAAATCTTCCTTGAATTAGGCATATAATTGCAAGAGAAGGAGAGTGCAAATAACTCTTACAGGCACGATGAGCAGCTTCTATTTTGCTGTGTCCCTGTATGACAGTATCACTGGGATGATCCAATGTTCCCACTGAAACATAGGCACCAATTCTCTATCTTGTCATATATAAGATTATTTTATTCTTCTCTGTTATGCATTTTTTCTTAATATGAGATGACATATTTATAATGGGAAACAGCCCTCTGGATAAGCTACCAGCTACCAGAGAAAGTAAATGTGAGTGTCCGTAGCCAAGTCCCTTCCCTCAAGCCTTTTATCTTGCCAAACCCAACACAGACCAAATATGAAAGCATCCTGATTTGCCCTTCAGAATGTTTTTAAAACCTTCAGCCTTTTAGACCAACTTCAGAATATTTCTTGCATTATCACTGAGTTAAAAGCAACTGCTCAGAGTTTGCAAGACAGAACATTTCAATTCCTTTTTGTCATCCTGCCAATGCAGCTGAGTTCATGAGCCCAAGTTAAATGCCAGGGCTCTCCATGTAAGGGGAACTAAGCACCTAAGAATGAAACTGGCACTTGCTAGCAAGTGTAAATTGGTCAATGGAAAACGCGGAAGTGTTAAAACATGGCCTTATCCCAGTCAAGCAAACATTTAGGAACAAACCTCATGGTCAGAGAAACTCACGGCTGCCGAACTTATCCTAGCTTAGGGTCAAAACCAGGTCAGACATTTATTTTCAAAGGAAGACAAAAAGGGGAAGAAGAAATACATTTACTTAGAAAACAAGTCTTCAGCTCATACAGTACCTAGGAACCAGACCAACTATAGACTTGTATGTTCAAATTCTTATATATCCCCTGCATAGGAAACAGGGATTGACATAAGTAATTTCTCTCTGCTTTCCTTTCCTAAGTAAAATTACATGCCTGGATGCCACTGTTGTCCTCACCCCACTGAATCATTCCACAGATGATGAGGACAGTGAATTTAAGAATAGGCTAAAACAGAGCTGTCACAAGTAGAAAAGAAAAAAGTAATTCTCTATGGATATTTCAGAGAGTCATGTAAGGTGTTGATTATCATCTAATTATAGAGAAAGACGGAAGACAGAAAGTAGTCAGCCTAGATAACATCTGATGTGCTAAAACTATTCCTGAACTGAACTGCAGGTTTGTATTCCACATCAAGATGGAGTGCACTATTCAAGCCTGGATTCTAGTTTTATAATCTCCTTGTAGCAGCTGCCACTCAGTCTTTCAAATCACATACATCTTTGATGTCCAACTATTGTTCCATTAAGGTGCAGCTCACTGCTTTTTTTCAACTCAATCTCTTTTAATCTTGCAAATCAAATAAAGCTCAGTAATGCAGATAATATGTCAAAAATGTCCTTACCTCATTGACATTCCCAGTGGAAGTGTACTTTTGAAATAATTTCTCAGCTAAGTTCAGATATGTTCTGTAAACCATGAAACATAGTTGAGAAGTGCTTAGTGTGCATCAATAAAAGGAAAAAGATAGCCAACAGGTATGACAATAATAGTTAACTGCGGGGATTTTGTGCGGTAGAATATAGATGTGCATAAAAATAAAATCAGATTTCATGTCAATGCTATTATTGCTAAATACTGCTTCTTTATAAAAAAGAATACCAGATTGTATTTCTAGTGATATATCAGTGGGCAGAATAATAATTGACTAAGCCTGCTAGGGAAGTTTTGATACTATAAGTAAATGGCTGTTGCAGGTCTTTAAGCACTGCAGCCTGTTATGGGATTTATCCTTGGTGGTAAATATTTTCATTGGAAGTTTGAAGACATAATAAAGCTGTCACTTTGATATAATATTGTATGCATATCTGAGGTCCCAGCAGTTTTTTTCTAATGTGCTTCTATAAAGTAAGATTTAGATAGGAGGGACAGAACAGCCTTTAACTCATATAAAGGTGTCTGAGCTTAGTGGACAAGGAAGCCCACAAAGAGTTGGGAACTCTGCTACTGAATAGGATTGGAAGGGGCCTCTGATAGTGTTTATGCTGTGAAATATTCATGGAATGTTTACATATTTAAAATGAGATACTGAATATAGAAAGTGAATATATAAAAGTCACATAAAAAGTGATAGCTAGATTGTATTCTTGGTACAGTTTTGTTCCCTTATTGATGAAGGAAACATAGATTTGACTGATACAAGGCTTACAGTGCCTAATTCAGGTGCAAAGTCAGAGCCAGTTGAATACAGATGTCACCAATCGCAGGACCACAGAAGGGTTGAAGTCGGACAGGACATCTGGAGGTCATTTATCCCCATCCACCAATGCAAGCGTGGCCAGCTACAGCCAGTTTTCCAGAACTGTATTTAGATGTCCTTTGAATCCTTCCTGTGTCTGAGGTTCCACAACCTCTATGGACAGTCTGTGTCAGTGCCTGGTCAGTTTCACAGTGAACAGTGATTTCTGACATCCAGATGGAAAGCGATCAGAGGTGTGCTGGATTTTCTGTCCCGAGCTCTATCTCTGCGGGAGGCATGATGGGGCTGGTAGTCTCAGCAGAATCTTTGCACTCTCCTGAACATGACATACAAGTTTTCATACCCTTTCTGGTCACAAGACTGCCCTTCTTCTTTGGGACTGGAATACAATTATGTAAGAAATTAAGAATTGTTGTCTTTTAAGAATTTAAGGACAGCAAGAAGAAAATAGATTTTGGACTACAGAAGCTAGAGAAAAAAAAAGACTTCATAAAACATTTAAGTTTTCTTCTTGATATTATGAGGTTACTAACAATAGTCTTAGTATTTAGTCTGGCCTAATGTGTTTTTGCTTTCAGCATACAGATTTCTGTCATTTATGCAGGGAAAGTAGTCAGTAGCATTCCCTTAATGACTGCTAAAAATCATCATCTTGAGACTAGCTAGGAGTTTCAAGGAATCAAATTAGTTTACCTGTAAGTTTTATTCCCTAAAATTCCTTTATGATATTTTTGTTTTCCTTGTATGCTGGACATATTCTACACAGCTTCAATTATATGTGCTGTTCTTGTAAGCTCCTTTTGGTTCAACCAAATTACTGTCCAGTGAAAGTTTACTGTGATGAGTAGCTCACAAGTAGTGGTATGCTCACCCTGGAAAATGTATCTTTAAATTTTTCTCTATATATACACTTTCTGAAGGATGAAATAGCATTTTCCTCCAGCAAAGAAATTCAAGGAGACATGGTGTTCTTATTTTATTCAGTTGTTTAAAATCAGCTTGAAATATATGCTCAATGTCCAGTGATCCATCATCCAGTGGCACATACTGCAGTAAAATGTACTTCCAAGAGGGACATGGAAGAACAAAAGTAGGAGTGAAGGGATGCTTAGCTCAGTGGTAGTAAATCACTTGTTAAGTTTTCTCTGGTGGTTTAGCAGATCTGGCAGTGCAGATATAAATGTGCCATGTGAAATATTTTCTTTTGATTTGCCATAGAAATTTTAGCCATACTATTTGTTATACTTGTGCTGTGAAGTCATGCAGATATATTAACACATAGTATGTCAGGTATAATTAATGAATTGAGATACAGTTGACATAAAAGCAGCACATCTCTTTTTAGAAGTCACAGTAAATGAAGTCTTTAATTTTAGATGGGTCTACAGACAGAAAACCAGAATTTTAACCACCATGCAGTCCTTTCCTACTTGATACTGTTTTAGAGTATATTTACCTTAAAAGTGAAATGTAAAGTGGCCATAGACTATAGATTAGATAAAGCAATACTAGACTTAGCAGAGAGCAGAAAACATATGCCATCACACAGGATGATGGCCTCCAACTTTGTTTCATAAAATAATGGGTGGGTGAAACTCTTGAAGAATTTGTCAGAAGACTTGTTTGGAAATCTGAAAGTGCTGATGAATTCATGAATCCTTAAATTGCCCTAAGCCTTCTTCTATGACAGTTACAAAAGTTAAAGAACAACCATAAATATCAGAAAATCTTTTGAAACTGTGGGGATGTCAAAATCTGTGGCCTATGATTGTGAATTTGGAAAGGTTCTTACCAAATAGGACACCTAGCTCTCTTTGGTGTGTTCATAAGCCTTTTCAATTTTTTTTTTTTTTTTTTTGTGGATGCAAAATTTATGTAATTTAAGAATTTATGACAATTTTGATGAACATATGGTTGAAAATCACAGGATTGAAAGATCACTATGGAAGCATCTGAGTTCAGAAATAGTTATTAAAAAGCCTAAAAAACTATAGTTTTTTTAGGTACTTATGACCAGCTGGACTGGTGTTAACTGGACATGTTGGTGTAGTTCTAAATTTCATTTTAAATATTTGTATTTATTCTTTTTTTCCCCTCATGTATTATTAATTTTCTTCCATTTAACTTTGAAAATAATCATTGTACTTTCTTATTAATTACAAAAACCAGACCTTCTTTCTCTTATACATTAGTAATAACTCACTGATTTGACTCAGACCAAAGACAATCCTGTCTTGAAACTAAAAATGAATTTTTCAGAAAACCATCACTTAAAATTGTAAATATATTTATAGAAAGTTCCTCTTCTAACAAGAGAGCAGACTTGTGTGAAAAACAGATGTGGGAAAATACTGCAAGAAACAGCTGTTTTCCAGTTATAACTTTTGTTCTGACTGGGATAAATTCTTCTTTATTTATACATGCTACAAGAAAAAGGTTGAAATAAATTGGTATTATAAATATTGCAGAAGCAGAATTTCAATGTATATGAATTGCCATATACTTAATTTAGCCCCAGTCAGAAGCAAGCAATTCTTTTGCAATTGTGAATATATCAGACTTCATATTGAAGAAAAGAAAAAAAAAAAAAGTTAATTAAATAAATGCACAGAATCTTGGCTGTGGACAATTTTAATTATAAAGAGGGTTAATTTTGCTCCAATTTATTATTAAGAAGCTTTTCTTTCATTTTTTGGTGATCAGAGAGTGCTTAAAGATTAGAAGAAAGATAGTGAAATCAGAAAGCATTCTTGGAACAGTTCTTCAGCAGCATTAATCTAATCTGTAAAAGTCTGAAGAGATTTCTAGCAAATTTCTGATCCACTCTCTTGATAAAGAATGAAGTCTTAAAGTTTAAAAAAAAGGCCAAGTACATTTTTTAAGTATTGCAAATGAAGCTTGACTGTATACAGATATTGAAGGCTTTTTACCTGTTCTGATAGGGAATACTCATCAATATACAAGGCTAGAGTATCATTTGAAGACTACCTTATTTGTTATTACAGTTACATCAGTAAAGACACACAGCTGTTAATAGTAAGGATGATGACTAGAGGTATATTTTTTATGACTTAAAATAGAAAATTTATCTTTGCTTCTGCATAGGATCATAAAGAGTATAGCATTACATCCCTGGATTTTAATTTTCATAAATTTATGTTGAAAGTAAATTCTGGAAAAAACAGAAAACAGTTCATTATTCGCAACAATTATCTTTCATGCTCATTGTGTGCTTAGGAAGTCATATTTGTGATATAACTAAGTGTGGGATGAATGATGACTCTGAAAGTAGACTGGGAATTGCTTGTGATGCTTTCCATAAATTTTTTCCACTTTTTGTGAATCTTGGGATTTATGATACACATTGGAAAATGAATGCTAAAGAAAATAATTGGTTGGTTGTACATAATACTGACATCAGCAGATACATCACTGTCATCATTAGATAGAGGTGATACTCTATTAATGAAATGGAAGATATCTATTTTTTTGGAAATTAGATTTAGGATTATTGGGAAATAACAATTTTAAACACTCCAAAATTAAAGACAATCATTCTTTTCTGAGTTTGTGTTGCATCTGGTTCAACAATGAACACCAGGGCTTCCGGGTGCACTATGGAAATTGAATAATTAATAACATGTCAGCTATGAAAAGCAATTGAAGAAAATGAGATTTGGTATGAGCAGGTGCAATTGACGTGACTCCATACAAATTCATTCAATTATATCAAAGGTTATTTTTTTGCTTCGGTTTCATCAGTTAAGCTTTGACTGAGTAGATTTCTCTTATTTTCAACCAAGATTTGCTTTGTCATTTGTGTCAGTTTTCACAGATGCTGATTCCCCTAGAGGATATTTTATTGAGGGATCTATTTAGTGAAATTCATGTTGCAATTTCTAGCAAAATAAGTATGGGGAAATAAATCATACTCCACCATGTACTTTATAAATTTTACTTAGGAGATCTCCAACTGGAGTGCTTGAGTTTATGGAAATGGATACTAGTCTGTGTAGCGCACACTGAGGACAAAGGAGAAGCCCAGAATACAGATGAAGATACTGTAGGGATCCTTTTTTATTGTCCTAGATGTGGGTATGCTTTCATAATCCCTTTGTACAATTAGCTGCTGAAGGAATGTGCCCAAGAGACAAAGTTTGACTCTAAGAACTTGATGTTACTGTAAACAGTTCAAATCTTTTTGATACATATACCCCTGGGGAGTGAATATGGCTATTTTGAGAGCTAGTGTTTCAAGGAGGCCACAAAAAATTTGCTTTCAGCTGAGATCCTGTAATTCATGAGCAATAGATTTCAAGGCCAAAAGGAGCTGATATGGTCACTGTAATCTATGCCACACTAGGCACACAATTTTGCCTGGTGTCCTCTGTAAGTTGAAGGAGCATGTGGAAGTACAGTACACATTTTAGGAGCATGTCCAATCTTAAGTTCAATATTTCTAATGATGGAGAAATCCCTTCCTTTGGCAGATTGTTCTGGTGGTGAATTGCTTCCATTTCTAAAACTATGCTTTTGCTTTTTTTTTTTTTTTTTTTTAATTTGAATTTATACAATTGTTTCTAGCCACTGTGTTCTTTTGTTTCACCAAGCATAATCATTACATCTGTTCTTTTGAGAACATATCGAATCATATTTAAGACTCATTCTTCTTAGGCAAATGTCATGTCAAACACAAACAAGAGTAGCGTGCATGGAACGATTTGTGTTCTATTTAGCTTGTCTAGGACTCTTTACTGAGAGAAGTTTGTTAATTATGTAGGTAGTGACTGTCAGCCTATCAGCTGACTTTATAGTCTCGGGAAGCTTCTGTCTAAACCTATGGAATTCCCAGTACTCCAAGCCTGTCTTTCATGGATGGTTATTAAACAGTATTGGCTATCTCTAGTTTTGTTTCCACTTTGATAACAAATTAAATGGCATTTGCAAATGTCGTTGATGCTTCTCCTAAGTATTGACAAACTAAATTGATTTCATTATATATAATATGGCTAGGACATTTTATGATAATCAGTGTAAGGGTTACACTATGTTCTTTGAGTAACTGGTAAAGACACATTTCATGAATCAGATTACCTACCTGGAGTTCATGAAAGAAATAACTGACAGTGATTTGCTCACAGTGTCTCCTCTTATTTATATAAGAAACAGTTTGAGTTCAGAGGGACATTTCCCTAGAACCTCCGTAAGTACTGAAATTTCAAGTAGCTGGCAGCAGGGCTTGCACATAAGTATGCAAAAGGCATATTTGGCTTTAGGATGGAGCTGTAATGGATGGTGGAAAATTTAATATTATTAATGTAATGACAGTTGCATGTAGAGATTTGAATAAACCAAAATTCACCCCTGAAAACAAACAAACCCCCCCCCCCCAAAAAAAAAAAAAAAAAAAAAAGCAACAGGAAAGAGAAGCATCGTTTGAAATGTAGAATGTTTAATAAACTTCCAGAACCACCTTTGAGGTCAAATTAAAAACATTGTGGTTGTGAAGTAAGATAATGCACCAGTACCCTTAAAATGCCAGGCAGTGGAAGGAATGCAGGAAAATTTATTTCCAAAGTCGCGAACACTACACTTACAGAACATTAATGCTGTTTCAAACACTGAACCTGGGGAAAGACACACTCTCCGTCCATCTCAAGGCTTTTATCTTTCCTAGTCCCCACCCTGTGGGGGCCTTCAAACATATCTGCGATGACTTATTCTTTTCTCACATCAGTAAGAGTTTCTCTGGAATGCAGGAGGAAAAGGCATCTAAACTGTCTCTGGGAAAGATGCCTCTTCCAGGAAGGAAAGCTTTCTTAAGCTAAAGAACCCAATCTCCTTGTAGTAAAATCTTCTGGAAGGATCTTCTACCCCTACAATGTCCCATATCACATCTGAGGATCGTATGCTTTGGATTTGCTTCTCATCCAGTCTTAGCTTTAAGGCATTGAGTTACTTATGTTGTAAGATAAAAATTGTTATTTTTGTCTTATTTTAGGTTCAACAGATTTTGGAATTATGTTCTAATTGTAGATAATTTTTCTAGCCTTATACTATTTTGTGATACAATGCAGCTCTGGTCAAAACGAATATAGTAAGACTTCACTGGATATTAACTGTTGCCACTTGCATGTGTGAACTGGTGTCCCAGTAATGCTGTGGGAATCTCATGTGTTGTATTCAAGTTAATTAAAAGTCTCAGCTATAAGTCTGTAGTTTTATATATTTAAGCAGAAAATTTATTCTGTCATCCTTTATCAAGGGAAGATAGGCAGCTGGTGCAAGAAAGAGGGATTACATTCTCTCAGACATCTTCATTTTTTACCTACTTCTTACATGTCTTGGATTCAAATTTTCCTTCCATATTTCTGAAACTTTGGCTCAGCATTTTATCATATTAAATTCTCATAGGAATTGAATTAAATGTCTGGTAGAGCTCATTGAAGGATTTTGACCTCATTTTTCTTCCTCACAAAAATAGGTTTCATCCAATCAATTAAACATAGAAGAAGAAATTATGTTTTGATAGAATTTTATAAGTTTTTTTGTTATGCTAAAATATGGTCTTGTACAAAATAATCATTATTACTTGTTTTCAAGGAACACCTATACTCAATAATGACTTCAGATTTAGCATATCCTAATGTATTCAAATATTACTAGAAGATCTAATATTCCCATAGAAGTAATTGCGACATTTAATGCATTCAGAGAAATCAGGAGATGCTGAAGCACAGAGCTCTCAAAAGGAGTACTGTCTGTGGATCTTGAATACAGCAGACATCTCTGATAACCATGGTCCTTCTCTGCTGCAGTGAATTCCATGGTACTATGGCTCCCGTAGTTTCTGGTACGAAAGAAAAAGGAGACCTGAAAGGCCGCACTGAACCTTTTTTTTTTTTTTTTTTTTAATTACTTCTCTGGGCCAGGACCACTCCTCACCTTTGGAAATCCAATGTTTTCATTTTATTCATCAATGACTGTTTTCCTCCTATAAATCAGTTCTGTAATACTGCAGTTCTAGAGTACAAGTCATAAAAATCAAATCCTCTGAAAGTATTATGAGCAAATTATTTCACTGGAATAGAATTGAATGTAGCTATTTCCAACTGATAAACCTACTGCCTTCTCCAAGGATCGAGGAAACTTCTTGCAAGAGTAAAGTTCCTTTTAAATTCAGGTAGCTGACAATTAGGATGTGTACATTTCAGAGTTACCCAAACATCTTAATTATATAAATCACCATGCAAAGCCATAGTAAAATAGTGCCAAGGTGTATGAAAATAGCACCTTCATAACAGCTATACATATAATGGACATAAAAAGTGAAGAACAAAGATGAGTTACAGAATATAAATGTCTTTCTAAATATTTTGATTATAATATATATAAATATACAATTTTTTTACATTGCTGCTGCATATGAATTTAGTACCTTCTTTCCATCTAAGTATTGTCATATAAATTTAACTTTCTAACGTGTTTTAATAATTACAAATAAGTGTGTGATTAGGTGTGTGCATACTGAGGGCTGTATAATGAGGGATATTCTTGAGACTTTACTGACACACTCACTGAGGAATGAAATGATTAATTGTGATGTCAACAAGGCCATCACTGAACATGGATTAAAAATGACCAGAATGATGCTTGGTGCATAGCCTGCTTTTCCTGTTGTTTCTTTAAGAAATCAACATTCTCATAAATATGATTTAGTTAGAACTTAATCTGAGCTCTTAAGGTATTAATCAAAAAGGAATGTAAAAATAAAGGCCTGTTTCAATTAAGGGCCTAGAACTAATGAATTTCACACTGAGTTCAGCCATCTATTTTTTGTCCATGAGAGAAAAGAAAAATTTTGAACACATATTCCATGATTTCAGTCCATGAAGTATGAAGATGCAGATTGTTAAAATCAGATACAACAAGATCAATATTTGTCTGACAAAAGAAACACTGTTGATGTATTATTGACTGGGAAAATAATCTGATGTTGGAAAATCCTGACCACTCCATGAGGTAGTCATGTTAACTCACAGGGACAAGTTCCTCATTCTTCATTGTGTTCTTTGACATGGCTGTAAAATTTTGTTAATTAGTGCCACCCTGTTTATAATCCAAAGTAAGTGCAGAAAGAGCAAAGTTCTAGTCTGTATTTTTCTAAATTAAACTACAGGCTGCTGAGTAAGTCTTTAACATAAGATACATGCAATTAAACTATTTAGCAGAAGTCTTCAGTCAGCCTTCCCATGCCCTAGCAAGTCTTTAGGAGGCATAAAATTGTCCAACAGTCAGGGAGGCAAGAGAGGAAAGATGCAAAGGGATGTAGCATTTTCCTCCAAACCAGCAGCGCTCAGGTTGTCATGGGTGCTTTACGTTGTGCGGTCATTTGCAGTCCTTCCCCTCAGAGTTGTCTTGTGCCTTTTTTGAGATACTGTGACAATCTTACAATAATAAATATTGACTTCTTATATAAATGGCTACATTTCTAAGTAATTTCAAGAGGCAAAGGATTTCTTGATCATTTTTTAAAGTTTTCTAGTCCGGATTTAAAGATTCAATGATAGATATGCTACCATGTTTCTTGAGAAGTATCAATAATTAAATTTCTTTCCAATATTTTTTAAGGCATTGTGCCATATATTAGTGTCCTCCTTTTAATCCTAGTCATTGTATAGTGCTTTCCTTCTATAGTTTGAAGTGATGTTTTTCTGCCTACGTTCAGAATTTTGTCACTGCTTCAATTTCTTGCACAAAATTAATTTATGGAGCTCCTTAAATTGCTTATTCTCTGGACCTGCTTTCAGTTCTCAGTATTCATTTTTACACTAAATAAATAAGAACTAGGCAGAGTGGAATCTGTCTGGCAAAACTGAGTATCTTTGAGTTGGAAGGTGATGTAGTTGCTTGAAGTTCAAGAAAGTTGTAAAATATTATTACTCTCCTTCCAAGAAGATCATATGAATAGCCTGAATCAAATCCACCTTTATGTAGAGAAGTAAGAACTATAAAATCCTCAGCAAGACAAAGAATCTTTTCTCATTTAAACCCACAGAAAAACATAAATCAGTTATCTTTTTGACTCCAATACTTACAATGTAGCCTGAGCATAAGGAAGGATGAAAGATTTCTCTACTAGGTTTGATTAAGCATAGTGCAAGAACATGATTTAAAAAATGACTGTGTCTTTGGACATAAGCTTTTGGGTTGCTTTCCTTAAATCTGTCAAGGACATGGAATATCTGCTCTCTACACCATTTTAATCAGCTGGAGAGTCTAAAGATGAAAACTCAATTTCTCAAATACGTATTGCTAACAGTAAACCAAAATTAAACAGATTGTCTAAGAGATATGATAATCTTTTAAGTATCCCAGTGCAATACATAAGTTTTCACCATAATTAGAAACTTTACTAAGCACCAGCATTTAGTTGCTGTTTTTACATGAGTAGCTCTGATCTGCCTATGAGTATTCTGTACCACTTCAGTATATATGATTTCAAAACACCAGAGAATATTTCATTTTCAATAGTAATTGTTATTAAGGTGATAAAAGATGTCTTAATTACATTAAGATTTTAAAAAATAATGTCAGATAACATACAAAAGCAGATTGTGAGAAAATGAAGGATATGTGTAGCAGCAATGTATGTTATTAAAAGATAATATACAACTAAGAAATTTAGATATTACAATAATTAATAATTATGCATTTTATTGATGGCATATAGCCACTGAAAAAGAGACTAATCAGAAAATTTTCAAGGGATATCCCCTTTAAATTATGCATCTCAATTCAGGTTTGGACTATGCAAAACCATTTTACCTCATGCATTTACCTTACATACTCATCAAAGATCAATGTTGCTCATAAACGTCAGCCTTATTCCTTGTTTTAATGTGGAATTAAATAAAGGACTGCAAGTATTTGACTCCTTTAAATAAAATACATTATAATTATAAATAATCGAATAGCACATTTATAATTTAGTATTTTCAATTAGGAGATCCTTGGATATTAGTTGCAGGTAACTATGATGATCTTTTATCAAAGATTAAAATTCTTAAAGTATTATGTGGAGGGTTTGGGTTTGCTATATATGTAGCTGATGCAGAAGCCTTCTTTTATGAATACTCCCTTGATCTGCACCCACCTGTCTGGTACCTTTCTTTTGTGTTCTGCTATACCACAAGATTCTTTTTTTCTTCATCTTTATCAATGAACATCTTTTAACCAGTGAGGTTTTAATGAATGGTCCTGAAAAAATGCTTGGTTTTGCTCACACCTATTGGACCTTAAGGATGGCCCTGGTTCAACAAAGGCCATGCTTAATTTTAATCACCTGACTACTGTAGTGAAATGCACAATGAACTGTGTGATCTAGTCAACTTTGAAGATGGTTTGCCAAGGTTTTTTTCCTAGAGCATAGTCTAGTGATTAATTGAAAAAATACTGAGTTCAGCTGTTAAACAGAACAGTCTAACACCTATTGCTAAATTGTAGTACTGACACCCAGAATAACTTTTCCTTTACATTCTGAACAACACAGAGAAAGTCAGCTTTACCTTCACAAAGCAGAGGACAGTGAAAGCTGATATTGATTCCAAAAGAAACAGTTTGGCCCTTTTGTCTCCTATGGCTGGTTTTGTTTTAGTAAAAGTGCCTGGAAGCACAATCCAGCAGGTCACCTACCGAATTACCTCTAACATCAGCTTTCAACGTCTCTCATTTTCCAAGATCTTGTTACAAAGCTGTATAAAACCACATCACCTTAAGCATTTCAAAGAAGACCTCCATCACAGCAGGTGCTCTGACATCAAAGTAACAGTGTTTCTGGGGGAACAATGAAAGTTTATTCCTTAATATTCTCATCTGCAGAGTCTTATCCGTGCGTATGTTCTTGTCGTCTTCTTCTTCTTTATTTTTTTTTTTTTAATATATATATCCTTGTCTGTCTTTTTGTTTTAAGTACAAGTTCCAATGCTCAGAGATGAAAAGAGAAAGGTCAGAGAAATATCTTACATAGGGTAATCCCTTTTACCATTTAGCAACTTTCCAGGGAATTAAAAATATGAAGGATAATTTTCTTTACTGTTATTAAAGCTTCAAGTGCAAAAATCCATACCTGCCTGGTCTAAATTTATCTTCAGGTACCTTTGTTTTCTTTTGTAAATGCTCACATAATTTTTTTAATGACTCCGTGGAGCTGCAATATAATACCTTCTTTCACTTAAGATGATAATTTCTTTTGCTGTATATTTGTTTTATAGACAATTTTACAATGTCATTTGACAACTTCTGTTTCAACAGTACAGTTAAATAGTCCCAGTAAATGGCAAGCTTGAAATAACTACCTTTTCAGAGTACACGAGAATAATATTTAACCCAAAACCTGATATTATGAATCAGTTGTGTGACAAAACAATCTCTCTTCCTGTGTGAAAATATTGTGCAGAAAATTTTTACAGATATATACCTGAGAAGTGAGTCTTCATAATTCTGTTTTCCAGGCCCCCAAGGCCTTTTTTCTGATCCCACAGCAAATCTGCTGCATATGAGGTACTCTTCTACATGCATGAGGTAAGAGGGCTTCTCAGAGCTCTCACACCTCTGACACTCTGTCTCAAAATAAAGGAGCAACCAGGCTGCATTTGGCAGATTGATTTCTCTCTTTGGGGTGGTTGCAGCTGGGAAAAATTGGTAGGAAATAATAGAAAATATTCCTTTTGAAAATAGATAGCAAGCTAGACATCAAATTAGTGCTTATTCTACCACTGCTATGCTGTATTCTCATTGACTTGGGACCTTGCACACATAGGCCCAAGAAAACTAGACAAGAAACAGAGAAATGCGTTGAACACACAGTAAATGCCACCAAATTGCTTGAAATAAATGATGCTTGTTACTCATTCATGGGGAATAGGTACAGCATCTGAAGACTGAAACAAATATCATTGATATTTGCAACTGTAGAGTGGGGTAAGGTAGGCTGGGTTGTGTGGAAAATGTTATATATTGGTGAAGGAAAGAGGCTATGTGGAGATTCAATGTGACCAAACCATTTGTGGTAACAGCAGGATCGCTTTCCTGTAGGATTGTTGCTCTAATTGACTTACATAGCCAAACCTAGGGTTATTTTCTCTGTAGTAGTAATGTAGTAATTTGGAAATACAAATTTGTATGAGTGAATCTCACTGTTTTACATGTGGAGCTCAGCCTTGTGTTTTCCGCCATAGCAAAATAACTCTACAGGTCTTAATTGTTATTTTCTCTTATCTTTCAGACTTAGAAGTGATTATTGTCATGCACCACAACAACAACAAAAAAGAAACTTGCCATTGCAGCATGAAATCACATTTTCCAAAAATAAATTGTGTATGCATAATTTGCAAAAAAGAGCTGAGAATGGGCAATGCCTGAAGTGTGAATAAAAAAGCTTGCAGTCTAATCAGCATAGTCACTGAAATTTTATTAAGCTTTGGTTGCTGTGTGTCATATTTAGTTTCAAGGAAAAAAAACCATATTTGAGCTTGTTTGTCCAGAGTTCCTTGTTTTGTTTTGTTTTGTTTTTTTCCCTGTTTCTTTCTTTCATGTCAAGGCTACATATATCCTTACATTTTTCTCTATTTTCTTTTTTGAAACCTTCCTCTTAAAACACAATATAAAAGGACCCATTTAGTGCCTACCACAGTTTCATACTGAATAACAAGAAAATACTAATGGTTGAATCCCAAAAAGTCTACTTTTTGAAATTTAAACCTCTGAATTTTCTTTCCATCCAGAAAAGATGAAAAAAGATTGCCTCTCTTAATAATCTGAAGGAAAAAAGAGAGAGAGGAGATTTTCAGAACACAAACGACAGAGTACCTATATGGTGATTCAAAATAATTTGCCTGTTGAGGATTTTTAGTTGGCAAAAGCATCAGGCCAAACTAGGCAGAATTCATAAAAGAAGTAATTTAAGTGAGTTCTGGTAATAATGATGTTTTTGCAAGAGAAAAAATGGTAAAAAGATCCACCATGATATTTATTTTAAAAGATATCATGAGCTGAGAGATATATAGTCTCTAGAAGATATAAAATCATAAAATGAACAGTAAAAATCCTGCAGAATGAGTTGTAATAATTGGGGTTTCATTTACTAGAACTGGAATTTTATCCCGTCCTCAAATCTTCTCAGATGAAAAACTCTTATTTCAAAAGTGTTTATACCATGTTTATTAATATATGATGGGATACTGTCTTAGAATATTGTAACACTAACCTTACTTAAAATAGTAATGTCTTTCTTCCAGAATTTCAAGGATATGTTTTGTGTTTAACAATTTGCTGGATTTTGGAGGGTTTGTACCCAGGTTGAAATTTGTTCTGTAGGAAGTTCCTACTTTACTCTGGTTTATAACAGTGAATGGTCTTATCCAGAGTCTCTAACACGATGTTGTGGTTTAGGAATGGTATCCCCCAATTTAGTGTTATTACTGAAATACTCCAGACCATGAGCTGCTCACTCATTTCCCCTTTGTCCTCCACTTTGGTGGGCTGGACAGGAGAACTGGAGGAACAAAAGGTAAAGATCATGTGTTGAGATAAGAACAATTTACTGGAAACAGCAATAAAATAAGAAAATGAACAATAACAGCAACAACATTAATAACAAAATATGCAAGAGAGGCAAATGATTCACATGTGAAAGCTCACCATACAGAGCCCAACCATATCCGACTGTTCACTTCCCACTATGCAGCCAGAAGGGATTCCTTCCTGCTGGCCCCTGCAATGATGTGAGGTGGTATAGAATAACCTCTGCGTTCTCTTTGGCTACTTCAAAAATTAACTCTGTCCTGTCCAGAACCAGGACACATCATAATTTAATATATGTCAAGTACAATTTTGTTAAATATGTTAAAACAGGGCTTTATACCCTTTATTTTTTTTTTAATTCTACAGACATGTAATTAGTGTGTATGTGTTGAAAGATGGTCGGATGTATTTTAGGTTAGTTGGTAATATTCTTATTAGAAAGAAACAGTTTAAAATAAATTTATTGTAGATATAAACATCTAACAAGCCATAAAGATTTGTATTTCTGATGAATCTTGTGTTATTCCAGACCTTGTTGTTCCATCATCCCTTTTCCAAGTCAATCCTTTGCAAGCAAATAAGTATGTAAAAATCAAAATCAGGTAAGCAAAAGAAAGCATGTTTATGTTTCCTTATGTTTTTCTCTTTTGAATGATAAAATTATCAATAATAGAAATTAGGTTCAAAAGCATTCTTCAAGTATAATATGGTTTTACTGTACAGCAAATGTTCATGTCTTGACTCCTTAGATCAAGATCCATTTTTGCCTTCTGCCTAACACTATTCTATGGCTCTTCAACATTATCCCTGTGCAGAACAACCCGTCAGTCAGTTGAAAGTACCAATTGCATTGTTAATAGTATGCTGATTTATGATTTTTGTAATGTGTCTAGTCACCTTCTAAAGAAAATGTGGGCAGACCTTTTCATTTGAAAGTACATTTAGAAGTATTTGTTTTGAATGTGCTATGGTATAAAATCCCACACTTCAATGTTTTTGTGAGTTAGGCATTGGTTTACATGGTTCTGACTTTTATTTTTTTCCCCTTGATTAAACCAAGTCTTAGTATTAGTGGAATGAACTGTATGCTAAGAAAATCATGGCTGTATAGCTGCAACATCTTGTCTCTCTTAATGTAACTTTAGACTTGATTCATAACACAGTCTGGTTTTTTTTTTTTTTTTCTGCAGAGACTCAAATGAAAGTTTCATTTTCAGTATAAATGGACCTAACCAATGTTAGGCAATCATAAGTGGTATGAATTATATCGATTTTAGGCTTATAATCTTTCTGAATCCATCCCTGAAAATCATCTGGCTATTTGTTAGGAATATCTTAGAAACTTTGGAAGACTTATGCAGTCATTAAATCCTCATCATATGCACACATTTAATAGGAATTTTTTGTTGCTAATCTCAGCTCAGCAGACTGAGTCCTTCCCTTGTTGCCAGTACAATTTATATGTAATCATAATTTGACAACCTTAGTCTTAAGCTGCACTCTGTCCTCCAAGGAAATTTAATACCTTCTGCTCTGTACACTCATAGCATTTATCACTCTAACAATAGGTGGATATGACCCTGTTCATTTACCCTTCAGTGTGTGCAAGGAGTTGCTTCAGTACAACCAGGTTCTCTACATTATATTTCAGTGCTTTTTTGGTAGCTGTTGACTTGCATATAGGGTGTTGTTGCTGTTTTAAAACAAAGTCAAATTTTCAAAGCCTTTGTTATATTCAGTGCGTTTTCTTACCTTGTTTTCTGATGTTCTGCTACCAACGACTAAAAAGATCAGAGTATACCAATTGCCATGCTTTTGCAAGTGTAAAAACCTGATATGAATGTTTTTTATCTCTCAGGAAGTGCAGCTAAGATGTGTCCCAAGGCACACAGCGAGATATTTCTGACCAACAAACAGGCGTTTTGTATTCTTTGCCAATTCCCACCTCTTCTGTTATGGCAGGTTATTCCGTGACTATCTTTCAAACGCCCACCAGGCTGCTCACTCATTCTTTCTCCTCTGTAGGTTAGGGGAAGGAAACAGGATGAAAAAAATCCCATGGGCTTTCCTTCCTCTCTGCCCCTCTGAACTCAGACTTCACTCTCAGCTCAAGTGGCACAGGAAGAATGGGAAGGGAATTAATCCACAGAAGGTTCTTGCTGCTGCTGCTTCCTTCTCACAGTTACCCTGCTCCACCATGGACTCACAGTGGGCTACAGTGAGAATACCTTCTTCACCTTCTGCCATGCCTCCTCCCCCTCCTCTTCTGACCTTGCAGCTATTTCTCACTGTTTTTGGTACCCTTTTCATCTCTCTGAGATAATTTCTTTTTGTCTGTTCTTAAATATGCTTTCCCAGAGGTGCCACAATCTCAGCTGCAGGGCTGAGGTATTCCCTGTGGTGGGTTAGTTGGAACAGGATGGAATGGGCTGTGTCCAGCATAAGGCAGCCCTGGCCCCTCCTCACAGAGGCTGCCCCGCAACCCCCACTGCCAGTGCCTGGGGACCTATCAAATACATCTGTCACTGATAAATAGCAATGATCATAACAGCTTTACAAAGATCTGATTGTAAAAGGATTAGCAGTTCATGGGGTGTATAGCAATTACTGTCTAAGTTTGGTCAGTGCTGCCCCATTAATCCAATGTAAGACTAACTCTCACCTCTTGTTGCTTGTCAGAGCAGGGTGGTTGGATGTTCCTGTTCTCAGGGTCTGTTTCCCACTTCAAGAAACCCTCTAGTCAGGCCCCTGTGCCCCATTGGTTCCAAATAACAGCAGTTCCTACTCTAGTTGAACCAACTTCACGTGCTATTTTGGGAGACTGCTGGGTCGTCTGCTTTGTTGGTAAACCATCTAAAGTTTTCCGAAAGGGGATCTGATTAAGAAGTTTCCCTTTATTGCCATGTTCCTGTGTCCTTCCATAAGCAGTTGTTACTGACTAGCTTTGGAGACAAGATGCTGGGTCTAAAACAGTATGGTCAAATGCTTAAGTGCACTTTTTGCAATTTATTTTTTACCTGTCTGAATTTACTTATATGTATTCAAAGAGAAAAGAGGAATGCAGCTCTGTGATAAATAGCTTGGGAAATATCAGGAGACTTCTGAAGCATTTGCATCTTTACGTAACACTATGTTGAGTAAATATTTTCCTTCATGGAGGATTGGATGTAAAGCCACTGGGCATTGCTAAGCCTGAGGGAGCTGTTAAAAAAAAAAAAAAAAAAGTATAACATAGAACTACTGGCAGTACTGGAGTGACCAAGTAGCTTACACAGAGCATAACGATTTTTTAAACATTGCTAAATCATCTTCCATGTGTGACTAAGCCTGCACATGATGTCTCAGTCAGATTGCTGGAGGGTTGTGGTACTACTCCACAGGAACATCTGGGGAAATCTGGCCCACCCTAGAACACAATATGCTTCTCCCATATTAAGCCAGACATCCTGCTTGTCCAAGCCTATAGTCTACATCTCTGGGGCGTATTTCCTATAACTCAGAGCTCAGGCAGTGTGTGCTTGGAAGGGGTATGAACAGTGAGGTGCACCAGAGTCCTCAAGCAGACTGGCTTTTTTGAAAAGAGATGCTAATTAAACCATATGTGCGTTGCTCATTTTAAGTTCTCCATCAATAGGTACATAGTAACAACACAAACAACCACAGGAAATTTGAATGCAGTGTAGCTGAAACTAACATTCAGTCACTGAGGCAAGTGGCTCTGCTTCTGGCAGGATTTGTGCAGCGCACTTTAGTAAAGCCTTTAACACTGTTTCCCACAGCATTCTCCTGGGAAAATTGGTTGTTCATGATTTGAATGGGCACACTGTTCACTGGGTAAATTACAGTCTGGATGAATGTATCCAGAGAGTTGTGGTGAATGGAACTAAGTCCAGCTAGCAGCTGGTCAAGAGTGGTGTTCTCAGGACTTGGTGTTGCGGCCAGTCCTGTTTAATATCTTTACTGAAGATCTGGATGAAGGGGTCAAGTGCACCCTCAGTTAGTTTGCAGATGACATGAAGTTGTGTGGGAGAGCTGATCTGCTGGAAGGTAAGAAGGCTCTAAAGAGGGATCTGGACAGGCTGTATAAATGGGCCAATGCCAATTGTATGAAGTCAACAAGGCAAAATCACAGATTCTTCACTTGAGTTGCAACAACTCCATGCAGTCCAACAGGCTTGGGGAAGAGTGACTGGAAAATAGCCCAGCAGAAAATGACATAGGGATGCTGGTTGAACAAGAGCCAACAGTGTTCCCAGGTGGTTAAGAAAGCCAGTGACATCCAGCCTGTATCAAGAATAGTGTGGTCAGCAAGACTACAGCAGTGATTGTCCCCCAGTGTCTGGCACTGGTGAGGTTGCACCTTGAATCCTGTGTTCAGTTTTGATCCCCTCACTCACAAAACATCGTTGAGGTGCTGGAATGTGTCCAGAGAAGGGTAAAAAGTCTAGTGAAGGATCTGGAGCACAAGTCTTATGAGGAGTGGCTGAGGAAGCTGGAGAAAAGCAGACTTAGGGGGGATTTTACCACTTTCTAGAAGTAGCAAGGTGGGATTGATCTCTTCTCCCAAGTAACAAGTGATAGGACCTGATGAAATGGTCTCAACTTGTGTCAGAGGTGGTTCACATTGGATATTAGAAAAAATTTCTTCCTCAGAGGAAAATACTGGAACAGGATGCCCATGGAGATGGTGGAGTCACCAGCCCTGGAAGTATTTAAATGACATATAGAAGTGGCACTTGGTGACATGGTTTAGTGGTGAACTTGGCAGTGCAGGGTTAATAATTGGACTTGATGATATTCCAATCTAAAACTTTCTTAATCTATGATTCTAAATCTTTAACAGAGAACATGATACATCTGCGATAGGACAGGAACAGAGTAGTAGTTTAATATGTATCAAAAGATCTTACAGGTAGGTCACATCACAGAATTTTTTAGGCTAAGCAGTAATCGGATGATCAATCAAGAAATGTAAGGTGAATCGGGTAGAGAAGATTTGATTTGCCTATCAGCAAATTTGCTTTAGGTTTAAGGCATGTTACATTATTTTTATCAAGCCTGTGTGAGGGACTGAAAAAGGTTATTAAAAATTTATTACTGGCTCGAAACAGCTCTGTGTCTGGGTGGAAGGGGCAGATTGGGTTCTGCCAAGGTGGAATGGTGCTCTGCCCTGCCCGTATCCTCCCTCCTTGAGAGCCACTGATGCAGCTGTCAGTCATTGGCATCTCAGGAGCACTGCCCCACTGCCCCTGAAGCCCCTAACAGAGACCCTGAGCCCCACCTGGGAGGAGTGGCCAAATGAGTCCAGAGCCAATAAAATCAGCACCATGCAGCCACCACATGTTCACAGCCCTACCTTTCCTTGGATCTCTGGTAACGGGATCTATGCTGGATCTAAGGTGGTAGCTGTAAATCTCTCTTTATGTCTCTCTTTTTCTTTTTCTTTCTTTTTTTTTTTTAACTGAAATTTAAAAAAAGACCCAAATTAAAGCACTGAAAGAGTAATTATGATTTTCTGCCCATGAACTCGTGTTTGGGCAGAAATCATAGAACCATAGAATGGTTTGGGTTGGAAGGAACCTTAAGGGTCATCTAGTTTCAACCCCCTTGACAATAAGAACTTAGGAAGTATGAGTTTATGATTTCTCATGTCTTTTAGATGGTCATAATTTAATATAATGTAATTTTTGCAAATTTATAATTTCTATATTAATTAAAAGTTAAATATAGATCACTGAAGCATTGTTCAGTCTTTATGAAAGAAGGATATAGTGAGCATGGAGAATTGCCTTCCACTTGACTAATTATTTCAGAGAAATCATTTGAGTAGCAAGATTTGATGATATGTTCCTTTGTAAATGCTCCTTGACCAACGTGTATCCTTCACAAAACTGGGAACCAGCTAGAGGTCTGCTTGAAACCTAGCAAAGTATATTCCATTAATTAATTCTTTCTTGATTTTTCTAAAGCAAAAATGTAATCAGTCTTTGTGCCAAAGGAATAAGGAAATATTATGTTTTTTCATCTTCTTTCTCAAGTATCTAAAATAAGCCCCAGTTGTCCCAGGTTGGTGAGAGCTCTGGGGCAGTGAAGAAAGATAGACATCTGGTGTAGATGATTTATGTTCCTTTACACTTTTCCTTGCTCTTTGCTCAGTTCTGCACCTACTTTAGCTGAAGTGAATATGATCTGAATAAAACAGCTACCAACCCAAGAAAGGAGGGATGGAAGAGAACCTTCTGTCTCTCAGGTCTCTGCAGCTGGAGCAGTAGATAGGTTGTATCAGGAGCCAGTCACACCACTTTTGTATTTCTAGAAATTTCCTGGATCATAAGGGTATTCTCCATTCCTGAATTCATCAGTCTTTGCTGTTTTGTAGTTTTTTGTAAGACTTAAGTACAGTGAGACAGTAGATACTTGGGGTTTTTTTGCACCATACTTAGAACCTCTAAAGAGGGGCAAAAGTAAAACTAAAGAAGTGGGATACCAAGAAACATCAAATCAGTAGCAGATCTAAATCTCTAATCTGTAAAGGTCCTTTCAGCCAGTTTCTGGCTTAAATCAACTCAATGTGAACAAAATATTGCTCAAGTTTTATTTACTTTATATTTTATCTGACATTTAATGGTTGCTTTGCCTTGTCCATTAATGCCAGTCTGTGTGGTTGTTTCTCTGTCATTTTAATGACATCTTGGAGCTTTGGGTGGATCATTGTAGAAGGTATTTTAAAGTAGAAGGCTGGACTTGAGACCCTAAAGTACATAGGTACTTGTATCTGCTGATAGCAAATTGCCAGATCACAGGTACAGTATCATCCAAAAGTACAGCAGCAACATTCATCAGATTTTAACTCTTATCCAAGTAAGTTGGAATTCAAGCCTAATTTGTGACACAAAAGAGAATTTTACCAGTTCATTATCTGAAGGAGTTGGAAAATCTTTGCTTCTTTCCTATATTAAAATAATTTTATTAAATGACTCCTAGGACTGGAAAGAGTTGCAGCATGGTGAAGGAAGACACAATTCTAAAAACTCTGGAAAATTTCAGTTTCTCTGAAAACTTCCATGTGCCATGTTATCTTTCCATCTTCAGTTGTATAGAGGAAGTCTGAAATAAATTACATTGGTAAGGCTCCTTAGGCAGGAAAAAAAGAAGAGCTCAGAATCATATTCTGTTTTTTAAACTATGCATTCTCTTCATAGCTTAAGGTCAGCAGGTACTTTATGTGCATATCATGTGAGCAATTAACACCAGCTGTAGTTGAACAAACAATGACCAGTGTCTTTATACAATCAGGTGCAACGTCCATCCAAAGAAGGATTGTACATAGTATCATGTCATTTCCCTTCAAGAACGCTACTAAGATCCCAGTGGCAGATTTCAAATATAAGATATCCACTTAACACACTTGCTGCTGACTTTGCCAATGTCTGATTGCAATGACTGCTGAGTTTTGTTTTTAGCAATGACTTCTGATTGCAGTATCTTGCCACAAGTTGCACCAAACAAATACGAAAAGGGTTGGACAGCTTATCAGGTACTGAATGACTCTTGCTTATCTCAGCATTTAAATCTCTGGGGCAATGAGTGAAATTGAATTTTCTTCCATCCCATCTGGTAAACAGAAAAAAATTATGACCAGGAAATACCATTACTTTTATCCAACAGTCAGGAGTGTCTGTTTGTTTTGGTATTAACTATAAATCCCTTTTGTGTGCCATGGACCTTTCAAATTATATTTGTGAACACTTAATTGCTTTCTTCTCCATATTACTAGCAGTTGCACTTCGTATCCTTTTATTTTAGTGAATTATGCCTCTTGTCAAGGAGGCAACTGTTTGCAGGAGATAACACGCAGAGTTACAAACACTCAGGCTGCTGAATTTCTTGTGCCCAAAACACTATTGTGTCCTATTTTTAGATGCTTTTAATATATTTTAAAGCAGACAAGATTTACAAACAAAAAAGGAAACTAGCAATAAAACAAGCAAACAAACAAAACCGTGAAACAGTTCTGATGAATACAGATGAAAAGTCTAGTAAGTGAAAATCTGATTCCAAAGAAAACTGAGCTCTGCAGTTTAAAAAGCTACTTCTTTTCCTTGAGTGAATTCAAGTTGTGTATTGCAACATTTACTGGAAGTGCTGTGGGCATATTTTAGTCTATGAATGATCACAGTTTCTTAGACTTTATTTTCTGGTAGTATGACTTATAAGAAATGAGTTTTGTGATTAGTTTGTTACTGGCATACTTGGTGCACTTCTTTGAAGTAGTGAATGGTCTTTCAGTCAGTCATAAAAAAAAGCTTAGGGCTAAAGAAAGGAACATATATTTCTAGGCACAAACATTTAGGTTGTGTGCAGAAATTTTTAGATTTAGGTGTGAAATTGGGGTGTAGAGTAGTTACCTTTCATTTATTGGAGTACAACAAATCATTAACTTTGTTTCTTTTAAAACATTTGGCTGTTTTTTGGTCTTAAACTTGTTTAAGCACTGGCAGCTAAGCTTTAATGGGGGCTTGGCAATTTTGATATTGGGGAAAATCCATATATACATCTATCTCATTAATCACAGCACTTATAAAATGACAAAACAAATCAGATCTTTAGAGACTTTAAATCAAATAAGATATTTATCATTTGTTGTATAGAATGGATACACTGATACCCTGTCTCCTTCAGTGAGGGAGGTAGGGTGAAAGAAGGCTTGTAATAATTTCCTTGTGTGTTCATTTAACTTTATGATGGTTCCTCTCAGGAGACCATAATGAAACGGTAAGAGACTAATGATCCATAAATTTAACAGAACCCAGACTGAACAATCTTTCAGTCTGACAAAATTAGTTAACACTAAAATGCATTTACTTGAGATGAGTATGCATATATGTGTGTGAAATCAAGCCCCAAGAAAAGAACATTCCTTAACTTTTCAAGAAGTTTGTTTTTAGACTACAACTTTAACCTTCCAAATCTGACTCCTTTCTCCTTTCACAATCTAAATTTGATAATTTTATTTGCATTTATGCTTTTTTTTTTTCTTTTTTCCCCCCCAAAATACAACCGTTGCTGGTCATACTTCATATTTGATCTTTTCCTTGCATGTACTGTCACAAATACTTACTCAAGTGACAAACCCAAGGATTTTCTTTATTGATTCTTTTTATTGTGATTATATCTCTAGTAGCAACATAACCAATGTCTTATTTACCTGTAGTAAACCTAAACCAATCTGTAACTTAAACATAGATTGTATATGAAGTCCCATTCTAGTACCAACAACTTCAATGTTGTAGGGGAAAATTTTTAAGTTGAGTGAAATTGCCTTGTCAGCTACTGTCTCAGTGACTGCCATTTCATAGTGTGGACACACTCACTAGTGAATGTGAGAGCATATGAAGAGTTAAGTCCTCTAAAACTGTTTCTAAAGGAGGTTTGAAATTTCCCTCCTTCCTCATAGTGAGCTGCAGATACAAACCAGAATGGGTGGACCAGTTGAAAGCATCAGAGCTGCACCATTATGACCAAGCTTGACAAGTACTTACATAGTCGTCTGGCCACCAATACAGACTCACCCTGTCTCATTCTGATCCTTACATCTGCATAAAACCAATGTAACTATTTGGAACATTTGCTAAGAGTATATCAATGCCTGTGTACAATAACACAGCTTGTGCTTCTACTGCAAGTAATCATACCCAGATTCTCTTTTACCTTATAACTTCCAATAGTAATAAATTCTCAGGAGACTGAGCTTTAGGTCTGAGCATACAGAAGCTGAACTGTCTTGAGTCATTCACAGGTGGCTTGTTCATACTTGCCTAGCAATATTCAAGGTCTTTTATATGCCTGTGCATGCCGAAGTCAGATTTCTGATGGTAATACAGAGCAGATCTGTGCTCTCTTTTACTCGTTGATGAGGTTTGTTTATGTCTTTCTTTCTGTGGCAGAAAAAAATCCACAAAAAGGTATGTATTATACAGATGACAGACACAAATTTCACAGATAGGAATTTTATACCAATAAGTTTAATGGACTTATTTGTACTAACTTCATTAATATAGGATAGTTATACACATCTTGTACTGTTCTCTGAATTTTTTCTTTTGTGATGTTTGTTTTGTTTTTCCTCTACCTACTGTGCTACATGGCAGAAAACATGAAATTCAGGTTCTGTCCTTCCTTTGATGCCTTTTTTGCTCAGTTTCTAAGAAGCAATTTCTTTCTGAAAGAAGCAGTTCATTTTTTCCTGGGTAAATTCATAGTATCTTATCAATATTTTGCTTATTCTTGCATCACTTTTTAATGTGGCAGCATTTCATATACATGCTGGAAGCAGTGCTCTTCATAATCATTCCCTCTTCAGGAAAGTCATTAAGTCTACATTGTCAAATTTTACCTTGATTACAAATGCACACATTTTCCATGCTGCTAATATAAAATAAATGTCATGTATGTTTATTTGCAGCTCTAACCAAAGTGGTTGATATTAACGAACCATTAAGGAAACCTGAATCCCAGGTCATTATTCATTCAACAGTCAAAAAAAGCATCTGTGCATTAGATGCTATTAGCACATGCAGAATGCCAGATATAATGATCCCATTAAGTCAGACTTGATTAATAGTTTATAAAGACTAAATTTGTGTTATTTTTGGAAATGCAGTGTATATTATCCATTTGCATTATTTTTTGGAATTACTGCTTCAGTGAAGAACGGCCCAAAGGCTTTTCCTTGGCAAATGTGTAGTGTTCCGTCTATACTGATCCACTCACCTAGACCTGGAAGGTAGAAGGTCATTATACAGAGAAGATTGTTTTTCTCTCAGCTTGCATGTATTGAAATATGCTTTTATTATGTACTGTTCTATGTAACCAAAACTTCCTCAAGGATTTAGCAAAAGTTTCTTCTTTTTTTATTTGACTGTGGAAAAATGTTATTATGTTTATAGTTGTAGGAGTGCTGTATTAATTAAACCAAGGTAATTGTAAACTTGTTCCATTCCACTTCTAGGGCTGAAATTAAATAACTTCATTTCAAATGGACTTAGTCCAGTGGGTATTTTCTTTTGCTGCTTGGCCTGCAAAGCTGAGACACTGTGTCAGGATCTTTAGTTTTCCTTTGTTGCCACAGAACAACTAAACCTGAAGGTTTTGTTTATGGTAAGTAGTTACATTTCCAGGGTCACTGAAAGTGATTGATAATATCCTAATTGTTTTTCTTGGCTAAAACTGTCTTTGTCTTTACTGGCCTGGCAATTTGCTCAGTGACTTTCCAATGCACCTTGGTTGAGATGACTTGAATATAAAAGGTAAAGGCTTTGTACCTGTTTTTGTTCTGCCAGCCTTGTCCATCACTACCCACGCTGCACCTTTCCTCTAGCTACAGAGGTGAGAAAATTTTAAGTAAGAGCAATTCTGGGCCAAGTTTGTAAGATTTACATTAAATGTGTCTGACAGGGCTAAAACTGCTGGACTTCAAATATAATTATTTTGGTGAATTGTGTAGAGAAAAAAACCAAACAACTAAGAAGAGCAGGAAGCTTACAAGCATGTGAAAATAAGTTGTTTATGAGTTATTTATAAAAAATTAGCAGAAAAAATATACATGTTTTTCTTAATACTTAAAATTTATGTCATGATGCTCCTAGCAGATATACTGGTTTGGGGGTTTGATGAAGAAGTGTTGGTTGTTTTGCTTGTTTTGGTGTTTTGATTTATTTACTTTGTCCTGAAGGCTGTGATTACTGATATACATTATTACACTTACATATGACTGTTGCATATAGTAAGTCCCTTGCTGATGAATAATCTGGGATAATTAAGGAGAGGCAGAAAAATTATGTTCTGTGGATCAAAGTTCTGTGTTACATGAGGACTGTGAATAGCTTTAAGCTCTCTCTAAATCAAGGATAATATAGTAGACTGGTAAAACCTTTATCATGTAACACTTCATTTTATGGATTGATTTGAAGGATTATCAAAAATCTCACCTCTTCTAATCACAGCTGGGGACAATTTTTTTCCTCCTAACAGTAGAAGGAAATTTCTGTATTTAAGGAATTATAGCTAATTTATATTCTGTTCCTTCAAAAGAAATATTTATCTTCAAGCTTGAACTACATCCAAAGATTATCTCTTTTGGCATTTTAGAGGAGGCGCAACCTCAGACTGCTGAAGACATTCCTCAGTGTTTTCTGAATTCAAACTTCCTCTCCAAGTGCAGAAACACTTTGTATTCCAATTAATGTTACATTCTTTTATCATATCCTAAAAATGCTTTTTCTCATCTAGCTGTCTATTTCAGCTTGTTAGTTTCCTGAAAGTAGTTGCTGCTAGGAACTGATGCAAATTTAAAGAAAGATACAGTTCATAAAAACGGTGGATGGACATTCTCATCAAAGGGAAAGATTGACTGCTGCAGCAGGCAAAACACGCCCCTGACTGTTTTAAGCACAGACCCTTCAGGAGAACTCTTAGTTTTGTTCACTGAACCACAAAATTGAAGTACCATGGAAGAAATCCAGACATGCAACAATGCTAAAATATGTATCACACTATACTGAAAGTCTTCAAAATTACTGTATTTACACAAGGGGATTGCTGACAGAATAAATGAAAATTTTATGGTCTAAGAAAAGAAACACAATTTTAGTTAACTAGCATTTTTCTACTGCTCTAAGGCTTTTATTGGGAGCAGAGGGAATTTGTACTCAGTGAAGTAGATCAGTGAAATGATAATTTGTCTTTGAATGGAGTACTTTTATCCCATTAATTTCTGCCATTATGGTGTGAGATAAGATGTAAGCCAGTGACTAACTGAAAATTAAGGTCCAAAAAAAGAGGCAATGAAACAAAAGAATACCTTATGCAGTATTATACAAAGTGCATGCTAAGATTAATTTTTACTCAACCTTTTATTGTAACCACTTTTAACCTTAATTCTTTATGCACTTAATCATGCCTACTTCTGCTATATTTAAATATATTCAGTTTACTCCTCAGATCTGCTTTTAGGGATATTTGATTAAAATTCTTTCTTGTTGCAGTTGAGGAGAAAAAGGGCATTGTAGTGGAGATAGGCTTTAGATGAATGTATGACATTGAAAGCTTTCCCCGTATACTGGAAATGAAGGAATCACTTAGCATATTGCAGGAGAAGCATAAGAGAATACTTTAGTTCATGATATTTTCAAAATTAAGGTGGCATTGTATGCTGACTATAACTGATAATAATCCTTTTTCTATGAAGTGTAATCGCTATGATGTTTTGAAAGCACACTTCAGGTTAGCAGGAAAGGAAGAAAGGATCATAGACATATGTTGTCAGAAATTATGTCCAGAGTTCAAGGTATTTCGTTCCATCTATTGCACTGAAGCTGGATCATGTAAAACTACCATATGCTTGTCTAATCTGTTCTTAAAAACAGTGAAGAATGGTTCATCCCATCCTTGGATAGCCTGCTGAAGTGCCTCATTACTTTTCATTAGAACATTTTTACTGCTCTGAACCTAAAGTCTTTGCTGATTTCTACTTGTCCTTCCCCCTATGTGTGTGAAGAACAAATGCTCATCTTCCTTTTTTTAAACTGTTTTTTAAATAATGGAAGAAAGTTATATTATCTACTAGCTACACCATTCTTCTTTTGGACTAAACATATCTTCTATTTTTTCTCCTAAGTCATGCTTTCTAAAACCCTTTACATTTCCACATTTACTCCAGTTTTCCCCTTTGGAATTTTCAGTTTGCCAGCATCATTCTTAAGACAAGGATATCCCCAGTGAGCCTGAATCCTGCAGCTGGAGATTTCATACTACCAGTAAACAGTGCAAAGGTAGCTACCTCTCTTCTCCTCTGTAGGACCTCTTAGTACACATCCTGAAGTGAGATTTCTCTTTAAGACAGAAGTGCCTTATGAATTTATAGTATGAACTGATCTTTTTGTCATTAATATCTTTTCTTCCTGGCCGATTTTTCACCACTTGCAATGATGCATTCTGTTGAGTTGTAGTTCCTATCTTCCTTGAGGGTTTTTTTTGCTAGTCTTTTTGAATTTGTCTTGTTGAACAATCATGTTAAGATTGTCCAGGTAAAATTTCTCAGTAGTTACGCTTTGAAAAAGCAGGAGCTATGCTTTACTAATAATTTTGAGATTTCAAGTAAGTCTTTTCATATGAGTAGCTGAAAAAACTCTGTCTGAGTGTTTGGAGGTCCATCCTGGGTTCATGCCACAATTCCACCTGCAGATTGTCATTACTTTGTTTCTTTCCATAGTCTGGCAGATCAAAACTCTACATAAGGACTCTATGGGTCCTACCACAATGAAAACACTGAGAAAAAGAAAGCACTGTGTAATATACCAGGTTTCTCAGTTCTATGTTTTTCAGTTTCATAAGGTGTGTTCTCCACTGTCACCCACAAAATTCATTTTTAAATAGTGATCTTTGTTCATCAATACTCTGGGTGATCTGAGAATTTCCATCTGCTTACCAGATCTTCCCACTGATACTGTTAGTTAGCTAAAATACTTCCCAGCATCACCTTCCTCCTCAAGTTGCCAGAGGATTACCTTTAATGTTCATTAGGTAGCTTTAATATTCATGGACAGGAAAGGGGATGGTAGAAGGCAGAGCTTTGTAACTGGGAGCCATAGGGCTGTGGAAGTGGACCACTTCTAATCAGGCAAATGCATCTTACTTGCATGCACTTAGAAGGAAAAAGAGTAACAAGAAGTTTTCATGTCCTCTTCTCAGCCAATCACTCCTTTTTTCTCTGAAAGTGAAGCTGCTTGTTACTCGTTTTGCATACTGATGATCTCACTGTGTGTGTCTCCACCTTCTGAGAGGACATAAGTTTTGTGGAGAGACTGCAGCTTAAGCAGGAGCTGGAAAGCTATTTTAAATTGATAATAAAAAAGATAAATGTATGATCACTTGTCAAAATGATAATCAGGAAATGTTATTAGCACTAATGTTTATTATCACAAAAGCCAAGTCTAATCAGCTTTTAAATACGTAATTAAATTTATATTTTGATAGTTTTCTGAATCTGGACTAAGTTTTAATTGGGAATCCCAGGGAGATTGCCAAGCTGAAAATATATCTAAGGAACCCAGAGCTGCTTTGGAAACTTAATATGCTGCCCAGAACACAGAACACTCCACAGAGTATTCTATAGAGATCTATAGTTTGTAGGAAGAAATACAGGCTCTTCAGGAGAAATGTGCACATGTAGCTGCAATCTTACTTGTATCACTGTATGCCAAGAAGCTGAAGCTATAATGTGAGTTTCATAAGTAAAGCCATTTCTGTGCAGTTAAGTGAATTATTTGTTTATTCTGAGGTAGAAACAGAATGGTTATGAAATAATTAATACAGTCTTGGAAAAGGATTTATTTTGTTTTACTTTTCTATTCTTCAATAGTTAGTAAATATGAAGGATAAATTCCAGAAAAACAATTAAAAGGAGATGAGGGAAGAAAAGAGAAAGAATTTTAATTTCTGCAGCAGTCAAAACAATGTCATGATATAACTATAACAAAGAGTAGCCCAATTCAGAAATCTTCTATGAGAGGTTTTTAAACACTGTGAAACTCTGATGTCACTTGAACTAATAAGATATGCATTATGACTTTGCCTTAAATATACTAGCTAGCTTTGTTTTTATTGTACACTTTAAAAAAAAAAAAAAATAGAAATCTTTAAAAATTGAACTGCTCATAGGAAAAGTAATTGAAAGAAACCTTATGTGGTTTATTTTTCCTTTGGTAAATGAGAAAAGAACATTATGCTTATTCTATGCTTTACACTGGGTTTCAAAGCACTTAATTATCCTTCTATTAGGTTAATTCCTATATTCAGTATTAATTGACTGGGAATCAGAATCCTCTGAAAAAGAAGTAAGAGAAGAGAACCCAAGAGAAGACATTATCTTGTGTTGCAAGGCAGAAATTAGTCTGACTTATTTTTGGTCATGGTAGCACACATGGTTTATTCACAGTTATAGTAAAACAAAAAAAATTGGAGCTTGTAGGCAGTTTTTTCTATTGCATATGATTCAGTTTATTTTATTCAAGGTCTCTGATTTTTTTTCTAATTATTTTTGGTTTTGATCTTCACAAACAGGTGAGGGGAGGAGAGGCACTATAGGAGGAAATTAATCTGTACAGATATTAATCTGTAAATATTTTTGTTTGTAGACACATCCACTGGGGGAATATCAAATCTTTCAATCCTAAGAGTAGGGGTTTCTTTGTTGAGTTTTATTTTTTTGCACTATACACTAGCTGCAATTTGTGCAGTGCAACTTATCTATGTAAGTTCCTAGTCTGAGTGTCTTGGTCCACCTCTTGTTTACCCTGACTGTATCTCTGTGAGGTTGTGGAAGTGGCAAAACACAATACTCATTCTTAGCCAGGTCAGCCCAAAGAGAAGAAAAAGAAAATGCACAAAACAAGTGACTCGTGTGATTTTCAACATCTTCCAGGGAGCAGCAGCAGTTGCTTTGGCACTACGGAGAAGGAGGGCAGTCTAAGCAATGGAAGGGGTCATTTCAAATTCAGTTACGGTGATTCCTTACATTATATCCAGCTTCTATCTCCCGGCTGCTGGCAAGTCAGAAAGAGTTAGTATGTGGGAACTTCTTACGTGTCACCTTGCGTATCCTCTTTTTCAGCACCTTCTCTTCATTTCTTTCTCTTATCTATTGAGATAGATGGTTAAAATTTCAGACAAACAAACCAGAATTCATGATGAAGAGCCAATAATGGAAAAAAGCAAACAAACAAAGAGGCAAACCACTGCAAGCTCCAAATTCTATACTAAAAGAAATGTTCTTGATGCTTTAATGTGATACTAGTTTGTTGAACTCATAGGATTAACAATAAACATGTTCCACATCTTAAGAAAAAGTTTGTAATAAAAAAGCAAATATATGAATACATTATTACAATGAATTATGCAATATTTAATATTTTTCGAAACATCAGGAATAGAGTTGTTTTGCTTACATTGCTTCATGTTTCCCTAAAACAAAAATAAAACTCAAAAATAAAAGAAGTCTCTCTTTCTTCAAAATTTATGTCACAACTGCATAGCCGGAATATAAATTTATACTATGCAGATAAAAGATGGAAATGATAGGGATGTTATGATTTATATAATCAAGAACAATATACACTTATATTTTTTCTTTCCATTTATTCTTTATTAGTAATTTTCTTTTTCCATAACATTATCTCACAATACCCTTCAACAGTTAAATCTGACCATATAAATTCTGTCTATTTCTGCTACAGCTTTATTCACAAAGGTATGTAGTCCATTACCTGTGGTCATCTTCTGTGGATTGAAACTGTTTTCATTACAGTATTTTTCTTTCCTTTTTAGGAACATTAAGTTATTAACATAACAGAAAAATTAAAAGATGACAATATGCCAAAAATAGCAATAGATACCTGAAATATGAAAAAATGCATTTAAATACTGACTGTCAACACAATCCTGGGGTTCTTTAGGATAAATGGTTATAGAAGGTTGGAGCTGGTGATCCATCTAGTCCACTCAGCTCTGGTGAGACACATCTGGTCTGCTGGGTCCAGTTGTAGAGTCCTCAGTACAAGTAAGATGTAGACTTATTGGACCAAGGCCAGTGATGGGCCATTGTCTTGGTTTGAGGGGAAAGAACCAAGATGTTTACTCACAAGAGGGGGAGGGGACCTCCTCCTCAAATAATCAC
>JAWWEV010000115.1:72848402-72861642 GCA_035583235.1 Hafferia zeledoni
CTTCTTTGTAAACTGCTGGCCTAAGTCGTTAACAGTGGCAGGGGAGAGAATTTACATAATAATTCCAAACTACAACAGCCATTAAGATAATTAAGGGATTGGAGGATCTCTTATTCTAAGGATACGCTGAGAAAGCTAGGGTTCCTCAGCCTAGGGAGGACTTGGATCTCATGGATGGGGATGAAAATGATGGCGCCTAGTGAGGGGACAAGAGGTAGATAGCACAAATTTAAATAAAGCTAATTCTGTTTAAAAGTAATGAGTGATCGTAGTGAGTGTTCAAAATCTCAGTCTAATGAGACATGAGAGTGAATGAACACTGGAAGACATTTACTACACAGGCTATGTAGTCTTCCTTCATAGAGACATACAAATCCCAACTCAACATGGTCTTTAGCAAGTTGCTCTAGCTGACCCTGGTTTGGGTAGTGAATTGGACTTGTTGGTCTTGAGAGGCCCTTTCCAGCCTCAACAATTCTGTGATTGGTTCTGTGATTCCACAGATAAATGATTTTTTCATTGGGAAAACCTTTATCTCTATTTCTGTTTCATAAAAGAGAGGAAATTGATTGAAATTAGTCCTTTATTTCTAAAAGAAATATAAATATTTTTTTGCATAAATTTACCAAGAATATCCCTGCTAAAATTGTTATACTCCAGCTCACTATAATATTCATACAAATATTCTGTACAGCATCTTAGTATTCATATGTTCTACTTCACTGTCTTTTATTTTAAAAATTGTACCTAAGTGGGATTTGTTTATAATAGAATGGCTCAGCAGTCACAGCAGTCCTCCTTGGAAACTCAAGAAATGCAGGGCAAGTTATATGTTTTACATACTACTCTGGCAGTAGCAGGATGAGCTGGTTCTTATTCCAGTCTTAAAACTAAGATTTATAGAAACATTTTTTTATTTTTTTTGTTTTTTTTGATTTTTTTAATTTTATTTTTTTTTGTTTTGTTTTTGCTTTTTCTTTATTTTTTTTTTTTTTTTTTTTTTTTTTAATAATATTCTCATCTCACTGGGAGAAGGCTTATTTGTGTATTTGTTTGTATAGATAAGGTTATTTTCTTTGTTCTTGCTAGCTATTGCCTCTGGAATACAAATTTGGAGCAGACAAAAGAAGTATCACTTAAATGTAAGAAAGCTATTTAGATGTAGCTTTCTGCCATCCTTTTAGGAATGGTCTGGCACCAAGTTTTAATCAAGGAAGGAGCAGATATATACTGAGTTCTGTGTCAGCTCTGCCAGCCCTGGGCAGGTGACTCGGATACAAATATTTTACTAGAACAAAGCAGAATGCAAATATTAATTATATTTTTTGAGCCAGTAGAACTGCAATCATATTTATCTTTTGACCTCAGAATTTTAAAACATTTTTCTTTAAGCTTTTATGTGCCATTTTGAATGTTTCTGTTTTTTGTAATATAAGGGTATAATGACTTTCCAAATATATAGAAGCAAGGTATATATGCTCAAGTAACAGGTTACAAATTTCATATAGCAAAGGATTAAGTAATTACTTTATTTATGAAGTCTGTCACATTAACCTGACATCAGACACTTTAGAACAGGACATTATTTCATAATGCTGTGTTGTGCTTACTTATTTTATGTTAGAACTATTGGACCCCTTAATTTAGCTGGCACAATGCAGAGAAGTACTGAAGTAGAAACATTTTATCATACAAATTACTAACATGAAACCTGTATAACTATAGGACTAAATCAGGGCCTGAGTAGCCTGACTTAATCTTCCCCTCCCTAGCCTTTGTGCTGGTTAGAGATATGACAGTGAGCAGAGCTCTGATTCACAGTCTGTCTTGTGGACTGTACTTATGGCTCTGAACAGCACATCATCTCTTTGCTGAGCTGGTGGGAAAACCACACCTGATCCTGTAGTAATTGTGCTACAAAAGGTTCAGAGCTTTCATTAGACAGGAAATGAGCTCAATGCTAATGAAGGAAAAAAAAAAAGTGGGTATAAAACCCTGTGGAAGAAAGCATTTCTTTTCAGTTTGGGTGTGGACAGTATGATCTTGTGGAAAGTAAAGCATTTTTGAAAGGTTTTTGAAGCAACTTTCATGAAATTAATTCCCAGTGCCTATCAGGATCAGCCCTAAATCTCAAATGAAAAATAATCAAAGGTAGTGCTCTAAGCACTCAGTCACAGCAGTAGTAAAGTTATTTTTCTATTGAGTTCTCAAAGTTACAGAGACTAAACAGAGTCAAAGAAAGTTTGGACCAAGAAAGAAGAGAAATGTAATCTGTCACTGTTCCTGACCACAGTGGAACTGTTGGGCAGTCCAGCCCTTGTGACAAGTGAATATAGAGTTGCTTTCTCTTACACTGAATAGCATTACATTTGTTGGTGTTTGTTCTACATATACTCATGTATTCAAAATGCTTCAGTATTTCACAAGAATTACTGACATTTTTTCAGAGAGTCAGGCAATTATTTAAAAAAAAAAACCTCAAGGAGATGGAAATGATCATAGTACATATTTATAATAAATATGTATAAAATGACACAGTTAAAATGCTAGATTTTACCTCAGACCTAGTAGGGGAGCAGATGCTGCCCGTGCTGTAAGCTCCTGTGTTGCATGTGGCCTCAGAGTTTAGCTCCTGGCTTCCCTCCTATGTTCTGAGGATGCCAAGCCTCTTTGTAATATACCCTGGAGACACAGCAGTTCCTTCCCATGGCAGGATTAGCTCATTACTGTTGTTTACAGAGTCAAATAGGATCGCTTTTGAACATGATCTGTTTGAATAGCAATTACATTTAGGTGTGGAATAGCTTTCTTTAGAATAAGCTACCAACAGCTGAAATAATAGACTGGTTTTTAAGTATTTACGTTCCTCAGTACCTGGAAGTTTGAACAGTTTATGCTCACACTTTGTTACTTTTAATAAGATTTTCTGATACCTCTAAAAGAAATATATCAACCAAGTTTTAAGGGAGACAATAAAGTTTCCCAGTGTCTCTTTTTATTTACATTTCATGAAAATACTGTAGAAGATACAAAAAGATCAAAAAGGCCAAAATTTGCTTTAGAGGCTAGAAATATTAAGTATTTCATCAAGCTTGTTTTTATGAGGTAATATGGAAAAGCTTTGTTGATTTTAAGTGTTGCATTGTCCTAGAGGCAGAGAAATGGTAAATCTAGCACAAGTCTTCTTCTTATAGACAATAATACAAGACCAGCTCTCAGTAAAGTGTTTTCTTTGATTTGTAACAAACTAATAGAAAGATGAGAGGAAAATAAAAACATGACTGTGCAAATTTGTCCAGAAAAGTTCCAAATAAATAAAATAATAACATGAGCAATTTGATAAAATGACAATAAAGTTTTGGAATTTTTGTAAATCTTAGCAATGGATTCAATCTTTCTTTCATTCCAAGAAAGCTATAAAAGCATGTCTCATCACAGGCTACTATGCTAACAAAGTACACTTGTGACACAAGTTCTTTATACAAAAGCTGTTTACTAGCCATAGGAGTGATTTAAAAGAAAGTAATTTTTTCTCTCTGTACTGAAGAGCATGATTTTGATATCTAGGCCAATCCTTTTACTCCCATAGTGACACTGACACAAAGTGAGAATCAGATTTAGGGATGAACCCCTCATTCCCAGTATTCAATATTTTGGTCGCCTCAAGACCAAAATCAGGGCACCTGACTGATAGGGTACCATGGCATTGTTGAAATGTCAATGGTCATGTTTTAACTTGGAGCTCACTTCCAAGTGTCAAGATTGACCTCTTTACTTGCATGATAACTGTGTTCTTCAGTAAGGTTTGATCTATGGCTAACACCTCAGGCTAAGATCAGGTCTAGCCTTAGAGTCACAAGAAAAGAGACAAGGTATGAGCAATGTGGCTTAGTTCAAATATAATTGTATTAAAGCAATTATCATGTCATGGGGAGTGGAGGACACCAGTCCTGATTCAATCAGTGAACTCTTTTTGAACAGATATCAAAGAAAGGACTAAAGGGGAACATTTTCTCTCTGCTGATATGATGTGATCATGAATCATTAATAAACTTCTGCTAAATCTGTATTCACTTATGGCTCAATAAGGGACTAGATTTCTCCTCTAGGAAAATGTCTGCATTAAATTTAAAGGGAAAAAATACCAAAGCTACCCAAACAATCTATCTATCAGCAATTATACAATCTATCAGCAATTCCCTCCACTATATGTCCTCTTTCTCCTTGGTAGTGCAGGGATTGAGGGGTGCTTTTCTCTCATGGTCCTTACTGCATGCAGTTAGGCTAAACCAAGTGTTTCAATATCTGGTTTTCCACTAATAATCCCTACTGTATAGCTGGATTCCTTTTGATTGTCTAATTGCCTTTTTTTTTTTTTTTAATTTAGCTAAATATATGATTAGGTATAAACTTCAAGTGTAGCAAGCTGATTACTAAACTAAGGCAAGCCAAAAGATGATAATCTTATTATTTCACTCTTTACTTCAAAATTAGCAGATATATTTTTTCATGTGTTTATAACTCTCCACCAAATTTTTCAGCATCTGTCCATCAGTGCCTGAGACACAAGTTTATGTCATCATGACCAAGGTTTGGCCCTCTTGCTCTGTAAATAGCAAGAGAGTGCAGTATACTTAAACATTTTTTAGTTTGGCCTCCTGACAGCCTGTCTTCTGTCATCTGCAAATGTAATGAATGTCTAATGAAGACACAGCCTTGGAGCTCAATCTATGAGGAACCCAGAAGAAATTTAGACTACTGCAGCTCCTAAGATCAGAGGAGAGATAATAGTACTTTTAAGTCCGTTTCTAGTGCTAAAACTGATATTTCTGGTGTGTCTCTGTTGTCAAGAAACTTTGCTCCTTAAATGCTAACACTACTTCAACTACTGTCAGTTTATTAGCAAATATGAAAAAATAAAAAATATGTATTGGCAACAGTTTTTCTTATACAGTGGTAAATACCTGCCTCCAACAAGTCCTCACATTGAGTTATGATTCTTGAAGAAAGCATTTACTTTCAAGTCAATAGGAGTAGTAATGATAAGACACATTAAAATGGCATATTGATTCTTCATTACCAGGTACCATCACCATGTCCTAGTTACAGGGGCCAGGACCAGTTTATTACTGTGTGGGTATAATCAAAATTGTGTATTCTACACCTTCCGTATCATTTCTGATGGATCACTTGCAGCAGCTGCCCAGGGCACAGATGACACCACAGGCTATAAGCTGGGTGTTAAAGAACCTTGCGAGGCAGAGGACTGTTTCTATCTTCACACCAATGACTCAGCCATGATAACTCCCCTGTGGGAAGGCATCAGCACTTTCACATCCGGCCTGAGGGGGCATCTCAGCTAATGAGCCATAAGGGGCTAGCATAATTGGCAGCTGCCATGACCTAGATCATAAAAGATTCCAAAAATATCCCATGACTCACAGATTTAAATTACCCATTTTGAAACTCCCTGCCCTCAGGGAGGTAATGGGCATTCCCACCTGAACCTGAGCATATATAATTTTCATGTTTGGGGACGTCTGATACCACTCATCAGGAAAGAACTTCAACAGGACTGCAACTGCCAATTTGACAAGAGTGTAATCATTACTTCAACAGAACTGTGACAATCATCCTCACCAACAGGTTTCCCTTCCACTTTGCACTCAGGGGAATCACGTGGTGCTCAGCACAGGGGCTAATGAATACTGTTCTATTCATGTCCCAGAGTGCTGAGTTATATATCTGTTTTTTGTGGGTTAAAACCAGTTTTATTCTGTATCATTGTATTTATTGCAATCTTTTTAGTAAATTGTAACTCTGACTTGCAGTTTCTCTTGATTAGAAAAAAATAGATTCTCTTGCATTTTCATGTTACGCCCTTTCTCTTCCAGGTTTGGTTTCGTGTTTAGGATTTTTTTTGTTACTATTTTTCTTCTTTAATGTGTTCTTAGCATACAGAATTTTCTTGAATTATATTCCTGAAAATTAACTGAAAAATTCTGGAGGCATAAAAGTGTTCTGATTCATCCAAGTTTGTCAGAGCCAAACACTCTTAAAATATTTTTGACTCTTTTCTTCCAATTGCATTGATTTGGGGATTCTTCAAAAATATTCAACAAACAAGTACTCTTAATCAGAGGAACAACAAAGCAATATTTGACATTACAGTCAGCAATCATGCTTCATAGTCAACAATCAATCCAGAATGTTTTGCTTACCAGATATCTATGATAGATATAAATAACAGGTGGGATGATGAATTATATATAAGAAAGCTACTGCTTTATTTCTCATGGAAAACATTCTCTGAAACATTCTAATTCTCTATGAACCTCTTCAACTGCAATGCTGTCTTCATCTTCAGAATTATTATCCTTGTCACACTGTCAGATATTGTGTACATTTAGAAGGATGTTTCTCTAGAATTGTTCTATCACACACTGCCTTTTACAGTCCTCTGTATTGTGAATCCCCATAAACCTCATACAATTCTCCCCCAACATTGTACTGCTTGAGAAGGTTTTACTGTCAGTACTCTCTACTTTCTGCTGCCAAATAGTAATACCGAAAATTACAGTTCAAATGTCCACCTCCTCAATTTCTTCCTTTCTGGGAGAGCAGTAAAATATGATATTAAAATCTGTGAATGCCAGAAGCTGTTATTTATCTGTTTGGTTTTTTTCAGTACTCCATCTTCTGCAGAAACATCTGCTTCTATCCATGTCTCCTGTGTAACCAAAATATAATATATGGAATAATTTTTCAGTATTTCCAGACATGTTGAATGACAGTAAAAATTGAACAGGAAAAGCATTTGGTCACTAGTTTTCTTTTCTAAGTACTTTTTTAAGCTTGAAAATTTGTATAATTCTTTTCATTCAGGTGTTCTCATGTTATTACCATGGTATGACAAGAGAATCATCTCTTGTATTTGCCTTTGAAAGAAATGTGTGCTGTAGAAGTATCTTGTTCTTATATTGATTATTTTTGCATTAGTGCATTTTAACATTTCCCACTCTTTTCACATCTTACAGCCATATTTTTTGCATCTCTTCTTTTAAAACTCCTTTGTTTATTGATACAGTTAAAAAGGACTAATTCCCATATCTTTAAAATGCAGGATTGTAGAGTGAAGTGAAAGTGCTTGGAGACCAAGACCATAAGAAAAAGGCAAATCTCCTGTGTTGAACCTAGAGGTCCTGTAGTTACACCCCCCAAAAATAGTCTTTCTCAATCTCTATGAGTTGTTAATCACAGAAAGTCTGCACTGCATTTTTATGGAAGGTGTCCTAGTTCAGCAGGTGGGACCAGTCTATCACTGTATGGGTGTGACCACAGCTATGTATTCTACACCCTCTATTCATATCCCATGAAGTGTTAACAATGGACCATTTGCAACAGCTGCCCAGGGCACACCTGACCCCTCAGGGTGTGAGCTGGGTGTGAAAGACACCTGTGAGACAAGAGCTGTGATAACTTCCCTCCAGGAAGTCATTAGCACCTCCACACCCAGCCTAAGATGTCATGTCTACTAATGGGCTATCAGTGATTCCAAATACCCTATGACTCACAGAATGAGATTACTCATTGTGTAATTCCCTGCCTTGAGGGAGGTACTGGGCAGTCCCACCTGGACCTGAGGGGATATAATGTTGGGGGTTGTGGGACCTGGGGAACCATTCATGGGATCTAGAGGAGGACCTAAACCTTTACAGGAGGAGACCACCACTTTCAACCAGACTGCAACTATCAGCTGCACCACAGGTTTTTCACTTCGTTTTACATTGGACAGCGTGCTGGGTCATGCTTCTGAGTTCTGTGGGTTAAAATGAATTTCTCTTAGTGCCATTGCATTTGTTGTCATATAGTTATTAAATTGTAACTCTGACTTACAATCTCTTTTGTGTTGGGTTCATTTCTGCTGCTGGTTTACCTTTAAACCAGCACAGAAGGTAAGGAGCAATGGGTAATATTTTCAGTGGAAAGAGGTCCTGTGAGAAGAATGAAATGAAATGCAACTTATAATATAGTTGTGGTGAAACAACCTAGGTAATTTTAATATAGAGCATAATTATTTCAGAAAAAAAAAAAAAGAGAGAATTAAATATATTAGTATTGAGTGGCTAAGGTTTTTTAGAGTGTGTTTATTTAAAAACAAAAAATAAAATATTGAAGAGCTATGCAAAAGTAAAGGTCTTATTACAGTGGTACTGCATAATCTGCTAGTAAACTTCCAAAATCAAGATTTCCATTACAGTTATTTACACTATTATTTTAAGTGGTTTATAATTCATCAGTACAAATCCAATGCAGACTAAATAAAATCCTACAGCTTTCTAATCCACAGACAATATACTTCTAGTAGATTGCTTTTATCAAGTTACAGGATCCACACAAAAAATGTTGACATGGACACTGTTTGTATCTGTTCTTGTTCCTTCTCTGGGATATGACCTCTTTCTATTAAAAAAAACCCAAACAAACAAAAACAAAACAAAAAACCCAACAAAACCAAACACACAAGACAAACCAGAAAAGGACAAAGCAGATTCCTTCTGAAAACATCACCTCTGTTTTCTATATTAGCTCCGATAGCTAATGTAGTATTAGAATAGCTGGCCCTTGAATATTCTAGAAGACATTCTAAATCCCTCTAAAAATAGAATTTGAAATTTATTATTTCAGGCAAACTGGAATAGTAACTAAAAAAAAAATAAAAAATTTAAAAACCCCCAAACAAACAAAACAAAAAACCCAAACCAAATCCCAACCAATATACTAAATCCAAGAACAGAAGTAAACTTAGTGGCAATTAGTTCAATTTCTCTTCAAGTTATCAGGTCCTCCAGATAAATCCACTCCTCTTTTTGCAGCACTCACACAGACAGGTGCAAGAAACACAGTCTCCCCATTGCCCTCATGTGGTATTTCAATGAAGGGCTCTGCTGCTCCCATCTAGCCTACATGATTATATTTCATTTGTATGGAAACCTGGAGCTGCAGAGATGGAGTGAAAGGAAAGTCTGAACTACCACCAGTTCTTCAGACTGGACTGCAAGCACATTGCTGTGAGTTTGCCTGGCCCAGACAACATGGATGTGCTCCGGGATACAATATTATAGATGTCACTTACAATGTGGGTATTTTATTTGATACATGAAAAAAACCCATTCAACTGCTGTGAATAATTAGGGTTCAATTGTTAAATTGTTGTGAATAATACATATGCGCACATCGCTGCCATTCACCCTCTTAAAGAAGAAATCACTTGTATGACATTAGGAAGAGCTATTTGGTTCACTCTCCATGTCTATTGCTAGAATGTCATTCAAAGCAGATGCATTTTGCATTGTAATCTGAGAGTAATTAGGCTCAGTAATGAATACAGAATAGCGTAACAGCTTTCCCTCATGGGCTCCATTAGCCATGGTGTTTCCTCTCAGCACAGCTGTGATCATGAACAGAAAGGAGTAATTCTTGTGATGTATCAGTCAAGCATTCTCATTTCTATGAAGTCTCAAAGTCAATAACAAAAAGTCTGAATTGGATTTAAACTCCAAGATTTGATTTATACCAACTATTTTTAAAAAAACACAAAACTTTAAAAATCATGCTGCAGTTCATCACTTCTTGTTGCAATGAGGTACATGTTATGTTTCTCAGGAACAGGAGGTCACAGAAGCAATGGAATTTAAAATGGCAATTGTAAATGAACTTGTGGAGAGAAAAGTAGTTTTAGGGAGAAGTAAAAATGATGAGTATGCATACTCTTATTAGTGTAAAACTGCTAAGCTAACAGTAAAACTTGTTATCACATCTTTGTTTTATGACAACATAATTGATGCAGCAAGAATAATATTTAGATCTGGTCTTTGTTTAGTTTACAGAGATTATGGCATTAGTAGTTATCACAACACAATTTTCTTCTCTGATACTATAGTTTAAAAATGTGTCATGAAAGACACACATAGAGATGTCTGTAATATGATGGGAATATTATATGTTCTATTTCATAATTATTTAGGAATAATTCAAGAAGAAAAAGCTGCATGCAAGTAGAAGTAAAGAAAGTAGTCTGGTTACAGGTGCTCTAAGAGTACCTGAGGGAGTTCATAGTGTCAGTTTTTTGTGGGTGTGATGGTAAATGATGGTAAAATCATGGCAAAATGGTAAGTGTCTTGTCTTCAAATAAATTTAGGCTCAAAATATTTACTGCTTACCAATAAGTGTGTTCTATAAATATACATATTTTTTAATAGTGAGAATAAACCTGGGATGCACTAATGATCTTGATGGTCCCAAAAGCATAACAGCTGAAGCCTCCTAGAAATAGAACTCCTTATAGAAACTACCAGCATAGAAAAGAGGCCTGTCCTATTGTAAGGATTGCAATTCCTTGAGTTGGAATTGGAACAAAAAAACCCGAAAAATATTTGACTGCACGCTTTCTTAGACAAGATGTTTCCAGAAATTTCCCTTTTGTTCTGACATTTTACTTGCATGTGTGACCTTGTGACACTACAGAATATAATTTCAGGAAATAAAGATATAACATTTGTTTATTGCACAAAATATTATACAATATATCAAGTCACAGACTGAAATCTTCCCTGCTGCATCAGTTTCACCTTTATTCTTAGTTTGATTCCTTTATCTCTGCTGTCTGTTCAAATTCAATCTGGAGTTGTGCTATAGTAGATGTCTCACTGAAGTGATTATGTGCATCATTCTGACTAAGTGATAGTGACAAGAATTACCTAGTGTCAATAACTTTAATTCTTATTTATCTTATGATAGTTTCTCCAGCCAAGCAGCATGAAGGAGCCTTCATACAATAGAGAATGAGGCCCAATGAGTTGATTTAAAATTGAATTTCAACACATTTCACTGCAAATTGTTCAGTCTGCTGTCAGTGCTTGTCATTTAGCACAAATCCCTGTCATATTCTTTCCCTTTTCAGTGTCTGTTACGGTTATTTTTAATTAAAAGTTGCACTTTGAATGATATTTCAAATGTTTTATTTATGGACCAAGGAACACTGCAAAGCTGATTTCAACATGTTCCAGTCTGACACTGTTCCAGTCTGAAAACTGTCCTGTCACAGTAGTGAAATGTAAATGCATTTTTTATTGGACCCAAACTTAGCCATTGTAGTTCATTGTTTATTAGTGTTGAAAGAAGTTTTAAGCAACTGCTTCATTTTTCAGTTGTTTTTATAATATATTTTTTAAAATTTAAAAGTCAAGGCTGCTATTGTTAGTCTATACTAGATATATTCTCCTGTTTGTCTACACTGCTGTTAGTATCCAGTAAATCATGCAGGATTGTAAAGGTCTTTTTGTACAGCAAATCTGAAAGGACTGGATGGATGCTCATTGAAGTGTTTTACAACGCATATGAATTCAATCCTATTGGTGCATACAATGCAAGGCCTATTGGGACTTAGGAGGATTTTATTCCTGGTTTGCTAGTGATCTATTGAAAGGCTTAGGGATAGCTATTTCAGCACCTGTGCTTCCCTTTCTCAAGAGAAGGGCTACTGCTATTTATCTCCTTTCTAAAGCACACTGATATCTGCAAGTGTGCTGGTTTAAAGGTAAACCAGCAGGAGAAACGAACCCAACACAAAAGAGATTATACGTCAGAGTTACAATTTAATAAAAAATATTACAGTAAATTCAGTGATACAAAGAGAAATTGGAAAACCCAGAAGTATAACCCAGCACCCTGGGGCACAAACACAAAGGGGTTTGTTAGCCCCTGTGCTGAGACCGACGTGGTTCCCCCTGAGTCCAAAGTAAAAAGAAGTGAGAAACCTGTTGGTGCAGATGACGGCCACTGTCTGGTCAGGAGGGGTGGTTGCAGTCCTGTCAAGGTTCTGGTCCTCCTCTGGATCCCATGAATGGTTCCCCAAGTCTCACAACCCCCAACATTATATCCCCTCAGGTCCAGGTGGGACCACCCAGTACCTCCCTCAGGGCGAGGAGTTACATAAAGGGTAATCTCATTCTGTGAGTCATAGGGTATTTGGAATCATTGATGGCCCATTAGCAGACATGACACCTCCGGCCGGAGGTGGAGGTGCTAATGACTTCCTGGAAGGGAGTTATCACAGCTCTTATCTCATAGGTGTCTTTCACACCCTGAGGGGTCAGGTGTGCCCTGGGCAGCTGCTGCAAATGGTCCATTGTTAACACTTCGTGGGAAATGAGTAGAGGGTGTAGAATACATAGCTGTGGTCACACCCATACAGTGATAGACCGGTCCCACCTGCTGAACTAGGACAGCAAGGAAAAGTACTCTATAAATGTATACTATTACTAATAATCATATAAAGCTTACAAAACAAAATAAAATTAAAAAAAGAAAAAAACTTCAGTTTTTATTGGACCTGCCTGACAGGATGGAAGACTTCAGAAGGTTGTCATAAGGAAAGGTAAACCTTATAGAAAATTGAAAGTTTGTCTAAATGAGGAGAGAAAGAAAGCCCATAAAACATGGCAGCTTGAGCATAAAGACAAAGTCTAAAGACTAGAACAGAACATGGGAGTTATTTGCAGAGGCTGCTCAAGTTACTAGTAAGAAGTTGTTTACTTTTTCATAAGATAGACAAGATAATTGATGACTGGGGCTTAGCAGAGTACTCAGGCATGAACAAGACATAGCAGCGTAGTGCAACAGGTTTTTGTGCTAGTTAACTGCTTAAAAATCTTTGATAATTCCCACTTCCTCACTATTCTTTACAGCAAAGAGATCAGAGGAGTTAGATAAATTTGTTGGAAGTATACAGAAGGAATTAGACCAAACAGAAAAGTTAGGAAAGTTTCCAGAACTGGATGATGTTTGGGAGAAATTTTTGGAGTAACTCAGATGTGAAAGAGCAGAGCATCTGGCAAAGCCTTGTAAAATGTCATTGTAAAAAATGCAATGCAATTTCTACTGTGCTAGAAGAGCAACTGCCATTACAAAATAAAAAAGTCTAAGAGCCAAAGAGGGGAACCTGGAAACTATAGGCTGAAAAATCTGATTTCCACCCTGGCAAGGTAAGCATATCTACAAGATAAGACTATTGAACACACGGAAAAAAAACAGGATGTTGGGAAAATCTTAGCATAGCTTCAGTAAATTAAAATTTTGACTCACAGACTTGGTTCAGCTCTGTTAGAATGTCTGACCGAACAAGGACACTTAATCTTTTTGTTTTATGGGGGGGCGGGGGGGGGGGGGGGGGGGGGTC
>JAWWEV010000115.1:72861742-72916207 GCA_035583235.1 Hafferia zeledoni
AATGAAAAGAAAAAAGGAATGAAAGGAAAAGTGAAAAGAAAAATGAAATGAAAAGAAAAAAGGAATGAAAAGAAAAAAGGAATGAAAGGAAAAGTGAAAAGAAAAATGAAATGAAAAGAAAAAAGGAATGAAAAGAAAAAAGGAATGAAAGGAAAAGTGAAAAGAAAAATGAAATGAAAAGAAAAAAGGAATGAAAAGAAAAAAGGAATGAAAGGAAAAGTGAAAGGAAAAATGAAATGAAAAGAAAAAAGGAATGAAAAGAAAAAAGGAATGAAAGGAAAAGTGAAAGGAAAAAAGGAATGAAAAAAGAAAAGGGAAGGCAAGGGAAGAGAAGGCAGGGGAGAGTGGAAGGGAGGAGAGGAGAGGGAGAGGAGAGGTGCAAACATGCTAATATACCACCAGCCAACAAATGCCCAGCCAGATTCTGAGCAGTGGTTACTTAGGAAAAATTCTCCCCTGGTTTTATTATTGAACATGATGTTATATGATGTGGAATATCTCTCTTGTCAATGTGTATCAGCTGTTCTGCCTGCAATCTCTCCCAGTCTCTTGCCCATCCCTAATCTGCTTATGAAAGAAGACTGAGAAATGGAAAGTCTTGGCACCATGCAAATAATGTTCAGTAATGGATAAAACATTGTGCTATCAACACTGTTTTAAGAATAGAATATAATAGAATAGATTCAATATTTCAGGGAGAAGAGACCTACAATGATCATGCAGTTCAGCTGGACATTGTTTGGTCACAGGTCTGAAAAACGGCAATATATGTGCTGCTATGAAGAAAATTAACTCCATCCCAGCAAGACCTAGTACAATATGAAGTGTTTCAAGAGATGAGGACTGCTCAGTTTGTAAAACAGCTGAGGGAGGATATGATAGGGTAGCACAGAGAAATGGAACAGGGTACAATTATTCCCTTTTTTCACAACGGTCCAGTGGAGTGCCAGATGAAATGGCAAGGCTCAGGTATAAATCAAAGAAAAGGAAGTGCTCTTACACACAGCATGAAGGAAAACTCTGGAACTCATCACCAGAGTCTCCTGTGGAGGTTCTCTCTGCAAATGGGTTTGAAAAACTCTTAGGCAAATTTATGAAAGAAGAATCAATCAAGGGCTACAAACCAGGATGCAGATGCAGCTTTTAACTGGGAAAAAAAAAATAAAATTAAAAAAAAAATTCCCCAAATGGCACACTGCTGGAAACCACAGAAGTAGGGAGAGAAAGTATCAATCTCTGCTTTTGCTATTCTTAAGCTCTCTCACCATACATTTTGTTCAGACCCCTTTCAGAAATGGGATACAGGCTACATGGATCTTTGCTCAGATGCATTGCTTCCTTCTCTGCTTTATGTTCTTATTATTGAACTGCAGTTCATCTCAGGTTATACTTTTCCAGTGACACACTTTGAGTAGAGGAGGCCATGGAAGATAGGAACCAGGGATTCCTGACAAAGATAAATGTCTCAATGTTCTAAATGTCTTAAATGTTCCCTATGTACTCCATTGATTTATGTTAAGTGTTCAAAACTAATTTCTTTTCCACCAGATGATTTCCAGTCAAAAACATCCTTGTTGACTTATGCCATAAGCTCTTGTTTAAACCATTTGCGTGTGTTTTTTCACCTCCAAGTTTACTGGTCTACTTTCTTCCCCAGAGAGTGTTCACAGTTTCTTCAAAACTTTAATTCTTTATCTGGAGTCTGTGATGGTCCTTGATGACATTCACCCCTCCTGTCGGTCAGGTCACTCTGGTCAAGTAAGGAAGTGATGACACTGGTTAAAGATAAAATAGACTAGCTGATTTTAATTAGAGGAGGTTAGAAAACATTCAGTTTCAGTCTGCTGCTTTCATTTTAGACAGTATATCCAATATCTAAACTAGAAGCAGAAAGTATCTGATCTGAAAATAAATTGTGTTTCCTTAAATCCAAACCCTAGTGCTTTGGTATTACTTTCCCCGATGCTTCAGTCTAAGTTAGTGGGAACAGTCACATCAAATTCTGTTTTGGATTTGTAAAACTTGCAGCACTGTGCTTTTCTCTGAGGGTGGTGCAGGGGCTTCAGTGAAGGTTTTTAGACAATTGTTTCTAATATCCAGTTAAAACATCTGTTATTTGGAAGCTTGTTTTCATTACTGTGTTGAAAATGCAGAATTAAAGACTAAAATGAGCCCATCTTAAAAACACTTTGACCATAATGATGTAGGATGATATGCAAAGTATTTTATACATATGTGTTAGACACCAGATCAGTTATTATTGGGTCAGAACCACCTTGTGGGGTGTGTGTGTTTGTGTGTGTAGGGGGAAGGGATGGGTCAAACTTCACAGAGGTGGAGTAGCGTTGTATCCCTCATGACAGCCCCTGGAGCCTACATGGGGAAGCCCTAGAGTAGCTCTCAGTCACAAACAACCTGGAAAAGCAGTAACACCCCATAGCTCCTGGAGCTCCTGACCCAGCTCAGATTGGCAGCAACAGTGAGAATGCTACCCCTCACCCTGGCCTGGAACCCCACAGTGGCCAGTCATCACTGGCTCTGCATAGGGGAGTGGCCATAGGGAGCAGAACAGATAAAACCAAAGACATGTGTTTGCCATGGGTCTTGGCCCTGCCATCTGGAAGTAGCAGAGCTGGTCTTCCACAAGGTTTCAATGGTAGCTATATGACCTGGCTTTCTCTCTCCTTCTTTTTTCTTGCTCCCTCTACTTCTCTTTCTTTGCACCTTGATGCTTTGGGTGGCTTGGAGCTGGAGGGATTGGATTTTGACTTAAGTGTTGTGGATTAGGACATGTTGCATCAATATTTTAGTGGAATGTTTTGTCTAGCTTGTGTGATACCCTTTTGAACCTTTGTCAAGTTCCCTTATTTTCTCCCCTAAATTATCAATAAAAATACCTCTTGGGAACAAATCTGTGTCTCTTGACGCTATCTCCAGGTATTAAAGAACCCTATAAAAATATTTTAAAGTAAAACTCCTGGCTAAGCCCATGAGCTTGAAGTTCCAGAGCTGGAGTGTTACTGTATGTCTTCCACTATTGTATTTTCTAATTTATATGTTTAATAATATCATATTGAATTAAATTAAAAGGTAACTTGGCTTACCTGTTTTTAGAAGAAAGAGCAGGCTGTTTCTGCACATTCCACCCTGCACTCTGTGCACTGTGTAGTGCCTGGGGAAAGTGAGGGTCCAGAGCAGCGAACATCCCTTCTACAGACTGCCTGCAAGAAATGGTGAAAACAAGGACATACAGAATCCTGTGCAGTAAGCCTTAGGAAAAGGCTCATCCTTAATTCTTAGATAATGTTGGTGAACCACTGTGCAACAGAGAACTGAATGTAAGAAAACAGAGAAAGGGAGAAAAGGCGGCACAACTGTGTGAAGTAAAGGTTGGGGCTCACAGTCAAACATGCAAATCTTTGATTTTTTTTCCTGAATATGTAAATTGAAACTGGACAAGACATTTCAGTCTGGTTTGGGAAATGGAACCTGGACCCTGATCCCCCTCATCTCTGCCAGGTGACAGGTACTCTTTGAGGACCTGGAGTGGTGAGGTTTTTCCATGGGGTTCATCAAGGCAGGGCATGGCAGCCAGGAGCTGGGAAGCTAAAATGGAGTCCTGGGCTTTAGGCTCCTGGGGGAGCCCTGGAGGTGTTACATAGAGACAGTAAGGCCCCTTGACACTCCCAGGGTCGGTCTCTTTTTCAGCAAACCAGTCACTTATGTTGTTTTGCTCTCATTCTCTCTATTCCCTTAATGAATCTTTCTTTCCTTGTAATCCTGTGGCAGTATGAAAGATGAGAATCTAAAACTGGTAACAGCATATAGCAAAAAGAGACATGACACCTCAGGAAAATTAACAAGATTTTTGTCAGGTAAGAATCTATTTTTACTTACTAAGGTGACAGCAAATACTAGAGCATGATTCACACCCTTTCTTGTTGTTGTTGAACAAACAACATCCCATAGTCTGTGGCATTAGTTGTAGTTTTGATGACGAGGACATCACAGGTAGCAGGTATAGTGGAGCTCAAGTTTGTAGTGTGATAGATTGGCCAAGGGTTGACCACACTGCAGATAACTTATGCTTTTTTGTTATCTACTATGACATTTTCTGGATGTGACAAATTTTTGAACTTTTGCTTTTCTGGAAGGTGATTGCTAAAGAGTTTCTTGTGACACTGATGATTACTAATTCATTTGGCGCTGCTCTGTAATAATGTAAATCATGATCTTTTGTGACATTAGTGGATGTAATCTCTTTCAAAAATCCCACAAAATCCTCTATCTCTTGTCTCAGTATAGTCAAGTATATCTGCTTTAGTGTATAAAGATTTGGCAGTGCTCCAGGTTCTTTGATGTGTTTAGTTAGAAAGAGACTTGGTAAGTAGGTACCAGTGTTTAGGGATGAGCAAAGCCAGTTTAATATAGATATTTTGATTTTAGCTTAAAGAGTTTGGCTTTTTTCATAATGTCCAATCCTTCTTCTGCTTACACTTAAATGTAATTAGATTGAGATTCATTTGGCTTGGAAATAAAATCTTCATATCTAATTTGAAAGCAGAACATGGCAACTCTTTGCAGAATTTGTGAGAAAAACAAACAAACAAGCAAAAACAATTAAAAAACCCCAAACATAACCCAAGGCTTTTCATTCTTCTCTGACAGTTACATAAAGAAACAGATTTTGCATTTAAAAGTTTTTGCCAAGTGTGAGACTCTTATTCAATAACACAGAACAGTGAAGGACTAGTTCTAAAGATGTTTTCAGAGAAACACTTGTTAAATGTATTAAAATATTTGAAGTAGTGTAATTTCATAATTTTTAAATTTCTCCTATGAAATTCTTCATATGCAGAAGCCTCCTTTCATTATACAGTAGCATATCTCTTTATATCAAGATATTTAGCTATTAGCATCACAAAACTGAACAGTTAGCACTTGACTTATGTTGTTCTTGCTCATACAACATCATGACAAGGCTGATGGATCACAAAAAAACTGAAGACAGATAAGTACCAGAAGCAGAAGCAGAACTCCATTTTGCTCTTCCTTTCTCTGCTGAGGTCAATGAGAAGCAAATTGTACTTAAACATGTAATGCAGCTAGACTGCTGGACTTCTTATCATGGTACAGCACTAAATATGTTTACACTTTCCTGACAAGGATGCATTTAATAAACAGAATATCAGGGAATCAGAGTGGAGTGAAGCTTGAAACAGACCAGTGTTCTGAAGGCAGGCTCTGCTGTTTCTGTATCATTACAGTTAGATATCTGTTCTATATATCTTGAAGTCCTCAAGTGATGGAGAGTACTCAAACTACTAAATTAACTACTTCAGTGCATTGTTATAAAGGGAGATATCTGGCTTGAATCACACTTTTGTTGTTTAATTTTTTTCTGTATTTTGATGCAACTATATAGTTAGCCATGTCCAAATATCCTCCTTGTGTTTCTGTGTTTTCTTTATTTTTATTTTTATTTTTTTTTAAATAATTCAACTTCCAGTTTTGCAATTCTCACTTAAATGCAGATGGAAATGCAGGGACAATACATTTATCCTGACTTAGGTACTTCTTCCATCTTTTTGAAATTCCTTCCTTTTTCCTTTCTTTCATCAGTCCTGATTAGAGACTTAGAACTGGTTAAATTAAATTCTGAAACCATATCACCTCTAAAAATACTATACCATCATGTTTTGAAGAGTATCATGCAGTTTATGCCTTACAGAAATGGTGGAAAAATATCCTGTTTCCCAGGGAAATGTCTTTTCAGCTTTAGAAATATGATTTTTTTGGATACATACTGGAGTTCTCACAGTTGAATCCTAAATCTGGAAATTTCTGCTGAGAAAAGGTGGTTAGTTACCCTCGATTTAAACTTTTCTCTACCTTGAATTCCTTATCCCATTTTTTTACCCCATACTAAATTCTCTGGCCTCTTCAAAGAGACTATCTTTGTATGAAAAGGCTGATTATAAAGGCTGCTTTTTCATTGTTTGTGTGTTGTTAAAAATCAGCATCTGAAATGGCTTTGCAGCCTAAAGGCAGAGAGAGGCAGCAGGAAATAGAGATGCAGGAGTTCATCTTTGTTTTTCTCCTACATGCCTGTTGGCAGTCCCTCCATATGTGGGGATTCAGTCTCCCCCAAACCAGTGCCTGAAGCCTTCACAGTGTGTTGCTGCAGTAGAGCAGTGAGCATTCAAGGGTTTATCTTTATTAGATTTGATCACTCACTGTTTATGAGGCAGCACAGCTTGTGCTGATAATGAAAGCCCTCCTCTTCCCTCCCCCTCCCAATTAGTAGGTTTTGTCTGTCTCATATTCCTTATGAAATAGTTTTATGTCAATATTGACAAGATGAGAAAAGGAAAATGAATTGATTTGGCACAGCTTGAGTCTCATCCTGTGAAAAATTCTGTGGGAGCAGTTCTATCTTATTCTCTAACTCTACTCTAAACACGATTAATACCTTAGATAATGAAGATGACACTCATGACACCAAGTTTAAAATTTGTTTTATAATACTCTGGAGTGTTCAGGGTGTTATGACTCACTTAACACCGCAGTAAAAAGACCCCAAACACCCCAACCTCTTTCACATCAGAAAGAATGAAAAATTCACTAAACTTCCCTTACAAATGAGGAACTTGGATAGATGTAGCAAATGCTACAAATCCCAGAATTTCAAAGAAGCTTTGTTTTGTGATGAAGGAACTGAATCTCATGAGTCAGAGGTGTGACACCCCACACAAAGTAGTTAATCTTTCTGGGTTTCCTATTTGCAAAATGAGATAGTAATACTTCTACTTACCTTTCCTCAGTTTTATCAACATAATTTCCAGACATTTCAAGAGGTGCTTCTTTAAGGCATGGTGTGTGCATAAAACCCAACCAGAAACTTTTAACCCCAGTCCAAACTTGGTATGTTCTTTTTATCATTTATATTTAATGAGGAAATAAATGGCAAGAAAATGGATGCCTACATTATCTTCAATAGTTAAAATGTGTAGACATAGAACACCAGTTAAGAATGAAAAGAAGTATCGGTACAATGTAATAAAAATTTATAAAAGAGCAACAGAAAGTCAATAAATTGCTTAGTAGAGATTCTAGTAACTGATTAGAGATTAATTCTGATGTGCTACTGTTTACCTAGCACAAGCTATGGGGAGTCACTTTGTGAATCCTTTGCAGATGGTATTTATTATAGTTGCCAGCAAACAAAATTTTAGGCATCAAGTGTAAAGACTATAAAACACTTTTTCTATAACAGAATGCAATTTTGCAATCTACTGTCGGTGACATGATTAGGGACCTAAAGTTTTAAAGATTCACATTTGGTAGACAAATGTGGTTGATGTTTATTAACCTTAGCATTGTTGTAGCGCACTTCATCTTTGAGTGACAAACCAACCTATTTACTTCCTATTATTTTATTCCTTTTCTTCTCCCAGTTATGAGTCACATCCCTGGTATGGAAAGAAAAATATAGCCTGCTAAGAAATAATAATAATAAAAAAAAAGAACTTAAAGGATGTGGTGACCATTTACTGTTGGTCTTTTTCTCCATTAATTCTCCAGGGTCTTGAGTTGTCTTCATTGCCTAGAGTTTGCCCATCTGTGAGAACATTATCTAGATTTGTAATCCCAGTTTGATATTTTTAGCACAACAGTGAAACTGAAATAAAGATCCAAATCTGATCATTGCATAAAACTCAAACAAAATCGGCCCTACATGTGATTTCCTATGGATTTTGTGGGAAACTGGGGTTTTACTTTGAGAAAAGGGATCCTTTTAAGGAGCCGTTTCTTAGGAGAAGCTCAAATAGAGCAGTACTCATCAGCAAAGATAAAAATCAGGGCTCTTCACTTGGGTATTGTGTCTAGAATCTCATGGACAGTGGAATGTAATTAGAACTACTTTCTCTGTAAACTTCAAAAGCCTTCCAGTAGGCACCTGTTTTTTGTAAATGATCTGTATGTACCACCTTGTTCAAAGACATGTACTGCCAGAACAGAAGTCAGACCAACATGTATTTCGGTTGTTCAGTGAGAGGCCTCATCAAAAAGACAATTAGAATAATGGATGCTTGAATAGTTTCAGGACACAACGAGATTCTGAAGCACCTTTCACTAGGGTGAATGTCAAAACAAATAAGCAAATAGAAAACTAGTTAGTTTTGAGGGATTGCCTAATAAACATATTGGTACCTTAAATACTTAAGGACTTTCAAAAAATAGTTTCCCATAATGGTTTTAAAGGACTTCTTTTGACAATAAGAACACTTTTGTCTTCTGAAGATCTCATGCCTAATTTTTCTATGTTTGATTAAAATATGTTTCCAAAAGTCTTTCACATGTACCACAATGCTGTAGAACTCATCTGAGAGTAATGTACTTATGTAGGTATCTGAAAACACTTGTCCTGCTAATAAGATTATCTGAAATAAGATTATTTCTTAATGATACCAGTCTTTCTCATTGTGTGTTGTTACTGCACCCTTTAAGTTTGGGGTTTTTTTCAGAAAAACTCATTTAATGTAGCAGATATATTTTGAAAGACTTATGCATGTCTCATCTATAATGGTGGATTATTAAATTAGTTTGCTGTTCACTGCCTTCGAACAAGAAAGCATCATATGAATTTCAATACTAATAAGTACAAATTCTTGTTTTTACAAGATCAGCTTTTTCAACTCCCAGAATTGCTGAAATAAATATGTGTCTAGGTCTGAAATACAGAATTCCATAAAAATTACCTTATACATTTTAAAAGAAAAGAAGTAACTGGTAAGGAATAAACAAGAATAAGATGTTAAATAATTGCTAGAAAGTGATTTGCTATACAGAAAGCTCTTATTGGACATTACTAAGTGCTATTTATATAGTTAGGCTAAATTTAATCAGATGCTTGCAATTATTTTTAATAGTTATATTAAAATGTCACTCCTTGTGTCCTATATACAGTTGTCCTGCAAAATGTAGCCAGCATTTTGAAGATGATTATTTTTTAAATTCTGTGTATTGGGAAAACACTAGTATTGCCTTTCATTAGGGAACATATAAGTTAACGCTTTTGAAATAAGGCATTTTGATATGAAAATTATTATACGGAAGCTTGTTAAAAGTTGCTAAAAATAATGTTACTCCTTTAGCATATACAGAGCTTGTGATAGTGTTAGATTCTTAATTGTGTGTTTCATGAAATGCATAATTGTGGTGTTTTATAAGGAGAAAACATTCTAAAAGCTCTAAAATTGTACCATCTCTTTTGAAGACTGTGTTGTCGTTCCTTATAAGAATTGCACTTGGAGGCAAACATCATTTCGTTGGCGCACATCTACATGGGCATTGCCAGACATCTCCTTTTTATATATGTGCTCCTTAAGTCATAAGGAATAACAAACAGAGTGAGTATGGCTTGGTTGTTGTGGTGTTTTGTTTGTTTGTTTGTTTGTTTTGGGTTTTAAGAAATGACATCGGATAGCACTGATATAATCTGATTTAACTGGTCTCACCTAACTCTAAGTCAGACTTCTTTGTCTTTTGTTTAAATCTGGAAGGGAAAAAAATAGTGATGTGGCTTTTCATTTCACCTATTTTGAACATCTATTCTATCCTACTTTAAGATAGATTTAATGTACTTATTTCAATCTGGTCAGAGCATCAAACCTGCCAGAGCTCAAGAAGCATTTGGACAATGCTCTCAGTCACATGGTGTGATTCTTGGGGCAGTCCTGTGCAGGGCCAGGAGCTGGACTTTGATGGTCCTTTTGTTTCCCTTACAACTCAGAACATTCTGTGATTCTGTGATCTTCAAAATGGATTTGAGGTGCCTATCTTTCAAGTGAATGATTAACATTAATGTGTCTAATTTGACATAGATAAAATTACTTTATAATATATAACGTGTCTGTATTTTCAAAGGTAAACTGGGATCACCTTTGACATATATCTTATATTCCATATGTTTTTACAGAGTGGAAGTGAATAGCTTTGTAACTCCCTTCTGATTTTGTTTTTGTATACATTTAAACATAGAAAAACAATTCTCATCAAAAAGTCAATAATTCAGATGGAGTTTCCACGAGGAAAACTACTGGGGTTTATTTCCTGGTATTTATACTCTGTGATCCCTGTTTTGCTCTGACTTATAATGGTCTAACCTCACTATAGACCCAGTGACTTCATTAATTCTGATGAATTTTTTTTTTTTTTCATGGAATAAGTCATATATAATAGAGACTGGAAGAAAATTCTCTCTTTTTTTTTTTTATGTAAGTAGTCCATATTTGGGCTGAAAATAGAAGTTATTATCATCTCACACCTCAGATTGAAACATCAACCATAAAACTGGTTTTATAAATTAACATTCCTTCTGGCAAGGTAGACTGAAGATTAAAATACTTCTCTAACAAAATTCTTGTAATTTCACATTATTGAAGTATTGTCCAAAATGGAGAAGTATGGTGATTTATTGTGGAAAAATTAGGAGACCTATTACTTGCCATGAGTAAGTACAGGCATACTGTTAGTTTGACATAAACCACATAAAGATATTAAATGTGACTCTAATTATTTTTATTCACCACTCGAGTCTCTGCAGTTAGATTCCTTTGATGTCATCCTGCTTCTATCTAACATGAGTAATGGGAATGGTTAGTGAACAATATTTCATACTGCCACATTCCAGTAGAAGTTATTTCCACTTGTATGCAGTGTTCCAGTGGATGCACTTTGATAAAATGGTGAAAATGAGAAGCTCATAACTATCTCATTTCTCGACACACAAAATCCTGAAGATTGGTGTTACATCAGCATGTGCAAAATTACCCTTTGCTAATACAACAAAGCTGTTTACTAAAACACACTATGCTTACTTAATCACTGTTGTACAATAAATCATATTTGCTATGTACTTTTATAATGCTACTCAGCAAAAAATGAACATTGTATAATTCAAAATAACTGCAATTAAACTAGTCAAAACCAACTTTCCAACTTGTTAAGAAAAACCCCAAACAACCCAGAAACAAAGAGAAAGCCTATTCAGCTTACTCTAAAAGTTCTGTCCTCTAAAGTAGAAGCTATCTGTTGATCTGGGGAAAATCTACAAACTTGCTCCTAATCTTAGAATCTTATCTTTGGTAAGGTCCCTGGACCAAGGACATATAAAACTTGCAGTCGATTGACCTTGGCTGGTATTTGGTTAGCTGCCAGACATCCACCCAGCTGCTCTCTTACTTCCTCTCCTAAACAGGACAAGGGGAGAAAATAAAATGGAACAGCTCATGGCTGAGATAAAGAGTTCACTTACCAATTACTGTCACAGGTAAAACAAGCTTGGCTTGGGGAAAATTAATTTAATTTATTACCAATTTCTTAGAAAGTGAGAAACAAAGACTTATTAAAAAAATCTCTTACTCAAACCCCTACTTCTTTCTCAGGTTCAATTTGGCTCTTCTGTTCTTGACTCCTGTAATTCCTTTGCTCCCGCCAACCAGGAGGGTGGAGAATGAGAATTTGAGCTCCTGTCTGTCACTCCCTCATCCTTACATTTCTTCCCAACTCTGTGGTCTGTAGTCTTTCTGGATAACCTTGCTCCAGCTTGGGCTCACGTCTACAGGCTGCAGTTCCTGCAGGAAATATCTGCCTGCACCACCACTGTGAATTCCAAACTTCTGTGGGCTACGGGGAAATACCTGCTTCAGGTCCTGGAACATATCTTCCTCTCCATTTTTTCTGAAATTAGTGTTCACATTATTATTTTCATCACTGCTATGCATCTTTCCCCCCTTTTTAAATAGGTTTTCCCCAAGGTACCACCAGGCTAAAGTGCTCATCAGTGTCTTGTGGTGGATCTGTGGGAGCTGACAGCATCTGCTACAGGACAGCTCTTGCAGCCCACCCTCTGCCAGCACCTGGACACGGACACCCCAAAAAATCAACTTTGATCAAAAACCTCCTAATTAGCCTGTTATTGAAACCTCTGAATGGGGAAGTAAGTGAATAAAATATGTTCCTAATATTTGCCTCTTCTCACTGGGAACATGTTAATTGTATTTCATATTGTCTAGTACTTTGTGTGTGGCCTGCTGAATGAAAAAGACAATGGAAAATGCTGAATTAAATTTGGGACAATATTTAACAGGGATGACAGTGTCTGGGTTAGAAGGAGAAGGCTTAGTGGCTTATGATAAAAGAATCTGTTTAGATAGCAAAAAGAGTGGAAAGAAAAATATTATGTGTAACCAACAATATCTATGTCGTGAGTATATTAAATAAAAATGTCTAATAGTACTTTCACTGGGAGGTTTTCCAGGGTATAATTGCACTGAAATATTCTTTCATAGAATCATAGAATCATAGGATGGTTTGGGTTGAAGGGAGCTTAAAGATCATCTAGTTCCAACCCACCTGCTCCAGGCAAGGACACCTTTCACTAGATCAGGTTTGTCAGAGCTCCTTCTAGCCTGACCTTGAGCTCCTCCAGGGATTGGACATCCACTGCTTCTTTGGGCACCCTGTTCCAGTGCTTTACCACACAGCAAAGAACTTTCTCCTAATATCTAATCTAAACCTAATCTCTTTTAGTTTAAATTCATTCCCCCTTGTCCTATCACTACACACTGTTGTAAGAAGTTGATCTCTATATTTCTTGTAGGCTCCCCTCATGTACTGGAAGACCACAATTAGGTTACCCCCAATCCTTCTCCTTTCAGGCTTGATGCCACGAGTACCCCCAAAAACAGGACTCCAAGCCAAGTTAATGTGGGATAAGATAAAAGGTACATTCTTTAATGTCCAGGCTTAAGGCTTTTAGGAATACATGATGACATCTCTGTGCTCCCTGAACAATGATTTCCATGGGGTTTGTAATATTGTCTACCTAATCATTACTTTACACATTTCTCAGTCCAGCCCCAGTCCCACCCCTGTGTCATCCCCCAGGATTTGGAGCTGGGGTCGTGGGACCCTTTGTTCTTCATCAGCTCTTTTTCCTCAGGCTTTTGGAATTCTTCCAGTGTTCTTAGACTCAAGGTTGTTGGTTTATGTTTGGTCTTGTTTTGCAGGCCTTTCTGATAGTCTTCAGCTTTTCTGCCTTGAAGAGAGCCTAAATAGCTAAAAGAATTTGAGCTACTAATCTGTGGTAGGGGTTAGGATATATAAACAATGAACTTAGGCTGCCAGAATATTAGCATATTAAATCTACTTTGCTACATCTACAAATACATCTAAAATCTATAAAAATGAAAAGTCAAAAACCCCTTTGGCATCAGAACAATCCCAATTCTCCCAGCCTTTCCTCATGTGAGAGGTGCTCCATCCCTCTAATCATCTTGGTGGCCCTCTGGACTAGCTCGAGCAAGTCTATGTCTTTCTTGTGCTGAGGAACCCAGAGCTGGATGCAGCACTCCAGGTAGGGTCTCTCAAGAGAGGCGTAGAGGGGCAGAATCATCTCCCCTGACCTGCTGGCCATGCTGCTTTTGACGCAGCCAAGGAAATTATTAGCTTTCTGGGCTGCAAGTGCACATTTCTGGCTCATGTCCAGATTCCCATTCACCAGTACCTCCATGTCCTTCTCAGCAAGGCTGCTCTTGGTTTGTTCATTCCCCAACCTGTATTGATATTGGGGAGTGCTCCAATCCAGATGTGGCACCTTACACTTGGCCTTGTTAAACCACATGAGATTCCCACGGGACCACCTCTGAAGCCTGTCCAGATCTTTCTGGAAGGCATCCCATTCTTCAAGTGTGTCAAAAGCACTACTCAGCTTCATGTCATCAACAATTGAGAAATTTTCAGAAATAAGATGCAACTAAGTGGTTTTCTGGATGTGAAGAACAATCTAAATAAATCAGTATTTGTTATTACATTTGTAGTTTTCAGTACTGAAATGGACAAATGGACTTACTGTGTTTTAGAAGCAGTCAAGAATATCAAAAGGGAAAGGAGACTTGCAATGGAGAATAACAATGATGAGAGCAGGACTCAGCTTATGCTGATTAGAGAATAGGTTCCATCTTAGGCTGCAGCTTAAGAAAGGCACAAAAAATGGGAAATAATTGCTCCTATTGAGATAGCAAGGTGAATAGAATATTCTATGTCATGTCAGAATAGTCTGTTATGACCTTAGTGCCTTTCTCTCTTTTTTTTTTTTTTTTTTTTTGTTTTTTTTTTTTTTTTTTTTTTTTTTTTTTTTTTTTCCTTTTCCTGGCAAGCTGGGACAGTGCTGAAATGAGTTCTTAATTAAAATAAAGTGAATTGAGGAAAGTGATGATTCTCCATTATCTTCAAAACTACCTTTTCCTTTAAAAAGAAAAATTAAGAAATGAGAGGTCTGTTCATTTAAAGAAATGCCTGGATAAATTTTAGTCAGCTGATTACTATTTTTATGTAATTTTAGACTTGAAATATCATAATAAGTGGTTTGAGAAAAGTCAAATTTAACAGGTGACTGAAATGGCCATCAAGAGTTTGGTGCCACAATATTTTAGCCTGTAAGGTAAAGAAATATTTAAGAAGTAAGTGGATAAAATATTTAAAATATGTATCAAAACCAGTTTTGAAAGACTGTTTTCTTGTGTTCAGGTTGATACATTTCCTCCCATGTCTTTTCCCTGTTCAGGCAAACACAAAGACATCAGCCTGCACTGAAGACTTCTTTACTTCAAGAAATGAGGAAATATTAACTCTGCAACGTGATTTCCACAGAAGCAAATTTTAGAGTTTTTGCAATAATTGCAGTATGACTGGTTAAGTGAATTTGTGAAAAATTAAATATAGTGAGTATAAGACAGTATTGAATACCGTATAACCAAATATAGCGTCAGTGCTTCTGTCTGTAAAAAGGAGGTAAAACACTTAAAAACCACAAGAAGAGGGCAAAAATGCATGCCTAGTTAAGATTAAAATGGATAGCCTTGCCAATATTTATTAAAGGAAGAAAAATTTAAAAAAATATAGTTCAGGGTTGAAGAGTGAGCCATAGTGTGCTAGATCAGAACAGAGCCAAAAATAATGTCTGAGATTTTCACTGGCTTTCCATTAGAACTGTCTGTCTAATTGGACACTGAATGGGATTTGAGTATCTAGTTTCCATGTGAATGGAAATTCAGTAGTACTTAGTTAGTAGAACATAGTTACTAACAGAGAGAAATAAAATGCAGAACACAAGATGAAGGATTGTACATAAAAGTCAGAAAATCAAAAAAGTAAAATAAAATATTTCACAAGCTGAAATCATGACCATGGAAAGTATGAGCAATACCTGCTGTTGAGCAGAGATGTTAGAGGAGAATCAGGAATTCATTTTTCCAGAGTTCATATGAGAAAAGACCTGCTGATAACAGTACCGTGGAGCTTACACTGACAGTGTAATGTTTGGGAATATAGTTGCCAGTGACCCAGACTCGTGCCTCACTGAGAAACTTTTTGCCATTATATCTTCAAAGCAAAGATATAATTTTCTAAGCAACTAGAAAATGTACCAGAAGAAAAACCAGTTGCCCACTGAAAGACTAAGACACAAGTGGTCTCTCATAAAAGCATTTTTTCTGTTTCTCAGGAGATATTGACTCAGTCTTGTTCATCTAATCCTGAAGGAAGTCATGTCCACTGGGAAAACATAAAATGCATCAAGCTAAAACATAGAAAAATAAAGAATGTTTAATTAATATTACAGTCCACTGGAGAGAAAGTGAGAAGCAGGGACAACTAAGCTCCAGAGGAGTTTCCTAAAGAAAAGCGATGGCCTCCCTTGGTGCAGGATTTGTGAAGTAAAACAACTTCAATTTGCTGATGGGAATGACAGCCTGCTTTGGAAGATAATTAATTGTGTTGCCTAGTTGTAATTGGGCAGACCTCCTCTGGAGCCATTCTTGGGAATAACATAACTTTCCATTGTAGTGCATAACTCTGGGGTTGCAGGCAGACTCTACACCAGTAGAGACTACATTGTTACTTCTTTGGTTTGCTTCCTAAGCATCTGCTTAGTATATCTGGTTTTAGACCCAGGCAATAGTTTTCATAGTTGGTGGAGTTGCCACTGGGAAAACACAGTCCAGGATCTCTTTTTATTCTTTCAACAGGTTCCTGCCAGTCTCACTATGCATATACTTCTGTGATAAGCTTTTACTTTATTTCTCCCCTTGTGTTAGCCCATATCAGCTATATTTGCAAGTGACATTAAGTGTTTTCTTATCCCACATTTGCAGGAAGTTTGTAAAAAAAACCTGTTAAATCTCAGTGTTTTCAAGAACACCCATTCTATCATGAACATAAAAATATGATTTCAAAGTAGATTGAAGCAGCAACAGGCAGTTGAGGCATCAGAAGAGAAGAGGGTTTTTGACTGTAAAATCTGGTGATCTTTGGTTTCTCTCTTCACCTGAGGGGAGGTAGGGACAAGCAATCCCCTCAATGCCAGGGGACAAGCAACTCCTTCACTGCTTAGACTCTCCTGGAATAAATAGGATTCTTCCACTGCTATTTGAATTGACTAACATTTCTGAATGTTAGTCACTCACAAAGTCCTAACAAAATGTTATGCTTAAGCAAATATGCTCACATAGTGACATTGCAGAAGGAGAGATTTACCATCTGTCTTAGTCACATCTCTTTCCAGTGCTCTATGTGTTTTGCGCCTTTTTTATTTTTCCCCTAGAGGCATTCCACCATAAAAATGCCATCATTAACTAAGTAAAATACCAAAGTCAAAACTGATTTTGGAGAGATTTGGTGTAGTGCTTGAAATTTTAGTGTGAAAAACAATATGTAAAGGGCTTAAAATTATGATCTTTGTGACTTCTTGATCAGCAAGTATTTTCCTATAATTCAAATGGCAATATTTTTTCTTGTCCTCTGAAAATGGATTCTGAGGCTCTTCCACATTGAGGAAGCTGAGATTTAAGTGATAATGTGCATCTCCATATTTTGGGATTATCATTATGAATTCATCTGTATAATTCAATGTTCTTTGAGTTTTTAACATCTAATGGCACAGCTGTTTGGAAAGACACACTAGTAATGCATTTAAAAAAATTTGGCATGCAAAAAGAAGATTCTATGAAGCTAAATGTGTATTTATTCATTTATTCATTTTAAACATGGGAAATGTCTACTGCTTTTGTACGCAGACTTTGCCACTAGGTAGATAACCTGTTTTTTGTAATATGCATGTTATAAGAAAGCTCTGAATGCATGCACTCTGCAGTCTATTACTGCCTTAATAACAGGGGAAGTAAACATAAGTGTTTTCATGTTTCCGTGGTGCAGGGACAGAAAAAGAAGCTGAAATCAGGACACTGACATCAAGAGCAGAAAGCTGTTCATTTGTTGATTTTGAAAGGACTATGTATATTTGAACTTGATCCATCTTGCTACCAATAGTTTCCACAAAAAAAAAAAAAAAAAAAAAAAAAAAAAAAAAAATTCAGATCAAAACCAGCCACAGGGTTATAGTGAGATCTACGTGAGGAGATAAACTCTTGAGAGGACATAAAATGTAATTTTGGCATTATTGTTACTGGAGAAAGCATGCAGTTGCAGACAGAAAAAATAATGACCTGAGTATTTTAACAGTTGGCTTATGCTGATAAATGAAAACAGAGGTGGTGCCTCTTTGCCTGTAATATTGATCTTTTCAATGAGTACGATGAATGGAAGCCATACAATAAGGTACTTTTTATGATCTTTTCTGAGATTAGACATCTCTTCAATCAGCAGCACATCCTATTCCTTAGACATTAATTCATCCAGTGGGAGGATGTTTGAACTGCACCATTCAGCAGCAACAGGCCTTTCAGTGGAATTGTTGAATGCTCTAGTTGTGTCTCTGAGGTATATACAGAAGAATTTTAATTTACTTCCTAAAATATCTGTCCGTATTGCACAGGATTATGTGTTCAGTTGCTACCAGCTCTATATTTTTGACTTAGCATATTTAGATACTCTGTGATATTTGCTCATTTTCAGTTCAAATAATCTCCTGGAATGATTGGTGGTTCTGAATCTTGCAGGCTTAGATTTTACGCTTATCAAGTAGAATAGAAATATCACAAAATAATGAAGTATGTTATCTTTATATCTTGATACTTAATCAGAATTAACCAGAGCCTTTTTTTTTATTCCTGATATTGGAAAAGATACAATGGTCCTTGAACTCTGATGCAGAAAATATATGAGTACTTACCTTTATGTTCAGTAGTTTACAGCAGCCAACTTGCCAACAGAATTTAAGAATTCCTCACTATAAAACATAGTTATGTCATTACATAAATGAATGATGAGCTAGATCTTGAATGCTTCATGTGATTTTGTTTCTACTAGGAAAAACAAAAGAAAATTAAAAGAAGGAGGTGGTAGAACAAAAAGAGGTAAAGATAATGGTAGCAGATACAATCCAAGTATGGAATGATTTCTGTAGGAACATTAAACAGAGGATGTTATGGTAGAGTCTACCATGTCTTATGGTAGGTTCTATAAAATTATACAACTAGAAGATTTATTTATTCTGTTTAGAATGTAATAACAGACAGACCACTTCTTCCTACAACATTGGAGTATCACACAAAAGATATGTGGATAAGAAATTATGACAATTTCTTAAATCAGAAAGTACCAAAGGAACTTTGGGGCAGCAAAAGGACTTCCTTCTTTAAATAACATAGACATAAGAGTGGAAATATATTGTGGCTGTAAAAGCTAAAAGTGAGAAAGTGGAAGGCAGTGAGATGAATTAAAGGAAGAGAACTTTAAAAAGGGGTATTTAATAAGGATGTACAGGTATAAACTTAGAATATTCTTCAGTTATAGAGTGATACTAGCTGAGAGGAAACACCATGTATAGTATAATAGCATATTGAGTTTTTCAATCTTACTCTAACCTCTGTCAGAAATTAGTTGTGGAGAGCTCAAGGGAGGTCATATTTCAGTGGGGGCATTTGGAAGCTTGAAAGGAAACATATTAATTAGTGCTTCTTGATTGAAGAAAATGCTGATTCCAGAAGTCAGGTCAGCTTCTTATAGTCTGGATGGAATTGAAACTTCTTATAGTCTGGATGGAACTGATTTCTATTGTGCTTGTATTCATCATAGACAAGAACTGTAGGCTTATAAGATGTTATTTTTTCACAATATGTCAGAATTTAATTATTCCTCTGGGAGAAGTTTAAAAAGTCCATACATAAAATTCCTCAAGAGAAAAAAAAAATGACAGACAGAAACACAAAACTTCATGAACAGAACTCACTTTAAAATTTTGGACTTAAAAAGAATTCAGCAAATGTAAATAATCAATTAATATTAATGTGTTGATAACAGTGGCTGTGGTTTTTGTCTTTTTAAAGGCCTATAGTCAAACCCAAATGTAATAGCCAGAAAAACACACAAAATGTACTACAACCCACCAGGGCCTGTTTCTTTCCTGTAAATTTGTTTCTGAGTCTGCTGCCTAGAATGGCTCTGTCCACAGGACTGTTACACAGGACCATAGAGCTGAAGCATATGCAACTTTCATATTTCAGTGCTAATTTTGATACCTAATTTGTGTCCCTAGTGCCAGATATCATTGTTTTAGTGAAAGCAAAGATGAAAAACAATAATAAAAACATAATAAAAGGAGTCATTGGGGAGTAGAGGAAAATTAAACCAGTATAAAAAAATGTGTAAAAGAAAAAAATAAAACAAAACAAAAAAATTCTAGAAGCAGTCAGTGGAAGTCCTGCCCATGAGGACTGATGATAATTTGCCATTTCTAGTTTGAATGCTAGTAAAGGACTTTGAAATTCTTCAATGGGACAGATTATTAAATGCACAATATGTTACTATCTTAGCATCGTGAAAGGCCAAGCAAGATTTTGTTCCTTTCCCCTGTTAATTTCTGAACCCCTTTGTTTTTCCATCAATATGCTGCTGATAGTACAATGTTCACCTGCCATTTCATACTGAGAAAAGCACCCCCAGGCAGACAGCTGACTCCAAACTACTGCTGACCAGTTTTGGAAAAGAGGTGTAGTTCCTAATGAGAACAGGCATTTATATATTTCTCTTGCAAATTATTACTTCTAACTAGTACTCCCCAAATCACTGCAGTCCAATATGAGATTCCCTGTAACAAAATGCAGTTGCTAGGCAACATGAGTGGTCAGCCTTGTTCTTGTGAGAGCTGACTTTTAAAAGTATTTTATGTATTCTATTCTGAAATTCAAACTACTTTTATTTAAATATGATTGCATGTGTGTTAAACTAAGGTTTTATATCAACCAAAGAAAGTAAGAGACGTCACTTGAATTTTGCTTGTAAATGACAAACTTTAATTTTGGGATACATTTTCCACCATAGTTTTGCATGCAGAACCATAAGAGAACATTAATTAGCATGTTGTTAGAATGTAATGGATTTTAATGGCACAACTGGAAGGTTGCCCACATGTCCCTAGAATAATTATAAGCAGAGATTTTCCAGCTGAAACAGGAAAGCAGATGGATAAGTATGAAACTAATGTTATTTCTTCTGGGGCCAGAATGTCAAAGTGAATATCTAATGAAGTTTTTTTTCTTTTTCCTTGAGCACAAACCATAGAAAGCAGAAATAAATCAAGTATCATTTTAAGACTGGAACATAAAGAGGACTTGAAGTCATTTAAATGTATATTAGGAAAGAATGAAGAGCTGAAGCTTTACTTAGAGATAAGAGTAAATAAAGTCCTTTACTCATTTTATGCATGCTGGGTTACAGCATAGTCTGACATATTAGAAATCAGTCTTCAGTCATAGAATTCAGATCAGGATGCAGCTTTCTGGAGACTGGATTTTGAGTCATCTATACATTTCAAGGGCAGATGATTCAGGGGGTTTGCCTGCAATTTTACACCTTTTCACAAAAAGGAGGTAAATTATTATTTTCCCTAAATTAGTTATGTGAAAGTTGTTTCTAGAGACTGGACCAGGAAACTTTATTGTAAAGAGTGGAAACAAAATTTCCTCTAAATTCAAAGGTTTGTCTCTGCAAAGTCAATTTCATGTGTTTAGTATTGACAATATTTCAATAAATGAGGTTATAAATGGATTATGTAATGACAATGTAGCCTACTGCAATATATGTTATGTTCAGCAATGACTTAAGTTTACAGGACCCAGGATTAAGGACTTCTTTGACTTTTGGGGAAGGGAACATTGGCAAGGACAACAGGACAAACATTCAATATAGTACTTCTGGGGGTCTTTTGACTTCCATCTGTCAAGAGAGGTAGGCAGATGTGGCTTCCCTGTAACAGCTCATTGAAAGGATAACAACTTTTAACAGTGCATACCTTTCCAAAGACCATGGTTAGTGATTTGCTTATTTAGTTTCACAGAAATAATTTTGCACCTTTAGCAACAAGTTACTGAACTTGATCAGCCATATAATATCTACAAAATTGGTGTCCTTAGAGAAGAGATTATCTCTGTTCATTTAAATAAGTGGTTTCAGTAAAATTAAGTCAGTAATTACTTGCCCCATGCCCAGGCTATGAACCAGAAAAGGTTGCTGAGGGGATTTCTAATTATATCTTATTTAAATGAATTTGAAAAGGCTAAATGCTAGCAATGTCCATATCTTGATCCATCACAGACATGACCTGTGCCTATATCTCTAACACAGCTGCAGTAGGGGGACAGTAAATATTTGTGATAAAAGTATTACAAAATTTTTCCTAAATTCTTGGAAAATCAGAATATGAGGTGATACTACAGAGAGCATGTGTTAGCAATAGTGTTTTTCATTATTAAATATCTCTGTCTGGGATTATGGCAAATTATTAGGCTTGCCCTTGCACTAAACATTGAAATCCCTGGAAATAAAATTTGATCTCTCTCTTCCAAAAATTTCCACATTTAGTTCCCCAGCACATTTTGCCTCCCACCAAATAAAAATGACTATAGAGTATACTAGACATGGTAGAAAATTAGACTAGAAAACAATACTGGAAAACAGTGGTAGATCTTGAGGTGATTGTGGTGGGATGTGTGTTACTTCACTCAAGAGATATGACTTAGTTTCCTTCATACTCAATACAGAAAAGTCAAGTCTTGTTTCTCTTATGCATATGTTTTGGCATTGGTGAAACTACCTGTCAACATCACACTGCAGTATTTCTGCAAAACTCCACATTGTTTTATGCTGTAGTCAGCATAACAACATAATGTTAAGGTAGAATTAAGTTTAAATTAGCCAACTTCAAGAGCAGAAGACCCAACTGGTCCAAATACAAATGACATGATTCAGTAATAACTAAGATAAATTAACTTATGCAAAGTTTCCTGCTAAAATACTTTTGATAGTTGAATTGGCTTATTGATAGGCCATATGTTACCTCTAGAGAATACTGCAGCCTTCTGTATAATCCTGATTTAGAATCCATATTTATTTAATAAAAGATCTCTTATCTTTAAAACTGGAACTACACTAAAAATAGCTTAAAATAGGGAAAAGCATTAGACATGCTTGCCTCATTTTCACCCTTAGAATTGTAGAATTACTAGGAAGAAATACAGTCATTGGAAAAGACCTTTAAGGCTATCAAGTCCAACCAACCATCAGCATAGCACCACCACCATGTTCACCATATCCACATGTTTTTTGAACACTTCCAGGGGTGGTGACTCCACCACTTTCTTTGACAGCCTGTTCCAATGGTTTACAACTCTTTCTGTGAAGAAATTTTTTTCTTAATATTTAATCTAAACCTCTTCTGGTACAACTTGAGGACATTTTCTCTTGTCCTGCCACTTGTTACTTTGAATAAGATGCTGATGCCTACCTAGCTACAATCTCCTTTCAGGTTTCTGTAGAGAACCATAAGGTCCTTTCTGAGCCTCCTTTTCTCCAGGATAAACTCCAGCTCCTTCACCCACTCCTCATCAAACTTGAGCTTCAGGCCTTTCACTAGCTTTATTGCCCTTCGCCGGACTTGCTCCAAGGCCTCAATGTCTTTCTGCTAGTGAGGGGCCCAAAACTGGACCCAGTACTCCAGATGCAACCTCATCAGTACCAAGTATAGGGAAATGATCAAATGATCACTCCCCTGATCCTGCTGTCTACATATTATTACAATCAGAGGCAGTATATTGATCTAGATGGACCTTTAGATCTCTCATTCCCTTTGTTTGCTTTCACATAAATAACTGTTTGAAAAAAAGCCTGTGTATGGAAATACATCATTGTGATACTGAGACTTCAAATATTTCCTATTTCTTTTCTGTTTTCGGTTAGAACACACACTTGGTCAGGTAACCATTACTTTAAATATTTCGTATTATATCTTCTAAATTTTAATTTTGAACATTGAAATTTCAAAACTGTTGTATCCAGCAGTGCATCAAAACAGAAGTGAAGGATGAAGTCTGACTCATATAACTGATAAATAATGGTGATTAATGTGCTGAAGCATTGCCCTCTTCATTCAAAATAGCAGTAATTCTATTTCCAGTAAGGAGATGAGAATAGTATGCACAGTAGGATCCTTGGGATTAGCAAACTGATTTCATTTGATCCAAGCACTTCCCACTAATTCTAAGAGATGGAGTTCTGTATTAAGTAATTAAATAGGAAAGGCCTTCTGATGAATTAGGGAAAAAAACCCTCATAAACTGAAAGAAGCATAGTTTGCTTATAACAGCAATTGATCAACAGTAGGGAGAAACTGAAATTATTCAACAATTAAAACAGTAATTCACACATTTTTAAAATATTTGTAGTTTCTGTTGTTTGGCTTGAGCAACTGATGGCTCATTAGTGTTTTGTTAGAAGGAAATTGTACATGAATTCTGATTATTATACAACAAATTTATGTTATTTCTATTCTTACCATGCTTTGTCTTTTTCTCCTTTATACATATATGTATATGCCATGTCTTATGAAGTATTACCACTTAACAAAGCTTCTGTGTTGAAAGCAACTTCTTTTTTTTTTTCTAATTTTCATGGTTCTTTTTGCAATGCCTAACTCACATTACTGTTAGTGGAAATTTAAAGCAAGCTAAGACTGTGAGAGAGACAGACAATGTCACCACTGAGTTATCAGAAAATGCATGTAACAGTAAACAGAAAGTAATGATAAACACATAGGCTCTTAGTTCAGTGTTCATGTGTTAAGGTTACTAAAGAAGGAAAAGAATTAAAACTACTACCAGAAACAATGAACCACAAACATCTAGAATGCTGTAAGTTATCATGGTGATCCATCACTCTTTGTAAATAAGACTGTGACTGCTCCGCAGGTCAGAATATAGGCAGTAGTAATTTACATTGTCCTGTATGAAAGGGTCTCTTGAACCTTAGGGACATGTCTTCAGTGGATTTTGTCAGAAGTTCCCTCTCTTTTGTCAATGAAATCTCCTCTTGAGTATGTGCTCCATCTTCCCTTGTATATAATACATGGCTCTTTGATCACTAATTACTACCCTATTGGAGGCATTAAAGTTGGCCTCCTTTTATGACACTTACATAGATAGCCAATATTAGAATGAGATAGTCTCTGTTTCTTGGGGAAGATATGGTGGTTTTTTTCTGACTGAATGTTTGAACAAACCATTACAAAATGCCTAGCTTTGTTTCTGGTGGCCTTTTTGCCCTACTGATGACAGGCACTAATAGAACTTCCAGGCAAAAGGAAAGGAAAATGGTATGTTTCTTTTTAACTTTTTCAGAATATGTGGGACATGATAAATGTAAGAAAACTGTGTGTAGATGCTGCCTCCAGATCTTAGATAAAGTGTTCCTGTGCCAAAACATTATTCAAATGTGATGAAAATTGTCTCCAAAGATGTTGTATGTGGTAGAGAGACTGATAGCCCTATTCACAACACTTCAAATTCCCTACCAAATACAGTTTAAAAATAACATGACACTGGTTTGACACAAATTGCTGCAAACTATACATTTGTCATTCCCATTACTGAACAGAAACCAGGAATTATGGGTTGACATGCTTTTCATTCAAGTATGTCTGAGAGACTTAGATGGGAAAATAAATGAAACAGTCAATACTAGTGATATGATTAATATAGGGTCTGGTTTGGGCTGACTTTACAAGTGTGCAAGAAATTGCTTGTTGGACTTGAGAGTATTGTCATTGTGCAACAATTAGGAGTTTATGGCTGTGAAAAGCACTTTCAATGTCAGTGAATTTGACTGTGAGGCAGCATATTTGAGAAACATTTGTGTTTACAGTGGAAGTGCCCATGCTCTTTTAGTTTGGTGATTTGATATTTATAAAAAGCAGTTGAAGAAGAGGCTCGAGCTAGCTTTGTAACAGTTCCTGATGCTAAAAGTATGCTGCTGTTGTATTAACAGCAATCATGTTCTGAAAGCAACTGAAACTGAGCTCTGTGTATTCAAGTAAAAAAACAGACATGGATGACCACTGTTAAACAAATTTCATAGGTTCTTAATATCAAATAACTTGTAAAGTGCTCATTTTCTATGACTATGTGAGCAGATTTACTTGCAAACTGTGGAGGAATCACATAGGAGCAACAAACATTAAGTAAATTCTGCATAATACTGTGGAACAACACATGGTGAAAAGCTACTTATGACACCCAATGCTAGTATATTTTTTCATAACTGAATCCCTTGCAGAACAGTTATAAATGCCCAGGAAATTATCATTTCTCTTCCTACTAAAAGAGAAATCAGTAACATAAAGTTTAAATATCATATTGGAATATAGATCTAAGCAGTCATTGTTTTCACATGTATCAGTTTAACAGTTTAGAGACAAAAATCCATTTTACCATTAGGAAAAAATCCTGCTACCTTGAACAAGCAAAACTGGCAGGCTGGAAGATGGCTTTCTCCAACAGAATCTTTGATCAAAATCCTAAAATAAGAAAAAACCAGCAAGGTAAATGTAGCAGTGACCCAGGTTGATATCCGGGATAACTGTAAACTATAGAAGTTGGCTTTGATTTCTAAAATCATATGTACAATTTGAAAGAATGAAAACTCGATCAGGAAACAGGAAAGTTGACATTTTAGTTGCTCAGTTTTTGATTAGGTATCTTCACCTGATTTTCTCACTGGGATCTTCTTTTGTAGAGGATAGATTAGACATTCATGATGTAAAATCAGTTAATTTTAAAAACGTCTGCTGTTATAATGGAAGTTTGGGAATAAATAAATTTACATTCAATTACATCCTGCATTTTCCTTCTTTTATATGTTAAACATTCATGATCCTCCTTGTTCTTGAAAAATATAGACCCTCACAGGGGAATAGGACTTTTTAACCATTAAATAGAGATGCATACCTCATTTTTATTGTATTAAAAATGTACATTTGCACAGATGAAAGTGAGTAAAATCAGGTTTTTATGAAATCCAGAACTTCTACAGAATTTCTTCTACAGATCTTAAGACCAGCCTGGAAGTAAATGTCATTACGATAAATTTGCAACAGGACTCAAATCTGTTGCTTGCTTGCTGTGGTGAATAAACCAATGGAATCCTTTGCAGTGAGACCACATACAGGACAATGCACAATGGTCTAACACCAGCAACTTGGATAGGGAAATATGTTTTTGCTTTGACTTGGCTTTCCAAGTAATACAGATTATCAGGTGAGGCAAAGTAGGACAGTTGTGTTATCACAACATAAAGCACTTCTGGAGAAAGACAAATGTTAGGGCTCTTTCAACAAAATGGAAAGAGCTTGAAATGGTAGATCACATCTGACAAACATTGTCGAGGCAGAAGAGCTACCAAAAAATGAAGCCAGGAGTTAGGCATTACCTGCTCAATTTCCCAGATTAGGAGCCTTGACCCAGACATTTTTCTAGAATGATTCAGCTGACCAGACTAGATGAAATCCTGATGCTGCAGCATTTCTGTTTCCACTGATTTGCAGAAAAAAAATCTTGTTACAATTTATGCCAGAGAGGTACAGCTCTTAAAGACAAACCTTAAACAGCACTAATATGGATGCTGAGAACTAGACCAGACAAAAAGGCTGGATTTGTCTGACCAAATTATAGACATCTGCAGTGTGTGTACTTATTGACAAGGTGTGTGTCTCAGTCCTCTTCAGAGAATGAGATTTTCTAGAGTACATAGCACAGGAATTATCAGAAATAAGCCACTGAACCTGAGGCACCTTTTTCCCTCCATCACCCAGGAGGGGAACTAGGCATTCCTATTCACAACCAGATACCTGTATTGTCAATGACTATGGTCAGTCAGATGAGAGGAATCTAAGCCTGTTGGTCAAGGAGGAGCTGAGAAATCCTTACTCCCTCTCTGTTGTGGGCAAAAAGAGACTATAGCCTATGTCTGTAGCTCTTTAAAGCTGCTCAGAATTAACCTTCCCCCTTCTGGCCATTCCTTGAAATTCATCTACCTAGATTTTTACTAATTGTAAGCTGTAGACATACATCTTCATAATCCCTGGTTCACTGCTTACTTCCAAGAAGAAAAAGCACCAGACTGGGCAATTTTGTCCTTCCAGATCTCTGGGCCTCTTATAGAGGAGTAATTTATTCACAGTTAAGTATTATAAAGAAAAGGAAAATTTTTTTACACTGAAATCATGAGGTGTTACTTAAAAAGAAGACTCCTAACCTAAGAAAGCTTTTTGGTTCTTACTATGTACATTTAAGAGCTCATTAAGTAAATGTTCTCATCCTGTTCAAGCTTGCTTCTCAGTACTCTACAATAAATAATCAGCATTATAAAGTTAATGCAAGTCCTGAAGTATCTCCTTTTCATTTTCTTATTCATTTAGCTTTGTCATAGCACAAAATATTCTCATGAGAATGTTAAAATCACAGGCAGATCAATTTTGTTGAAACAAATTTGCTTTTATATAAATTTCTTATTATGCATTTGTACATTTATAATACTGAAATGCCATCTAAATATAACAAGACAAAATAAAAACTGAAAAGAACCAAGTGATCAATTAATGAATATCAACCAGCCTCCTAAAAGTGAGGAGCATCAGATGTTCAAAGTGAAGTGTTGATTTTGATCATAACTGAGATGGACAGAGTTTCTTAAGACTTACCTGTACATGGTTCTATACAGGTACCCCTTGAACATGCATGGGTCCTGGTGGCATTTAATGTCTAAAGTTCTATCTTTCTTCTCTTTGAAGAGTTCCATCTCTTTGCTTGTTCCTTTTTTTTTTTTTTTTTTTTTTTTTTTTTTTTTTTTTTTTTTTTTTTTGTCAGAAGGATGACAGGGTCTTGTGAATGAAAAGGATGACTATACTAGAGTAGCTGTTTGATGAATACAGAATTCTATTTCAATTTGTACAGTGGTTCTTGCAGGGGTGAGAGTAGGGATTCTCAAAAGTATAAATGAGAAATAATCACAAATTTCTATTGACTTCCATTGGATTCTTAACTACCTTTATAGACCTTTTTAATGAAATTTAAGTTACAATATATGTTAATAAACCATATATAGAAAGAACATAAATAATGAGACGTTTTGCCAAAAGAAAGGATATAAAGTTGCAGTGTTATGGCATCTGAATTGAGAATAAAAAAATAAATCTCAGTCTGGAAAATCCTGCAGTGGCGACTTGTTTGCTAGCTCTTCAGCTCTTGTATTTCAAAACCAAACGGGAACAGAAAAATATATTAGGACTAATCAGCATGAGAACTGAGTGAAATTCCTATTATAAAGCACTTTCTTTATGCAGCAGATGAGTGTAAAATAACACTCACTGTGTACCTGAGCTGATATTAATTATTGTTTACATAGCATCTAGGTAATTTAAAGATGTATAGGCATCAGCTTGCTGAATGTGCCAGGTTTGAATTTGATTTTGATATGTTTTGATATGTAATTTTTTAAAGAGAAAGGTTTGGCAAGAAAAATAAATAAAGGAAACCATGCCAGACTGTAGAAATATATCTCTGTTTTAATGTGATTTTTGAAAAGACACTGTCATTTTCTTCACAAGATCTTGGAAATTCCTCAAATAAAAAATCCTACATTCCGACATTGCACAGATCAGATGTATTACAATTTTCTGGGCGATGTAGGATGTAGACTGAGGGGAATCCTTTTCAAGCAAAGAAATTAGAAAAGTAATTTTAAAAACCCCTCCCACTGCTGTTCTGAAAAAAACTAGAGCTTATTCTAAAGGCAGAAAGGAAAACCAGTAAACAAACCATTCACTCCCCACCTCTTCCCCAAAAGAATGTAGTTATTTATAAGAAAAAAATGTAAATTTGCATTAGGGTAACCTGTAAAACAAAAGAAACAAAGGAATTTGTACACAACACGTTATTATCTTTGCAACTAATTTTACACATAACTTGTTTGCCTGAAGCGTAGCCCTTCATGAGGAAAAAATGGAAGCTCATTAGCATTAGTGGACCATTTACATTCTTCATGCTTTTTTTTAGCTTAAATCTGTCCAATCTGAGAGAAATTTTTATTTGTGAAGAATATTTATATTATTCTGTACTATGATTGTCACATTTTATCACAGTTCTTGCTTCAAACACTAGAGTAGATTATAAGATTTCCTCACGCATATTTTCAGTAATCACTTTTCAAACAATTCCTATTATAAAACACTTCCTTTATCTAAAATGATATTTACTATATACCCATATTTGTACTAAATATTCTTTATGTAGCATCTAGATACTTAAAAAATATACAGACATCATCTTGCTGTTGCATGAAGCAATCAAATTGACTACTTGTCTATATTTTGTCTCATTTGAATCTGTAATTGCTGGCCTTCATATTAGCAGCTCTTTCCTCTTTCCTTGAGCCTTACTTAATTTTATTGGTAGCTTTCCCTCCTTTCTTTCAGCATGATTTTATTTTACTTTATTTTTTTCTTTTTTGTCCAATTTTGCCTTATGGAGAAAGAAGCCTGGAAGCTTTTGCTGACATACAGTGTATAAAGAAACTGGATGACAGTAGTTGACCTCGTAGGGGTAATCATGCACAGAAATAGAAGAAATGCAGGGTGAAGTTTTTGATCCATAGCGTGGAGTTGTGCAATGATCAATTGCCTGTCCAAATCTGCTCAGTACTTATTATTTTTATGGAAATGTATCATCTCAGCTTCTGCTAGGTATACTAAGCTTTGCTCTGTCTCCACTTGTTGGTGTTCCAGCTACTCCTGTAATATTTAATAAAATACCCTGAAAACACAAACATACAGCCTTTTGAAAGACTGGATTTTACTCTGATTACAGCTGGAAAATCAAAGCTCAAACTCTGCTGAGAACCACTATTAGAAAATGCAGACTGTGGATATCTTAATGGAACTGGCCTACTTTCTAGAGTAATTTGTTTTGATGAGAGCCTGAGTGTAAATTCTGTGCAGAACACAGACAGCTATTATGCAGTTAATTATGCACAAAGTAAACATGTACAATTGCAAACATCAGAATGCCACCTAATAATGGATAACCTGAGATTTATGGTATGCATGCCCAATCTGTAAAGGCTTCTACTCATGAATCTAAAATGAATGGAACATTACCTAAATGATCCAGAATGAAGGATTTAACATATTGCTCTACCCTTATTGCTACTTATTTCCTGTCAGCAGATTTTTCATTTGGTTTTTATTTATTGCACATAAACACTACCAAATGATTTGATCATATTTAAAAACATATGGTCTGTGCTTCTGATTACTGGTTATGCATTTTGTTACCAATTACTTCTTAAAGTAATCACTTCTTTAATTATACTGGTCAGCAGATAATGATTTTGCCTTCATTTACTTGAAGACTAACTGCACCAAAGTAAGTCGTCATGTGAATGTCCCTAGAAGAACAAGGCAAATCTTTTTTTGCACATATTTATTGGCTTTTTTTGAGGGTAGGTGTTTTCATAAATGTGATCATAGTCTACATTTATTCTTGCTTCAGGTTTTCTGTGTCAGAAACTGATCAGTGCTCAGATGAATTTAGCAGAGCTGTGACTGTATCAGAGCTTGCTAATGGGAGTGTTGGCTCACACACTGTGATCAGCCCTTGTCATCTCCATTGTGTCTTCTCTGCAAGAAGAAAAGGGCTTCAAAAATTCATAACTAATTGCAAAACAGCAAGGAACTCAACTGAACTGCTAGAGCAACTTCTCTGCAAAAGGGAGTTGTTATTGTCTCTTTCTGCAGTTGGATTTCTAGTTTGCTATTTTTTTTTAAATTTTATTTTATGAAAATAAAAGGAAACAAGCCTCCAGACCCTAAGACACCTTTGGTAGCTATACTGTAACAGTGATGTGTGACAGCAGGGACAGAGAAATTTCCATGTTTGAGTAGGTCACCATATCAATGGAAATATTACTGACATGACTATCCAAGCCTTTTTTTCCTTTAGATTATTATTGTGTTTAATATCTTAATGTAATCGGGTTTTAGTTTCTTTATACTTGCTTTCTCACTTTATTCTTTTTTTTGCTGACTTCTAGGTCCTGTTAAAAATTTCCACTGACTCAATTGCAGTGTACAGTCCTTTTACCAGGGTGTGCTAGTTTTGGCTTTAGTTTTAGCTAGGCCTCAGATTAGCAAACCCAGAGAGTGTGACGTGGATTGAAGGGGACAAAGCCTCACCTGATTTAAGCAACTGAAGAGATATTTCACATCATTTTTAGGTCAAATCAAGTATAAAAGAAGGTGTAGGAGATGCCTAGCTCTCTTTCCACTTCATGTCTGGGTGCTGAGCAGACCTGCTATCACCACTGCTGAAATTATTAGGCCTTGTCACCACTTCACAGCTGTTTAGTTTGGGAATTACTTTTTTCTTTTGTCGTTGGTTTTCTCCTCTCTTTCTGGGTATCATTTGGGGGGAGTTTCTTAAGGTATTTTTGTGAGCTGAGGTGGTGGAAGTCTGTGTTGAGTGGGCGACTCGGTGGTGGTTGTTGTTTTTTCCACATTTGTATATATATGTGCTATATCATATTCTGTTTTTAATTGTCTCTCTTTTGTGTAAATATAAGAAGCTTGTCCTTTGGAGTTTGGTTTTTTCCCTTCTTCATTTTTTTTCCTCGTCCCTCCCTTTCCCTAGTGCAGGGACTCTGACAGACTTTTGAGCAGTTGGCATTTTGCCAGGCTAAACTAAAAACAGGGGTATTCTAATAAAAGAGCAGCACAAAAGAGGTGGAAAATTGAGTCAGGAATGTGTGTATTATAAGATTTATCTACATTGCTAAATAAACCAGACCCAGGGAGTGGGCTTGAGGATGTCACTGTTATCATGCATGTTATTGAAATATTATGCTCCCAGTCATGCTTTTGGCACCTGAATATTCTGAAGCAATGTCTGGGTAAGATTTGGGGCATAGCATGTGTCAGGGAGCTCTCATATGCACACCCATGAGGGATATGTAGTGCAGCAATTCTGCCCTGTACAGTCCTCCAAGAGTATCCCAGCAAGACTGGCATCCTCATGAACCCCAGTGTGTCCACACTCGTGCTATGCTCCAAAGCCTCCAAAACACCTTCAATTTCAGGCAGTGAAACACTGATAGACTGCAACACAGATTTCTCAGTAGTCTAGACACGTTCAAGTGAAAAGAAAACATATAGAGATGATAAGCATGACTTAAGGTGACTGAGGCTCAGAGAAAGATTAATACTAAGTGCTGTATAGTGTGGATATAGCTAAGCCAAACCATTTGCCCAGAGACTGGACCCTGTCTCTGTTTTATTTAACAGCAAATATTGGGATTCCTTGGAGACAGACAGAAATGCATCATACTGTGAGATGTTCTTGTCTACAGGGGGATGGATGGATAGAGTACTTATCAAATGTAATGAATACATTTTTCTGGTGTTTAGAGAAGGAGAAATTACGTTCCCCCATGAAAAAAATGACTATTAATTAGTTTGGTTTTTGTTTTTTTTTTTTTTGATGCAGCATATTCTTCTTATACATCACTGTAATTCTACTATGAAAGAGATGCTATTATTACTAATGTTGCCCAGACTGAAGTGACAGGTATGCTGAACTATAATTCTCTTCATAGAGATCACATCAGGAAATTCATTTGGAATAGTGGAGGAAGAACCATGGTAATGCTACAATACAACGCTTTTGGCACACAAGCTATTTAGTTCAAAGCTTGCTTGTACAGTTCTGTCTTTGCAATTCATACATGCTTGGATATATAACATTGCTGATGTTTGAACTACTTAGGCACTATTATGACAGTCCCTGTACCCCTGTAGCTGAAGAGGAAGATGCTGTACATCTATAATTTCTTTCAGGCTGTGTATCCACAAGATGTTACATCTGACAAAAAAAACCAAAACAAAACAAAACAAAACAAAACAAAACAAAACAAAAACAAAACAAAAACCAAACCCCTCAACCCTTCCTCCTTTTCTCCCCCCAGTGAACTAAAACCAACTAAATCCAAAACCACTCAGTTATAAAATTAGTAGTAAAGACATATTGTGTGAAACTACAGGGAGAAGAAATGAAACAAACTGGAGAACTAGTAACCACAGAAAAAAGAAACAAACAAAAGTAAGGAAACAGGTATGCCTTTCTTCTGGGTCATTAAAGGTTACAGGTCACAAATGTGTACTGCATTGCATTGATCCTTTTTACTACTTTGATGGTCTTGTCTCCTTTTCTTGCAGTTTTGCTGAATCGATCCTGCTTTGTACATTAAGGGCTTATTTTCTTACAGTGTGAAAGAGGTGGGGGAAGTGCCACTTTCATCTTTGGGAGACAGTAGTATTTCTTTTGTTGTTGTTGTTTCCCTTTTTTCTCCCACTTGTTCTTCTATAATTAAAACTAACATTTCAATTGTTCTTTACCAGCATTTTTTTTGCTTGCATAGCTCCTTAATTATTTTTTGCCTTTCATTAAAAATTTTATCTTTAATTTTTTTTTTTTTTTTTCTGGATCAGTCTGCTTTCACATCATAGCAGCCTGCTGTGTGAATCAAGTAAGCCTGGTAAGATACCTTTACAGTGGCAGCCTTGATTGTGTTTGCTGAGCTGTGAGAAAAACAAGAAGCCTGTAAAAAAACCCAAACCAAACCAACTCAGAGGCTTGCTTGTGAAAGAATAGACCCCTGCTGAATCTACAGTACAGAAAAGGGCTGAGAATTTTACACTTAAATTGAAAGAGACTTATTGAAGTCTCTTGCTGAGAGGAAACCATCTCATGTTGTTAGCTTGATCTTAGTAGTTTTCATCCATCTGATGTACTGCTCCAGCAGTATATTGTACCCAGTTTGCATAGAGGTAAATGACAGCACACTGCCAAGGCCCTGGGAAGTCAGGCCCTTACTCTTTACAAAAGAGCTGTGAAAGCAGAGTAGTCACCCCAGCAAGACTGAGACTCCATTGCAGCAGCTAGGCTGATAAGAGGATGCACAGCTGCAGGAAGCCTCTGGGGCTGGAGGGACCTCTGACCTTAATGGCAGCTTTGTATCTGGAGCAATTATTGCCACACATCCAGCTGGATGCGAGGGTGTCAACTTCCAGCCTGAAGCATGCAAACAGGCATCATCTGCTAATTTGAAACAGAGGAAGAAGAGATCAGAGAAGTTAATAAGTGTGAAGTCAGTACTGTGGCCAGTTAATAGCAATACTTTCCTATTGTGCCTATGAATATGCTACAAAAGTATTGGCAAATCTTAACTTGCCTGTAGGGAAGTGGGTGGCTGGCATGGAATAAGAAATAATCTTTTCTTTTAGCTGCTAGTTTGAAGCTGCTCAGACTAGAAATGGCAAAACTGTACCAGATGATGGTCCCTCTAATGGTAATCAATAGTCTTGAAGTACTTATTTGTTGGCAGGAGTCTATCATAAAAAATCCCCTTTAGCAATAGAATTACTTGTGTTTTAACAAATCAGGCCTAGGGCATGTCTAATCTTTGTGAGTTGCAAGAATGAATGTTTTTGATGGTTTTGCTGTTCCTCCCACTTCTCCTCTTTTAGTCCCCTGAGAGCTTAGTAGCAGTCTGCAATAAGTCTTTGACTAGGTTTGGACTAGAAATGCTTCCCTGCTATGAAAAGGAGTTGTCAAGCAGTGGTGGAAGAGAGGAGAAATACATCTTTTGAATGGGAGAATGTAGCAATTGTACTGAGGTCCTAGTACTGGAATAGACTGGTGTTGGGCCAAAATATGGTCAAGTAATAAATGGGGAAGAAAATAGGTAATTGCTTAGGCATTTGGAGCTTTCTTTTACTGTAGCTGATGTCAAATTGTGCTTTGGGGCAAAGATGTTTTCTTCTATCTTACATCCCCCTTGTGAATTCTGAGAGGTCAGCTTTGGACTTGAATGAACAATATAATTTATTTGTTTGTAACTTCTGCTAGTTTGACCATCTGGCATGAATTATAGTGCACTGAACATGTTCTGTCTTATCAAATTCTATTATCACTTGGTGTTTATCCTGTAGTTTATCACTTTGCAACTGCTCGTGTAAAAATAAGTAAAGCAAGGAAATAAAACTATTAGTGGTTTGAAAACCCTTTAAAATCTTGTTGCAGCCATTCCTGCAAACACTTGAGGCCTGAATACTTGTTTCTACTACACATAACTTTAATGCTTTTTTGTTGTCTGTACATCTTTATTGCTTTGTAGTGTTATTTTACAACAAATTGAATACTTTTGGTTTTACCAAACAGTATATCCCTTTTATTTTGCTTCCACTTATTTGTCTCTAGTTCCAAAGAATTATTTATTTTGTGCATTTTTTGCTGTTCTTTTTCTAATCTAATTTAACTAGTATCAAATTCTAAATGTTTTTTGCCTCAGTTCCTTCTTATTTATGAGGTAGTGTATTTAATTTTTTTTAGCCTGGTTTAGTGCTGCAACTTAAGTGTGCTTTTTATTTGCGTTTTGCTTCCAAATCATATCTCTGTTTTTTTCTCTTCTCTCCTTCTCTGTTAGCTTTTCATTTATGCTCTTAAATGTGCTCTGTTTGTAGTGCAGAACTTAAGTGCTGACTGCTTTTTCTTTTGCTCCTCTTAGCTAACCCTGTGGTTGATTTAGGACGATTTATTTACTTTTGCAGGTTTTCTTTGGGATCAGAACCTTCACACTGCATCAGATAAGAGTTTGAACATGATGAAAATAATAAACAGAAGAGATTTCACTAATAGCTCAAGAGTCTTAGGGAAAACTACTTTCAAAAGGCACTTTTGCAAACTCTTATATATAATGGGTTGAAATCTTTGAAGCATCTTAAATCTAGTAGCTTTAAATTTCAACTCTCACATCTACTTTCACCTTTTGAAGTTTCTTTGGCTTTCACAAAGATGTTATACATCAATAAATATTTCAGTCTGACTCTTCATATGAAAAAAATAAGGCCCTTTGGCAAAATCTATGAATAAGAAGTACTTGATCTCACTTGATGTGGAAGTTTAAACAATAAGAATAGACCAAGGCAACAAACTTTGTCCATGATGCCAAAACAAAGGTAATAATGAATATTTATTTCTTCTCTCATTAAATGGTGAATGATGAAATTATTTTGCCAAGGGTGTTTCTGTTCAAAGTGTTTGACCCACAACACCACATAATCTTGTTCCACTTCTGCTGATTCAGAAGTGGAGCAGTTTTGGAGATTCTCACATGGTCAGGGCACAGCACAGTTATATACTTATTCATCAAGAGAAAGTTGACACAGCTTTTTTTTTTTTTTTTTTTTTTTTTTTACATGTTTGCAGTATTATCTTGCTTTTTGCTAAAACACTGAAGAATACAAATCAAATTAAGTTACTTGGATTTTGGTAAATCTTATGCCAGATCCAGGTTTCAGTTACTCTGTCTGAAACACAAAATTCTTTGGAGTTATACTGATGACATAATGACTATGACTAAAACGTAGCCACCCATGAATGGTAAAACTGTCTATTTACGGATAAATCCTGAAGGAAGTTATAAAAAACATTGAACTCTCTTCTAAACTAAAAATGTATAGTGCAGCAAAGTAAATGAAGCTGGATGACTCTCAGTATTAATTAATCAATGTGAGTTGTTATTAGTTCCTTCTATCTAAATGGACTTTTAAAAAATTCCTGGCTTCTACTATTTAGTTGAAGTGAAACATCTAATATATAGAAAAGACAGCAAGAATTATTGGATATCTTGTGATTTCCAAGGTAAAGTTATTTATGAACTATGATATGACTTGAACAGTTTTGAATCAGGAGAAACAAACTGATTTACCGTGTAAGAAGGGGAACCTGTTGCTATTTCACAATAAGATTTTGTTTGCTTGAAGGTTTTTTAGTTTGTATTTTTTAATAAATTTAAGTATTTGAATTTCCTTGATCAGATTGTCTTTCCAAAACCATTATCAGAAGGGTCTAAGTATTGTGAAGGCATCTTTTATTAGAGATCTTGATATGCACAAGACTAAAGCCAGGTTTTATTTTGGGTTTGAAACCTATGAAACATGGATAGAATGACAAATCACTGGAAGTATGAAAACACTTTTAATCATAATAAAACCAGAAGGAGACTGAAAAAATTGTCTGAAAGAATTGTCTTGTAGACATTAAGGCTTATGCCAGATAAAATATTCTTAGAATGAGCATTTCTACACTGTAAGAGCCCATCAATTCTGTTTTCATAGCAAGACATAAAGGGTTAGTAAATAACAAGATTTATACACAGATCCTGAGTAGTGAGTTGGACAATCACATTTTTGATTGGCCACCATGATGGTGCTAAACATGAATCTCCTTAATGTCATCATCTGTAATCATCTCTTGATTACACTCTCTAGGCATGGTCAGGTACCAGGAGAGAGGTCTGATTGAGCTAATCGGTTTGAAAAGGATCTCTGGAGAAGAATTTAATTTTTTAGGCTGGAATTATCATCTTTGTGCCTTTGAATCTATACTAATAACATAATGGGGGAGAAAAAATTTGTTTCTCATGTTGAAATAAAGCATCTCTGCCTCCCTTTCCTCTGGGTTGGGTTTATCAAATTATGAGCTGAGTTTCACACAGCTCTTTTTCAGTGAGCAAAATGTACTGATAGAAGATAGACATTTTAAATTCTTATGTTATCTGCTGTAGGACTGTTAACATATGTAATTATTTAGCATCATATTTGAAAATACTTTTAAAACTCTTGATAACAGGAGATAATTACTGTTGCTTTACAGACAAGTAAATCCCATGCCATCTTCACGCAACTGAAACTAATAATATAATAGCAACTCTGATCTTAACAGATTCTGTTTTTAGCTAGAGCTGCAAATCAATGATATCCTCATCTATGATGCTACTCTGGAGAAAAAAAAAAATAAAATGGGCATCAAAACAAAATCCCTCAAACATTTGCTTCAGCAAATTATATTCTGTATTAAGCTGTTGGTGACAGTCAAGAAAGCTGATAATTTTATTTTGCTTGATCTAAATTATATCACTGTTATGCTATAACGCTTGACAGAGCACAAGGCCAGAGAACTGAGATGAAACCACTGAGAGCCCTTTCAGGCTAAGGTTTGTATCACAGATGCAGTAGCACTGGATTCATCCCATCAGTACACTGCTGCACTTAATGTCTCTCTTTGAAAGAATATAAGGTTGGTTGCCTCTGGAGTTTCCCTGTTTAATATGGTAAAGTGGGAGGCTCTGGGCCCTCTCTTCAGATGCCATTGGTAAAAGCTTCTATCAAAACTCTGAAAAAAGTTAGACACTTTAAAAAGGATGTAAGTACAACTGTATACATGGTCTTCCCCTAAAAGTTCATGATTCCTGGAATATTTTGCATCGTACTTGGCATTATTTTTCTGTGTCTTTCCAGAATTGTCCCTGTATGTGTGTAGTCCATGGCATGTTTATCAGAGTTCTCTTTTTGAATGGTTTTTGGTTTTATGGTTTTGTTTTTGTTGTTGTTGGGGTTTTTTTGGTTTTTCTTTTACATTAAATGATCTCTTTCATATATCTCCCTACAATCCTGACTTACAGATTGTGTTTTGAGCCTATTTGCTGGGTAGCAAGAGGCTGTATAATGCTCTATAGAGATTTCTATGGGGTAATGGAATCACTTCTAGCATAACTTCTGGCACTGGGCTTGGCAGATCTACAAAGAATGTGATCATGGTTACCAAGTAGATAGACAAAGCCTCAATAAAAATCCAGTACCAATGCAACTCGGCAGCACTGACATGAGATGCCTGAGGTCCCAGTCTCTTCATTCCCTGAATTTGGATTATGTATGCAATGGAATACTTGGGAATGTCAGGTAAATGCAGATCCATATTGACCATTATAGGAAATCCATCTAAAAAAGTTAAAAATGGAGATGGCTTGTGGTTGTTAAATTTTCTACTAAAGGAAAATTCAGCCAGCTCAGAATAGTTTCTGGTAGGTGCTCACACCCAGGAAAAAATAAATGTCTTTTTTTTTTTTTTTTCCTTTTTTTTTCTTTTTTTTTTTTTTTGTCCTCCCCGTCTCAATGAAAATTACTGGTGACTTCTGTTTTGTCTAAGTGATGTCAAGCTGCTGAAGCACCGAACCATCAAAGCTGCTCAGTCCTAGAGCAAACTCCATCACTGGAAAGAAGGAAGAAAACACTATGGAGAAGATCTTATCAGTGAAAACCCTGACTGTAGATACAGTATGCAATCTAACATTTTTCTTCTAGTTTCTTGGAACTGTTCCACTCTCCTTTATTGATTCACTTGAAAGCGCTAAAATAAATAAATATTCATACATGTACTTTAAAGCCATTGAGAATGAAGAGATATGCAGATTGGAACTAAACATCTGGAAAGAACCATAAAATCCAAGAACTGTGCAGCCAGGATGACTCTATTACATCATAATCTCATAGTCACCATGCTCTGCAGAGCAGGCTGTGATGTGCAAGTGGGACTGTAATGTCAGTCACCACCTGTACTGTAGGAAGCACTGAAGCTTCATCCTTTCTTTACAACACAAATACGTACAGAGTAACGAAAGCAGAAATCAAACAAATCTGCATTGCAGTATGTTAGTAATGAAGTAATTATCATTGCATGGACACTACACCAGTTGTATATGTCTATAAATAGGCTAAGTGTGAAATTCAGTTCTACTTCTGCACCTTAAAATATTTCGGGTATATATATAACTTAAGTGATTTCTTTCCCCCACACCCCTTTGTTGAAGAATGGATAAAGAAAGTGGATGAAGCTATTCTACTTGAAAGTGAAATCCATGTTATGGAAATATTAATATGTGCGGTTAGTATAAATCCATGCCTCTCTCCTATAGTGCGAAAAAAAGCAGTCTGCTTTCCAAATCCCTGCACCTTAGCTGGCTAGGAATTTCACAGAGATTATTTAGCTTTGTGTATATGTTTGAGATGGTCACTTAATTATTAAGACTATTTACTGCAGCTTATGGGACATGGTGTGTTTTAAAGCCCTCATAAATTTTACCTTTGTGAGCACTTGTTCTCAAATGACTCTGAAAGCACAATAGTCTTTACAGTCAATGTATGTATAAAATGTGAAGTTTAAATATATTCTACTTGGACCATAGAGAAATCGATTTAGTTTGCTATTTGGCATGGGAAAGAAAGGAGGTTTTTAAAAATTCTTTCTTTGTCTGTAGGATTTTACCCAAATATACCAGATAATAGTGCAGGAAAGGGGAAACATATTGCAAATGAAAATTAACCAGAATATTTTGGTGTTCAAAGAAAATTTCAAGTAATATCCAAATTTTTCAAAAATTAACAGGATCTTCTCGTACTGATTTTTATTCATAAATATTCAGGGCAGCAACTGTTTACTCTTCACTTTTCACTTCTTTATCTTTGCTGCACTGTTACCTTGATGAGCTAAGGGTATTATGATACTGCTGATCTGGGTAATTTTTCTCACAATAATCTAAGGGTATTGTGTATGTCTAACTAGTACCAAAAAAGCAGCCTCAGTCACAACAGGAATTTTTTGCCCAATCTACTGCCAATGGAAGAAAAGCCACTGAGGGAATTGCTCTGGGACTAAAACTCTGGGGAGAACAAGAGAAAGGAAAGCTTCACCTAGATTACTCTCATGGCACGTGGTTTTCCTCAGAGAGCATGTATAAAACAGTGTGGGTGGGTGGGCAGAGCCAGTAAAAGCAGCTAAAGGAGATGGGAAAGCCCCTGTTCTCATTGGCTTATACTAGCACAGAGTAGCTGCAAACAGTGTGGGTGAAAGTGAAATTATGAGACATAATTTAGTAATGAGTATCAAATTATTTCATGTGATGAGTAAGGAAATTCTTTGTGGTATTTTAATAAATGTTATAGATCTAACTAATTACCTGTGTAAAAATAACCTATCAGAAATACACCGTTAAAACAATTCTAAGAGGAAAGCAGAAGCAGTTAAAGATGGAATCACTTGGAAAGTATTTAAAACAAAGCGGAGGAGCGGAGGAGTACTTTCTATTTGACAGCTCTACAGATGATCTTTTAGTGCATAGTCTTTCCATGCTAAATATGAAGAATTACAGATAATATTAAATTAGGCATGCCAGACTAATTAATAGGACTAAATTACAGAAGGTAATCCTGAAATTCAGATGGATTGTTTTGCAGTAGGGTAACTACTATAAGTAGATCAACGTGGTATTCTTAGCCTGGCTGTGATGAGAGAATCTCACATTTATTCCATGCAAAGATTATTGTGTTCTTAGAGGAAATGTACATTTTAACACTTGGTAGCTTTGGCACTCTGTGGTGTGTGTTATATGCTCCAGGTGAACAGGTAGCATTCTATCCTGGAGAATCCATATTCTGAGTCTTTAATCAGCCAGTATCAGCTCTGCTGGTTGTCTTGTCTTCCACAGAGCTGGAAAACAGATGGAGCTCTAGTCAGGAAGTTTGCGTAGGTGAGGGCCCACCCTTGAGACAGGTGAAGAATCCTCAACCTGTCACTTGAAAAGAGGAAAAAAGGAGTGCAAACATAAATTTCACCTGTTAGCATGGAAAAGAAAATACTCTGGCATGCTGTACAAGTCACATTTTCTGTACTCAAGGGAGGAAAATTTTGAGAATTTGAGAAACTACACTAATAAATATGCTTGGTAATACACCAGGTACTAAAGCTCAAGAATATGAGAGTATTGTCAAAAGTGTGCAGAAACATTCTGGACACTGGAAAAAACTTGCCTCTCCAAAATGTGGAGCACCACTTTATACATGGGCCATTGCAGCTGCCAGACAAAGGACAGCATTAATGTTCACAGCCAGTATGCAGTGAAAGGAAGCAGAATATTGTGTCTTTCTATTATCTTGTATATTGTATTATATACAGGCTCTTCACGGGCCTTCCTCCACCCTGGATGTACTCTAATGGTAGTGAGAGTTTTGGCAAGGAATGCACTGACTGGTGTCTATCACACGCTATCCAATGAGAGCTATTTTTGTTATCTGCTAAAACTACAGCTTGGAAATATGGGCTGTTGAGACATTTTTCTCTTTAAAAATGCTCCAGGAACTAGTTTCCTGGCTGTAAATCAAGAATTATAATGTCATCATAATACCAAACATTTTCTTTCAGTCCCAAATGTGAAAATTTGATGTTCAGTTGACATGAATAGGATATACACCAGAGGGGAACATGAACTGTTTCATAGTTTTCTCATGCATGATGCTAATATTTACCACCGAGCTTTGGTTTTTGAATGTTTGTTTCAGTCACATTGATGTGAAAATTCTCACCTGTCCACAGCACTTGAAATGGCTGTTTTCCTAGTGAAGACAGAGAAAGGATATAAATTCCTGATTCTCTTTCAGCTTAAAATATTTTATATGTTGACCCACATAAAAAAAAAAAAAAAAAAAAAAAAGGGCGTGGCCACAAGGATATAGCTAACAAGCAGCCCAACATCCACCTAGTAACTGTAAGGAATGGTATCTACAAGAAAAGAAGCATGACTTAGGTCAGACACCTACATGCCTAAAGAAATAAGGAAGCAAGGAAGCATTTTATACTATTTAGCTTAAACTAGAAAACAACACTCCTAAGAGTACACTTGCTATTTTCCACTCTTACGTCCTACAAACAGCATCCAGTGGGACTATAGAATTAAAAGGTGTGGTTGTTGTTCTCCTCTACTATCTCTGTTCACAATATTCTGGCACTGGCAAGCAGGACATAGAAAAGGAGGAGCAGAGACTGGATACCAAAAAGGTTTAAGAGTTTAGTTTTTCCCTTCCTGTGATTCAAAAAGAAACCCAGGAGAGTGTGCTTTTATTTGTTGTTGTCTATCACCAAACTCTATTTTTTTCATCACATAATACAACATCTCTGTAACAACTCCAGAAAAAATTCATAGTTGTTTTTAGTACAAATACGTTTGTTTTCTTTGGTTTATGTAGTCACTGAAATGAACCAGGTAAGTACTGGATCTGTTTATCTAATTAGCACTGAAGGATTAGCAAACTGTTTTAGCATAGGCTTCAGTTTTGCTTTGTCAGAAATTTGCAAAATTCTTGTCAAAATCATGTTACTCCTGCTTTGACTGGATAAAATGATGTTTTCACAAGGGCGAAGTTTAGACAGACAAAGAGATCAGTGAGGCAATCTGAGCTGACATGTACAAGGCTTTCCCCTCAGACTTGCCCAGCCCTTCGAATGGTGAATGTCTTCTGCCTGGGCTAAAGCACAGACTAGAATCAGCTTTTATCCTTGGCTTGGATACAGATTTGCTTTGTGACCTTGACCAAGTAGTTTAACCTCTGCATCTCCTTATTTGTAAACAAGAATAATCACCATCCCTTACCTCATGGGCTTAATTCAGGAATACTTGTTAAGAGCTGTGAGATTCTTGGCTGGGAGTTGCTATAGGAACAAGAAGCAAAACTACAGTGTAATTGTGTATGATACTTTTATGATACCAGTCACAGTAATACACAAGTACTTTTGCCTTTCATTTTAATTTGAAGTGAACTAAGAGTGAAATAGCAGCAGTGTCCTATTTCATCCATTTTTTCAGCTGGGGAAATGAAGTACAGAAATTATACGTACAAAGTATTTTGAGCTCAAAATTGTGTTTTGGTTTAACTTTCAAATTCAGTCACATACATAAGGCAGATATAGGGAACACTGAGGAAAGGAGACTCAGATCTACATTCCTCGTAACATGGGTCCAATGTACTCAAGTCCAGACCATATGGGCAGGGTAACCATGCTGCACTTAGCTGGCCATCAACAATTATCCCTTCTTGCCCGTCTTGCAAGACAACTGCTAAGCACTTCTTAAGAGAGTTAAGATATCATGCATTGCAAAAGCAGATGATAGAAGATTTAGACAGCCTAGGAGACCCACACACACTCATCAAAAGGTATCTAGGTGGGTAACGCCATGGCTTCATGGAAATAGGTGAGCAACTAAACCAGTGTCAGGTTTCTCAGTAATCCAGTACACATGGGCATAGCATAGGCAGAAATATGGGAGACTTCACACTCTGTGTCAGTCAGTGGCATAATTCACACTGACAGCAGTCAGTGAAGGTTCAGTGACTAAATGACCAACTCAGAATCAAAGATAGAAAACTGGAGCAGGTCTGTTACATTTCACATTAGTCCTCTGCCTGACCAGTCCATCTTTCTCCTGCACATGTGGAGCTTCCACCAGTGTCACTGGGAGTGCTGCACATTCTAGAAATCAGTAAAGCTGCGATCATTATGACCCAAGCAGATACTTCCATATAGTGCAGGTGCTTGCACATGCCACTCGTACACCAAAGTCAGTCGCGTATCACCATGGTACATACTCCTTCTATCTCAGAAACACGCACTACATGGTTGGAAATGGCAGCTAAACAGGCTATTGCTTATTGCTGTACCTTAAAATTTGATACTGCTTGAACTATAAAAAGTTTTAATTAATCCTTGTGAATTAAGATGTGCATTTTAATGTCACATTTTCTTTTATATGGTGATACTTATGATAAGATTTCTACAATAAAGTTTGTTTACTGACAGACTTCCTTTGCCACTCCTTCTCCAGCCATCAACACTGCAGGCAGACAGTTCAATCATGGCACTGCAAGTTTGGTGGTGAAACATCTGTGCTCTAAAACTGCTTTAGGATCTACTAACAGGGATGTGGCTAAATCATCATATGGCTTAATTTATTGACCAAAAAAACCAGTGTAGAATTCATATGGTGAAAGAATGCTTAAGGATGAAATCATTTATACAGCAAATCATTTCAACTGATGGAGATTCAGCCACTCAGTCACTGTCAAGATGCACAGGACTGCATCAGCTGCAACAGGAGTCAAGTTTGAAGGGACAGCCTATTTCATTAGGTTGTAAATTCTGGGTTTTTTAAAGGAACCGTGGATTAAATCTCCTTCATAAAGCCTTCATAAATATTTTTCCTACAGTGCTGTAACATGAGCATTTGACCTAATGCTCCTTTTTTCTTAGATTAGATCTACAAAACCTTGGCAGCAGTTGCTGGACACTAGCATAAACGGCTGGGTTCCCTATGAACTCAAAGATAGGCTTTAAAAAGAAGACCCTATTGAAGAAAATTTTCTTTAAGGCCCTTATCAAAATGCTCATCCTGAATATCCCACTGATGACAGACAGTCCATACACATCAGATGGACCTTATAAAAAGGCATTTCTGGAAGCCCAACTTAGTTTGCCAAAGCAGCTCTTAGTATATTTTGACTGTCTGCCAACACTAAGGTTTGCACAAAATGATGACCTTCAGTACCTTTGCTAAGGAACAGTGCAAATGACATCAGCAGCCAACCTCTGCTGATTAGCACGAGACTTCAGTAGGTTTAGCTGGAAAGCTGCTGTGAATTCAGCTAACACAGTTGAGGTATTGCCTGTGCTGTAGAGTAGCATTGAATGAATCAGCAAACACAGAGAAATAAACACATAGATATGACGTTTAGAAGTCAGTGTTGATCATTTTGTATCAGGCAGTGTATCTTTGCTTTCTTTTGTGGCTTGAGTTAAACTAATCCACAAGCCTGGATTAAAAAGAATAACAAAACATTGTTCCTTTAGTTAAGATAGACTCAATTGCTTTCCTCTCACAAAGGGAAAAGCAGGGCAGAATCAGAGATCAGACTTTTTCTCTCTTGATCCTAGATAAAGAAGAAAAAGGATAAGCGAAAAGAGGCTATAAGCTCTCCTGGTGGGATTTTGCCAAGTACTTTTCATACATAAGCAGTTAATGGAAAGACCAGTGCTCAGATTTCAGAGCCTGGCTCCCACTACTTCCATTCCTGCCTACAAAACTTTGCCATTTCCACCACAGAGGTTGTCTGTGACTGACCCTATGCTTTTAGCATGGGAGGGGACTTCCTCTTTTCCATTATTTTTTTTCATGTTGTTTCTGACAAAAGCTGGCACTTGGTCTCTTTGACACTATCCATTAATCCATCAGTACTGTTTATAGTTTTACAGGTGTAGGCTAGAATAAAAGCAATAACTAGTTATAGAAAGGCCCTATAAAAATGTTATATGCTAATGGTCTCAGATTATCTCAGCTTTTACACATTCTAGGAGGTGGAAGTCTTCATCACTTCCCACTTTCCCTGCCCTACTGCCCTTTCTTCCCTCTTTAGGCTTTCTCTAGCCTTAAGTTTACATTTTTAAAGATTTCATGCAGGTTGCTTGTGAAAGCTGCCATATTATCACCTACTCCATTGGCAAAGCTGAGAAAGCTAGCAAAGCTGTGTTTGTAATCCCTCACATAGTTAAGATGCAATAGCAGTGCAAATAGCAAAGTAAGAGAATGCTTGGAAGAAAAATATTGTCCATTAAAATTTTACTTACAGTAAGCCAGGCTTTAGGCTACTTTAGAAAGAGCTGCTGAGAACTAGAGTTGTCTCCATGTTCACCAGCAAAGAAATGTGTCCGTTGGGTAGGTAAGGAAGGAAGAGAAAAGAATGGCTGAGACAGAGCAGAGCACAGCAGCCCTCAGGGAGACAGGGAAGCTGAGTGGCACTCTAGTCTTCACAGTGTGCAAACACCTTTTCTTCTTTGGAGATCCAAAGAGAACAAGAACTTTTGCTCCTGAGCTGAATGGCACAGCTCTCGTGTTTAGCTCTGGCAAGAGGTCAGTCATCACATAAGCACTGCTGAGTGTTAAAATTACTGTGTTCACGTGGTCACTGTCTTATTGCCCAGTTATTTCATAACTAAGTGCTATGTACTGTACCAGATCCAAGCACACAGCTCTCACTGACCTCTTGGGCTCCCTTTACACATAGATTTGTTGGAATATACCTTTTTCATAACTTTATTTGCCTGACCTATAAATATTTTGGAGAACACAATGATGCTTTTGAACATTTCTGTGTTTGCCTTGTCTACACACTGAAGCTGTACTTACATATGTATTTCTTGCAGAATTCATTCATGAGGAAAACTATACAAGTTTACAAGTTAATAATTTTCCTGAGTGTCAAACGCCAGGGCAGATCAGGATGTGGATTGTGTTGGCAGTGCTGCAAACTGGACTGTTTTAGTATTAGTAGTAAATTTCTTAGCCTCAGTAAGACTTTTAATAGTTTTTGTAACACGTTAACAACTTGCCATGGATATTTGCCATAAGTAATTGCAAAGCACAGGAAAAAAAGTGTAAACTAAGAAAAAAGTGGCTTGTGTTCTCAATGCAATAAAAAGAGTCCAGTGCTTTCTTTTAGCTTTCAGCTTCTGAGTAAAACAGATATCCTGCCTTCATGAGAAAGAGCAGCAATTTCAAAAATCTACTGATCAGCACATTTCCTATCCCAAATGTTCCAAGCCAACATCTAGTAAGATTTTGTTATGGCTGCAAGCTGTAGAACTGTAGTACTGTAACCGAGTAGCATAAGCTACACAGGCTCCAGCTTCAGCTACACAATCAATGAGGCCAAAAAGGCAATGTCAGGTGCATAGAGCAGTGTGGAAACATATGCCTTAGCTGCTCTGCCTCACCTTCTGACAGACAAACAAAACCAGCCCTGTGAGACACTCTGTTGTCTGGGATGACTGGCATGCTAACACACATTGTGCCATCCTGGTTTTGGGGATAGCAACATTTGGCAAGGCGAACACGTACTCCTGAGAATGAAGTTTTTCTCAGAACACAGACTATTTTTTTCATCCATCTCAGGAAGATAAAGAGCAGTGAGATCCTTACATGACTCTTCAGAGACAGCCACCTCCACATCAGTCATGGATGATAGCCAAGAGAAAGGAATCACTCTTCTGGGCTTATGTTTAATCAGACACTAGTATTCTTTCATCATTCCACCTTTCTCATTTTCTTTTGGTTATAAATTATGAGATGCAAAACATGTAAAAACTACTTAACATTCTGACTTTCTTGTCTGCTCCTCTGACTGTCCCTTCTGTCATCCCCAAATTTTCTTGTGGTTGCTTACAGAGTGCAAGTAGAAACTAGGTCAGACAAATGGGGACTGTCAGATAACTAGTTTCAATTTATGGACATGTTGTTGTCTCTGTAGAACCACAGCATTGCTGTTACAAATCCTTAAAAGTTTGTTTTAGCCTGAAAGGCTACTAAACTTACTTCACGGGCAAAGGAGAAGGCTTTCTGCAGGAATTCCATCTGATTAAGTCAACAAGCTCTGCCTGCAGAGCATACCTTCCAAACATGAGGTTCAATTTCTATAATTAATTTTTGCCTCTTCCTGTTCATAATGGAAACATTATGAAATGCCTAAACACAACTCGGGTTTATTTTGCTTTTTCTCCTCACCTTTGCCTACACATTCCAATCCCAAAGTCTCAATCAGTCATTTTAGTTTACAATGATAACCAGCACTGGATATGCATGATTCACGTATTGGTATGCTCCATACAGCCACGAGACCTTGTCTCATCATGCAATGACGAGTGCACACCACACTGGGTAGAGACAATGGCAGGGAAGGGGAGTGGGATTTACAGCTCTTAACTCCTTCTGCAAAGCCACCACCAGTCAGTTTACAGTGGCAAATAAAATACTTTGACACAAGCATGATTGAAGTTGACAGTGGTCCCCCAAAAATCAGCAGAGTTTCCAACAGTGTTGACAGTTTTAAAGAATTAACAGCAAGAGAAACAATTTGTGCTCCATCAGTCCTGTGGTCTGGTAAGGCCAGAATGACAGTTTTAATAGTTTGTTGTCAAATCACCTGTCAGAACAACTGTCTGTTGCCTCTAGACTCCTGCTACATGTGTGAAACATGGTACAGTAAATTACTGTAGGCTGGTACTTTCTTAGACTGTATTATTACATATTACAGCAGCAACCTCAAGAAGTGCCTTAATTCAAGTTACAAAAAAACCCTACTCAGATTTATTGGCTTAAACAAAAGGCTGACCACTTCCCCATGTTCTCAAGAAAACTCCAACAACACAGCAGGGCAGAAGTGCAAAGAAAAGAAAGTCCATAAACATACCAGTGGTGAAATCTTAATGCCACTAAAATCCATGGCAGTTTTTCTATGCATTCAGTGAGACAAAAACTTGACTTCATGTTTGGTTTTATGTTAGTGAAACAAATAGACGAGATAGTGGTCATTGTTCCTCCCATTGATATGGAAGCCTCTAAGTGGTGGCAGGCCAACAAATGGAAATATACTATTAGTTTGGGATAAGAAGCAGGTAGAAGTCAAAGTCTAAATTTCTCCAATAATATGGCCCATTCCCTTTGGGAAACATCCTTCAGGAATGCTTTGACAGAATACAGGGGAGCCTTTAAATTGGATGAAACTTACAGGGAATGGGACTCCTCCCCATCTATATTCCACACAATATGCCTAATATAAAGGCTTACATTTCCCACTGTTTATTTCCTGTAGATATCTTCAAAACACCTATATTTGAATACTGTGTAAAATCTTGCCCTAAGAAATAGTGTTCTTCCCTTTTTAGAGAGGACACTGAAATGTCTACAGTGGCTACTTAGAATTTCTTACTGTAAAAAAAAATATTACTTTAACTACTATGGGTTGTGTAGGATCCATCTGTCCCATAGAATCTGTCTAACTAGATGGAAGTTAGGTGTCCATTCTCACCAGCTGTATAGGGACTCTGTAATAAGGGAAGAAGTTCTGTAACTTAAATGAGGTAATTTCTCCTATCATAAAACAGGTGCCTATGAGGAATGACACCTCTTGAGGGCAATTCAGCCCTTCTGTTAGAAAATATTTTTAAAGGAAATGTTGCTTTCATTACTCTCATTAACACTCAGATTCAAGTAACTCATGAATCCAAGTAAGGCTGTGAAAAGGAGTGCATTATTACTATGTCCAAAAAATAACAGTTAAGCTGAAACCACTTTCCTTTGCAACAGCAACTTGGAAATGTTTCAGCTCATAAACTCATGGTGCTGATAGCTTTTGCATCTTATGCTTTATCATGACACCTGGATATTTCTAGTTCATTGTATCTGTAAATGTTCAGTGTGAAAACCTCAACAGCGCTTGAGGGTATTCTAAAAAATTATTCAGTTATCTCCCAGCACTCAGTTCAGAAAACAGGATTAAGTGTAGAAGTCATCAAGAGACTTCCAAAATTCATAAGGTCGTCCTAGCCAGTTAGACTACTAGTCTAACTTTAGCAGCTATTAAGCTTTTGGTTGTGAAGCTTTCAATACTGTTCATTTAGTGCTTCCCTTCTGAACACAAGTAATTTTACAATTCCAAAGAAAAAAATAGTATATCCAGATCTCTTTAGAAAGTACATTGCTAGTGGCAAGAAATTCAATGAGTGCCCAGACTTACAGTTAATAGCTGACTTATTTTAAAGCAGCCACCAGTTCTATACACATACCTCAAAACTTCATTCCAACCTGTTGTTTCTAATCACTAATGTTAATGATATTACTTTGCTGATACAGTCAAAATTTCTTTCAGTCTTCTGCAATTGGAACTTGGACTTCCTTCCATAAAATTTAGGACATAAAAAATGGCAAAAATAAGCCACCTATATTAAGTACCTCAGAATTACAGTAAAAGACTGTGACCATGAGAAAAAGTCATTCTGCTTGGTGCTACACAGTCTAATAGGGCATGCCTATGTGTCCAGCAAGGCATGACTGTGTCATATGAGGATACTTATACAGATAGCCTGAAAGCAGCATAGCACCGAAACTACAGAACTTGGCACAGACTACAAAGCCTGACTGAAAAGCAAATTCAAAAGGTTAGTCTGTGCTGAATTGTTTGCTGCTGAATCTATACCGATTGGACTATTTGACTGGTGTTAATTAATATAAGGTTAATATAAGTATTTTTATGTAAGAGAGAGTCATAATGGGATTGCTATGCAAACATCTTTGTAGTAAGATATGGTACTTTCTTGTGGTTGCCAGAATTGAGAAAAGGTAATTTCATGAGAAAACAAGGACTCAGTGGAGAAAGGTGGCTTCCTTAATTTTCTGCTAAAAATGGCATCCATCTACAGATACAAACTGCCTGGCATGAACTACAGTGAATGACTACAGAAACAGATAATTTCTAAATTTAGTGTCTACATATTTCAGAAGAAACATCAAAAGACAAAGACAGCCCAACAAACCTTACTTTCCTTTATCAGCACAGTGTCAGCTTCTTGGCAACTTCACTTCCCAAATTCACCCTCTTATCTCCTCAATCTGAAAAAAGAAACTAAAAGCAACTCAAAAGTTTGGAGAGGCAAGGGTGGCAACAGTGTTAAGGATGGATATTTACCATCTTACAAACTCCCTTTAAGGGCAATGATAGCTACTCAGATGAGTTATTTCTCCAAAAGTTCCACTTACTGATCTTTTCTGTCTATTGCCAATTACAGCTCCCCTCATATATCTGCACTGGTGATTGCATAAGTCACTTGGAAGATAACAGCAGACCTTCAGCATCAGGAAATGGAGGCATGAAGCAGTAGCTGACCACTAAGTTCAAATACATACAAGAGGTCTCTGTTACACTGCTGCTGTTACACAGTTCTCTGAATTTCTTGTTTCCAAACATAATCTCCTGATACACTTATCAATATTCAGTGGTTAGGTTTTTAGCTCAAATTTGGAATGGAAAAAGAAAACAAAAATGACAAAATTGTGAATATGCAATCAATTAAAAATTGTAACTTCTGAGGCTCCTTTGCCTTTTTTTTTTTTCAGTCTTTGACTCAAAACAGTGATAATCAGCTCTTCAGCTGGAATACTTACACTCCATATTTGAAAAAAAAAAAAAACTGTTGACATTTTTAAAGGGCAAATTAAAAGAAACAATTTCAAAAGTAAATTCACAAACAACTCAGAAGGAAAAGTAAGTAAAAGAGAAGGAAAGATCAGAAAGCCATGTTATATGTTTTAACAGTATGTTGGCTACTTGTACTAGTTACTTGGTTCTCAAAAGTAGAATAAACTCTTGGACAAGTCTTATGTAGTGAAAACACGGTATTTAATGTCTAAACATACAGTTTTAATGTTCAGGTCTAGAAACTAGATGGTAGCTTTCCACGTTCAAACCTAGGAGCTCATAGCCAGATACACATAGCAAAGTTCTTGAAAGTCTGTCTGCTTGTAGAGACTCCTCTTTATTGCCACATAACTTGGTAGGGTATCAGGGAAGAAAAAGCCTTATTTGGTCATTAAGATTTCAAACTTGCTTCTATTGCCATAGCCCTCATTCCCACTGACTTCCACTTGGAACTGGAGCAGATTCAAAGTCCCTAAAAATCAGATGCAATAAGGCTCAGTCATGAATAAAGTGTCTGTGTTTAACTCGCTGTCTGAACCGCTGAAGTAATCTAACACCAGACAACCAAGTTACATCAGTTCAAAATAAATACTGAGTACTTTTAAGTTATTTTATCATTTGAAGACTTCGATGACAGCAGGAGGAAGAGAAGTAGGACAGAAGATACTAAGATTAGCATTCCAAAACAATTAATTTACCCCCAAATCCCAAGACTGCTCTCAATCCATTTTCCACCCAGCCTATATTTGTGCTTAAGACTATCCTGACCCAGGTGCAAGACTTTATCTTTGGCCTTGCTGACCTTCATGAGGTTTACATGGCCCCACCTCTCAGGCCTGTCCAGGTTCCCTCTGGCTGGCATCCCTTCCCTCCAGCCTGTCAGCACCACACAGCTCAGTGTCATTGGCGAGCTTGCTGTGGGTTCACTCAATTCCACTGTCCATGTCACTGACAAAGATGTTAAACTGCACCAGTCACAATAACAATCCCTGAGGAATGCCACTGATCTCCACTTGGACACTGAGCTGTTGACCACAATGCTTTGAGCACAACCACTCAAAGGAAATAGAAAAAGCATAAAAGATGTCTTCAAGAAGCAAAATTAATTGCTTCAGGAACTCACCAGGCACAGTGTGGCTGTTCAAATCCTGGAAACAGAGATGATCAGCCAGTTGCATAGTCTCCAAAGATATCCACTGTGCATCTGACAGCATGAAGACTACTTTCCTAATAAGCTCAAAAAACTTTATGCAGGAAGATAGGTTGAAACACTGAAAACATGAGTTTGACCCTTTATTCTGGAACAATCATTAGAAAACAAAGTCTAAACCAGGAAAAAAACCAGCCAGCAGAAGTCTGTACATTCCTGCTCTGCTTGCAAACCCCCAGAGAACAAAGGGTGCAAAAAACTGGGAAAGTTAAAACTATTCCCTCAAGCAACCTAAGTTCTCTCTTGGCCTGCTGTTATTACAATAAAAAGAAACCTATTGCAGCCAGCTTTAGTCAGCTATGGCACAGGGTTTTAGAGCTGAAAGAGTAATCTCAGGGTCCCTTTAAAATCAATGGAGAAAATAAGCATTTAACAAGTGATTCATCTGGTTTATTTTAGACAGTGGCATTGGGATGAGAAAAATTGTGCTTCAAAATGAAAAAAAACAAGGCCTCTTTCCCTCCACACACAATAAATGAAGTCCAGATGAAGAACTGTATGTTTAGTAAGATGAATCCCACCATTAAGCCTGTGGCATACATACAGTTCTCTCAGAAACTTTTTGTTGTAGCTGGCTACATTTTCCATCACTTCCAGACCATCAGGCAGAGTGCCTCCATGATGGAAAATGGAATGACAGATATTCAAGGCTATTCTAGGATTTCTAAGCTATCAGATCCTACTGTATGGACTGTATAGATCTGAAGGGTACACCTTACCATATAGAATACTCCACATGGCAAATAGGAAAGAAATAGATCAGAGAAGCTCTTTTTTATATATTGGGAACATAAAAACCCTTCAATTGCAGAGTCTTATAATAAAAACAGAAAGAGTGAAAACTGCAAGAATATATGCTACAAATTTCCAAGGGAAAAAAAAGGATACTAAGCTGTATTCTTATAATCAAAAATCAAAATGCTAGCAACCCAGAATCTACAACACAGCATGAAAAATAATCTTCTTTAATTGAAGACTGTGCTGGTTTCAAGGTAAACCAGCAGGAGAAATGAACTCAACACGAGAGGGATTATAAATCAGAGCTACAATTTAATAATAATAATACAGTAAATATACTGACACAAAGGGAAGTTGCTTTCAACTC